>CM029270.1:12089247-12833426 GCA_016920895.1 Vaccinium myrtillus | reverse complement strand
CAGCAAATTCCGCATTAGAACCCAATTCCCCTGGAATTCAAATTCCCCAAGAAACAACAACCCATCTCCTAGATGTAAAAAACATGGATCCTGAAGACTGGGAAATCCTCTCCGACGATGGGTTTGTCGAAATCCACGACGACGGAGGGAAACAAATTTTCTCGAGAAAATACGAGGCCGATCCTAAAATTGTCTTCAACATGAACTACTTCATCTGCAAATCTCCGATTTCCAGGGAATTCTCTGATCCACAAGAGATGGGAAAAACCCAATTCCTTCCACCCGCGGTGGAATTGGAAAAAGTGGAAGTGTTTACTGATTTCCCAATCGAGGCAGAAAAGGTGAAATCCCCAGGTGGGGTTTTCTGGGAAACTGATTACATAGTTTCCCAAGTTTCCTTCCAGAAGGAAAATGAATTTGTCGACATGAAAATGGATTCCCCAAGGGCTTGTGGGTGGGGAATCGTTCCTCAGATTGATGCAGAGTTGTTTCAGTTTGATGATCACAAGAGTGAGGTGGAATTTGAGAGTGGGAAAAACAGAGAGGAATTAGATTCCAAGGGAAAGGAGGTGAAGTGGGAAAGGGAAAATGGTGGGGTGAATATATTGAAGTGGAGTTTGAATGGAATTGGTGCGATTTGCTCTTTTGGTGTGGCTGCTGCTACAGTTTGCGTTATTATTCTTGGAAATGGAAATCACCATCACCAGAGAAACAAACAGCAGAATCAAAAGATTCAGTTCCAGATCTATGCCGACGAAAAGGTTAGATCTTGAATACCCATGTCATTTCATCGTAGAAATTGTGTTCGGATTCGTGAATTCGTAGATTGTTTGGTTATGTTTAGTTCCTACGATGTTAGTATATTCGTTTGTTAAACTATGATTGAGGATATCGATGTTGCTTTATGAGCTCAAGATCAAGATCCGGCACGATATGGTAATGTTGCACGGCCTCTGAGCCAAGAATCAATAGATTGTGTGGTTGTGTTAGGAAAAATCGATCACTACTATTTTTTTTTGCCGTGTCAGAGTTATGATGTTAGTATGTTGCTACAGATATCGACGTTGTTTTACGAGCTCAAGATCCGTATCCGATCCGTATCTGATCCGTCCGGATTCGATCCGTGGACACCACTAGACTGTTAGTATATTGGTTAGTTTATTATGGCTACAGATATCGACGTTGCTTTACGAGCTCAAGATCGAGATCATGCACAATATGGTAGTGTTACACGACCTCCGAGCTAACCGATTTGATCATATGTAGAATTCTGATAGGCCTTGTAACCCAAAATTATGAAATACTGGTTGAATTCATCTCATTTTGAAGAGGTTTTGTTCCACCATTCAATCATTAGAATTCACCATTCAACAAGGCCAGTTTTTACTTATTTATTTCTGTAACAGGGTGGAAATATTATTAGACCTGAACTAAAACATGAATTTGTGTTGTTCAATGCAGAGGATTAAACAGGTGGTTCAACATGCAAATAAATTGAGTGAAGCAATATCAGCAGCTCATTTCACTTATGGTGGTGGTTACCATGATCATGGTCATTAGAGCACTGAGCTTGAGAGCTTTCACATATGTACCATCCTTACTGGTATATGGAGTAGATACATATACAAAACATACATGTGTGTAATATTTTGTGGGTTACCAGATCTATGAAGGATCCTTATGCTATAGTTCTGTATGTATTTATTTTTTTTTGGTAATGCAGGATGTCACAGGCAAGCATTTGCGTGAATTGAAATTCTATATAAGAACACTTCCCTGTTTGTTATCTATGGAAACGTCTTGCAGTAGTTATTAATTTTGATCAAGTAACTTTTAACTTTTACGGTTCACTTAAACACGGAAAAAAAAAAATCATGTGGACACTTATGCATCGACAGTGGCGAAGCCACTACAAGACCAGGCCCACACTGGATTTTAGAGAGGTTTTTTTTTTTTTTTTTGCATTCTTATAGAAAAATGTATTAGAAATTTCACAGGTACATCATATTATTTATAGAAAAGATTAATTATTGCTCTTGGGGCACAATTATATGGTGTTATAACGTCATTGTCCTATGCATATTGATGTGAGACTTGAGACTAAATATATGAGTTTTCCTAACTATGACGTGATGAAGGCCCAAAAAAAAGGGGTCATGGAGAAGGATTTTAGGGCACCATACGGAGATACCCCAGAACCATCAAATAACTAATTACTACAAACAAACTTCAATTCACTGAATTTTTGCCTCAAAACTATTAGGTTTTTATGGATTCATAATCACTATATTTCCATAGAATGCAAGTCTTTTTTCCTTACTACATCAACAAGAGTTAGTGAAAAAATTAGTGTGTTAACAACTAAAGAGAGTTGAAAATCTCTCAACTAACTCTAACCACATACCTCCTCTTGGAATTCAAAGGGTACACCCAAATAGGCGGAGGCACATTTATCCAAGAGAAGCTCCTTTCAAATGAAAATCAAGACATGTTAGATTCTTAAAAAAGAGTAATTTTTTTTTACACTACAAAGTACTGGACGTTTATGATCTAATTGTGCCCTCACTGGTGTGATTTTCTGGCTACGCCACTGTGCATCGAACGGTTTTGGAAAAAATAGCGTCCGGAGTTTTGAATTTTAAAATTGTGAATGCTTGTGATATGCTGGTTGGTTCCTTGGCGCCACAGCAAACCATTGAATATTAGCTGCTTTTACAATCTTATCTTGACTTCACAAATAAGCAATCAAAATTCGAAAAGCTATCTCAATAGAGGGGTTGTTTGGGAGCTCTTTTTCAACTTCTCATTTTCACATTTTTGGGTTTTGGATGTTTGGGAGCCTTGGGCCAAAATGATTTCTAAGAAAATGAGTTTTCCATTTTTTACTTTAGAGAGGAGAAGTGAAAAAGAGGTGGGGAGGAGCTTTTTGATTTCTCATTTTCCACTTTTCTCATTTTCATTAACAAAAAGTCCCACAAAATGGATTCTGTACATATCTCCCAAACATTACTCCTGTTATAAAATGCATTCTGCACATTCCTCCCAAACCTCCTACCAAATTCAAAATACATTCTGACCATAATCCAAAAAGTTGAAAAGCCAAAAACTTAAAAACAAAAAGCTGAAAATGAGGTTCCCAAACACCCCCTAATACTATAGGTCGAAATTCTACTTTTTCATTATTATGCCTTAATCATTGGTAGTTGCAAATTTATTTTCCGGAACGATAGGTTCATTATATAAATAATAGAAAACGGTAAGAACAACTAATGTCAAAACAAATAATTGTCCCGTAACAAAGCAGAGGCCATTGAAGACGGAGTGTGGGCTTCCCAAGTCACAATACCCTTAGCTCGATTAGCATTGCGATGGGCAAAGTTCATCTTGCGATTTCTCCACTTCAATGATTGATCGCATCGGGTTCTCTTGAAGAATAGATTTTGATTAAATTTAGGTTCACAAATTATGAATACCAGTGATTTGAGCATTTTGAGTCGCGATGAACTTTCCAAAACCATCATGAATAAAAGTCCAATACCCCATTAGTTTCTATTCTTTGCGCTCCCATTGGTAGTTATTTGCATGACTTGTAGATATATGACGTACCATCTCAAAAATTAGGGTCGTCGACGAGTATTAGAATTGAAAAAGCTTATAAGAGCAACTCCAAGACCCTCTCTACTCAGGTTCTCTTGGCTATTGTAGAGAGCCAAAACCCATTTTCAGGGTTCCAAGAGGCTTGCTACTCCCCTCGTCAGTTTCCATTCCATCCTTCCCGCTGGCTACTAGAGGCGAGTTGGACCAAGCTCGCTACGCCTTCCAACTCATCTCCTTTCACGCCAACAATTCCAGGTCCTCTCTCTCTCTCCCCTCCTCCATCTTCTTCCTCTTTGTTCAAACCAGACTCCGATTCGTACATTAATGAACCGAGATTTTGATTTGATTCTCAGAGGTTCGTGTTTGGGTTTCATCGGAGGTTCGGTTTGTGTTTGGGTTTGATTCATCGGAGGTTCGATTTGGGTTTGATGCAGAAAAAATCGAGTGGATCTATGCTCTGGTTTGATTCATTACTTGCTAGGTTTTTTTTTTTTTTTTCTTGGACTTACGCTCTGGTTTCTGGCCTTCTGGGTGGGAGAAGAAGTGGTGGGAAAATGATCTAGTGGTTTTCATCTTCAATTCTAGGTGCAATAAATTGGTTGGGGGCAAAAATCAGTTTTGTTAGTTTGGATGAATAGCCAGAGTAGAGAGTTGTGTTGGAATGGTGGTGTGAAAAAATGAATAGGCAAAATAGAATTTGTACTTTTTCAGTACTTTCGGCTCTCTACTCTGCCTAGCAGTGTTGGAGATGCTCTAAAGACTTTATTTAGTGGACTAGATCTTTGAGTCGCCCTCAAACTAGCCTTCAATCGAATTAGTAATTAATCAAAACTTAGCTCTACTAATTTGGTAATTTTGTATTGTCTTATATATGGAGTACATAAAAACTTATCGGGATCACAAGCTTCAAACATGATAAAATTTAGCTTCTTTACATAGGGTTCGAACTCGAATAACTTAGTTCGTTTTGCAGCCTTACGTGAACTCATCATGTTGGGATGAATGCTTGTTCAATTAAACAGCAAGCTAGCTAGCTTTTTGGATTTTTTTTCGGTTTTTTTAGTTCATATATGCGAGGAGAATAACCTGCCTCGTAAAGCGAGAAAAACCAAAAAACTAATCATCGATCTACTTAGTTGAACGCGGCTAGATGTTAAATGGAGCTCTCCCACAACTATATTTTTATCTATCTTTCCCAAAAATAAACTTTATTCTAATCCCCAATGGATTAAAGATCTTAACCAGATCAAATAAATAATTTAAACAACATATAAAAAGTACATAAGTTTGAGTCTTTAAGCCAATCGCTTGGGGAAGAAGTTATCCCTCCAAGCAGAAAAGGACATCTAGATCTAATTGAGGAAAAAAGTGCCAAAACTTCATTAGCAAATCAAGACTTCTTTTATTTTTTTAATTCTATGAAAGGTGGCAGAAAATATGGACTGAATAATCTAAACCTTATCTTGAATGAAAATACAAATTAGATTTATGCCAGCCAAACAGCGCCTTCTTTGTAAACAAATGGATGTCGTGACGTTCACTGCAAATTGAGTGATCTGACTTCATCCATTGGCAAGAGGGCATCCTGTAGTGCATTGCCACATTACATTTGTATAACCATCCAAATTTATTTTAGTATTGTTTTTTTATTCATTTTATTTCATCTTATTTTATATCAAATCCGATCCGTTCAAAGAAATCAAGAAAAATTAGCTCAATTTCTCCATTTTTTTTCAACGGCCGGCTCGTTTTTCAACTGGTTATAGCCTCCAAAGAGATTTGAGAATCCCTCCGTTGCATTGGGCCATGAAAACACCGATGTATTAACATAACCACAACATTTATTTTAGTATTGTTTTTTTTATTCATTTTATTTTTGTACGTATTTTATATCAAACCAAGAGAAAACAAAGAAATCAAATGAAGTTAGCTCAATTTCTCCTTTTTTTTTTTTTTATTCTTTCAACCGAGTCTCCAAAGAGATTTGAGTCAACTCTTGCCTAAAGGTGATATTTTGATGATATGTTATATATCCTCAATTATGGGGATTCCTCCTTTTTCTAGAAGGAAAGAAGAACTTCGTTTTTTGTTTTTGTTTTTATGGCAAAACAAGGCAGAATCATAAGAAGAGCTCCAACCCTTGCCCTTTTTTTTTAACCAAATTTAAAATCTGATTAAACCCCCTAAATTGCTCTCCAGTCATTGAACCAAACCTATACCAATTTGAGTTTTACTCAAATCCTTACCCAAATCAAGGGAGTCTCAACCCTTGAACCAAATTTTCAACGGTAACTTTGTGGTGGTGCTCATCGCCGAAAGTCCTTCAGTCGCCGTCGTCATCGTCAACTCCGGCGAGGGTTACAGAACACAGATCATGCGGCTATGAAGGTCGCCAGTGAGGTGGTGTTTGTGGTGGTTTGGTGGCGTTAGCCGAACACAGATCCAGAGTCTACAGTGTCGGCGGTTGTGATTTGTAGTGGTGGAGTGGTAAGACATCGAGAGAGAGATAGAGAGAGAGAGAGAGACAAGCAGAGAGGGAAAAAGAGAGGAAGAAGGAGAGACTTTTTGGAGTTCCGGTGGAGGCCGGTGGTTAGGGTTAGATATATGAGTCAATGAGTGGAGTTGTTGGTATCAAATGCAACTTTTACTCAAATTTTCACTCAAATTTGAGTAACAAAAAGGTTCAAGGTTGGAGTTGCTTTGACAAACTAGTTCGGGATATCTAATACCTAAGGCATACATCATGCAATTGTTGACGAATAGAATAAGGAGGTACCATTAGGGTTACGTAACTGAAAGAACTTAAACTAAAAGATAGTTTAGCTAAAGAATCAGCTTCTCTCCAAACTTGGTGGACTTCACGAACTTTGCAGGCTCCGTTCGTGTGCTTATTTTGGACAATAATTATGAAAATTTCTCAAAAACATAGCTTTGAACACTTCTCAAAATTCATGTTCGTTTCACTATTCTGAAAAATGTTTTCAAAATAAATTTCAAAATTTCTGTTCGTTTTGACTTTTTATTTTTTACTTTTTAAATAATAATATTCAAATCACTATTTTTTTATTTCATTTTTTTCATTACTTAAAAAAAAAAGACTATATTTTAGTTTTCCTTTTCTTTGGGTTCTTAAAAAAAAATAATCCTCCTCTATTAGGCTATACCAACACAGTGGACAGTGGATACATCGAGATAAAAAAGCCGCACACCAAACACAAGAGCAAGGGCATGACAACATCCCGCAAAATGCTGAAATGAAAGCAAACAAAAGGAAAATAACATGGATAGAGGTAGGGCTGCACAAAAAAACCGGTGAACCGTGAATCCGGTCCGGACCGAACCGATCCGTACGTTTTGGATTTTAACCGTGGATTAATGGTCCGGACACGGATTCAAAAAATAATAAACTGTGACTCGCGGTCCGGACACGGATTTTGATTTTGAAACCGTGGATTAACCGATCCGGACCGTGAGATTTTTATTATATATAATTTTTAAAAAGATATACTGTATGTATATATAAATAACTTTATCACTTTTATAAATATTGTCAATTTGATATAGAGTAATACTATTATCTCTTATAAATATCGTCAATTTGTATTGGACTTTCATGTATGTATTCCACTGCCTTGCATTTGTATTGGACTTTCATGAATTTAGTAGTTGTTCACTATTTTTTTTTTGTATTAAACTGTCTTTGTTTCTATTCCACTATGTAACTGAACTAAGCTATATGCTTTTACTAGCTAGAGTTTGTTTAGGCCCTAGTTGTGGCTCCCTCGCGTGCTCCATCTAAAGTCTCTTTGTTTTCTACTTTGGATTTTTTAGGATTTTATTTTAATCAAACTGTTTGTTACTTGTATACGTGTGACATGTAATCCGTGGATAAAACCAGAACCGATCCGTGACTCGCGGACCGGATTGGAACCGGACCGTGAGACTTTTGGTCCGGACACGGATTGAATTTTCTAAAAACCGTGACTCGCGGATTAGGATTGGATTCATGCCAATCCGATCCGATCCGGACCGTATACACCCCTAGATAGAGGCTTGGCCAAAATATTGCTATGAAGTGGAACAAAGCCAAAGCCTTGAAGACAAAGATGACCATTGATAAAAGATTCAAAAATTCTACGTGTACGCAAGAATTGTACACGGATTGTGTACGTACGCACGCGGGGGGGCCCACTGCGGGCCCCAAAAAAATTTCAAAAAAATACCTTAAATTTTAAAATATTATTTTAGGGGGCCCCGTAAAAAATCAGCTCAATTGGATATCGGCAAGTATGTTTTCTAGATTCCCAGGGACGAAACTGCACCATTTACGTTAGGCTTACGGAAGCCAAGAGGAGGGTAGTCCAGCCTATCTGGAGAACGTAGGGATTACTGCTTTCGCTCCCGAAAGATTGTCTAGACTGTCTAGTACGCAAATTGAGGATTTAAAAGGATTATACTTTAGCAGGACACATGTTCAATACATGGTAGGTCTAAATTCCAATACGAGAATATTTTTAAAATGAACACATAAAAAGAAAGTGCTAATACAAAATCCGAACTCAGACAAAAAGTGTAAAATATATTCACCTTACCACTGGACCTTGGTTGTCTTGGACACATGTTCAATACATGATAGGTTTAAATTCCTATGCGTGAATATTTTTTAAAATAAACACTTTAAAAAGAAAGTGCTAATACTATATTTGAACTCAAACAAAAAGTATAGAATATATTCACCTTACCATTGGACCAAATAGAACATATTTATATATGTTATAGAAAAACTAATATTTATAACTGTTCCAAATCGCTGCCCCTTTGAGGCCTAAAATCCAAGGCCTAGGCCTCTTGGGCTTTGCCCTAGGGCCGGGCCTGTACTTTAGTCAAAATAATTTGAACTTTTTTCTTGCAAGTTATTTTACTAGATATCAAAAGTTCTTTTGATTTGAGAAAATGTCAAGAGTATTTTTTTGACAGAATAAATATTTTTAAGTCTTCATGCTGCATACCAAAATACTCTCTTTGAGACGGATGGAGTACAATGTACAGGGACGATCAAGATCATAAGAAGCAAAAAGAAAAAGAACCAATTTTCTTATTTTTAAGGTAATTAGCAAATACCAAGAAGCTTCCCAGTTCCCACTAAAACTTCAGTTCATAGTCCACCCCAAAAAAATGGCAATTCAATAATTAAACAGCCTTGCATTTTCTTTATGAATCAGAAAACTTCGCATTTGCGCATCCAGATGTGACATTCTTTGCGTTTTCAGTTCGCCATTCGCAGAATGCCGTTACTCTTCAATATTACCCCACATATAGGCAGACATACAGGCAGCAAGAATAACGCGGCAGCATGGTATAACAGAAAACAAACAGTTCTCATATCCAACAATAATATCATCTTGAATCTGGCCTGCAAAGTAACTCATGGGACGATTATGCAGATATGCTGCAAGCATGAAAAGAAGGATAGTAACTCACGGGACGATTATGCAGATATGCTGCAAGAATGACAAGAATGAAAAGAAGGATAGTAACTCACGGGACGATTATGCAGATATGCTGCAAGAATGAAAAGAAGGATAACCTGCAAGAAGACTGGTATGGTAGGTCACCCTTTCAAACACCTAATCTTCTTAAATATCACCTGTTTAGAAGAGAGCTTAAATTCGATACGAAATTCAGATTGGGCTTATCACAATTCCTAGGAAAAAAATTTGTTCACCCTCACCAAAAGAGGGTGAACAAAACCTTCACCCTGATTGGTTGAAATGGTGTGGGATCCATAAAAAATGGTGTGGATTCCACCACAAAGTGATGTCATACTTACCAAAAAGTGTATTGATTTCATGGACCCTACACCATTCAACCAATCAGGGTGAAGGTTTTGTTCACCCTCTTTTGGTGAGGGTGAACAAATTTTTTTCCCAATTCCTAATGCTAAAACACTATCTATGTACCAAACATGGGAATTCTTCCGCGTGGATACATAAACACCCTAACAGGGGAGCTGCCCAGGACACCTGACTAAAACACTATCTATGTACCAAGCATGGGAATTCTTCCGCGGGGATACATAAACACCCTAACAGGGGAGCTGCCCAGGACACTTGACTACCTGAGTTATTAAAAAAAACACCTTTCAAAGGAGTGGAATATGCACAATCACAATACATAATGGCATATTCCAAAGGTCGAAACTCCAGCAATATAACAAATATCTCTCAATCCATACCATGAACTAAATACCCTGAGTCCAAGAAGATGAGGAGGAAGGCAAAAAACAATTTAGACAAAACATGTACCAATAACTCCATACTTAAAAGCAGAGTTCTACAATCAATTCAGTTCATATTTATAAATCAATCTTTCTGTTTTGATAATGTATCGATGTCGGATCAAGACAATTTTTTAACTAAATGTTCTTCTTAATAAGCGCTACAGTATCTACGGTTCAGATCATTAGGATACCAGACACATAATTATCGTACTTTTCCTCAAAATTTATTTAGTACTTAGGATTCTAAGTCCTCAATGAAAAATTGAAAGATTCGTTTAAGTACCTATGATTATCCGATTGAGCTAATTTTTTGCAAGACCTATCGACTCGGATATTTTACAAACTCAAAAAAATATTTATTTTTTGAATTTCAGGGGTCACGTGATCCCTTGTGCCTAAGGTGGCTTGGCTCCGCCGCTGCTCAGGCACCAGTATTGTACCTCCACCACTTGAAATTAAAATTAAATTTAAAGGTGTGGAAGAGAAGGGGAAAAAAAAAGTTACAAGGAGAGTGTACAGGAAAAGAAAAGAAAATTGGAAGAAATTGTAAGGGAGGAATTTTTTTTTTTTTTGAATTTGCGAGAGAGGAAAATTGAAAGACATTATTATATAACAAAAAAATGAAAGAAAAAAGGAAGACTGATTTTCACTTATGTTTCTTTGATTTTTATTTCCTTCCTCTTTTTAAACTAGAAATCGAATAAGTGGAGGAATAATTCTCTAAATTCTTCCTTTGAATTCCACACAACCCCTAAAAGAGCATTTTTTTTGACATTTTCTTATGGCCAGATGGTTAGCATATGGGTTTCCTATTTAAATAACGGGCTCATCAAAGATCCAAAACAAGACGGTTGAGCAAGGCAAAACATTATAGCCTTAAGGCCCCGTTTGGGCTTAGCTAGTGTTAAACCTTTTTGCCATTTGGGCCTTTCTCACTACAATGATCATAAAATTGAAAGCAAGTGATGATCAGTCCCATGACCCAAAAAAAAAAAAAGCCTGTAATTTTTTGTAGGGGTGTCAACGGTCCGGTTTGGTGCGGATTGGTATGAATCCGAGGACCGAACCAAAAGTCTACGGTCCAATGTAAGGTAATCCGTGTCCAAACCAAAAGTCTACGGTCCGGTTCCGAATCAATCAAAAAAATTACGGTTCAGTTCATGGTTTATCCACGGATTATTACATTCCACAAAATAAAAAAACATATTTCACATTTCACATTCACATTCACATTCTCATTGTAACTTTTGGAACCCATTCATCATTAGTACTCCCTCTACCCCTTTTTAAGTGATCCATACGGGAATACGTGTAATTTCAAACCCCTAAAAAACATATTTCTCTATATAACTTTTTAATTTGTTTTATACCAAATTAAAGTGCTCATTGAGTACTTTAATTTGGTGCAAAAAAAAAAATTAAAACGATATACGAAACTACATTTTTAAACGTCCGCAAAAATACACGTTTCACAAGTTGATCACTTAAAAAGGGACGGAGAGAGAATAACTTTTACGTTTTAATAAACAACACCAAGTCACAACAATAGTTCTTCAAAGAGATTCACATTCAAGAGAGTACCACTAGCAGTAGCAAAAAAAATGCAAAAACAGCATAATATAAAGCGAGTAAACAAAAGTCTTCACAACAGTCAGTCCAGTCCCGATACAATAAATAACTAATATACGTGCAAGCAAAAATAAAATTACAATTGTTAATTATAGTTTGCACCTTTACTTTTCAGTTATAGCACATCCACCTATTTAGGGTATAAAATTAAGAATAATATGTTTAATTATAATTATTATCCCAATATTATATATATATTTTTATTTTTTTATTGATTAAATTCTCGCGGTCCGGTTCAGTTTATCCACGCGCAGTTCTTTTATGAATATCCATGGACCGAACCGCGAAGCACGGTTTTCTAATTTTTCAATCCGTGTCCGGACTATTAATCCGCGGACCCAATTCAAAACCTACGGTTCGGATCGGTCCGGTTCGGATTCGCGGTTCGCGGGTTTTTTTTTACAGCCCTAATTTTTTGGCCCTCTGTCCATATTTGTTGGTAATTGGTATATCTTTTAAATCAGTGCTATTTTTTGATTGCTTACAAAAGTCAATATGAAATAAATGTTGCACAAATAAAATTTTGTGCAATATGAATCTTGTTTGATAGATCTCAATTATATTTATCATATGAAGCTTACAAAATCATTTTAAATTAAAAGATATAAGCAATAAAAAATGGTACGGATTTAAAAAATGGACCAATAAAGGCGAAAAGAGAGAGAGAGTAATATTATGGGGTGCAACTTTTGTACACTTTTTGACTTGTACACCATGCTTTTCGGGGAGTTTTATACACACCCTTTTTTAAGGCCGAGCTTCAACTAAAAATACCATATTCCCATTGTAATCAAAGGTGTACGTCGTTTCCGCTAAAAAAAAAACAAAAAATACCAAAAAGGTTGTCTTCACACTATAGCCTATACTCAATAGTATCAAAAATACTTGTGGAAACTCACTCATATTGTCTTCATATTGTAGTCAAATGTGTACGTCGTTGCTTCTAAAAATTTCAAGAATACCAAAATCACCAAAAAGTTGTCTTCACACTATAGCCCCCAACACTAAAGAATACTAAGAATATCAAAAATATTTGTGGAAACTCACTCACACCGTCTTTCTATTGTAGTCAAAAGTGTACGTCATTTCCGCTCAAAATATCAGGAATACCAAAAAGTTGTCTTCGCACTATAGCCAACACTTAAGAATACCAAGAATATCAAAAAATATCAAAAATTCATTAGTAGAAACTCACTCTTAGTAACCCGCACCAAAAAATCTTAAGAAGGCGCATGGAGTCCACCTTAATTATTTCAAACAGTCTATTTTATAAAAACTAATGTGTGGATCATTCTTGTAAAAAATTACTCGTAAGTTAATTGAATATTAGTTATTATTTGTTTTTTTATTTTTTTTAAAAACATTGGTCGGTCTAAAAATTCAATCGTAACAAATAGAAAGTGAATAGATATCCAACAAAAATGTACTAATATCCGTAAAATGTGTATTGATATTCATACTAGTTCATCATTATATGCATATTATCCTCCCATAGGACCCTTTTAGTTTTGGAAAATAATATTCACACCCCGTTTTATCCTCAAATACTCTAATAGAGTCTTGCTAATGTGTGTCCAATGTGACACAATTAGCACACAAACAAACACAAAACACACAATTCGATATGCATTTTTCACTTTTTAATATACTTTCACATATTCTATTGTTCTCATACACTTTTCACATATTTTAATACATTTTTCCAACCTTAGAGTGTAAGGCTACAAGTTACCGGCTTTGTTCGATTTGGGTTTTGAGAGAGATTTTTGGGAGTAATGAGTTAATAGAGATAGAAAACAAATTTTATTAGGGACCGTACAAGATAGATCTTGAGCGCAAACCGAACATGGTGACCATTTCCTCATCGATAATAATCGAACTCAGCGCACTGTATGTTCCGAGCAAGTCCTGCACGTCTTCTTCAGAGATCTGAGATCTGGAAAGATGCTTTACATATTACAGTGCCACTTGAGATCAGGAAGCTTTGTACCTGCCGCTATCAGCCACCCAAAATGGCACTACCAATAGATCGAAGCATCTCTCTCCCAAGAGACATTACTTGAGTCGGTTTCGCCTCTTCGATCTCTAACCACCTATCGCAAATACGGCTCCTGCTTCTTCATTGTCCCCAATGTTGGGCAGCTCCGGGTTTTTCTCCACCAGCCACTTCGCCGCCACATGAGCGGCGGCAACAAATGTGGCGGTGATGTGGTTGGCGGTGAAAAACCCGGAGTTCCTTAACACCCGTGACTTTGATTGTGGTTTCTCCTTTTTACCCGATTGTTCCCACACAAAACAGAATCAAATGGTAAATCTTCTTTCTCTTGGGAGATTCTTTGGTGCGGTTTGATTTTAGATTCAATTTTTCCCTTGATCGGTTGGTCTTTATATGTGCAGGTTTGAAAAAACCAGTCGATGGACTCTCGATTTGGTTGATGAAATTCTCCAAAAATACCTGATACTTAAAAATGAGTGCTATGTTGGTAATGTTGATCTTCTATTCTTGAATTTGTTTGGAGATGGTGATAGTCAGGTAATGTTTGCTGTTTTTGGTGTCTGCTTGTACTGATTAAGGGTGTGATCAATTAGGGTTTCAAATCAAACCCCAAGGGTCAGATCCTAAATTATTTACCAGAATCGGGATTAAAAAAATAAAGTAAGGATTCTACTAACGTGGAAGAGGAATAAAGAGAAAGCAAAGTTGGGAACTCACTCTCATGAGATCCAATTACCATAATTGATTCTCTGGGTTTATATGCAAAAAACATTTAGCCGAGGTTTCCTAAAATTATGTCATGCGATTGTTAGCTACATTTTTAGGTAAAATAGAGTTTAGTTGTTTGCTATGAGCCTATGATTGTGCTTATCTTGATGATTATGCTTTACTTGTGGGGTTATTTCTTGGTTGGTTTTGAGATTGGACGAGAGTACTTTGTTCTTTAGGTAGGAATTATAATTTGTCGAATTTTTCTCTTTCTGCTTTTTCGTGGAATTTGATTTCCATATTGTCTGTTCACTGTTTGCCAAGGGAAGTTCAGTTGCTGGAGGTACTACCTTCTCTTGGGTTCTGCTCATTGCAACTTTTGTAACATCCTATTAGCCGATGGAAAGGCATATATGTTTGTCTTGCTTCAGTTTTATAAATTTTCACTTACTTCTATACGTATCCAATTTTCATCTGATATTAGATGTTGAAATGGTACTGCATTTCCTTCAGTTACATCTGCTCTCTCTTTTCTTTGTAATCTGAACTTGACAATTCTCTTAATTGCTGGATTCCAGATTCCAGTGATCTGTTGTCCATCTCAGAAAGAAACTGTGCAAAATTTTGTAGGTAGAAGCATCTATTACCAACAATCAAGGTAAGTTTCCAGCAAAAAATCATTTAGTTGCCGTTTGTGTTAACATGGTAGAGAATCTGAAAAGGGGCATAAACTTTATACCTAATACTTCTAAGATCACAATAATGTGGCCCTTAGAAAATTTAATTATTCCATTTTGCTTGTTTGGTTAATAGCTGCATGTTTGTGTAATACCCAGACCTGTAGAAAACCATAAGGAGAACCTATAAACTTGAACTCAGAACCAATTAGTTCATGGGCTAAACTGACTGTCTACTAGTGATGTGAGAAACCGAGGCAGTTCAAGCCTTCTGGTCTTTTATATTTTTGCAGCCCTTGGGCTGAACTTTCATCCTCCAAGTCCAGGACTCCACGCTTTACACACCTGCCCTGCCTTTATGGATTTGGCTGATATGAAGAGTGATTAGTGGTCTGGGAGACTGGGACACATCAACTCTGGTTCCCTATCTTATAGTTCTAGCCTTCTTGGATGTTGTGCAGTGTGTGTGCAAGCCAAGTGTGTGTGCAAGTGTGTCTTTAGACTTTTTGCGTTTAATTTGTACCTAGGAAAAAGTGGCATCGAGGACCCATATTATTATCATCCACTTATGTGACCGATTTCAAAAATGTGAAAAAATGGGGCCTTGAGCAATTATATGAATAGACATCAAAGCTGCTCCAAGAGGAATCATTTACCAAGAGGTGAGAGATACGAATGCAGCTTGTAGATCAACAGATAATCTAACGGCATGTCAACAGTGATGGGGGAAATTGTTACTTTCAAATAGGGGAGGTTGGTTTTGGTTTGTGCACAAGGAT
The DNA here is from genome assembly GCA_016920895.1 of Vaccinium myrtillus. Classification (NCBI taxonomy): domain Eukaryota; kingdom Viridiplantae; phylum Streptophyta; class Magnoliopsida; order Ericales; family Ericaceae; genus Vaccinium; species Vaccinium myrtillus. The sequence goes on along the minus strand of CM029270.1, from coordinate 12,817,760 downwards.
AGTCATTGTCATGTATGCAGGAACAATGTCTGTTCTAGTTGGCTATAATGACAGAAAGAACTATTTGATAGTTGATACTACTTATTTGAGTCATTTGTATCTTTAATGAGGTAATGACTAATATCTGAACCATGGATGGTAAATATATGCGAAAAAGGTGCACAAGGTTGAACTACTGGTGCATGGCAGGCATATTAGGGTGCCCTGGTCTTAATGTTTGGATCCCTTCTGAAGGACTCATCATGCCCTTCTTTTGAGTTACTGTGTCGTCAGAATTTCTTACACCTTTGATTGTCCAGTTTGATGTTAGGGTAGCACACATACTGATGCTTCATTTCGATTTCCCCCCCTTTTTTTTTGAGTTTTTTTTATTGAAAGTGTGTCAAGCCCAAAGTTATGAATGAGAAAAAAAGAAAAGAAAAGAAGAGGTCTTCATTTCCCCTCCGTGTCTACTAACAACTACTTCAATTTGTTTATTAGCAGCTTGAGACATGTACGGGTCTTTTTAACAAAGCGAGAATATCTATGGTTAAGTGGCTACACATGGACATGGATGAGAATTAGTTAGGTGCTTTGGGGGGTTACAAGTGAAGGCAGCAGTAGTCGTTCTGGTGTGGAGTTAATTTATGAGTTTTGGATGAACTGGTGACAGATTGTTCAATTTTCAAAATACCAAATTCTTGAAGAACTCTTCGAGTAGTTTATTCATGTTTATTTGGGCTTCTTTGATAAGGTATCCTTTCACATTGTTGATTGAAGTTGGAATCATTTATTCCTTTCTAAGTGTTTGAAACTTTTCTCCAAATATTTTGTACCAATTCTTTTCAATGGAGCCTCTATTGGAATGTAGGTCTTCAGTCTAGTATACGATCTGTAGAACACCTACAAGTCTTCAAAACACTTCGCCTTTTTTCTGTGATCTGGCCCTGTCGCAACTATTCGTCTCTAATTTCAATAACTAACAGACCATAAATTTCAGAGGGTTTTTGTGTGTTTTTATGCCGTAAACTATATACATTTTGTCTACTTCGTTCCTAAACTAGGTAAACCCTGATTTTATCCCTCTACTATCGGATTCCGTGCAATTGAGTTGAGGGGATAAAATTAGGCCCTGATTGGCAATGGGATGAGAAGGGGTATAAAATTATACCCCTTGGTTTTATCCCGGTCCCACCTTCTCATGCATGGTTTGGCAAATTTTTGGGAGGGGTATAAATTTATACCCCTACCAGATTAATACCCCTTAATACCCCCTACAACACCCAGGTATAAATTAGTAATCAGGGGGGGTGTTATTGTTTAGTACCCCTCAATACCCCTAGTTAAATTACTCGAATACCCTCCTTATCCCCTCCCCTTACCCCTCCACATTTTCTGTTTTTTTTTTAAAGCAACCGAATTGCTTTTAAATATGTTACGAATTCTTGCAATTTCCTTCGGATCAAAAAATGAAGTATTTTTGCGCATAATTTTTTAATTTTTTTTGCACAAAATTAAACTACTAATTGAGATCTTTAATTCAATACAAAAAAATTTGAAAAATTTTATACTTTAGAATTTGACATTGTTGTCTTGCTTTGCAATATCCTTCGGATCAAAAAATAAAGTAGTTTCACATTAATTTTTTTACTTTTTTTTGCATCAAATTAAACTACAAATTGAGATCTTTAATTTGATACAAAAAAATTTGAAAATTTTTGTACTTTAGAATTTGACATTGTTGGGGAATACCATAAAAATTACTAATTAGTTCATTATTAAAAAGATACAATTAGAAAGGAAAAAAAAGCAAAAAATTAAACTTCGAAATATTATTAAAATGAATAATAAAAAATAATAACTAAATATTTTAATTTTAGATATAACTAATAAAAGGAAATATTTATTGAAAAGTATAATTAATTTAATTAGTATTGTTTTTATGTATTTATTTTATCATAAAATCTAATATGACTGTACAAGGGCAAATAAGTCATTTATCAAGTTTTTACATCATCCACCCAACTTTATCCCCCTTTATCACAAATTCATCCAAACCACATAGTACCTATTTAATCACCCCTTCCTAAATGTCACATCACTGTGGGTCCACCCTTACTAAATAATACCCCTTACTATCTTATCCCCCTTACTATTTAATCCCACCAAAACCTATCCCGCATCCAATCGGGGCCGTTTACCTAGGCGAGGGGAAAATTTTAAACACTGGCTTAAACTGTGTAACATATTAGCCAAGCAACGAGCACAAGATGATAGCCTAGCCCAAGAGAGACTGCAGAACCAGATCAGATGCCTGTCATGCCTCTCATATTCGAATCCCACGAAGATTCAAATGAAGTGGTGAACTAGTGTAGAATTAGAAGGTTCAGACTACCTAAACCCCGGGGTTAGTCTGATGATTAAGGCTTAGGAGGGATAGATTCAAAAATTTGTACTAGTGGCCAAGTGGGGGCATATAAATTAGTAAACCAACCGGTATTTTTATACGTCCTTAAAATAATATAACTTTTTCCGGTAAAGAAACATAGAGTAATGCTACATGTACAACCATTTTTTTTTGATCACTCATGTACAACCATTTCAACTCCAATCATTTACAACCCCCCTCACATACATGTGGGGCTCACACCAATTATGGATATAGGCCCCATGTGTATTTGATGGGTTGTAAATGGTTGGAGTCGAAATAGTTGTACAAGTAGCATTTTTGAGAAACATATTAGTGATGTAACTTCATATCATAATAAATGGAAATGGGTGAGTTTGCACAAAAAGATTGTGTGAAAATTTAACACTCTAAAAAATAGATCAAACAAATATCCACATAAAGGAAAGGAAAATTAATTTTATTGGAACACTATTATAAATTTAATGGGTATATTAATTAGAATATTAATATAATATCACGGAATCGAGTGAGGGATATGCTCCCATGGGACACCAGTAGGTCTATTTTTGAGGCTTTGGACTTAAGAGTTTGCTACCTCCGATTGTCTTAGGTTGTTAGTGCCTATGGGCCTCAACCCCATTTTAACTAGGTTCCTTGCTAATGGACAGTCAGTGGCGAAGCCAGGATTTCAGTTCGGAGGTGACACTCAAATCAATGTTCTCTCTCGTTTTGTTCCACAAAGATAGTCTATTACAAAACTACGTGTAGTTTTTGGATAAAACTCTCAGTTAGTTCTTTAATTTGATGTCAAGAAATATAAAACAGTATGCACGTAAGTGCTTTATTCTTTTGTCCGAAATTTGGACCTTTTTGGGGAAGTGGACTATCTTTACGGGGCGGATGGAGTAATTGGAATGAAAAGGTATAAGTGTTCTTAGATTAATGTTTAGAATACTAAAAAAGATACACATTTTCATATGTTAATCATCCATCGTCATACATAATACCAAAAATCACACATTTTCATCGATTAATCACTCATAAAATGCTTAATATTCACAATAAATTTATGCGCGCGTTTTGAAGAATAATATTGTTATTGCAATACAAAAATAGTTTTTTTTGGACTCCCGTCCCTTATTAGTTCCATCTTTATGGACAGTGGCATTGGATCTCCAATAATTTGTTCAGATGTTCTTAAGCTGACTCGACCTACGGGTACCCCATATATGGCAAAAGAATTGGCATTTGCTAAATTTAAGAGAATTTTTGGTTTGAGGATGCATCACCAAATCAGAACCGACCCTAACTTTTTGAAGGCTTAAAGCGAAAATTAAAAGGAGGCCTCTTTCAAAATCTTAATGAACAAAATATAAGTAGGTAAATTATACTTCCAAAAACAAATACCATTATTCATCAATAAGAAACAATCCTAAAACAATTTTCAAGCATTCCAAGATTTCAAACTCGTCACTTAAATATCAATAATCTTAAAATTAAAAAAAAAAACCTTAACTTTCCAAGATTTTAAAAGCATCATCAAAATATCAATCTTCTTGCAATTTTGGCAACAAATGGTACTAATTATGTCCGAACAATCAATCTTATCCACCATCTCATGTTCAATGATAGAATGGAGAGTCCATTCAACCTTTATTGTATCCGATGTACATTTTTTTTTTTTGTTTTGGATATAACAAAAGATACCTTGGGGTACTAAAATATGGGGCCCTTGAAATTCGTAGTTTTTTGGGGGGCCTAAATCGGCCGCAACGCTCGTTTTAACTTAGGGCCGGCTATGCACCTAATTTGCCATTTCTTTTTCCATTTTATGGAATTGACAAGGAATTCTGCTATTTCATGGGCCCCTGTGGATGCTCTAAATGCTTTGTGAAAATCATGATATAGATGGAAATTACGTAACTACCAATTATGTAAATACCAGTTAATTTTCGCGATATAGTGAAAATTACCTAGTATGGATTTAGGAAATCAAGAAAAAAAATGGAAATAAAGTAACTAATTGATATTTTCTCAAGATCTTAACATAAATGACAATTAGAAATACAAGGCCCTTTTAAGCTTATATATATAAATAACTCGAGGTGGCCATATAACAATGGGATTGACATAGTTACAAAAAATTGAAGAACATATATACTGGGGGTGATTTCTCTACAATGGTGGCTTACCTCAAGTTTTTTATTGCAATTCTTCTCTCAGTTCTCATTAGCAAAGGTAAGTTTTTTCAATAAAGTGCTCCCTCCGTCTCAAATTGTTGGTCGTGTTCGGATTTCAATGCAATTTGTGAACTGTTCGTATCTTTCTGTCTATAATGTATTTTATGTGTAATATGGATCTTCTTATTTGATAGATCAAATAGTTCAATTATATAAAGTTTTTAAAATCTCTAAAAATATTATAGATTGATAGATATGACAGTTTAAAAATTACATTGGAATCTTATTTGCTTCGGTTCGCTGTGGTTTTCTTAGCAAAAGTAGGTGTTTTTTTTGGTTTGGCCATTTTTCCTTCCTTTGGTCCTTGTTTTCGTTGGCGTCTTGTCCTTTTTTTTTTTTTTGTGCCATTAATTCGTTTAATCTTTCTATAACTTTTTCATAAATTAATAAATTTTTTTGCCGAAAAAATTTAGGTAGAAATTTTAAAATAAACCAGCCATTTTTCATTGTGTTGAAGAGAGAGGAAAAAAAAAAAAAAAAAAAAACAAAGAACTTGGATGTATATTTTAGATTCAACAATTAAAATTAGTCCCAAAGCTTTCCGAAAGATCCTCGTACCAAAAAAAGTCGCATCAACATCGATTAATTATTTCATAAAAAAAAAGGAGAGAAGAATATGTTTAATGGACTTCTATTTATTTATTTTTAGTAGATACTATGAAAATACCAAATTTCCACTTTTTCGCATGTGAATTTATTAAAATCGAGTAAAATACATAAATTATAATTCTAGTATAGCAATGAGATTTCTGAATCCGTCCCTGGTTAAATTTCAGGTTCGTGCCAAAAATGCACATTGGACAATCTTAACGTCTTTGAAGAGCGAAGCGGGAGGGAAATCGGCGGACAACCAGAATGGATCGTAACGGTGACCAACAATTGCAACTGTACTCGAACGGGCATAGTTTTAGCTTGCAAGGACTTTCACACAGCCGGAAACGTCGACACATCCCTCCTCGTCCCGACCCCCGACGGCAGATGTCTGCTCAAGGGAGGCAAGCCGGTGCAGCCGAAGGAGGCCGTCAAGTTTTCTTTTGCTTGGTTTCCACCCACTGTTTTTTGGCCCAGGAGTTTCAACGTTGATCAGGGCTGTTAGGGAGAGAGCATTTGGTAAAATAAAAAAATGAAAAATGAAAAAATAAAAAATAAAGGCAAATTCTGTATTGAAATGGTTGTCGAGATGAATAAACAAATTAATTATGGCTGGCATCTTGTCAATTTTATTTATTTTTGCGTGTTTTGTTTGTTTATTTTGGTGTTTTTTTATAAAAAAAAATAATAATAATGGAGAGACTGTGGGATAAGTTCAGATTTCGCGTGCAGCAACACTAGGAGAGCTTTGTTTCACTCTTCGAACCTCTCAATGAGTTTCTTTTCTTATTGTAATGATTTTATATTATGTCTTTTTTATATACTAATATTTTTTGCCAATTTAAATAAATTAAAATTGAGGAATGCTACATACATGGATGCGGAGATGTTGTTCGCTGTAAAGTGAACCAACCTACTGGAACTAGATCTAGGCAAGCATGATAACCAGCTCGCTTTCTTTCTTTCGTAGCAAAAATACATAACATAGCAGAATCAATGATCCACAATTCTGATTCAATGATCCCCGAAATTCGCATATTTGACTTGTTGAAACTCATTTCTTAACTTACAACCAAATTTTTTTCCCCTAGAATTTGGCAAATGGCGCCAATTCTTCTGTCAAAAATGACAAATTTTTTAACAATGTTGCTATTTTTTTTTTTCTTCTAGAATAGTGAACGACGGTGTGATTGCTCTTATTAACAATGTTGCACTATATGGAATTACTTAATGTCGTATCGTTGCGGAAAAATAAGAATTCATGAGATTATGACAGTTATTTGTAATTGAAACCATGACAGTTCTTTGTTTGAATGTCCAGAAGACACTGGTTTTTACTTATTCATCTGGTACAGTATCCTCTCCAATGCTGTAATGTACAAAGACCAAAAAGGCAAAATGTAAAAATAAAAAGCTGGGAAATTTAATGTGTTTTAAACCAAATGCCTTCGACATTAGTGAACCGTAAATCAAACCGAGCTTTATGTCCTAATCGATTGGGGTGCTATTCATAAATTCAAGAACATAAAAAATAAGGAAATGACCACGAAATTCGGCAATCAAAATGAATCAATTTGATTATTATCATCATATATATATATATATATATATAATGGAGATAATGATAACAAATGTGAATATCTTTAGTACAAAGCATTCACACAACATAAAAGAATGAAATTAAAGCCCCAATCAAATAAATCCCAACCCCCCCAATCCTCCTCTTCCCCATACCCCAAAACCAATTTGGGACAGAGAAGAAATTAGGCTTCAGACACAAACCTCTACACAAAAAACCCATCACTCATAAAACCAAATAGAAATCAGAATAGAAACCCAAATGCAAGGGCTACAAGAGATGCAAAAGCTGTGGGTACGAAGACGCCGGCGTCGGAAACCGGGCTGGGTGCAGGGGCGTGTGTCGGGGCATGTGTTGTCGCTCCCGCGTGTTTTGGACCGCCGATACCGCCATCACCATCATCACCACAGCTACGAAAAGCTTCATCTTCATTGCCTCCATTGTAGTTTTTTTTTGTAGAGAGAGAGAAGTGGGTGTTTTGCAAGGGGGGAGAGAGAGAGAGAGAGAGAAAGCAGGAGATGACTAGAAATGGAGAATGAGTTTGTGGGTGGGAAAGGAAAAGGGATGGTGGGTTTATATAAAGGGGGTGATTGGCCCAGAAGAAGACCGTTAGCTTTTGGTAACGTTTCATTTTTGTAGGGCTGGCAGGCCACTATGTTTACAGGGTGTCCTATGTGCCACACATACAGCTTGGTTACCAACGGCTATGTTCCTTTTTTGTGGGGTCCATCCATTTTCTTGCTTTCTTTTTTTGAACTTCACCAAACTTTAGTGGGGTCCCCCCCAATTTGAAAAGAATATTAAGCATGTTCTTATCTAACTGGAAAGGGTAATTTCGGTGCCATAAACAAATTTGTGTTCTCTAGAAGATAGTATTTTTTATGGTGAGGAGAGTTTGAGCCAGTATGCGCATACCTCAACTAGATCCCTCCCGGTTCGGTCAAAAGCAAGACATCCATGATGGGTTCACAAGAAAACCTTTTCCGAAATGGCTCCAATAGGTTGTCAAGTTTCAAAATCAGAACGTCTGATTTTACGGCCAGATAAATCTTTGGTTGTAACATTAGTATTTCCTTTGTTTGGTGTAATCCCAAGGCAAATGCTTTGTGCTTACTGGCTTGCTAGTAAGGCAAAGGCAAAAGCTGGGTCTTCTATGATCTATCCCCAAACCCCCTTAAAGAGCATCTTCAATGCATCATTATATATATATATATACATATACACGAATTATCCTGTCAAGGATCCCGGAAATCCTGGATTGAAGCGTTTTGAAGCATTTAGAAAATGTTTTTGGAAAATCCGAGCCGTCCAATGTGTTCAAAAGGTGTTTTCCAAGGTCCATGCGGGAAATCTTCAAAAAAAAATACCCGGAAGGGCTTGATCCAAGCATTTTTTCGCAAAAATGTACATTTACGATTTTGCGGAAAATGCTTGGATCAAGCCCTTCCCGGTATTTTTTTTTGAAGATTTCCAGCGTGGACCTTGAAAACACCTTTGAACACATTGGACGGTTCGGATCGTCAAAAAAATATCGGGAAGGTGGAGTCCCGGATTCGGGACTCCGGACTTGATCGGGCCTCTATATATATATATATATATATGAGTCCTTATCTAGTCCGGGATCCCGGATCCGGGATTCATAGTTCCGGATCAAATTTTCACGATCCGAACCGTCCAATGTGTTCAAAAGGTGTTTTCCAAGGTCCACGCAAGAAATCTTCAAAAAAAAATACCGGAAAGGGCTTGATCCAAGCATTTTTTCATAAAACTGTATATATACAGTTTTTGTGAAAAAATGCTTGGATCAAGCCCTTTCCGGTATTTTTTTTTGAAGATTTCCCGCATGGACCTTGGAAAACACCTTTTAAACACATTGGACGGATCGGATTTTGCAAAAACAATTTTTAAAAGCCTCAAAACACCGAAAAAACTTCAATCCGGGATCCTTGACAGGATCACCGGTGTATATGTATATATATTCAATACAAAAGCTACAAATTTAGCCTCCAAAATAGAGATGGATTGGAAATGCTCTTACCATCTTTCCCCGTTGAATTTGTAATCTGCTCCAATTTGATTTGTTCTGATCTCTAATGCAATTATCTGATAAATCTATCTACAGGGTAGTAGCTTTTACACTCCCTTTTTTCTATTTTCACTGTTTTTTTAATAAACATTTCAAACCTATTTTTCTGTAAAAATCTATTCTGCACATATCATATAAACATTTTTATTCAAAAATCTATAATATACCCTTCATAATGTATAATTAGTTGGGCAATGCAAATAGTAGGGGGTGCAAAAATCAATTTCCAAATTTATTAAGATAATAAAGACAGGTTTCAATTATCTGGTGGAAAATGTGGACCGATGAGCTGTTTTCACGTTTGGTAAGCTGGATTTTCTCATGCTCTCAATTATGCAAGCTTGTCCTAAAACAAAAATTAACTATGCAAGCTTTTTGCTTGGAATGGTAAGGGCTGCACAATTGTTTATAAGTGAGCTGACTTGGCCTTACCTAATTCATTCAGCCTTGTGATCTAGGGGTGCACACGTCCGTATTGGACCGGTTCTCCACAAAACCAGTAACCAGACTATTCCTACCGGTTCTAAAAAATTAAGAACCAAAACCTAACCAATACACATGAAGAACCTGTCCAGATCCAAGCCGCAAGACCGCGGTTTTGGTTCGGTTCCGATTCTACTCAAGGAAGACTTTATCACAACACATGAGTTCAAAAGATTATTTATAATTTAGAGCACCAAAACAACTCATAAAATAGATAAATAATTATAGGATTTTATAATATTCGTAATTTTGTACATGTATAACTATATTTAATATATATATTAATATTATACGGTCTGGTTCGGTTATAACCGTGGTTCTTAAATTGAGAACCAGTAACCGAACTATAATTACCGGTTCTTAAATTTTTAGAACCATAACCAGACCAATGAACCATAGAACCTAACCAAATAGACCGGTTTGGCAGTTAAATCGGTTTTTTCTTGTGCACCCCTATTGTGATCTTCTCCACTACTCCAGATATTTATGGACTCTCCACCCATCTCCATAAGCAGACCGATCGATGGGTCCGACACCGACACTGTTTTTTTTCCCCCTCTTCCTTTGTACTTTTGTTGTTTTTTTGTTGTATTTTGGTTTATTTTAGTTATAATCCATTTTATTATTAATGCAATATGTTTCTGTTTCCTAAAAAAGAAGTCATGCATTCTGGTCTTAATCCAGAGCTTTCTAATGAGTTCAAACAAAAAAAGTTCGAAAAAAAAAAAATACCGAACTTTCTCATCTTAATAGGATCAAGCAAAACACAACCAAAAGGCAAACAAGCTTCTTTTGCCAATCATCAAAGAGCTTAGAGAAGTCATCATATATATACAGTGTCATACTCAGACACACCATCACTCAGCTCATAATATGAACTTATGAAAGAACATCAATTGGGAAAGAAAAAAAAAGAAGCAGCAATTGAAAAGAAAAAAGGCAGCTCAAATTAAGTAAATTTGAGTTGGGACTCTTAGAATCCAATTAAAATGCATTGTACACTTTCCATCTGTAGTGACAGAAAAATCCAGCATTCACCATTTTTACATCGAGAATTTAGTTTAATACTGCTGCACAATGGAAGAACCACAAAACATATACGGTATGCATGCCAAATCTGCGCCCATCAGCATGTCGACAATTTAAGTAGTTTCATCCTGTTAATAGTATGTTGTTTCTGTATGATTTTACTTGCCGATTAAAAGAAATAAAATGTGATTTTCTACGCTGCCATGGTCCTGCAAGAAGAAACACACAGCATATGGGATTTCTTTGATGAGAAAATCAAGCATTTGTAAATATGGAACTTATGTCACGCATTACTTTTTAACTCACTCGTATTCCCATGGATCGGATTTCCTTGGCAAAAAACAGGATCAGGAATGTAAAAGATATCGGGATGACAATGGATGGCTGCCTACAAAATATTCTTGATGGATAGGGAAAAACTCAAAACACCTCAAAGTTGTGAGGCCAGAGGAAAAGAGAATTCAAGAGCACATCTATGAAATAGTAGAAGAAGAAGAAAAGAAAGAAACAAAAAATGTAGTTGAAGAACCGATGATATGTCATGTACAAATTGTTACAAACAAAAATAAAGGACGACTAAAAGATTATTCAGCAAGTTTTGTCGCTCATAATGCTCTACCTATTTTTGAATCATTTGGAGAAAATCTCATCAAAGATGCAACTTACTATGCAATATGCATAAATATCAGGCAGTGTATTGAGTAACTAAGTGGAATATCAAGGGGGGTATAGTTGAAAGTATGGTGTTAGAATGGTTATTTTATGTTTTACTCGAACTTTAAAAATTTCCACTCACATCACGCCACAATATTTTCTACTGGAGTTCACATGCACGGTTCAATGATCAATTGACGACAACACCACAAGATGCAGGAAAAATCAAGAAGTTGATGAGATATAAGCCAAATATGTGAGACAACTAAACTACGTATAACCGCACCTCTTCATTCTTCAATAGAAGCAGACAATTAATCTTTTGCAGCTTGAAGCATTTCCACTATGAGAGTCTTCACATCTCTGTGAAAGTCAAAACCAAAAAAATCAAACTCCATTTAACATTGTAATTTATCAACATGCGTCATGGTTTCAAATTTGAGCATCAGTACATTAGGCCGTGTAAGTGAGAATGTTGAAAGTTCACTGCAGGTTACAACCACGTCACTCTTCTGGTTTTCCCAGGTGAAGCAATGAGAATGTTCAAATTCCAGTACCTGATAAGGGTTATATATACACACACACGTTCACATATAGATGGTCGTGCTAACAAGTGAATATTTCCATTCAAACCCATTAGTTACTCTGTTAACTAAGCTACCATAATCTCACAAACAAAACGGATCCGTGAGCATAATCATTTAAAGGTTTACCACAAGGAAACAGAGATAGTATAGAAGACATCAATGCCTTGCAGAGATATGGCTTTTAACCTGATTCAAGCTAGTGGTATTAGGGCGTCTAGACTCTAGAGTTGCATTGCGTTCTACCAACAAATTTTGAGCAGACTTACCGTGACCATGATAAGTACAATAATTGTTTTGTTTGACCTTTAGTAGGTTCTCCAGGAATCACTCTGGTCCTTTTTTTTTTGTACATTTTACAGTTCATTTGTCAGGAAAACCATTGGTACTACTTTACAATGTAGACATAATTGACTCACTCATTCTCCAATAAGATCGTACTATTTAGGGCTGCTCAAAAAAACCGGTGAACCGTGAATCCGGTCCGGACCGAACCGAACCGAACCTTTTGGATTTTAACCGTGGATTAATGGTCCGGACACGGATTCAAAAAATAAAAAACCGTGACTTTTGGATCGGACACGAATTTTGATTTTGGAACCGTGGATTAACCGATCCGGACCGTGAGATTTTTATTATATATAATTTTATCACTTTTATAATTATAGTTATATAGATATTGTTAATTTAGTAGACTTACGGTTTGGTTGTACTGTTGTAGGAGTTATGGTGCGAATATTGTTATCTCTATAAAATCTAGGGGGGTAAAGTGTTATAAGTGCTACTACATATACTCTCTGTTTGTGAGTGAACTGGAAGTAACTATCTGCTATTGTCTTTGTGAGTGAACCGGAAGTAACTATCTGCTATCTTTTGTGGTAATATAAGTTTGTGCCTTTGTTTGTTCAGTTATATAATTATCTGCCTTACTGCCTTTGTTGTTTTATTTATTGGGATTTCCAACTTTGAACTTTCTATTTAGTGCATTTGCTACTTGCTAGTGCCTTACTGCCTTTGTTTGTTGTTTTTTCCGAATAAGTTGAAAATCCGCGGATTAATCCGGAACCGATCCGTGACTCGCGGTTCGGATTGGAACCGAACCGTGAGACTTTTGGATCGGACACGGATTGTATTTTCAAAAAACCGTGACTCGCGGATTAGGATTGGATTCATGCCAATCCGGACCGTGAGCACCCCTAGTACTATTGGAACTGCCTAGTCCAAAACCTTCTATGGCTGCATCTACAGCCTCACCTTAAGGAAGGGATGGGGCTTTTTACTAATCTATGGGACTGTGGAGCAGTGGCGTAGCCAGAAAAACACACCAGTGAGGGCACAAATAATCCATACGCCAGTACTTTGTAGTGTATAAAAAAATTACTCTTCTTTAAGAATCCAATATGCCTCGATTATCATTTTATCAACAAACGTGCCTCATAGCCTATTTGGGTGTACCGTTTGAATTCCGAGGGGAGGTCTGCGGTTCGAGTTAGTTGAGAGATTTCGAACTCTCTTTAGTTGTTAACACGCTAATTTTTCCACTAACCCTTGCTGATGTATATTGTAAGGAAAAAAAAGGACTTACATTTTATGGTAATATAGTAATTATGAATCTGTAAACACATAATAGTTTCGAGGCAAAAATTCAGTGAATTGAGTTTGTTTGCAAGTAATTAGTTATTCAATGGCTCCGCCACTGCTGTGGAGTACCCACCAACTAAAAGGCTGTGGATATAGGCTTCCCAATAGAAAAGCTTCAATGGCTACATAAAAATCCAACTGCTTGATTCACGTAGAAACATGGGCTGATTGAAGGAACTGAATTTTGAAATGATTTTTTGTGAATACTAATATCATCTGAACTTACTTTCTGTCTGCCGCACGTCTAGGGAAGGGAACTCGTAGCTTGAAACTATCCCCTTTACAGCCAGCCTAGAAATAGAAGAAAAAATTATGTGCAAATGAGCCATTTCCCAGTCTAAACAAGAGAACAGAAGACAGACATATCCCAGCAGTCCAATTTACCACTCTAAGGAAAAGATACGGTGAAAAGAAGCAAAACCAACAAACTCCTTAGCAAAGTTTAACATGTTCACCAAACCCCCAATTTTCCTAACAAATTGAGAAACTTTATTTTTAAAAAGATTTTCACTTCCTCTTGATCCCCTTCTAACTTGGAAAAGAAAAAGCTTCAACCCTGTAAATTACTCAACTAGATTTATAAGCAGTACACCCGCTAAAAGTTCAAAATATACAACGTTTTGTCCAAATAAATAAACATACATGGAGTTGTTAATGGTGTATAGCATTACCTTAACATAGAAACCAAGACTATCCACATCCAGCATTTGAGCAAAGTCCACCTAGAGAGGCATAAAGTGAATCTTAGAAAGTGAGTGAATTATGCTTCTATGAAGCCGGTCATAGCTCCAACAAGCTTACTGCGGCAACATTTTCTACAGTTCTGAGGCAAGTTATGCATCCAAACAGAAATAAACAAACATTTTCCACCAGCAGGAAGAAAACCTCAGTAGATGAAAGACTAGTTCTCGACAGTCAACATGCTAACCTCAGCAGATGAAAGACTAGTTCTCGACAGTTCGACACGCTAACCTTGTTGACAAAAGCTGACTATCTCAAGTAATTAACAATGAAAAATATTTCCTGCATTTTACGTTAGTCTGTGGAAAAGGAGGGGATCTTTGAAGGTACCATCCATTCTCACACAGATCCTGGACCAGTAACTACTGCAAGGGTTGGTAAAAACTAAAAAGTAGATAAAAAGCTAAAAACTGAAAAGTTGGTTCCATTTGCTGTAGTGATACTATGGTGCTACCCATTAACAACAAAAGGTGATAAAAAGTTGACAAAAGCTGACCATCTTAAGTAATTAGCGATAAAAATAATTTCTTCACTTTAAGTTGGTGATTAGTCTGTTGAAAAGGAGGGGATCTTCGAAGGTACATCCATTCTAATACATATCCTGGATCAGTAAGTACTGCAAGGGTTGGTAAAAAGTTGATAAAAAGCTAAACACTGAAAAATTGGTTCCATTCACCCTAGTCAAGTAGTATTATAGTAGGCCACAGCTATCATAAAATACATTCAAACTGTGAATTCACAAGCTCATTGGGCCTCCAGATTCGAAAAAAAAGAAAATAAATATTTTCCCTCTCTCTCTCATTTTTATCACCATATCAATCCTTATGCACCTACGTTAGAATCACAATCACATAAGCAGTTGGAATCAACAACCATTAAATTACTTTTCCTGGTTCTATCCATGTTGACAGTAAGGGTATGACTGAGCTTGATGATAAGAGAACTCTACCACTTGCTTCTGGTATGAAAATGAGATATTTAAAGGAGTATCCTTGATTACCGGAATTGAAGTTGAGTGTTGCACGATAAGTTTTGTATCCTCTGCATGATCTCTATTCATATGGGACTGCGAACAACATACATGTTGAAGAGAAATGAAGACACTAAGACACGCAATAAGCGTAAGAAATATGTGTGAAACAAAATATCTCATCATCTATTCATCTTATACCGCTATAGGCTTGGAAAACTGGTATATAGGATCAACTTCTGCAGCTCTATATTCCTCTTTGGTAAACTCTGAAATGAGGAATAAAAAGCAGAAAGTGGAAGTAAGGAGAAAATCACAAGACGAAAAACCCATTTTCAAAACACTGGAAAAATAAACATAACATATCATTCAGTAGCCCGGAAAAATAAACATAACATATCATTCAGTAGCAATAGCTTCAGCCATCATCTTTTCTCTGGCCTTGTTGCACAAGCAACCAGGAAACCTTCATATATTTCCTATTCAAGCACTTATAGTGGTTTCCCAGTAATTAAACAAAAAAAAAAACACAAAATAAGATAAATTTGTTTGGCCAAACACAAACCTCCTGAACCCAATGAAGCTGTAGCAACCCCCGCCACATATCGTACAGCTTGGGGTTCAATACGCAAAAATTGAAAATCACCGAAATCAACCTTCATATAGAGAGGTTTTCCCTGTTAGTTTTTCTATGTGAATACAGAGAAGATTAAGTTGTGCATGTTAAAGAACAAGTGACACAAAGTTACCCAGAATGCATTGGGATGCCTTGCCAAGTATGCAGTGCGAATAGCTTCTCTATCTTTTTCAGAAACCTGCATAGTTCACCGACTCCGAAGATTGAAATTCAGTTTCCCAATGGAGGTCAACAGGAGGAAATGCTTTCCACCATAAATTAACAAAAGCAGCAATTAAGAATAATACAACACATCAGCCAAAAGTTATCAACTTACAGAAATAGCATCACCATGCAGGGTTATAATTAAATCAGTCCTATCCTCTGGATCTTTTGCTACGAGCAATGAGCATTTCGGATTCGCTAAGAGGTCCTGCCAACGCCAACGAAATATTAATTAATTAACTTGTCCTAGATAAGAAGATCCAAAACAAAAAAGGAATTCCAAGAAGAAAACGTTGCAAAGGTTTCAGTCCTATGATGATGAGAAAAAGAGAACTACGTGAGTACTATATTTTGAGTTCTGATTAATAGGCCTCATCAAGTAAAACATAAGGAGACACATTCAATCAAGCAGAATCTCGTAAAAATTACTTCACCTCCCAAGTATAACCTCAAAAACTAATCCCAATAAAACAAAGAACAAAACTTTCTATTTCGAGAGGCATTTAACACAACCCCATTTTGACATCTATTAACAATCAGCTAAACCAGAATGGGGTAAAGATAACATCTCCATTTTGACCACCAATCTAACTGTACATGTAAGCCCAAGAGAGAGGCAATTAACAGTCTTACTCATACGCATCCAGGTATCTATTTGGATGACTACCATTATCCGCAATTCTTCAGATATATATGATGAGAAAAATTCAAACTTCATGCAAACCTTGGTATGAACTGCTAAGCTGCTGACAGCTAATATTGGAGATCCATATGCATCACAAGCAAAGTCAACCATTGAACCAGACGGATAACCCTCATGCTTCTGCAAATCAACACGAATTACAATTAAGCTTTGAAAATGAACTTAATGAAGAAACAAGAGGTAACCAATGCTTCAAGCCTTCAATGTAAATTAGCCAGGGCTGAACAAGTGAGACGACCAAATATTACAACAATATAGGTGTCAACAGTCAATCACATAGAGTTCAGAGATTAAAAATTGAAAAGTGTCTTCACAAATTAATGTGTGAGATAGGGCCATCCTATATGTTGTAACCGCGTAGATTTGCTAACACTTTCAGTCAAACAGAATCCACAAAATACGAGCTTTGATAATCAAAACCAACATTAAAACCTTAATCAATCATCTTCTAATAGGTAAACGATCTATTACTGGTCAAACAATATTAACCCCCATTCTCCCCAATAAAAGTAGAAACTTATGAATTCTTTAGGACATGATCAGTCAATAATAATCAATGTCGAGTGTGAAAGAAAGAAAAATACGTAAAAAAAAAAAAGAGTGAAAGAAACACCTGAGAGAAAGTAGAAAGCATGCCCCGCAAGCTGTGATCAAGAACCGTTCGGACTTCTTCAATAGGAGGAAGCCTAGCAGCCTTTTCCTGCAATCACAACCAACATGCTTCCAATAAAAAACCAACTACTACACCTAATTTCTCAAGTTATGAGTACAATCAAAGTACCTGATGAGATTGAACGAGTTGAAATACGTTCAAATCACCAGCAGTAGCATCAACACCTGACATATTCTAACCAAAACAAAAACAAACCAACATTTTCAATCAACAGATTAAAACGACAACTAAATTAAGCCGTTAATTAGAGAGATTAAGCCTAATAATCATGAAATCCTAGATATTAGATCATCTCCAACCCTAACTCAAATTTGAATGAGAATTTGAGCAAAAGCTTTCAAAATATAAGCACAAATGTGAGTAAAACCTTCGTTAATGGCATAGTTGTAAATTGTGGAGATAAACCCAAGTCCTTAAAAATTTGAGCCTCCCTTAATTTGGTGAACTCAATCTAGTACAAGTTTGAGTCAAGAACTGGAGTAAATTTCGAGGGGTTTCGCTCAGAATTCGGTTCTGAGTCAAATCAGTCAATTAAAAGAGGAAGGGCAGGAGATGGTCTTAACCATAGTATATAAACAAATCTTCTCAATCATGAATCATCAACTGATCAACATATCCAAACCAAAACTAAATTAGCCCGTTTATTAGAGTGATTCAGCCAAATAGTTATAAAACCCTAGCTATGAACGATGGCATCCATATACGTACATATATATACATATATATGTACCTGAGGAGGGGACTGAGTGGAAGAAGAAGAGGCCATGGCGAGGGGAGGAGTGAGAGAGAGTGGTTTTCTGGATTGGCGAAATTGAAAGGATCGAGGGTTTTGTACTATGGTGATGGTGGTGTTGTTGAGGCTGTTACTGGTGCGGGCAAAGGTAGCAATGGAGCGGTGAAGTGTGGAGGACGGAGCCATTACTAGAGTCTTCATCTTCCTCCCCCACAAAGGTCGCCACCAACCGCTTTCTTTATTCTAAAGAAAAATGAAAATAATTTTGTTGGGAATGTATATACACAAAGGTCAAATATATATAAATGTCGATTTTTAAGTTTTTCGTACTAATTTTTAGTGGTTTATTTTAGTTGTAAACAAAATAGAAAAATTGCTTTTCAAATCTTTTTACAGAGGAATTGAAAAGGAAAAAAAAAACTGCCCAGAAGAAATTATTGAAAGATAAGAATAAACAAAGAAATTCCTATTTTCAAAACATGAAAGGCACTTTCACGAGGCGAGTGTTGCGTCCTAATGTGAGCCTATTTGAATTTGAAGATAATTATGTGATCGAAATAAATCATTTTGTATTGCACTCAGCTAGTCATTCACAATTCAACCGAGCAACCTCACGAGTGTGCTGGTTTTTTTTGTTTTTTTTTAGCCGGAAGAAAGAATTCCATTCAACCCAATAAATCACAATCCTAATATAACCTATCAAAAAAACCTTAAAAAAAATGAAAGAAACAAAAATAAAACAAAGAAAAAAGGAAAAAAAAAAAAAACTAAAAAGTCGCCAGAGCCATCGCCGGAGTGTGCTGGTTTATATGCCTTGTTTAGTGACTAACCTTAGGAGGAATAAATCTTGAATTTTCTCTTATAATATAATATGATTAAATTTCTTTAATTCTCATAGTTGATGATGATATAATCTATGGCTCTATGCCATTAACGGGGATGGGTTCAATGGTCATGTTGTACATTAATGGTTCTTTGCACTATGAGATTCTACGCTCGAATTGATGAAGCAACATCGAGTTTTTTTATGACCGTCTGAGTCACACGCTACTAGCAAAATAATTCCAGGCCATTGACCACAAACCCAAAGTGGAAGGCTGTACACATAAACTTCTTCCCCAATCACATTTACAATTACAAATAGATAAGTTGCAAAGAATTACAAACAACAAAATTTGTATTGAGCATGTCACACACACAGCCTCCCAACAGTCCACGTCCATATGCCAACACTCAAGAAGTATGACATGTTTCTGCTTTTGGGCAATGTGGCTTCATTTTGCACTTTTGCTGACTGAAAGTACCATGAGCCTCTCAAAATACTTGGAAGACATTGCTGAGGAATGTTTAACATTGAAATGGTGTTATAACCTGATTCAAAACAAAATAGTAAAAATCAGGAGAATGTGACGAGCACACAAAATAGGAAAGAATTTAATTTAACTGGTTTCCCAAGCAGAAACATATACTACTAGTTTCCTCTATATCAGATACTATTTTTTGGACCATAGTACCTGATAGGTGCTGAAAACCACCCGTTCAATTTTTCCAATTCATACTTTGTTAGGCCATTTACGTTGTTATTTGATAAGGTTTAGTTGGTTATTGGTATTTCAGGGCCCGAAGGATCAAGGACATGAAAATATACATTTTGGAGCAAGTTAGGAGCTTTGACACAGGAAGGGGTGTGGAAGAGGGGCCGAAAATCCAAGTTGCAACATCCTTGGTCTGGACCAGCCTTCAGAAGCACAAAGCATGCTTGCAGCATCCATGGTCTAGACCATTGACCCCATAATATGCGAAGCTCCCAGGATGCTTTGTCCCAGAGACGGAGCCTGGGGGTGTTTCAAAAATGCAACCAAATTTTTTTTTCTTCTGAAAAGAATAATAATAAATATAAAAAGAGGAAAAGAATAATGAGCTACCTTGTCTCATTTCGTAAAGTGTATCAACCTTGGTGCAACCACCATCGATCAATTCCCCATCAGCCCAAGGTTTGTAATTCTTTTTTTACTAATTGGAAAGGAACGTTACACATTTAAACATTATAATTTTTCTCAAAATTTAGCATTTTGATTGCATGTTTAATTACAGACTATGGTAGGTATGAATGCGCAATGAAAATGAATTCACAATCATGTCGATTTACATATTTGTATGAATAAGTAATTTAGCATTTTGATTGCATGTTTAATTACAAACTATGGTAGGTATGAATGTACAATGAAAATGAATTCACAATAAAGTCGATTTACATATTTGTATGAGTAAGTTACGTATTACCCATCGTTTTACCCGTATAGCGAAAGAGAGATTTTCCATTGGCTCCGGCATCCATAAAAACTTGTCAATTTATTTAATTTTTCTTGTCTTTGCCAAGGAAAAAACCATAAAGCGACGACTGTTAGAACTACCAGTCAATTTTATTTTGTGAAGATGCTAACATAGAGAGGTGTGGATAGGTGTTACCAGACTTTTGACTATGTAAATATTTTTTTATAGACTAAAGTGGTTCAACTAGTTATGTACGGGTATACCAAAAAAAAAAAAAAAAACTAAAACTTTGTAACAAAAAAAATGAAAAAATTACAATTGGGAGCATCGTTGGTTGGAATCAAGAAAAATTAATAGTGTATGCTTTTATTTGAATACCATTAAGAGGGTTGGAGAAAGTACTTTACTTATTTTTCAAAAAAAAAAAAAAAAACCAAAAACCAAAAAACCCATAACACCACCTATTATAGTATATGATTTCCTAACTAAATTTTTTCTTCATATTCTTCCGCATAACATTTAAATAGTTTTTTTTTTATTGAAAAGTGCCACCCCGTTGGATCCAGACTCGGTCCTTGCTTGGTCCGAACCACCCGTCCCACACCATGGTCCGGACTCCTGACCAACGAACACGGGAATCAGTGTTTTGACGGGTATTTATGACGATTTGTTAGTACATGAGAGACCTTTCACGTTTCGATCTGGACAATAGAGAGAGGCTGGAGAGAGAGAGAGAGAGAGAGAGAGAGAGAGAGAGAGAGAGAGAGTGAGAGAGATAGAGAGATGGTGTTCAACAGCCCGCTGGTGGTGGAGGTAGCAAAGATATCAGCAAATGTGTGCCAATACATAGCGTGTAATCCAGAGAGGCTGAGCAGCGACCAGGTGCTCCACCTCCTCTTCTGCTTCCCTTTCCAACAGTTCCGCCGCCTCGTACGCTCTCTCTCCACCTTCTTCCGCTTCCCTCCCGCCGACTTACACATCTCCTCCTCCTCCTCTTCCTCTTCCGATCCATCCGATTCCGATGCCGATTCTCACTCCGATTGATTGATTGATTCATTTCGACATATCCACATAGGCATGCGCTTTGTACATTCGGTAACCTAACCCTTCTCCTCATTTCTCGTTTATGTGATTTGGGTTTTCATAGCAATGCGCTGTTTGTCTGTTGATTGACGGCCGATTAACCTATTTCTGCCTTATTAGTATTCGTCCAATGTGTTTATTAATTTATTTTTTGCCAAGCAGTATTCGTCCAATTTACTAGTTGTTTTTTAATTACTCCGTCCGTCCCCATTTTTTCGGTCTTCGTTCTATTCTAAGCTAAGCGTATTTTTTTATATGCAATATGGATTTTGTCTCAAATGGAAAGTGGCACAAACTAGGAAGAACAAATTGGGACGGAGGAAGTATGATGGAATTTAATGGTGTCATAAAAGTATCTGTATAATTTTTGGGGTTTTGAATTCAATGATTTGTTGTTGTAGTTTACGAAACATGGGCTTTCCAAATATGTTAGTGGTCGTTGTATTTGTAATCCCAATCACCATTAGGAGGGCGCTACTATTATGGGAACGTATTAAACATCTGAATGCCTGTAGGAGGAATAAAAATTAGAGCTTTTTCACTTCTCTTGTATGAAATTTTTTATCATATGAACTGTGAAGTGGTTAAAATGTTTAACCATTTTAGATTCTTTTAGTCTTCTGCTACAGCTAACACTATCATTTCTAGCTGTCCCAATCTTGCAGATCGGGTAGAACTTAAGTTGATGAAAATCTTTCATTTCTATTCCCTTGATAAATCTGAAGATCTAAACATGGCTTTATTTATAAACTTATTTTTGCTACCACTCCACAAAAATATAGGTAGTCGACAGAAACATAAACTTTGAATGAACTAGATTTCATCCTTATCACCTTGCATTTATTGTAAAACAATTAAAATTGTTCCTGAATATCTGATTATGATGTGTAACAATATGAGTTGTTTTTTTTTTAACTATGAGAGGAATACACAGATCAGTTCAATAATATAAGGAATAAGGTTTTACCACTTTGTTCAGTTTGAAGAGTATTGGAGTTTTGGCGATGGAAGTTTTGGGCTTTCATGCTCTTTATAATTCAAACAAAGAAGGGTAAAGAGTACCACTATTGAGTGAACATAGTCCCAATGATGTTATCCTCTATTGTCATTCATATAACCTACTTGAATGAGTAAACAAAATCGTACTGGAAGAATAGTCAATACCATGTTTGTACTGATTTGCTCGAAGTTTTTCTCGTAGATATCTGTGCAACTGGCGTGCTCAACTTCTGAGTAGCTGTTTTTCATCATGAAAGATTCATAAAGCTGACGCGTACGGCCAACTAGTCAATTTCCAATTAATTAAAAAAAATTACATCTATTTGAACAAATGATATGACTCAAATAAGTATTTTGTCAGTATTTGAAAAATGAGATTGTGATGTACGCTAGGTATACTATGAAGTATGAACTAACAGAGAAGACTTGACCCAAGGTACTCAGATTACAACGCTGCTATGGTACAACAAAAAGGGCCAACAAAGTGGTCAACAGCCAAAACGACATCGTTTTGGGGCCTGTTGTTTAAAAAAAAAAAAAGAAGGAAATTTCAAAATTGAAATCGGGTTTGCTTTCCGCTTCTTCCCCAAATCAACGCGATACATAGAGAAGAGGAGAGGTTGAGAGAACTGGGTCACGACGACGAGCCACGACCACCGCCGCCAGCCTCTGCCACTGCTGACTGCCACAACACGCAGCTCTCCACCTCCGGCGACTACCACTAGCAAAGTTTATCTCTCTCTCTCTCTCGTTTCAATTTGAAAAACCCCGACTCTGTTGAAAACCTCTCAATTGATTGCGACTTTAGGTTTCGTTTGGTTCGGTTTATTCACTTGAAACCCCCCTATTTTTTCTGTTGGGGGCTTTAGATACCTATGCAAGATGTGGTCTGACAGAGATTATAATGTATTTTTTGAAAAATTTTAGTGTTCTGCAAGAGAGAGATTGGTTCTGTGAATCTGTGCAAACCACTGTTGATAGTTATGGTTCTGTATTTTTGCTGCGTGATATCTCTATGCTAGTTATGGTTCTGCTGCTAGTTATTCCTGCAGAAAATACAATTTCAATTATAATTACACACATAGACACGATCAAGTCAAACAGGAACTCAGTGGTAGGAAGTTTGATGTGAATACTGTTACCCCAAAGTGTAGATTAAATGTTTAATGGAGGAATCCATTAAGCATTTTCTCTTTGTTTGTGCGGAATCTCTGATGAGGAAATTTATTAAGGAATCCATATGCTTGTTGTGGGGAATTTGGTGTAGAAGGAATAGAATGCTATTTGATGGCAAGGTTTGTTCTTTGAAGGAGAGCTTGGATTCTGTGTGTGGCTGATCATGCTTAGATATTCCCATTCATTTTGATACTATAATAAGAAAACACTTCAACATACTGTGTCTAAGTGAACTTATTGTATCTGACTTAGAGATTGTAAAGGGAATAGGACCAGAAATGGCATTATTCTGGCATGATCAAACTTGATTTCATAGTGTTATCACAATTCACAACTATAAGAAAATTGCGTACAAGAAAATTTTGTAACTTTAACACAGATTACAAGTTACTTTCATTTTTCTTCTCATTTGTCGCGAAGCAAAAATGCTTCGTACTTCTAACTTTGTATTGTGCATTTCAGGTAGTTGGCCAGCCAAGATAAGTTCCATGCAATAGCAAAGAAGAGAGGAAAGAAGTTTCATGCTGAGGATGTAGCCATTGCTTGAGGGTTTTGTGGCAGTCTTGTCATGTTGTATATTGGTGCATTTGGCACTTCCTGATGTAACTTTATTTTATATGGGATAATGAATCCCTAATTTGAATGTATGTATTGGATGAATTTTATAAATGAAAGAACTTTTGGCATATGCCTTGAATATGTGTGATGATTATGATGAGAATGGCCCAGCTTTTTGCTTCTTTTGTTGCCTATTGTTGATGTTTGTTGAGACGCTTGGCGTCGGGCTAGGACTAAAAATAGGGGAGATATATTTTTTTTCCCGCAAAAAACAGGGGAGATTTTGCCCAAATTTTTCCGCAAATAGAAGTCATAATAAATCTAGTGACTAAAAAAACAGGGGACACTATGTCCGTATCCTCCCATTAATATTTCCACATGGCACATTGTTTTATAACTTCTATTTTCTTGCTATTGTTTTGTGTCCGTATCTCACATTGAGTTTGTGTCCGTGTCCTCCAAAATTAATATGACTTCTAAGCCAAAGCCAGACATTTCTCATCCTAATTACCATTCACAAAGCCGGGTTATTCTCATCATAATCATCAAGTACATTCAGGTTTGAAGTAAAGAAGAAAGAAAACCAAAAATCATTACATTTATCAGCTGGAAAGGCGTAGTAATACATAGTCTTTCAAATACAAAAAACAGGGGGCTACATTCCAAACACCGTTACATTTATCCTCTCCCGTATGTTGCGTACAACGTTAAAAAAAAACAAGCAACAAGAAATGAAAAGACTGGAGTGTCGCTTCTTGCGGGATCTCTTTGGAGATGGCTTCAATGGTGGGGGACTTCTCATATCTTTTTGCCTTGCATCTCTTTCTCCTCATCCTCCTCATTCTGCCATGAAGTCCATCCACCTAATATTTCTCTGCCAAACAGTTCAATGCAGTGAGCAGGCTTGGATCCCGACATATACTCCAGTACCAACTCTGAAACAAAAAAAAACACAAAATAAAATGAATTTGCAATGAGTCAAAGTACTTGTCATCAGAACTACTCTAAAATAATATCGACATGACTTTGAATGCAAGGGTTTCATCCATTACCTTTACCAGTCACCATTAAGTGTGGGAACCTACCTAAGAAAACTAACCGGTTCATACGATGAACAAAAACCAGCAAACAAGTGATTATTTTCTTTCTTGTAGACTCACTAAGGAAACAAGTGGTTCATCAACAAGTGATTATTTTCTTTCTTGTAGACTCACCAAGGAAACAAGTGATTTACACGATGAACGAAAAACCAGCAGCCTCATAAGATAACCAGGAACAATGGACTTGAGAGTGAGGCTAGAACTAGAGAGAGTGATGCGGTGAACATGGTCATTAGGTACATATCCTTGCTTGTATGAAGCAAATCTCATAATATATGGGTTGGCTCAAAGGTTCAGCCCCCAATGACTGGTGTCCTATGCCACTATAACATCGAGTCAAGATTCAACAAGGGTGGGTTGAGTAAGAGCAAAAACTCTTCAATCAAAACTTCATAATTACCCATCAACAAAATCTTGTAGTAATTGATATCATTCATGCAAGTAAAAACTTAAGATGTATGAAACAATAATCCCCGTCAAAATACAGCTAAATGGGGGGAGACAGAGCAACTAACCAAAGAAACACACAAAACCGAGTCAAAACACAGAATAAGATATAACACGAATAAGCCCCAACAATTGAAATTAAAGCACAGACAAGTTGAATAAAAGTCCAGTGCCACAATAAATTACACTGTATGAAATTGGGGTTTTTAACTGAGCTAGGGTTTCTCAAATTGAAACAAGGAGAGGGAGAGACCTTCGTAGTGGTGTTGTAGTGGTGGTTGAGATGGACGATTTCGAATCCTTAGGTGGGGGAGTCGGTAGTGGCGGAGGTCGGCGATGGTGGGGAGTGTCATCAATGGTAGTGGTCGCCAGAGCTGGTGAGTCGACGGTCGGCCGAGTGCTCTAACCCGACTAGGTAATGAATCCTTTTTTATTTTTAACTACAGGCCACAAAATGACGTCGTTTTGGGGTTGTTGTCCACTTTGTTGTCCACTCTATTGTCTTGCATATTTAGTCCTGGGCAACCATCATTCATAAGCACATGCCTACTCTAACCATCACATGCTATTGCCCACAAAAAAAGAAGAGGAAGAAATATGACCTAAAGTTTCCCTAAATCTAAAATGAAAGATTTTCTTTATATATAGTGTGGTACTTTCAAAATTAAATAAAAATATAAGAGTTACTATGTTATTTCATATGTATAGTTGTATACATATATATCGGGGTTGGTTTGTGTTGGGGTTTGACCCCGGTCACCATATGCACGTAACCCACACAACGATTTGAGGAAAAACTCTATATATGTATATATTCACAACCATACACTATACATGAAAAAACCTCCCTCCGGAGCACCTACTAGCTCCCTGGGGACCACAAACCGGTACCCCGTGCGCTGAACCTAACCCCTTCGCTCCCTCCTGTAGAGGAAAACTCTCACATGTTCTCTCTCTCCCCCTCTGTGACACAATACACACACACACCCTACCTCCCTCTCAATACAATATATGCCCCGGGGATTGTTTCGGCTTGGTGGGAATATGAGAAGGCCCCGGGGGAGCAATCCCCCGCTACGCACACCTCTCTTTCACATGCAACAATCACCCCCTCTCACAGGTGAGGTAATCGCTGAACCTGCAACGCTGTTTGACTGCTAACCATCCACCACTCTAGCATCTGTCCTATCAAGAGAATATCCGCATCTCCCCTCTGCTCACACCTAAGGCTTAACCCGCCAGATGATTTCACACACCATCTGCAAAGAGACTGACTCCCTCTCTGACACTGCATCCTCCAAACCCCAAAACCGGGATACACAACTCGTGAATCTGGGACATCATCCAATCCAGCTAGATCTCCATGGCTTAACCTGATCTACCTCTTTGACAAGCGCCTGTGCCATCCCCAGATGAGCTACACCGCACCTCACTCAGGTACTCACTCGAATGAATGTTCCCTGCAAGCCAGATCTTCTGTGGTTTATGATAATCTTACACCCCCTAACCGGAGTGCCTGCACCCCCTAATCGGATGCCTCTGACTCGTTATCCACAAGAACTGCACCCCCGAAACTTGTATCTGTTATCCAACCACCTCGCCTATCTCCCACAGAACAACCCTGGAATGCCTCATCGAAACCCGGATGACCCACATCTCCAACCGAGATGCAACTAATCGTGTCCGCCAAACCCCGAACGCCCGTGCCCAGTCACAGGACACAGTTAGTGACTCCATCTCTCCTACAACCTGAGCTCTCATATCCGGAGAGATAGACCACCAAACAAATCCACAGGGAAAAAAAGTGACTCGTCTACATACCGTCGCAATCCCTTTGTCCAGAGCTCTCGTGAACAACCCACAGCAAGCAGTTACATCACCATTGCTGGCCAGCATCCTGCACACTCCTGATTCGGCTCCCGACACATCTCGTACCATCTCGGTTCGCGACTCCTCGTACAACCCTGCTTTTGTCCTGTGTGCATCTGCAACCATCGCCTCTTGCTCACGTCACAAAACACCCATACTGCCTGATCGTCCACTATCCAACCCATGTAGCTCAAATCACAGCTGCAAATCCCGATGATAGGTCTTTGAATCCAATTGAACCAGACTGCTTCCGATCACTGCTGACTATTTTTGATCTGTCCCACTAGTAAGCGCCTATGTCATTAACCAATCGAATGTATCCACACCCCCCAAACCGAGATGCAACACTCGAAAGAATGTGTCCTTGCTCACTAGCTCTCCCTCATTCCCTTGAGAAAGTTGCATGCACATATACACGTGCCTATGAATATTAATAGTAAATCATTCCAGTTTTCATGGATGCATGAAATGCCATTTGCACAGTCATACACATCATTAATCGTGACATGAAAATAGCTAGCTTCATATAATCTGAAAAGTGATCAGGACAATAGGTGTCACTAACAGCTAGTTATATGGTATTCAAATCTCTCTACATAGTACTCTGTTCATATATCTCTCTACATACTCATGTATGTATATATGGTATTCATATACTATCTCTCCACATAGCACTCTTTTCATATATCCCTCTACATACTCTTGTATGTATATATGGTATTCATATCTCTCTCTACGTAGTACTCCAATTACAACACACGAAGCCTAGCTAACGTAGTCTAGCTAGGTGATCAATCAATCAAATGAAATCTGCAAACGAGCGGCGAAGTGCCCACTTTTCATCATCAGTGAAGTCACTGAGAGTACCGAGTGCCTCACGGATTTGTTGTCTTGACTTCCCGTTGATAATACTCCTGATTTTGGAGATGCAAACGTTGACAAGGTCTACGACACTCAGGTAATTTGCATCAATAATAAGTTGGAGAAGAGTGGAAGGTTGAATATTTTCCACATATGCAACATCCCAAGCTGATAAATCGATTTCGGCTTCTCCTTCGTTCAACGCATGCTCATGGCAATATCGAAGTACCAATGCTATCAGCTCACCCTTGAGAGGTATTTCCTCCCTTGGTTTCCCCTCGTGTTTTTCAGAAGCATATTCTTCAAACAGCCCCTTCAACAATAACGCTTTGGAAGCCACATTCTCCTCAACGCAAAACAACTGGTTGTCCGAACTTCTCAGTTTTAGTGTCAGCATCCCTGCTTAATTGGATAAACCTGCAAAATAAAATCATAGCAAAATGATCAGAAAGCGTAACAAATTAATTAATCATTTTTACTTGCACATATATATATAAAAAAGAAGTAAATTGACGACAATACTGTTAATTAAGGTTTTGCAATTATAGAAATCAATTCAATGGCATGTCGTCCCTATGTACGTCTGGACTGGAAGGATAATAGATAATAAAGCAACTTCTCGCGAGAATTTCATTCCATAGCTCATCCATTTTATGCTTCATCACCACCTGACTTCCTCCCAAAATTGTCGAATGAAACATCCTTTTATATTAATTTTAAGCCTAACTTCTTTCTCTCTCTTTTTTTATCCGAACCGTTCAATATGTTTAAAACATGTTTTGCGAAAAATTGCTCGGATCAAGTCCTTCCCGGTCTTTTTTTTTTTGGTGATTCCACGCGGGGACCCTTAAGAATACGTTTTAAACACATTGAACGGTTTGGACCATCAAAATTCGATCGGGAGCTACGAGGTCCGCACCGAGGATAGAGATACTATTTTTGGAATATCTAAAAGAAGATGCTACCAAAACAAATATCGAGACATAGATATTCCAAAAATAGACAAATAAATATTTTATTCGGTGTCTGTAGCATTGTTGCATAATGTGGTTGTCTCCAAGGGATCGTTGCTTGGAAAATGATATTTTGTTACAAGAACCACAACCATGGGCTAAATATGGAGCTTCTCCCAGCCCCTATTTTTCTCGTACAAAACCACCAAGCTGTGATCGTCCATCATTCTCTCTCTCTCTAAACTCCCTCAATTCCATGAGTTTATTCTTCCTTCAAGGGGCCAGTGACCCCAACAATCTTCTCAAAACCACCATCAACCTATAACCAACACCCATTCACAACCATCATCAATCATGGCTCGAGCCGTGGTTCTGTTATGGGCATGTTCTCTCCTCCTCGTATCGGTCAACGTGGTCGAGGCCATAGGCGTGAACTGGGGATCCCAATCGTCCCACAGCCTCCTCCCTAGCGTGGTGGTTCAGTTGCTCAAGGACAACGGAATCGATAAGGTCAAGCTATTCGACTCCGATTCCTGGATTGTTAAGGCCTTCGCAGGGACCGGTATCGAGGTCATGCTTGGTATTCCCAATAATGATCTCAAAAGATTAAGCGGGGACTATGGTGAAGCCCAGGAGTGGGTTAAAAAAAATCTCACCAAGCATCTTTACGATGGAGGTGTCGATATTAAGTAAGAAAAATACTTTTGTTTGAAAAACCACAAATGATTTTTACCTGGGGTCATGGTATTTCAAGGTTTTACATATTGTTCGTTACATGTGATATCAGAAGCACGGACCGTGGCCCTCCTGTTTTGCTATATTACCACAAATGCTTATGTATATATATCCGTATCCGGTAAAGGATCCTTTACTTTTTTTTTTCTGTGCGGACCTCGTAGCTCCCGATCGAATTTTGATGGTCCAAACCATTCAATGTGTTTAAAACGTATTCTTAAGGGTCCCCGCGTGGAATGACCCAAAAAAAAAAGGACCGGGAAGGACTTGATCCGAGCAATTTTTCGGAAAACATGTTTTAAACATATTGAACGGTTCGGATCAAAATTCGATCGGGAGCTATGAGGTCCGCATGGAAGGAAAGTAAGGTATCCCTTACTTGATCCACGGTGTATCTATATATATATATAAACAAATAGTATAAACACGTAGTATAGTATCTACGGTGTATATAAACACGGTGTATCTATCTACGTGTATCTATATAAACACGTATCTACGTGTTTTATATAAACACGTAGTATAATACGTAGTAAAATATTTTGAAAAAACATTCTTTACACCGGCGGTGTAAACTAAAGTTTTCTCCAAATCGATTTTTAGTATCTTGGCACGCGCTCTACGAGTTCAAACCCAAATTTACGTAGATAGAATACCTATATTTATATTGTGACTCAGGTTTTTCTCCAAAAAGTAGGGATTTTAAATTGTCAATACAGCTTTATCCTAAAAGAATTACCATGATACTATATATTTTTGCCTCTTAAAAGATTAAAATTGCATCATAATACATTTCTCATGCTTGATCTTTTAAATTTGGTAACCCTCAGAACATTTTGTGGCTCTGCTGCCGGATATAGTATAGCATCAGGGCCGTTTGAAAGTGTATTGAACAGCCCAGATCAAAACCCTCTCTCTGCTCGTTTCTCCCCCTTTCTCTCTCTTGTTTCTCTCTTCATAATCCGGACTGTCCGAAACCGAAATGAACTGCCCAGATCGCGCGCGAGGTTCTGTTTGTTTGTTTGTTTTTCGCTTTGCCATTAATACAAGGAGCTTCTTTTGCAGGTACGTAGCTGTTGGCAATGAGCCATTTTTGAAGGCATACAATGGCTCAAACCTAAAGACTACTCTCCCAGCAATGAAAAACATCCAAAAAGCTATTAACGAGGCTGGCCATGGCGACAAAGTGAAGGTCACCACTCCCCTAAATGCCGACGTTTATGAATCCGTCGGAAGCACAGTACCGTCGGCAGGCGATTTCCGCTCCGATATAAGAAGTCTTATGGTGGAGATCGTCCAGTGGTTGGACTCCAATAAGGCCCCTTTCCTTGTCAATATCTATCCGTTTCTTAGCCTCTATCAAAATCCTGATTTTCCCGTTGACTTTGCCTTCTTTGATGGGAACGCCAAGCCAATTCAGGACAAAGGTAACGTTGGAAAGAGTTGGCTTTAATTTTTTTTTTTGGTCATTATTGAACTTTTTCCCTCAATGCGATGATTCGTATTCGGCGATGGCATTTTTTTTTAAGGAGTTCATCACTTATTTCGCGACGAAATCCTCAACAGGTACCTCATACACTAACATGTTCGATGCGAATCTCGATACCCTTATTTGGTCACTCAAAAAGGCTGGAGTTCCGAAGTTAGACATAATCGTGGGAGAGGCCGGCTGGCCCACTGACGGCGATAAAGATGCCAACGTCAAATATGCCAAGCGATTCTATGACGGATTCCTCAAGAAAATCGCTAGCAACAAAGGAACTCCTTTGAGGCCAGGCCACATGGAAGCGTACCTCTTCGGCCTCCTCGACGAAGACATGAAGAGCGTCGCACCAGGAAACTTCGAGCGCCACTGGGGAATATTCAAGTACGACGGTCAACCAAAGTTCGAGATGGACTTCACCGGGAAAGGTAACGACAAGATGCCGGTGGGGGCGAAAGGTGTCCAGTACCTATCTAATCGGTATTGTGTGTTCAACAAGGACGTGAAGAACTTGAGCCTGGTCCCGCCCAATATGAACTACGCTTGTTCCATGGCGGATTGTACGACATTAGGGTACGGGTCGTCGTGCAACAACTTGGACGTGTACGGGAACATTTCGTACGCGTTCAATATGTATTACCAAATGAATGATCAGGACGTTGAGGCTTGCGTGTTCCAAGGGTTGGCGACAACGACCACGACGAATCCCTCGAACGGCACATGCATATTCCCGATACAGATTCAAAGTGCGGGGACCCGACTTGGGATTGTGTCGAGTTTAAGTGTTATTGCATCTTTGTTGATGGCTTTGGCCGTGTTTTAGGTTGGTTATATTATGAGATTGAGCACTAAAATGAAAGATGTTACAACTAGTGCCGTAGCCATAATTTAACGGGAATGGGGTATTATTAAGGTGGCAACTATATGTAACCAATTTTACCAATTTTTGTGTTTCTTAGGTCAAGATGTATGCTAGTGAAATACAATTTTTATTGCCAAAAAATCGATTCCAAGTAACTCATCCAAATTAGCCAACCTAATACTTGTGAGGGTTAGTATGTAGTTATGTATTTCTGATTAAAAAATGTATATGTAGGACTATTTATACAATAATCACAGTGGTATACACCCAAATTTGGAGAGCTCTCAAACATAAATAATATGAAAATAAAATGATAACAAGATATGGAGTACCAATAACATGAGCATATAAATATTTAAAGACTCAGAAAAAAAATTTTACGGACAAAAGCCCCAAAAGGGGCCTATCACAACGATCTAAACTAGTCATCTTCTAGGGCCCGTAGAATAGTGTGCATATGCAAAAAATCAGCTTGACCCGACATCGATAGGTACGTCAAAAATTGAATTTCTGATGAGGTGCCGGTGGTGCTCCCAGAGGAGGCTTCCGTAAACAGCTCCTTTTAGGAGGAGCCGTAAAAATGCTTTTCTCTTAAAGAATATGCTTGAGGGGTCTGCATTTCTGGGGAAAATGATGATCCAGTAAGAGTTTTAGCAGGAAATACATAAAAAAAATTGGAGGGTTTAATACGAAAATATTATAGCAAGAATAGACTGAAGTGTAATATTTGCAAACTGAGTGGGGGCTGGGCCCACACGGGTCTTACTTATCTATGCTAAATCCGCCACTGGGGTAAAAAATGATACAGACACACTTTTTCTACCACACCCCCTCTCACATGTGGGGTGGGTCCTCCCAGGGTGGGTCCCCCTACATGTGAGAGGGGGTGTGGTAGAGTGTGGTAGAGAGGGTGTGAATGTATCATTGTTGCCACTGGGGTACAACATTGCAGTGTGTTACTACTATTTGTCATTGTCAAGGATGGAGCATGGGTGACTACTGGCTAGTAGGGGCACTCGTCGTTCTTGTTAGAGCAAAAACAGCAGCCTAGCTATATGGCGTTTTTAACTATTTTAGCTTACCAAAAAAGGAGAACCGCTGCAGCAGCTACACTCATGGATGGAGCCAGGGAGGGGCTAGTAGGGGAAGTCGTCCCCCCTACATCTTAGAAAATTCGTACTATTATATTGGGGAAAAAAAATGTATCATCAAACTATATACTCCCGTACCCCTCCGTTTTTTCATTAAAAAAAATAATAGTAACAGCTTTAATATTTATGAAACAACTTTGTATTAAAATTGGCTTTAATGAGGTTTAAACAAAATTCTTTTAAACAAAACAACGCCCAAAATTTATGACCCAACTAATTTCAGGGACCTAAGGCCCGTTCACTTTTAAAAACTAAGGCTCATTGAAATTTCAGAAGCCCAAAACTCTTTAATGTGGTCTGTGGACATCAAAGTAAAAATTAATATCGTTGTACATCTTAATTACTATTTTTTTATTGTGTATATCTTTCCCCGTACGCCAAAATCCTGGCTCCGTCCCTGGGCCTACGCTACCCACGTTGGTAGAGTTCCTCCATGAACAGTTGTTCGCTTCTTCTACCAAAGCATTGTTCCTGAGCAAAGCATTATTTTATCATTTCTCCCACAGGTCTTTCTCTCTCTCCTCACCTACTTCATCCCCTCCTTCGACCTTTCATGACTGGGTTTTGTTACGGCAATTGGGGTTTTCCGGTTCAATGGCGACTGGGTTTTTTCTATTCAACAGCGACCAGTTTTTTTCCCGATCGACGGCAACAACTGAGTTCCCGATCAACGGCATCAACTGTGTATTCGTTGGGTATTTTTTTTTTTTGGTATTATTAGATTTAGATTGCGTTAGCTTGAAAACGTTTTAAGTCTATCTCGATTTAGATTGCATTAGCAGGAATAGTTTGGTTTTAATTGCTTCAGGACTTTGGTTTGAAGCGCTGAATCATCTCTGATTGTATGAATCTATGATATATACATGATACTATATATTATTGGGAGGGAGAAAACAGAGAGGCAAAAAAATAAAGAGAAAGAAGTTAGGCTTAAAATTAATATAAAAGGATGTTTCATTCGACAATTTTGGGAGGAAGTCAGGTGGTGATGAAGCATAAAAAGGATGAGCTATGGAATGAAATTCTCGCGAGAAGTTGCTTTATTATCTATTATCCTTCCAGTCCAGACGTACATAGGGACGACATGCCATTGAATTGATTTCTATAATTGCAAAACCTTAATTAACAGTATTGTTGTCAATTTACTTCTTTTTATATATGTGCAAGTAAAAATGATTAATTAATTTGTTACGCTTTCTGATCATTTTGCTATGATTTTATTTTGCAGGTTTATCCAATTAAGCAGGGATGCTGACACTAAAACTGAGAAGTTCGGACAACCAGTTGTTCTACGTTGAGGAGAATGTGGCTTCCAAAGCGTTATTGTTGAAGGGGCTGTTTGAAGAATATGCATTTGAAAAACACGAGGGGAAACCAAGGGAGGAAATACCTGAGAGGGTGAGCTGATAGCATTGGTACTTCGATATTGCCATGAGCATGCGTTGAACGAAGGAGAAGCCGAAATCGATTTATCAGCTTGGGATGCTGCATTTGTGGAAAATATTCAACCTTCCACTCTTCTCCAACTTATTATTGATGCAAATTACCTGAGTGTCGTAGACCTTGTCAACGTTTGCATCTCCAAAATCAGAAGTATTATCAACGGGAAGTCAAGACAACAAATCCGTGAGGCACTCGGTACTCTCAGTGACTTCACTGATGATGAAAAGCGGGCACTTCGCCGCTCATTTGCAGATTTCATTTGATTGATTGATCACCTAGCTAGACTACGTTAGCTAGGCTTCGTGTGTTGTAATTGGAGTACTACGTAGAGAGAGATATGAATACCATATATACATACAAGAGTATGTAGAGGGATATATGAAAAGAGTGCTATGTGGAGAGATAGTATATGAATACCATATATATACATACATGAGTATGTAGAGAGATATAAGAACAGAGTACTATGTAGAAGAGAGATTTGAATACCATATAACTAGCTGTTAGTGACACCTATTGTCCTGGTCACTTTTCAGATTATATGAAGCTAGCTATTTTCATATCACGATTAATGATGTGTATGACTGTGCAAATTGCATTTCATGCATCCATGAAAACTGGAATGATTTACTATTAATATTCATAGTCACGTGTATATGTGCATGCAACTTTCTCAAGGGAATGAGGGAAATCGCCGAGCGAATGAACAAGTAAATTTGAGAGAGTATTTTTGGCCGAAAAAAGTGTTAGAAAAAAAGATGGTTGTGTAACCATATTTATGAGTGAATAAGAAAATGTCTCCAATGTCTTCAATGGACGGCCAAGATCATTCTCATCTAACGGTCCATATTCTTCATCTAGAATCCTCCTAGAAAATATCTTCTCCTCCTCACACCTCCACAACATTCTAGAACTCTCCACACAAGTCTAGCAAGTAGTGGAGTCTTCCATAACCTTCTTGAACATTCCGGAACTCTATAGGTTCCTCCACTTCTAGAATCTTCCAGAAATATCTAGAACATTCTAGACCATTCTAGATTTATCTTGATTATTCTTCGACATTCTAGAGAGTTCTCCATTATTCTAGAATTCTCTAGAATACTCTCAAACCTTCCGGACTATTCTAGAATTCTCTGTTCTATTATGGAGGGAGGATTCTAGATCCATGATCTATGGAGAGTCAAGTGTTGACTCTCAACACATAACACCTACAGACGCCGATGAGAGATTCGAACTCCCGATCTCTTAGTGAGATGCATGCATGAGTCTGGATTAACTGAGTTAGCCCCAACTGATTGAATTAATTCCAACATTGTTATTTGCGAAGTTCGAAAAAGAGACAAGATTATGATTACTTGCATAATCGCCATTTGATTTTATACACACCCAAAAGATGGTTGATACCATGGAATTTCGCTGGATTTTCTTTCACAAACATAGAGGAATTTCAAGAACCTTTTCACCCGTGGTGCTCGAAGGGACAATTTCAGTTATTCTTTTTAAATTAACTGAAAAATTAATTTACTAATTTAGTAAGTACGTGAAAATATTGGAATTGTGTGGGGCTTGGGCACCTCGGCATCCACTTGGTGTTCTAATGTGGCCCTTAATAAATTTTTATTATAGTAGAATATATAATAGTAGATAAATAAACTTTTCGAAAACAAATGCATGTATTCAATACGTAAAAATCCAAAAGATTACTTCGTGAATTGTTCAAAGTTTGATTTGGTAAAAGCTCGTTAGAGTACAATTCGAGTACTAAACAAATTGAACCTGGACCTTAATTTTAAGCTTTTCTAATTAATGAGCCGGAGCTGAACCTAACAAAATTAGACCCAATTAGTCTCGTGAATCGGAATGACATTTTTATCATTAGAATTTCAAATATATGTAACCCGTGATTATATTTAAACATTTAAAATTACTATCTAACTTATTCATGTAGTCGATAAAATTAAACTAAACTGGTACTATGAACTTATTTATGTACAAAAAAGAAACTTAATTTGAAGTTCTTCATTTGTATAAGATCATAAATATATAATATTTATGACTCTTTAATGCATGCGAACATGTTCGAGTTCGACTCAAACTTAAGTAAGTTCAGCTCGTCAAATTTTTACTGAGCTCAAGTTTGGCTCGAGTTTGCTTAAAAGCTTAGCAACCTAAATATTTAAAGCTCAACTTGATTCGGCCGTAGCAATATTTTTTTTTAATTTCTATACAAGCCCAGCTGTCTCATGTTACCATTTTTTTTCGAGGGATTTGCAGGCCGGTACAATACATTGGAGTTGATTCCCTCCGGGTCTAGTCCAAGTTCTACAATTTCCCACGAAGGTAAATACGAGAAATTCTTCCAAAATTATCCCAAGCGTTCAGTTATCCCCTCCGACCTAGCCTCCGCTACCAAATCCGCGCCGCCTAATCCTTGTCACAGATCACACCCAGTCACCCAGCTTGTTCAACATCCTAATTCTGAAAGATACAAACATCTGCATCTCCGAGAAGTTACAAACGCTTCCACAAGTTCGACGACGACCAATTTGTTTCACTATGAGGATTTATTTCCTCAATCCCAGCGCCTCACCTCTGCCGGCGTTGTTGCCTTCCTCCACCACTGGCTGGATCCACGTCATTTCGTCCTCCAACAATCCCCCGACCTCGCCCCTTGGGTTTTCAACCTCCTCACTCCCCACAATTGGCGAATACTTGTTG
This sequence comes from Vaccinium myrtillus, assembly GCA_016920895.1. NCBI lineage: Eukaryota > Viridiplantae > Streptophyta > Magnoliopsida > Ericales > Ericaceae > Vaccinium > Vaccinium myrtillus. The sequence continues at coordinate 12,780,111 of CM029270.1, read as the reverse complement.
GATTTGCAAAATGAAGATAAGTAATCCCAAATTCCCAAATACTTGTTCGATTAGTTGTTAATTTCCACTGTGCATGGTTGAAAAGAAGGATTGAGAATGAAAATTCACAGTCATTTCAGCGAGTTTGTTGGCAAGTCAGATGATGAATCTATGGATTGTGTTTGATCAAATTGACGAAGTAATGCTTCAATTTGCTAGTTTTGGATTTACATCTAGAATTTTTCGGATCAGCGGAAGGAGTAAATACAAATTCGCAATAATTATTCGCAGTGATTTTACATCTAGAGAGAGAGTTTGTGGTTTTAGGGAGTTTTAATTTTTAAAAAAATACAAATTCGCAGTGAATTTTGCTGGCCGGAAGGTATAAAAATTCATAGTAAAAATTCGCAGCGAATTTTGCCGGTTGGAAAAAGTCGCCGGCTGGAAGGTATATAAATTCACAGTGAATTTTGTGGTCGGAAAAAGTCGCCGGCCAGAGAAGTTCGTCGGCCGAAAGTAGTTGTCGGCTAGAAGTGGATGGTGGATGAAGGTGGGGAGTGGGAGGTTGAGTAAAGAGTAAATTTGTATTTGAGGGTAGAAGGGTAATCTTACTAGTGAACTTGTACTTAGAGGTAATTAAAAATTGAGTGTATCCTTAATGGGAATTAAAGAGTAATTTTCTATACTAGACGGTAATTTTCTCTTTTTTTTTTCCCTTTGTCCTTTAAGTTAAGTTGGGCCCCGAGAAAAAAAGGAGTTAAGTTGGGTCAGGAGACTTTAAGTTGGGCCGGTTTCGGTCCGGTTTAATTGGTTTCCGTTCAAAAAGAAAACAAAAACAGCAAGCAAGCTAATTTCGTCGAGCAAACGAGACAAAGTAAAGCCCCTGATTTATTTGACAAAGGAGGCGTAAGGGCATCCTTATCAGACTCAACAAAAAAAACACCAAATTTAACCTCAAAAACACATTTTATAAATTAGCAAGTCACTTATCAAAAAATTCACAAAATCAGACTCTCTATCCAAACTTTACTATATTAAACTATCAATCAATGAGCTTCTCATCCAAACCTCTATCTTCCAAACCTCCGTCCAAACCCATATATTTTCGTGCTTCCAGACCAAATCTGGACGATTCGAATCACTCAATGTTTTAAAAACGTGTTTTTAAAGGCCTACGCGGGAAATCTTCAAAAAAAAAATACCCGAAAGAGCTTGGTCCAAGTAGTTTTAGTTAAAACCGTACATATATAATTTTTATCGAAAACTGCTCTGATCAAGCCCTTTTGGGTATCTGTTTTTGAAGATTTCCCTTGTAGACCCTAAAAAACATGTTTTCAAAATATTGAACAGTTCGAATCGTCGAGATTTGGCCTGGACCTATGAGGTTCGGACGGAGTTTGGAAGTTAGAGGTTTGGATGGGAAGTTGATTGATTAAACTATTCCCCTCAAATCTATAAATAAATAAAAAAAAATTCCCCTATACCCATTGGTTAGGCAAATGGACGGCTTTTCCATTGGTTATAACCATTGGTTTGTGTCAGGCATGGAGGACTTTTCCCCTTTACCATTGGTTTGTGTCTGACGCATGTTCATGCCCGCCTACTGTTGGTTTGTGTCAGGCATGGTGGGGCCATGCATAGGGTTAGACAGACACAGAGGGTAGAAAGTCAGGGACGAGAAATTGTTAAACAATTCGGTATCCCATGAACAGTAACATTACCTAAATACCGAGTTACTGTAGCAAAACTATAAATTTTGCAATTTAGCCAAATGTTTGTTGAGGCTGATTTTGGGGTGTTTTTTCCACTTTGACTCAACAAAATACCCATTTGGCCAAAATAAAGAAGCTGATGGGGATGCTCTTAAAAGCCCAATTTATCAATCAAGGTACAAAATAGCACTCAATTGAAGATCAAAAGCCCCAATTTGAAGTTGCAATGTTCAGTATAGGATCCAATTAGAAGCTCTAATATTGAGAGAGAGGGAGAGAGAGTACAGGCGTCATAGTGGTGGCCAGAGGAAGAAAAGGTTTTCTTGGAAGTTGGATCCCATAGGGTACCACCGCGTAGGTTCGTCCAGTATCGGTGGCGTGGCTTTGGTGGTGGCGAGTCAGTGATTGGTGAGAGTGACAGACCATGAGAGAATGAACGGTTAGATTTAGGGTTTGAAAGTCAAATCTAAAATATGTGAAGTATATATATATCAGAACATATCTTGTGAGGGCTCCCTCACAAAAAAAGTGCGGGAAAACAGTTGTGGGCCGTTGGATCCTATGCCCTTCACGCGATCCAACGGCTAACAACTGTTTTCCTGCATTTTTTTTTTGTGAGGGAGCCCTCATAGGAAACTTCTTGCATATATATATATATATATGTTCCACTTCTAGTCCGGACTCCGGACTTCCGGACCTCCGTGTTCCGAGCATTTTTTTGACGATCCGATCTGTCCAATGTGTTCAGAAGGTGTTTTCAAGGGTCCACGGAAATCTTCAAAAAAATCGCGGCAAGGGCTTGATCCAGCGGTTTTAAAAACGTATATTACATATTACGGTTTTTGCGAAAAACTTCTGGATCAAGCCCTTCCCGATTTTTTTGAAGATTTCCAGCGGGACCCTTTGAAAACACCTTCCAACACATTGGATGGCTCCGATTTTCCAAAAATAATTTGCAACACAAAAAAATCACTTTTTTCTTATTCTCGGGAGGGTTTGGACTAGAAAATTTCCGTATATATATATATATACCCAGAGCTTCACATCCGGACCCCTGGATTGAAGCTCTTGGGGTATTTTTTTTGTGTTGCCAATTGTTTAGGGAAAATCTTTGCGAAAAACTGCTTGGATCAAGCCCTTCCCGGTAATTTTTTTTGGAGATTTCCCGCGTGAACCCTTGAAAACACCTTCGAACACATTGGACGGATCGGATCGTCAAAAAAATGCTCGGATCAAGAAGGTCCGGAGGAGAAGTGTGACCACGCGGAAAATCTTCAAAAAAAAAAATACCGGGAAGGGTTTGATCCAAGCAATTTTTCGCAAAACTGTATATTTACAGTTTTTGCAAAAAACTGCTGGGATCAAACCCTTCCCGGTATTTTTTATTGAAGATTTCTCGCGTGGACCTTGGAAAACACCTTTTAAACACATTGGACGGTTCGGATTTTCCCAAAACAATTTTTAAAAGTGAAAAAAATGAAATTTTCCTTCAATCCGGGAGTCCGGATAGGAAAATCCCCATACATATATATATATATATATATATATATATATATATGTATATATATATATACATACACACACTAGATACGGAGCGACGTGCGTTGCACAACTTTTATGCCCGTTGTTGGATGAGTTTTGGAAAAATGTTGTTTGTGTGAATAATGGTTACTATGAAAGGAGTGAATAAGTTGTAAGGAGTGAATAAGTTGTAGGTTGGAGCCTTGGGAATGTGATTGTAGGTTGGAACTATTTTATGTTGATTGGATTCTTGCCTAGGTGATGGTGGTGGGGTCAGAGTGAAATGAGAATTTGCTATCATAAAATAGATTAGATTTGTATGCATGATATAATAGGCTAATAGCTATAATATTGAAGCAAAGGAAGGCTATTCTGTACAGAGCCATTTTCATTGAGCAAGATGTGGGGCAGAGATTGATGCGTAAGATCAGAGCATTTAATTACATGTCCAAGTAGTTAGCATCTTGCTAAACTATTCTAGAAACGATTATGTATAGAAGAGAGCTACTCGCTGCAGGTAGACACAAGTGAGGACTACAATACCAGATACAGCTACAATTGGAAAAAAAATGCAAATAAAACCATAATAAGGAATCCAATATTGCTCTTGCCTCAACCTTTGAAATATAAAATTTAGCAAATCAAAAAATAAGAATTATGAGTCCAAAGCTCACGGTTATTGGTTACGGTAGAACTGGCAAAAGGGCTAAACTAAAATTGACTCTAGAGTCGGTCCAGTTTGTTAAATATTACATTGTGAATTGGAGAGAGAAGGGAGAATTGATGATGAGTGATGGCGCTTCGACGAGAGGGAAGAGTAATAAGTGCACTGCTTTTGAATAGTGAACAACTGCATTTTTCTGTATCGCTCATGTACTCGTCAACCTGCCAAATACAAACAAGCATCATTTGACGTTATTATCATGGTCAGAAGATTTCGCAGAATATTGCTGTTTTAATTGCAGAAGGTAGAAATGAGTGAAGAGCTGATATTTACATATGACAAAATCAATTTCTAGATGCTTAATTATCCAAAATTACTTTCAGATTTACATGTATTTGAAGATTCTGCTCATTACAAGTAATATCAACCTCTTTTGATCAATATCCATAATTTACTACTACGTTTATCTTCCATTAGGAAAAAATCTTATACTGATCCATTCAAGGGCAAGATAACCTAACTAACACAAACAAATTTTCCAGTAAGATTTTCACGGTTGCTGTGAACTTAGAAATAAACATAATCCACGCTTATGTATGATGGTAACAAAAGTCAATGACTTTTCATGGTTGATGTCAACTTAGAAATAACAAATAACTAACTTACAGAGCAAGTCTGCTAAAACATCACAATGGACCAATATTTCTTGGTGTCGTATGGAAGTTGGAAAAGAAAAAGTTATGGTGAACTAAAATGCACATCAATGAGTACTATTCTGCATTAGTGAACTACTGAATTAGATGCGAGTAACAATTCAATGAAGTATGAAAACACGCAAAACTTGTACATGGGCTTGAAATAAGAACGTAGATGACCAAAAATATAAAAAAAATTAGCAGGGATAACAAGTGTTCAGAAGTAACAATTATTTGGTAAAGATAATACCTCAACACGGATATCACACAAGGCTTTCAAAATTGCTACATGAACCCCAGGATCAAGTACATCATATGCTTCAAACTCAGCCCTAACACATGAAAAAGATAAACCAATAAACTTGCAAGAAGTCCAGAAATCTGAATTTTACAAAAAGACAAGGCAACTCACCCATGTGATGCGATCATGCGACTATTGGCAGCTCCCCTTCTGCAACCTGCAAAGAAGTTCCAAAGTAAGGGTGAGCCAGCAGTAATCACCTCTACGAAAAGGATATATTCTTCGAGGAGTGCAGAAATCATGTTACCCAATGCCACCAATCTCTCAACTTTCGGCATAGAACAGTAATCCAGGTATTATGTCCAAGTGCCATTCGGGTAATGGGAGGGATGGCCTGCATAAAAAGTGATATTAATAAATAAGCAAAGCTTATTGGAGCAGCAAATTACTACTGCTATTAACAACATAAATGCTGCATAGGCAAGTCATGAAATGTATCACTAAACAAAACCATATTTCACAGTATCAATAGAGAAAAAAAGAAGATCCAAAACTGTGGTTAAAACCTTAGAGCGTCTCCAATGGGCCTCTCTACATTTATGGGTTAAAAAGTTTGTTAATGTGTGTATTAGGATCAAAAGTGGGTCCCACAAGTGTGTGCTAAGACAATGCTAGCTTAATATATAAATGAGTAATCCACTGGGTTTAATTAAGACTGTCTTATCTTTTTATAATAGATCCCAAAAACTCTTTAAAATTAATTCCAATTGGTTTAGTCCAAAAAGAAAAAAAGTGGGCATTTACTTCTTAGGCTTGGAATTTGAATTTTGGAAGTGGGACCTGCATAATCTTTGCTATCTAAATGGCCAAACTTGGCACACATTTTAGCACACCGCAAAACTGGCACACAATGACACAAACTAATGCAAGCATTGTAGCATTTAAAACACATTTTTATTTGCTAGTTCTTGGAGATGCTCTTAGGGAATCAGAATTATGCAATCATGAGATAAGGAATTCCATAAGTAATTTGAAGAACAAGGGGAATCTCATACTTCGGTTATATTGGTTAAAATGCATTATGACAAAGACTAAAACATATCCAACTTTGAAAAAACATCCAAAGGAATTATAATTAGTGCTTCTAAAAAGGAGCAAATTCCACCTTGCGACGGAGAGAATCAAAAAACACCACAGCATAAACTGAAATATAAAAGCTATAACTTTGAAGAAGATGAGTACTACAAAACCACAGTGATAAAAAAGCCTATCCTGAAGCATTTGTGATTCAGCAGCGAATTGAAAACATAAAGGGATCAACAAAATTTGTCAAGCCAACCATAAAATCAAGACAACTCAATTACACTTTCACTAATTTATCAGAAAAGAGGGAGAAGGAATCCCTAAGAACGAATCAGCTGAGTAGGTTTAACTAAGAAAATGGAAAATAAAGACGTTCCTCTATTCCAATTGGGTAATAGATGTGCTGTGGTAGGTAGAGAAAGGAGCATCTGATCGGGGTTTGCTGATATCACACCACAAAAATCAAAATATGAAAATCAACATGATAACAATGAAAAATACATCTCTAGGTTAGAAATTGATTCTGGAACAAAAAATTAGGCTCTGATGCCATAAAGTTAGGGTTTCGATCTATACCAGATATGGGTATCTGAACTCAAAATGGCCTGGTTCTTTTCCTTGAATCGTATTCCGAAACCCTGCTCAAAATCAGCCTTCGTTTGTCTTCTATTCCTTTGGGTCGTCTACATCGATCGATCGAGTTTTGACCGCAAGAGGCAGAAATTTACTCATATCTCTCTTTCCTCTTTCCTCTTTCCTCTTTCATTCGTTCCGGGTTTAGAGGGAGAGAGATTGTTGCTTCAATAGGATGGGGGAGACTGGAGAGAGATATCAGCGGGGTTCGGAACCAATTGGGGAACAGCTGTCTCACAATTTCCTCTGATACCTCCACAAACAAACAAAACTTTAGAGGCCGGGCACTTGTGTGTAAGTCAAGTTTTGACAAAAACACTATGCACAAAAAATTTGGGCTTATCATTTGATCCGGTATATAATATATATTGCATTATATTTTTTTGTCAAATGGACAACGAATTCAATAACACATCAAATAAGCTATATTGGGCTTATTATTTGATCTGGTTTTGGAAGAGCAGACTCTCTTTCTCTCCTTGCGGCTACCAATCGGAATTGCAGAATTGGTCCATTTTTGTCTTCTCGCTTCCAACCGACTTCTACAAAACCGGCCACACCCCTTTCCCGTCGCTGCTCCTGGCTGCGGCAGGGTGGTGCCTTCTCATGTGTCCGCCAAGCACCTGTTCAATCGCAAACTCCAACGCGCAAATCAAGCTCTCGTACGTGCGCCTTTGGCTCTTCGGGCGTCTGAAAGTGGAGGATGTCTCTGTCCGCCGCCGTCAATCTTGGCTTCTAGTGGCTGGCTCGGTGGTGGCCTTAAGGCTTGGAACGACAACAACTCCCAATTGCAAGTCTTGCAAGCAACTCCCAATTGCAAGTCTTGCAAGCAAATACGTGCATCGCAGATGGTCATGGTTTTTTTTTTTTTTTATCGGGCACGTTATGGTTTTTTTTTATTATTATTTAAAGATTAGGAATTATTGGTTTCTGTGTTCCTTCTCCTACTGGGGATTGAAGTGGACGTGGGGCGTGGAGAAGGTAGTTACAGAATGGAGAGGGCATGTTGGTAACTGTCACATTTAGTTTACACATTTGTCCCTAGTTATTTGCATAAGTTACAACTATTACAAATGGATGGCAGTTACAATGCGTGGGTTTTTTTTGGAAAACAAAAATGTGAGCCAGCCTAAAAAAGACTCTTCACCAAACTTGTTCTCTCCCTTTATATATTACATAGATAGATAGAATAGATAAGGACTAACCCAACAAAGGATCAAAATACAGAAATAGCCAGAGGCAAAAGACACAATAACGAGATAGCCAACACAGAGATTTCCAATTGGAGGGGTAAAATGGACCGAAATTGGCAAATGACCAGACAACAAATTGCAAAAGCCTCTCTTTTATTAGCCCTCCGGTCTTGGAGATATATATATAGACAAATTTTCTAGTAAAGACCTCGCGTAAATAAGAAAAAATGTAAAATTTTCACTTAAAAAATTGTTTTTGGGAAATCCGAACCGTGCAATGTGTTTAGAAGGTGTTTTCAAGGGTCCACGCGGGAAATCTCCACAAAAAAAATACCTGGAAGGGCTTGATCCAAGCATTTTTTCGCAAAAACTGTATAAAACACCTTCTGAACACATTGCACGGTTCGGATCGTCAAAAAAATGCTCGGATCACGGAGGTCCGGAGTCCGGATATGAAGTGCTCCCTATATATATAAGTCGCGTGGAGGTTTTGTGTGCCATTAGGTCCCGAGAAGGGAATTGTTGGCCTTGACTCGTAAATTGTTGACAGATGGGTATGTCTGAGATCTATTTTATGTTTCCAAAAACAAACATATTTACCAACGATGATGCACGATTTAATTATTGAAACTATCCATTCTAGCTTCATTCATATATGAATTAACGTTTTCCTCATGTCTCTATCTCTAGATAGATCTTCAATATCAGTAAAAAAAAATGAAGAAATTGTTGAGTACTCTCAGGCTCTGCAACTTAATCAGTGGACTATACCCGAAGTAGAACCCAAAAGGATTTATAAAATGGGTCTTTTTTTATTTTATCAGTAAAAACGCTGTCAAGACGTCTGAATAGACGATATGTCTTGACACAAATGATAAAACTATCAAATTGTTATCTGTTAGAGATATCCGGCGGTACATGCATAAGTTTAAATATTTGCATATTGGGTTAATTCAAATTGCTTTTAAACCCTTGACTCTACCAGGATTGAATTCCAGTATTCAAGCATAATGATTGGAAATCCTCTCTTATGGGGATTGTTCAAACTAGCTTGTGTCATGGACCAGTATATTTCAATGTTTATCCTAATCTTGCTTTGTCTTTGACTGATCGAAATTTGTTTGAAGCAGTAAATTTGCATATCCAAACACAGGGATATAATTTCTTGCCAGGATCCGAAACTGTTGCTGTAATTTATCGTATTCATTAGAAAGTTATTAATACCATGTGTCCTAACGCTATCTTGCGTAGTGATCTAGGAAAGACGGTAGTTGTGGAGAGTAACCTCTTAACCACCAACGTAGCAGTACCTAGGTTAATTGATTGGGAAGAAGTTAATTTTCCCACGAATTGGACTATCCCGAACGTTGTACCACCACAACCAGTTATCAGTAGCCAGGTGGACCAAATTGTTCAAACCTCTGAAGGAGATGTAGAAATCAGGTTCACCCCTGACTCAATAAGCCGTATTTCATTAACCAAAAGCGTTTCTTCTAGAAATAGCTTTCCTCCATATAGGATATCTCAACCAGTAACTTCCAGACATTCCGTGTCAGAAATCTCTGACCCAACTCCAACTGAGGTACCCACAGAACCACTTGAGTCTCATATTGAAGGACTCCGCATATCAGAACAACAAATTCCCCATGGAATTTATAGTAATAGCACTAGTAAGAAGAATGAATCGCCTCGCCTACAGCCTCAGAAATGGCTTTTCATATTTGAGTTTTTATGGATTTTACACCAAACTCACCTCTTAGATTACTTATCAGTAAAAAATTTATGTGTCCTCAACATCAGGAGTTTAGAAGATGGTATTTTGCCAAATTTGATAAATCAGAACAAGCTTTTATAAAAGATCATTTTTATAAAGATTTGGAGAACCGTCAAACGGTGATACCTTTCAAAACATGGTTTTTAAACTGGTACCAAAATCAGTATCATATAGCGGTAATCCAAGATTTCCAGAAGGTTTGGAGTAAGGTGAATGGTACTACTATTAAGTCCATGCATCCTCCTCCAGAACCAATTAAAATGGAAAACGCGAAGCATGTTTTGGAAGCTATTCCTTATGTAGATTTGTCTAAATCTTTTCCTAAGGAAGAAAGTATTGTTAAACAGAATAATTTTACTAATATGAGTTTGCAGACTATTGGTCATCAATTGATCCGTATTGAACATGATGTTCAAGCAGTTATCGATAATCAAAAGATTATTGCGTCGACTCCCTCTTCTTCTACCCCCTTAGGTAAAGTTTTGGAGGGCCATGATACAAAGCCAGACATTAAGCCTCCCATTCCTTTAGAGGACTTCAAGTTCTCTAACCATAAAAAGAATTCAGAATTTATTGACCAGCTCATTGATCGTATGGATAGTAAATTGCATATCAGCACTCTTAGCCGTACTGAATACTCGGATTCAGACTTGGATCCTCAGCAAATCCAAGAAATTCAACAAACTTTTCAGAATATGCAGGATTTATCCCTTAACAGAATAGAATATGAGGAAAAAGGACCAGGAAATGAAAATGTCCGTAGAACCTATTATAAGAGGCCTACTCCCCAAGATCTTCTTTGGGAAGAAGATTTCTTTCAAACCCAGAACGCATATAGCGCCAAAACCATTTATGAGTGGAATATAGATGGTTTATCTGAATATAAGATTTATGGTGTCATTCACAAGATGCTTATGCATTCTTCTGTTTGCAAAGCCGCAGGTAATAATGATAAAGATATTGCTATCTTTATTATTAATGGTTTTACTGGCAGCCTTAAGGGATGGTGGGATAATTATCTCACTTTGGCCCAACAATCCGAAGTTACCAATGCCGTCAAGACTGAAACGGTTACCGATATGATTATTGACCAACCTACCGGTCAAACTGTACCTCATCAACGCACCAATCCACACCTGACGCGGTTTACACCTTAGTTCAAGTTATCATTCTACATTTTATTGGAGCCGTAGAACAACGCCAAGAGCATGATAGAGAATTATTACAGAATCTTAGATGTCCTTCATTAACCCATTTTAGATGGTATAAGGATGTTTTTATTACCAAAGTTATGCAGCGTAAAGACGCTAATTCCGAACATTGGAAGGCCAAATTCATTGATGGCTTACCCCCTTTGTTTGCCCGGAAGGTCCGCCAAAAGCTTATGGATCTTATAAGTGTAGGCAATATTATTCAATGGGCTAGCTGTACTTATGGTCACCTTATCAGTATCTGTGTGCAAGTAGGTTTATCCATCTGTAACGACATGAAGTTGCAATACCAGTTTAAGAAACAGAATCTCATGGGTAAGCGAGAGATTGGTGAGTTTTGTCAGCAATTCGCCTATGAGTTACCCATTAATTACCCCAAGAAACATCGTAGAAAACAGGTTTCCAAGACTTCGAAACCCTATAAGCGGAAACCCAAACGAAGGTCTTACGACAAGGATTACTCCAAGCCTAAGACAAACAGTAAAGGCAAAAGGAAAAAAAAGTTCTCAAAGAGAAAAACATCAAAATCCGAAGCTCGATGTTATAAGTGTGGAAAGATTGGCCATTATGCCAATAAATGTCTAACCAAGAAGAAATTAAATGAACTTCAGATGGATGAAGGTCTCCGACTTCAACTTAGTAAGTTACTCCTTAATTCGAGTGACGAATCAGAATTTTCTGAGTCACATAATGATGAGCTTAATGAGTTAATGTACTCCTCAGAATCAGGAACATCCACCTCTTCGGAAGATTGCACAGGTAAGTGCTGTTCTTCCTCTAATCCGGATCATTTGAAAGTTTTTGCCAACCTTAATGGCTTAAGTCTGAATGTTTTATCTAAATCGCAGCGGGATATTCTTGATCTTGTAGATAAGATACAAGTTCCATAAATCAGAAAAAAGGTTATTGAGATATCACTGGCATCCTCCATTTCGGATGTCGAACCTGAGAAACCCAGTAACACCTCCAGGTATTACAGTATAAATGAAGTTTTTAATCGTCTTGAGGGTTCTAGCACTAAACCCGCCACTATCCAAGACCTCCAGAGAGAGGTCAATGATCTTAAGACTGAGCTAAAACAGCTGAAGATAGCTCAATTGGAGAATCAAGGCAGTATAATTGCTGTAAAACAAAGACTCGTTAGTTTAGAACAGTTGAGTCTAAAACCCATTAGTCATCCACCGCCTATAGAGGAACCACAGACCTTTGAAACTTTGACCTATTTGAATAGTATCAGTAAAGTTACTCATCAGAAATGGTATATTCAGATTAATTTAGTTATTAATAAGGAGTATACTATTTAGGATATTGTTGCACTTGTTGATAGCGGTGCTGATATAAACTGCATTCACGAAGGCTTAGTTCCTACAAGGTATTTTGAAAAAACGGTTGAATCCCTGACTGCAGCAGGAGGAACTCGCATGAACATTCAGTATAAATTATCTGATGTCTTGATCTGTAATGATGGTACTTGTTTACCAACCATGCTTTTGCTTGTCAAAAATCTGCAACAACAGGTGATTCTTGGAACACCTTTTTTAAATATGATTATGCCAATTAGGAAAATTGATCCAACTGGTATTTACAGTCGTATTCAAGATCATGATATTGTTTATCCTTTTGTTACTGATCCTGAAACCAGAATCATTCAAGAACTGCAAAGTTTTGTTCAAAGCAAAGAAAAGCAGTTGAATTTTCTTCAAACAAAAATTCGAATTATGAATATTTTCCAGAAACTTCAATCTCCTGTTTTACAAGAAAGAATCAAAGAGATTGAAAACCAATTCTTAAAAGAAGTTTGCAGTGATTTGCCAAACGCTTTCTGGGAAAGGAAACGTCATATTGTTTCACTTCCTTACAATCAGGATTTTAATGAAAAACAAATCCCAACCAAAGCTCGACCCAGTCAAATGAAATCTGATTATTTGGAGCTTTGTAAAAAGGAAATTCAAACACTTCTTGATAAAAAGCTGATCAGGAAAAGTTATTCTCCTTGGAGCTGTACTGCTTTTTATGTTTTCAATAACGCAGAAAAAGAACGAGGAGTTCCTCGTTTGGTAATCAATTACAAACCATTAAATGATGTTTTGAAATGGATTCGGTACCCGATTCCTAACAAGAAAGATTTGTTGGATAGATTGCAATCCGCAGTTATTTTTTCAAAATTTGATTTAAAATCTGGTTATTGGCAGATTCAGATTAGAGAACAGGATCGATATAAAACTGCGTTTGTTGTTCCATTTGGTCATTATGAATGGAATGTTATGCCATTTGGTTTGAAAAATGCCCCATCAGAATTTCAGAACATTATGAATTAGATATTCTCTCCTTATTCTGATTATTGTATTGTTTATATAGATGATATTCTTGTGTTCTCATCATCTATTGATCAGCATTTTAAACATCTTAGGGCTTTGAAGGAAGCAGTTAAGCGCAATGGCTTAGTTATATCCGCCCCCAAGATGAAATTATTCCAAACCACAGTAAGGTTCTTAGGTCATAACATCCACCAAGGAACCATTATCCCAATTGACCGTAGTATTGAGTTTGCTTCAAAATTTCCTGATGAAATTAAGGAGAAAACTCAACTTCAGAGATTTTTGGGTAGTTTAAATTATATAGCAGACTATTATCAGAATTTAGCCCAGGATACTGCCATCCTTTATCAACGTCTACAGAAGAATCCTCCTCCTTGGACAGAGGAGCACACAAGATAGGTGTAGATAGTGGTGCTTAAATCATGTATCTCTTTGACAAATATGTTTGATATGGGCTATAAAATGGATCTGAGGCATATGTTCCTCACCCAAGTTGCGTGGAGGTTTTGTGTGTCATTAGGTCCCGAGAAGGGAATTGTATTGTATATTAAGAAGAAAAGAAAAGACTTACTGAAAATACTGATCTTTATTGATGGTAGAGGATGGAAGAGGATGGAAGTAAATTTACAAGTGGTGAGGGAAGAGATTTTGAGAGAGAGAGTGATAGAGAGAGAGGGGGTACTGGAAAATCTGCCTTCGAATGGCAGGTTACAACTTTTTATAAGCGCTACGACATACTGTAGCAGTTACTGTTCATAACGTCATTGCTGACGTTTTACAAAATATCTAACACTGTAGATGACATCATGGATGACGTTTCTGGTGCTGATGTCGTTTTGTGCCGACGTTTACTGTTGCTGACGTCAGGGATGACGCATTACCGATTTTTCTTTTTCTCTTTGGCTTTTAGCATTTTTAATTCAATCATAGAGTCCCAAAGATCCGCTTCATCCGGGTAGACTTCAGTGTTGTCGTTGGGATCTTGTGATTCTCCGGCTAAGCAAGCAAATTGTCCAAGGTCCTGATCTGATGACATGGACTCGTCACTTTTGGAGTCGGTTTGAGATGAACTTGGTCCTTGAAGGGCCAAATATTGATTTTTAATTAAATCCATGAGCTTAATATCCTGCTCATGCTCAGATAAAGTTGGATACTGCTCTTGAATCATCAATTTCATTTGCTGAATAAAATTTACTGGACCCTGAGATGGGTTATTGCTAGACGCTTGACTCATGTAGTCAACTTAGTACCTTTCTACGGTTTCATTAATATGTGTCAAACATTTATCTGTCTCGAATCGAGCCCACCATTTGACAAAGAAATTTCACTGAATTTCTGGTATATGGAGATGATCTTCGGTTATTTCGTATCCCCATTGCCAAACCCATGTAATTTTGAATTTGGTGCAATACCATAAAAGGTCTTGCCCAACAGGTGGATTTACCACTGTAATTCCCTTTAACTTCGGATGGTATTTATACCAGAGTGGGAATTGTTTTTGAATTGCTTCGGGGAAAATTTCAAGCTCTGGAGCATGAAATTCCCACCAATGAAGAAACCATGATGGAAATCCTGATGTGTTTAAAATCTCTGAATTTGAAATAAAGAACCATGAGTGGGCTCTTATAGGATTCTGATAATATAGGGCATATGTCCATGCATGTGCATAATCCCAATAATTATATTTCTGCTCATTAATTTTCAAGGTTTTGACAAACATCTTCCATTTATATATATATATATATATATATATATACGGAAATTTTCTTATCCACTCCTCCCGGATTTAAGAAAATTCGTGTTTTTTTTGTGTTGCAAATTGTTTTTGGAAAATCCGAACCGTCCAATGTGTTCAGAAGGTGTTTTCCAAGGTCTACGCGGGAAATCTTCAAAAAAAAACCGGGAAGGGCTTGATCCAGCAGTTTTCGCAAAAATATATATTTTACTTTTGCGAAAACTGCTTGATCAAGCCCTTCCCGGTTTTTTTTTGAAGATTTCCGCGTGGACCCTTGAAAACACCTTGAACACATTGGACGGCTCGGATTTTCAAAAAAAATGATCGGATCACGGGGTCCGGAGTCCCATTTTTTCTTAAAGCTCCCCTATATATATATATATATATATATATATATATATATATATATACACCAAACTTCCGGTCCAAACTCCCGCAACTTATTAAGTTCCGGACCTCCACTTTTCGGACCAAATTTTGATGATCCGAACCGTTAGATGTGTTTAAAACGTGTTTCTAAGGTCCCCGCGAGGATTTGGCAAAAAAACATACCCGGAAGGGCTTGATCGGAGCATTTTTTATAAAAATGCTCTTATAGCGTTTTTATGAAAAACTGCTCCGATCAAGCCCTTCCGGGTATTTGTTTTTGCCAAATCCTCGCTGGGGACCTTAAAAACACGTTTTAAACACATCTAACGGTTCGGATCGTCGAAATTTGGTCCAGAAAGTGAGGTCCGGACGGTAGGTCCGCATTTTATGGTTTGGATAGGAAGCTTACTCGTTATATCTGGATGATCCGGAATCCCCATTGTACTTTGCTTGAAATATCGAAACGATTGGTAGCAACCAAACCCCGATGGATAAACAAGCCCTCACCCACTCCAAAGCGAAAAAGTAGTCAAGCTTCCGGGATGGATTTTCTGAGTGAAAAAACTATCCTATAGTATTCCTTCTACTACTTTGGTAACCCATTCAGAAGACGCTTAAAGAATCTTAGATTTGAAACAAATTGTACATGTCCTTACAGTAATGTTTTGAGAAAATCTTCACATTCTTGACCTTTTTCTAAAGAAACACTACTTTCAAACACCTTCAGTGAAGAGTTTCTTGAGAATGACAGGTAAAAGGAGACACGCCAAGTCCATAAAAGCTTCATCCCACAAAGGTACTGATTGGATTGTTGGCGCCTCAGAGTCTCTTAACTGATCAACAAGAGATAATATTCAATCCACTCCTTTCTCTTGTTTTTTTTGGCACTGTCCTTGAGAGAAGCCTCAAAGTCGAGGTTTTTTTTTCTTCATGAAATGGAGTGAGATCAATTTTGAAGCTTTGCTTTCCTTGCTAACTCTCTTCAATGATAACGAAAAAACAAAGAAAGAGAAGAAACGTAAGGCACAATGATATTATTGTTAGAACTTGGAAAAATAAAGAGTAACAGGAAACAAGCATCTGTGTTGGTAAGATGAGCAGCATAATGGGAGGGCTATGCAAGTGTGGATAAGCGTGTGTGCACAGCACTACTTGAAAAGTAAATGTCTACAATCAAGACAAGTTTCCTATTGGACAGTGACAATGTAACTTGCAGGCACCCGATAAAAAAAAAAAAAAAAAAAAAAGGAACGTACATTGCAGGCAAGTTAACCGACTTACAGCGATTGCGATAAGCTTTTCTAGCAGTTCCTCAAAATGGCACAGAGGCTGTTTATAGACATGAAGGCAACATAAGATTCGTAAACTGCTAAATAGGTTGCTCATCCTATGACGAAGGCCACTTCTGTGTACATAGAGATCTTCAACCGAAAGCAAACTCATGTATGTATACAATGGCAGACACTGGATAAACTTCATCCTGAGCAATATATTCAGAAAATACCTACAATGCTTTCATTTTTTAGACTATTATTTATCCAACACAGTATATTGACCAGATGATTCGTGCAGGAGCTTGATTGCTTACCCATTGGGTTGGAGTTGGACCATCAACAGGAGAACTTAGAGGATCATCATGTACCTAAGCCACGCAGGAATAAGTAATTAGAAACTTGCTATGCATACACTAAAGGGGGAAATGGGCCTTGATGAAAATGCTGGGAGGCCATGGATTTTGAAAGCTCCTGAAAGGCGATCTATGCAGATAATGAGGGGAAAAGAGGGGAGGGGGGAAGCTCAAAGCTTTTCACAGATCATGCTCTAAAAATGTCGGAGAATGTACTCTATAAACCATAAAAACATAAATGAAACACGCCAAATATGGAATTAGGCATAGGCTACCAAATTAGACATTCAACATAAACATATCAGACAATGTTCTGTCAATCAATAATATCAGTTATTGAAATAGACAAAACCAATCAGAGGTCTTACAAGGAATCATCTGCCCTGGTATCTCACACCTAGGAGTTCATTGTCAACTGAGAGCAAGATACCCATTATCATCCAAACAGTTCAAGAAAGCACAGAGGTTTTGCAATCTATGTTATTCAAGTTCCAACATTCTTTTTTTTTTTTTTTTTTAATCTTTTTTGTTGCATCAGACCATAAGTGGAGATGTGTGTGTGTGAGCCGCTTGTTTTGCTTCCATTTATGCAACTGCAGCTCCAGGTACAGGAACTTGCCATTCTAGAGCAGGTAGTCGGTACTGAACTCACAAGAGAGAAACGAACGCAAAAATCTTAAATTGGAGCAGAAACTATACCCATAGCTTCATGAAAATCCCATCAACTCCAACTATTTGCGAAGACCCTCACTGGCAACACCACCACCCTCCAGCTATTTGACGAAAAAGGAACTAAGGTTATACATTTACAAGTAACAAGTAACTTTGATTTAGTAACTTTCTACTAATTGAAGGTGATAGATGCCCAGAAATAGTCAGCAACTGCTCAGCAAATCAGAATCTTAGAAAGAAAAGCTATGCTAAAAGTGAAGAGAAAAGTATTGCTAGCCTATAAGTTGAGCCATCATAGGCTACCGACAGTTTACTGGACGTCGACACTGCTTGCAAGACAAAAGCCATATAAAAAAGAAGTAAAAAGCCCAAGCCCAAAAGTGGTTTGTTTACCGCATGCATGAAAAGAACATAGAACCCAAAATATGCTCAAAAGGTCACACTTGCGTTCCAGATATCTAACTACCGTAAGATTAAAGAATCAAACCTCCAATATAAACAAACTGTCACACCCAAAGTGACAGCTTTTCCTCTTCTTTATTCCAACCCTTCCGCTCTTCCAACTGTGAAAGGTCAACCACAGACCTTAGAAACAGCTGTTGGACACTAAGGAAGGTGAAATCGTCACCTGTGGCTGTCTAGGCCCTCATAATAATAAGAAGGTGGTCAGTCGAGTCATTAATTGCACTTGGCCTAGCAATTAGGAAGAATATGTTGCCTCAAAAAACTGTTGTTCGGTGAAAAAATGCGTATATGATTGAAGAGGTGTTAAGAACTCAAAACTTTCGTGAAAGGAATACAGGTCAATTTCCCTCAGGCCGGAGTCAGTGATAATCTCCTCCTTGCGAGCACTCCAAATGATTTCAACAGTTCTCTTTGACCTAACCAGCGTGCTGAAACAAAGAAACCACAGAACAATCATTGGATAATGAAGAATAAGAAGAATGAACTATGATCGTAACTTCAGATCGCCTCAATTGTCCATCTCCGGATCTATATGACCATATTAATGAATCAGAATCTGGATGTCGCACATACCAGGGATGGAACCATTCCGTTGTGACTTTTCATGCTAGAGAAATTTGTGATTTTGCGTTTTCTTTACGGCAACCAAAATATTCCTAGAATACGCATACAATATATAACACGATCAACTTGAGAACTACAAAATAAATTTCCACTTGATGGATTGGGTGATGTGCTCCAGTTTACATAACAACTAAGCTATTTTCACAAAATGAAAATTTGAAAAATCATTTGGATCATAACTTCAACACAAACACAAAGTGATCCACAACTGTAAAATGCAACAAAAAGGAGAATAAAAGCAATCATCCCATGGAATCCATGTAAAGCGACAAATTAACTGACCCTATTTATGAAGAAATATAAAGCTTAGAAAGCACAGGTACCTGCTTGAGAAATCCAGCCCCAAAAGCTCAAGTCACCTTCAAATTTCAATGAACCTTTCACAGTTTCACCCTTCCATTTGTTATTGCAGAAGCATCATCTTGATGCAATTCTTAATTCTCTTCACTTCCTGAAATTTGAAAATGCCCTTCATAATGTGAGTCCACATTTTTCAAACACAAGAAGCAAACAACATTCAACTCTCTTAATAATGAAAGAATCAGTGTTCACCTCTGCCTCAGACGTGCTATGATCTGTTGTGAGCTAAAAAGAAACTAAATTTGGCTTGATCAATTAAATCTCAACAAAATCCCATCCACTCTCCTCCGAAATCGTGATATGGACTTGATTTTCTCCGGCCTTTCCCTATGTCCCCTGGTACTCATCACAATCATCAACTAAACTTCTTTGATTGCTAAACCAGGATTTAGTTTTCTCTAACCACTGGTTGTAAGCCGAGAGATGGATGTATATCGTTTCTGTGTGTGTGTGTGTGTGAGAGAGAGAGAGAGAGAGAGAGAGAGAGAGAGAGAGAGAGAGAGAGAGAGAGAGAGAGAGTTTAACTATTACCCAGTTTCCTCCCTCAAATTAAGGATCTTTTTGCTCTTGAGCTCATCTTCTCACGTTTTCACCTTAAAACCAGGGAATGTACCTTTCTTGTTTCGAACGCTTTCCTTCCTGAAATCAATAAAACTTCACTTTTTTTAACGCCCTCTCCTTATCTTCCTTCTTATATATAAAGGTTTAGATTACAAAACCAACATATACAGCACCTAGTTTAGACAAGAATTACAGCATATCCTTTTGAAAAAAGCACAACACCATATCAATGTCCAATATCTGGTAACTAAAAAAAGAAACAAGCTGTTTTGGTATATAATAGGTGAATAAGAGAACTCTGAGCACCCTTGCATTTGCAAAAAATAAGCAATCAGCATACAGGTACAAAAAGTCCACTTAAGAGTGCATTTGATGACACCTATCACTTTTCATGTATTGTACCAATTATCATGTACAAATTGCTCATTCAATGAGGCTCATAACAAAGGCCTCCATAAACAGAAAAACGTTGCAAACCAACCATGAGGCACCTACAATCTATCATCTCATTCTTTTATTGTACCAAGAAAAAAAATTGAGAAGATCCGCAAAAGACAAAACATGAGATAATTAGGTTGCCAAGAGAGTCGGACGATAGTCATTAAGCTGATCACAAATATACGGAGCAGATAATTCTTTGGAAAACGGAGAAGGAAAGAGTTATATATTCACAATAGGGTTGGTCATTTCCTCCAACCCGTTTGAATCCGATCCGATCCCTGATCCGAACGGATCGGCAATATGGAGATCTGTTTGGAGATTGGATAGGATATGGGGATTTTTTTTTTAAATGTTTGGGGATCGGGTAGGGGTGGAGATAGACATGTCCCCGCCCTGAATCCGTTTCCCGATCCATCCCCGCCGCGCTCCACCCCGTCCCCTAATCTCTGAATATAGGAGTCTATTCATAAGTTATGAAACTTTGGGCTCTCACTGAATTTTCTCCAAACACATGGGGTCACACTAAATTTTCTCCAAACACATGGGTTCTCATTGTAATTATTGTTCTCAATTTTTTTTCACGTACTCCCGCCATTCCCAAAAAAATCACGTGAAAATTAGAAAATCCCTCCACAATCCCCAAATTAGAAAAACTATTCCTTGGAGATTTTGGATTCCATCGATTTGGGATTCTAAATTTCTAGTAATCTATGTTTTTTTAAATGATTGGATCCCCGTTCCCCATTTGGAGTGGGGATGGAGGATGAAAATAAAGCCCCGTCGGAGATCGGGTAGGGGATGGATATGGAGAAGGGGTTTGGGGATTGGGGGTGGAGATAGTACTCTCCGGCCCCGATCCGTCCCCATGCCCATCCCTAATTCACAAGAATCTAGCACTACGTCAAGCAATGCATTTTTAAGCATTTTAATCTGAGGCGATATATCAATCAAGCCCAGGCAAAGCTTGAACCATGTTTTTATTTATTTATAAACATACATATCTTAGTGTGAAACTTCCAGGTATTAACACCTCAAAACTCGACAACGCCTTAAGTGCATCATATCATTCATATCCATGCTAAACAATACCCTATTCACTATATATCTTATCCGCACAAGCGTTATTAACATATCAAGGATTGACTTTTTCCGGCCTAATGAGTTGGATCAAATGCAACCTCATTAGCCTTATTAATAATAAGGAACTGGAATAACTAATGCGTGGAACATGGAATAAACAAATGAGCGCATGAGCTTTCCAATTTATCGCATGCATGGAGTCAAACAAGTCTGTTCATCTAAATGTTATTGCCTCCTATTAAGATTTCATTAAATAAGCAATCAGAAATTAGTACATTTGAAGACAAATTTCAACACATAAATGGAAAAAATATGTTACATTGCAGCTCGTATTGTTATGTTACACCTTGTTGGAGTGCTAGTTTGTCCAGCATTTTTTATTCCCAAAGCCTACAATAATAGTGGTTCATCCTTTTCTACAAGGCTACAATCTTATACACAACATCCAATCTATAAGTGTATTTTCTAGATTAGAATAGAGTTAATAGATATAAACCAGATTACATTTTAAATTGTATGCTTTCTCCTAATCTTACATCCTACCTCATCATCCCTTGTTGGGCATTCAATCAAACACCTTGTTGCCACTTTCTTCTCGTGCTTTGTGTTTGTATGAAAAAGAGAAGACCCATGACCACTTGCAGTTGGAGATCATAAATAAATGAGAAAATTTGGGGCATCCTATCAAATCAATGAGAGAATATAAGGAATATGAAGATTGGTTGGCTTTGGAAGCAAGTACCTCTACGAACAAATTCTAAAGCACAAGAGCTGGAGGTTTTTCCTTTAAAACGCCAAGTGAAACTTATATTCAGTTTGGCACCAATTTCACATGTAAATCCACTTTGATACCAGACAAAACAGAATAAAAAAAAGCAATTGACAAACAAATTAGCTCTCACACAACAAAAGAAAATTGGCTAAGAAACAAAAAATCAACCAACGGGCATAAAATTCTGCTAATCAGTCCTCCAAGAGGCAATAACAAAAAGAGAGGGAAAGGGAGAGAGAGAGAGAGACCTGAGATCGATCGGCGAGAGGAACCGCAACAACACAAATGGAGGAGAAGACAAGAAGGAGGATATCTCAGAAACGCTTTTATACACCGCCGTTTCAACAATAAATCGCCGCTTAAACAGTAATCGAAGGACATCTCAAGTCCACAGCCCACAACTCCTTTAGCTGGAAAATAAAAAACATATGAAGAAAATGGAGAGTCTCCTACGGCCGGAAAATAAGGAGGAGACGAATAAAATGGAGTAGTAGTAATTTTGTGGAGATGACAAGACATAGCTGCCCACTGCCCGTTCTTGAGTTGAGGAGAACGAAGTGGCAGACGAAAGTGCCCGTAAATCTGGTCCCCTCTTCTCTCTTTTTATGTATAGGTATAGAAAACCGAGTATTCATGACAGGTTATGGCTTGTTTTCTAAATTGTTTTAAATATAATTTACCATTTTCTGTGTAAATATTAGAAACTAGATACATGATGTGAAAGGAATTCAAAACTACCAGTTAGAATGGCTACTAAGCTCATTAGCATTAGTAGATCCAACAGATCTGGCTCGCCACCCAGACTTGAGCAGCTCCCATACTTCATCTGTACCAAAAACACGAGCTTCAACCAGTCCTGGGCCTTCTTGTTTGCCCTCTGCTGTTTGCTTTACCTCCAACCTTCATTTCCACAAACAGAAAATACAAATCTTTCTGTGATGCAAATACAGCCCGATAAACTACTGGACAAAATGAAGATAAGATCAACAACTCGTATACTTCGTGGAAAAGTTAGATATTAAGCAGCAGTAGGAGTCTGTTTAAGTTCCTGGTTAACTTATATTTCTCTGTTCAAAGGGAAGGGAGAGGGAAAGACATGATGGAGAGATTGATTACAATCAAAATAAGGTGATTATTTGACTCTGACTTCCTGTATTTTCAGGAAGTATGGAACATTCAGTGTCAGACAATGAATATCCCAGTGATGATCAATATCGAGTTAGCAAGCAAACAAATGGTCAGAGACATAGTGGCAAACATCTGGAGTTTCTCTGTTGATAACATGGTAAAATCACAGAGTTCCACATGCGCAATTAAATGAGATCTAAAACATTACTCCTTCCAGAAAGGTGGAATGAGTTGGTGCTAAAATGCAATTGAGTTGCATTTACATATACTTGTTCTCATAGAGCTAAAAACTTGAGTTAAGCTTCACATAAATATCTTTACACTGTTTATTTTCAACAAACAATTGTTACCTTTGCCGAAGTTGAAGGATTCAATAGCTAGGATATAGCATAAACAAAGTTTAATTAAGGCTGGAGCAGGAGAAAACTCACTTTTTAGTAGGTTGGTCTGAGTTCTCTATTAGGTCTCTTATCTTATCATTGTAGACCTCCAACATGCTCACTAAAAGCTTGTATTTCATGACGCTGCTCCTTTCATTGAAAATCCTGAACAACTCCTCCAATGTCTGGTAGTTCACTCCCTATTTTCAGAGGTTCCTTCCATAGAGAATGTTTTTCCGGTCCAGTAAGCAATTATGCAGACATAGTATCTGTCCAACACTAAGGACACCATACGTGAAGTTTGCAGCAAAACAGCCTCTGCATGCCACAAGAGGGTTAAAAACTTAAACAAAGTAAAAGCCATTAGATAGAATCATAGCAGGCAAAAGATAAAGTAAATTGTTAGTTGTGAGTCTTCAAGGTACCTTGGCTATCTTCCAGCCTGAAAACATGATCGAACTTGAATTGGTTTTTGGGAGAATTGGAGTAAATGATCTGTAACTCATTTTCCTAAGATGCGTCGAAATCAGCAATAGAAGAAGACCCGTTTGTAATTTAATCATGGTTTAGTGGTCTACATCTGCAGAAGACCCTAATATTTCCTTTAAGCTCAATCACTTCATTGTAAACCCGCTTCCGTTCACAACTCTCTTCATTATACTTAGTTTTCAGATGTTCATGCTCAATACCTAATAACAAACATAGTTAACGATAAACCATTTAAAACCTACGATAGAAGAGGGAGAGACCAAGAAATAGAACTCATTTTTTGCAACAATGAATCCACAAACTGAGGTTCTGAAGAGCAGTATAAACTTCAGAGCCAGGAAAACAAATTAGAATGCTGTACAAACAGCATTACTTTTCATAACTATCGTTCCTAGCATACTCGTTTCTCCAGTTCCAATCTAATCAGTCAGAAGCTGATCACTGAATATGTTTCGCAGTAGATTAGTTTGTAACGCATACTGCAAATCATATATGTTGGAAGACCCAAAACACTTGGTAGTCTTGTAGCTCTCCAAGTGATGTTGCATTTACTATTGAGTTCTCTACTGTGTTCTGACTCTTCTGAGAATTTTGCGTGCTACAACTTCGTTCGCAAATGCATCTAAAAAAAAACTTGATAACTGTTAGCTCAAGGCACATAAAGAGTCTTTAATGCCTTCTAGATTGTTGCCTACTACAACTGTTAGTTTTACATGTAACTATCTTGGTTAAAGAGAGAAACAAAAAATTATACAAGCCTTACAAAATGGAAGCGCTATTTGAAAGGTTTTCAATGGGAAACACTTGGCAAAAGCTAAGATCAAAGAGTAGGGTTTTAAGCCCCAATTTCATCATTTTCCCTGATTATCAACATTAGGATTTTAAAGATTTAGGGGAATTTGACGAAATTGATAGCAGCTGCGTCGAAATCTCCTCAACCGAAGCTTTTTTTTTTTGCTCCGCATCGTAGCATTGGGTCTTATTTACCCAATATCTAACACACTTACACAAAACCCTAAGTTCAGAACCAGATCAATACTGAACAACGAACATGAAGAACTGGTTTAACATGGAAACTGAAGATTGTCAAAGGAGCAACGATTAATAAAAGAAATGGAGAAAAGATTAACAAAAGATTCTGAAATCAGGGAGGAAGAGAGAGACCTGGTGAACGGAGAAATGGAGGAGCTAAAGTAACTTTGGTAAAGCGTAAACCTTCACATCTGCCCCTTATTATACTCCGCCGCTGTAATAGTAGAACGCCGCCTCAACAGTACTTGAAGGACACAGTTCCCCTTATTTTTCACCTCTTCTTTTTCGACCTGTGATTTCAACCAATACTGTTTATACGGCTCCGGACAGTCCTCTTCTGGCCATTTACCTGATTTCCAGGTCTTCTTGTCAGATTATTTCCCGATTTTCAGGGGGTTCACACTCACACAGGGCTATCGTACGGTGAATCCCCTCACTGCTTGCCATCAACGAAACGAAGAAAGGAGGCAAGGGACTGCCCGCTGCCCGTTGTTGTGTTGACGCATAGAAATGGCAGACGAAAGTGCCCCAAAATCTGCCCACCCTTCCCTCTTATTATGTATAGGTTAGATATATAGAAAGTCCCCTTCCTATGAGAGATCCCCGCACTTTGCTAAAATGTGGGACTCACCTTTCCAGATCAAATTTCGATGATCCAAACCGTTCAATGTGTTTAAAATGTGTTTTTAAGTGTCAACGCAAGGAATCATAAATAAAAAAAAATGACTGGGAAGGGCTTTATCGAGCAATTTTCCATAAAATATATATCGACGGTTTGTATGAAAAACTGCTCGGATGAAACCCTTCTCGGTCATTTTTTTTAACTTTCCCGAAATAGTGACTATCCTTCAATTAAAGTAGGGTATATATATACACACACACACTACCAGTCTGGTCCGGTCTTTTAGCCCCAAGAACCGGAAACGGAACCCGGCTCCAAAACTCTTATGACTAATGCAAGCTGGTTGGTCATGCCCTTACACCGCCAATGTCCTCAACTGACACAGATCAACATAACCTAGATCACCTGGATTTGGTGGATCAAGCTTCAACTGTTTCCATGGATAATAATAAAGGAGCTAAATGATTTTCTGAACTACCTGAACTAGCATGCTGACAAGACGTGCAACAACACCCCTTCAACAACAAAATCCTAAAGTGAAATTTACACCATGGGCCTGTGCTGCATGCAGGCATGTCATCTGGATGAAACTAACAGTCTTACACAAAGCAAAAACGAAACAAGAACAAATAAACAAAGGAAGAAAGAAAGAAATGGCGACGGAAAGAAAAGTTTTTACTACGAGGTGTGAATACACAAAAAAAAACAATACAAGAGGAAACAATAATGCTAGCTAATGTCAGCAGATGCGTTACAGAAGAAGAGTTTGATGTTGTGGATACATAAGCAAGAAGTGAGAAGAGGTCGAGAACCTAGCAACTGTTTTTCAGTCACTAATATGTTCATGCCAATTAAGCTAACCAACAGCAGCCCCAACAGAAACAAAGGAAAACAACCTTTGGACCCATTCTTTTCCCAACACTAGTTTTATGCCTCGTGCGATGACGTGCACTTTTTGGTATTGCAGCTATCTATAAGCCTATCGATAACTCGACAAGGGTGCATCGAGGGCTCTCACAAGAAAGCAGTAGCAGTATAATATCTGATAGCAGTAGAACATCCTCAAGCAAATGCATGAAAGGATTCTGGGAACTTCTGTCAAAATGCCTTCCAAAGAAATCCAGTAGCAGCAGCATTCCCTATCTTTAGCAATCCCAAGAGGCCAAATTTTAGAGGTGTGCATTAGTCAAATTTTGAAGGTGTGCAATAATCAATCCAAGTACCGGATGAGGCTGTACGATTAACAAACAAAACTAACAAAAAATCATACTTTCAGTCTATATTAACATGACTGGTATGGTTGATGAAAAAGTGGAACTCACTCTTCCTTCAACCCGGTCCTTGGTACCCATGTTAACTACAGTGCAACCAATAGCCTTCGTACAGTTGAGACAGAGAGTATGATTTTTGTTTCCCATGGACTGAGAACCCTTTTGGTGTTAATGGAGAAAGGGTATGACTTCCGTCCCTTTCCAATTGATTGAGCAACCCTTTGGTCCCTTTGCTGTAAATACCTTGTTTGTGTATTGTCCCCAGCACAGCAACATTGACAAGACTGCATCAAGCCATCAAATATATCAAAACTACCCCAAACTATCAGACCCGGTAGTAGTAAAATATAGAGTATGGCAAACCAGCTTGTTCTAAAGTACCATATAAGTGTTCCAACTTTAGCAAGAACACATAGAGCATTTGTGGCTGGGTTCTATATGAAGAAATTGTTTCAAAAACAGATCGTCTCTGAAATAACTGTTGATATGAGCAACATAAAATGCTTTCTTTGACTCACTAATAGTTTGACAAAGGGTGGTTGTGGTTGCCTTACTATTGAAGTTCCACCATTAACGTGTCCATCAAATTAGTTGTTAAAGTTCACCCCATCACTCATTGTAATAAGCAAAAGAAAAAAACAATGGCTAGGAGGCTTAAGAATAACACAATACAAATCAGGAATGAGTCGTGGAGCAAATTCCAAGAGGGTTACCCACAATTCTAACAATGCACCAAGGGAATTTACCACCACCCGATGACCTGTCTACTGAAACTGGCAATTACCATAGCAGCAAAGTACTGGTACACACGTATACCCATAAGAAAGAGGGAGTAGTACAGTAATTTGAGTAAAAAACAAAGTGAAATATTCACATTGTTCCCAACGAATCACCCTATGGGTAAATACCAACAGGAACAGGATTCTCTGGACTGGACGATCCAGTTGAGGGCATTTGTGGGCCTTTCTTGACCTATTTTCCCATTTTTATTCAAAACATTCATTTTTAGAGTTTGCCATGGACATCAACCATACCAAAAACCATGTCAATCAGATATAGGTTGCCCTCAATCCCTCAAAAGAAGCTGTCACGTTGCCAAGCCAATTATATATCAGTAGAGAAAAACAACCCACATTGAAAATCTATTTCGAGTTTTTAGGAAAATACTACCTATTCATTACCAATTGCCCCATCACAAGTCCATGCAGCCCTTACAAAGGGCACCCATGCCAGGTAAAGAAACAACATTAACACCCATAGCAAAAGTGTCCACATTTAACTGACTTGGGGCACCTAAGGTGCCAAAACGACTATGTTCTCCCAGGCTTCAAATGGAAATTACACCAAAGCAGATAGAATGACACGACCAAGAAAAGCCATTTTACATACTAATCAAAAAGTAAATATCTGGGAAGATAAGTCATTTTGATAACAAGAGGAAAAAGTGATTGATACAGGCAGAAAACATTAATGTATTAGATGGAAAGTAGCAAAACATACAGTTATGCTACAATTCGCTTATTTAGCTAACATTGTATTCAAATTTTGTTGCGAATTATTTACCTGTATTAAGTTTTTTTATTTATCCCGCTTTTTTCGACTTACGCACAAGTAATTTAATACATCAAAAATATGCAAGGTTTGTTTAGACAAAAATACTTTATGGTAGTTGACAGGGGGAGACAATGAATTATAAACTCCTGATATAAGAGGAATAAAGTCATCTCCCAGAAATCCTCTTACTCAAACAGGGGAATATGGGATTTAAGCAAAAGAAAAAGAACTTAAAAAAATGATGAGAAAATAAACCAAGTCACCCAGTAACTACAACTTCAATAATTGGAGTTACAAAAAAAACCAGATGTCATCGGTCCAACCCATCTCACAATCAAGCACCTATTCGAAGCAACTTCATAAAATACAACATTTTCATTCAAGGCCGGCCCTGAGTAGAAGCCTAGAAAACAAATGCTTATAAAAAAAGATATGGAGGTCCCCTAAAGAATGGTACTACTGCATCAAAGTAAACATGATTCACTTATGGTGAGGGGATCAAACATCCCAATTCTCTTACACGGAGTGATTTTTAACTAACATATCATGTTCAAACAGTTAAATTAAGCATAAGAACAGCAAATAGAGATATTGATGAGAGAGAGATACCTGCTCAATTTTGGTAGGTTCTGTTCGCGTAAAAATTGGATATATGTCAGTATATGCATCGACAAATACAAAGAAAACCCTCCATTGCCATCTCCAGCCACCTCCGCCGCCACTGCCTTCTCTCTCTGTGAGCCACTCACTGCTCTCTCTTCCTCTCTCATATCTCCATCTCTATAACTGCCATCTCCACCCAGTGTCCTTCTACCTCTAGGTTCTCTCTCTCAACAGTCCCTCCCTCTCTCTCTCTCTCTCTCTCGCCTTCGTTTGCCAAAAACTGGATAGCAAGAATCAGAACTTTTACAGTGACAAAAAAAAAAATTTTGCACCACACAAAAAAGAAATTGTCTTTCAAGTTTCAGAGACTTGAAAATCTAAAACATGACCTTAACTGCATGAACACAAAGTAAACAAAACAGGGAAAAACAAATGAAGAAAGAAAAATTGGGGAAAGAAGAGCATGATGAGGGGGAAAAGGAGCAAAACCAGAAACCAACAAATTATTTACCTTTTTGGTTGTGAAGGCTTGAAACAGTGGTCAGGAAACGATAGGTCTTTCTTGTGATAGCAATGGACGAAAAAACTCCAACTAGAATCTGTGTTTCACTTCTTCCTGGAAGCAGCTTTTGTGACCTTGCCACCGGACGGATCCTTCTTCTCCACACTCTTGATAACTCCAACAGCAACTCTCTGGCACATGTCCCTAACAGCAAACCTTCCCAAAGGTGGGTACTCGGAAAATGTCTCCACAACCATAGGCTTGGTCGGAATCATCTTCACCATGCCGGCATCACCATTCTTCAAAAACTTGGGCTCCTTGATCTCCTTACCAGATCATTGATCAATCTTGGTCAAGATCTCTGCAAATTTCACTGCGATATGGGACGTGTGGTAGTCAAGAACTGAGGCATACCCATTTCCAATTTGACCCGGATGATTCATAATAGTGACCTGGGACATGACTTAGCCACCTCTCTTAGTAAGCGGGATTGAATAATCCTTTACAACATGCATTAACGAGTAAATCCAGTGTTTCTATGTCATAACAGTGATGACACCACAAAGTTCCATTGGCAACAAATATTTGGACGTTTATTTTGTATAGAATCGGGAGTTTCCATTTATATTTCCCTACCCACATCATGTAGTGGA
Source organism: Vaccinium myrtillus (assembly GCA_016920895.1). NCBI lineage: Eukaryota > Viridiplantae > Streptophyta > Magnoliopsida > Ericales > Ericaceae > Vaccinium > Vaccinium myrtillus. The sequence goes on along the minus strand of CM029270.1, from coordinate 12,750,147 downwards.
TAATTATGAAAGACTCCTAAAGGCGAATTAATGGATAAACAACTAAAATTGAGTCTACTCCATGGACGATAACGTATAGGGAACATGTTTATTTGAATGCAGGTTCCCTTGAGGTAACTAGCACGGTTGCTTATGATCAGAACCATTATCTCATGGAGTTTGAGCCTAATTTACTTAGTGATGTCATATGCTCACACACAAATATATGTAAACATGTACATATAGGTTTTCACTTTCTAGAGCTTAAGCTCCATTAGCTTAGATAGTTGAAATGCACTTTTTCAATCAGCCCAAGATTATACATGACAATTACTTGGGATGTGAAATTTGCTGCCCTCTAGCCGGATCATCCTTAGAGTTTGATGCAACAAACCCACGCTTGAGATCCTTCACGGCAACATTCTTCACGCTGAACACTACATTGTCACCAGGTAAGGCCTCCTGCAAACCTTCGGGGTGCATCTCCACGGACTTGACTTCAATGGTCAACCCTGTGGGCCCAAAGGTCACGACCATTCCGGGCTCGACAACGCCAGTCTCAACCCGCCTGACCGGGACAGTTGCAATACCACTAGTCTTGTAAACGTCCTGAAGGGGAAGGATGGAGCTGCGGAGGGGCTTGTCGGATGGCCTCTTGGGCTCTGAGATCATGTCGAGGGCCTGAAGGAGGGTGGGGTCTTTGTACGAGTCGAGGTTAGTCGACCTCTCAATCATGTTGTCGCCCTCAAAGTCAGAAATTGTCACGAAGGGGATTTTTTCGGGGTTGTAGCCCACCTTCTTCAAGTAAGAAGATAATATACCGTTGTGATTTCATGGTACCTTGCTTCTGACTACTTAGGACTGGTGGCATCCATCTGGAAGTAAGAAACCGCAATGCACATCGTCATTCAATCAACAACAAAATGAAAAACTAAGAGCAAAGGTACTGATCCCAACAGACTATAGTTAGCAATCCAATTCAAATACAGAAATGCGCCAACATTAATAAATGAATCATGCGAGAGAAAACTGCTGATATAGCCACATATAAGACACAGTACCCAAAATGAATGAATATTGATGATAAGTTATAGAAAGCTGCAAAGCGCATAACGAAGGATAAGATTACAAACAATATGGGACTGTCCTAACAGCGACCACATGTCAAGGAGTTAATCGGGACTGGCGGGGTTCGAAACTGCAGCTTCCACCTTAAAAAAGGTGGTGCTCTAACCAATTGAACTACAATCCTGATATAGAAAGTTCAACCAAGAATCTCTTTACAAGGGTCAACCCTCTTAATCTACCATACACTATTAAAAGATATCCCCTGAACAAGGACCTGCATTTGCACTGGTTACATTGAGGGGTGCCAAATCAAAGAGGAGGCTGTGACAACTGTTGTGTAATGCCATTGGCAATCATTAGCAACACAGACACAATAAACTGGAGGCTGAAAAAATGTAATTACATTGACCTTGTTACAGCAGCAAATCATTTGCATCACACCAAGGGTGAAAGCAAGGAGAGCATGGTCATGGGTCTGGCCATCCTTAGAGATACCAGCTTCAAAACCACCAGTGGTTGAACCGATGATGAGAACAGCACAGTCAGCATGTGATGTCACAGTAATCATGTTCTTGATAAAATCTGATTAAATCACGATGACCACGAGCATCAATGACCATGCAGTAGTACTTGGTGGTCTCAAATTTTCACAGTGCAATATCAATGGTGATACCACGCTCTGCCTTGAGCTTGTCAAGCACCGTACCCGTGCGTACTTGAATGACCTCTTGTTCGTTTCAGCAGCTTCGTTCTCGAACCTCTCAATCACACGCTTGTCAGTTCCTCCAAGCTTGTAGATGAGATGCCCTGTGGTGGTCGACTTGCCAGAGTCGACATGGCCAATCACAACAATGTTGATGTCACCTTGTCCTTACCCATTTAGACCCTCTAAAATCAAACTGCAGGAGAAAACAGAAAACAAAAGTTTGAGATTCAAGTAATCATATGTACGATTATTTAGAACCCAGCACATCACATAGGCAGGCAAGTTAAACACACAACACAAATGAGCAGAGAGAATGTTATAGCCAATTGCATCTCCACAAGGATGACTGAAACATTAGACAGGTGGACTAAATCTAACCTAAAATGTGGCTAAACAATTACAGCACAGTATTCACTACAACCAACTTATCTCAAATAGATCTAAACATTACCACTAAATATAAATACGGCAGCAACAAAGGGAACCAGGAACCTGCTTTCTTTTTCTTTTTTTTTACATCGTACTGTTTATTTATGCAACTAAAAAAGAAACTGGAGATAAGTATTGGATAACTGAGAAAAAAGGGGTGCTAACCAAAACAGTTATCTTTTAATTAACATTAAACTGATACAACTAAACGATCAAAGTTGTGTCAAAAACTGGTATGCAAATGTCAAATAAATGAGAACTTCAAAATCTTCCATTTCCTATCTTCAATTTTCGTTATACAGGAAAGTTTAACGATCCCCTACCAATCCCCAATAACCCAATATGAGAACCAATCAAACAGTTCTACCCAAAGTCAATTGGAAAACAGATAAACCTGTACATAAAGCAGTAGTCATTCTGGTAGGATGAGTACAAGCAACTGACAAAAACATACACACGCTTTAAGTTAATATAACTTAAAAATAAATCCATAAACATGTTCAAAATACAACAGAGTCAAGAAAAGTAAATAACAACTAACAAATCACTTTAGAAATCAAGACGAAGAGTCAAGATTCAGTTTTAACCCTAAACGTCAAGAAAAAGAAGTTTCAGTAGCAATAAGAATGACGAATCAATGTACCAAATTCTCGGCACCAGGTAGGTTCCTTCTCTTTGCAAGATTGACAGCAAGCTCCCGGTTGTTCAACTGCATCAAAACAGACAACTTCAACAACCAATATTCGAATTACAATTACATCAGAAACGTTTGAAGATAAAAATGACAACACTGACGAAAGGCACAATTGTTGCTTCGTTAGCTGTGGCAAGCAAAATTTGGCCATGCCTATTGATGGCCTAGAAGCCTCCAACTGATGAAGCTTCAGCTGTCAAGAAAATTGGATCGGGACTTATCCTATTTCTGTATACAGCAGTAGCTGTTTCCAGATTAGAGACAAAAAGAAGCCCTAGCTTGGTGGTGACATAAATTAACCTATAATTGTGGGAAATCTGCAAAAAAACCAAAAAGTAGAGTAGGAGATTACATTCTTTTGAAGCTCAACTTCTGGGAACTAATATAATAGACAGACTTCCCATTGTTAACAATGGCTACAATCTCATCTGGTTTAAGCACAAACTGGCAGAAATCAGCAGGAATGTACTGCACAAACATAACAATTAGCACTATTACCATTTTTGTTTTCGCCCTTTCTAATATATTTTCGGAAACACTATTTGTGCAATTTGAAGCAGGAATGCACTGCACACACATAACAATTTGTAATATTACCGCTCTTGTTTTCGCCCTCTTTAACATATTTTCAGAAACACTATTTGTGGAATTTAAAGAAGGCCTTGCCACTTTTCATGTGAACATGAATATGCCTAATGGTAGTTACAAACCAACAACTGTAGTATTCTAGAATAAACAAGATCTTAATGGAAGTGGCAGTATTTATTGAATTTTGACCATGTTATATAGCATCAAATATACATATCTGTAGTAAACATAGCATTAAAGAACAAAATAGTACCATGTACCGCATCAACAGGAGCCGAAAAGCTTACACACCTAAGATTTGAGTAGTTAAATTTTGGCCGCAAATCTATTACTGATTCCATCCATATAGACATTGCGTAAATGTGGTCACTCAAAGACATCTCCTGGATCAAACCTAGATGAATTCCTTGAACCTAGAAGCAGCAGTAAAAATGTTGAAGTACGAAAGCAAAATGATGATTTTGTGGGGGTAGATGAGAATTTTGAGTGTGAGCCCGAAGGAGGCCATGTAATGTGTGTGTGTGTGTGTGTGTGTGTGTGTGTGGGGGGGGATGGAGAAGAAGAGGACTAATTGCTTACTAGTTTCGTGCCACTTAGTTATATTTGGTTTTGAAGTTTGACTAGTTATTTGGTATGTTTTATTCGGTTTGAAGTTGAACTATGAACATTAAACTTTGCATTATGGATTGACTAGTTATTTGGTACTTGGCAGTACTTAGTTTACATGTCTCTGCGTACTAAAAAAAAAAAGAAAGAGTAAAATTGTTGGGCCCCAAGTAATCTTGGTCCTCTGGTTGAGTTGCACTTATGTAGATATCATTAAACTAAAAATCAATATATCATTTAACTGAAAATAAATGTTTCACATGGCTGGAAAATGCTATTCTTCAATACAACTAGAAAAAATAACTTTATCCAACCACAAAGTTTAGGATGTTAAATCAAATCCATCTTAAAGCACCACGACATGCATGCCTCGCATAGCCTTAATACACCAACAGAGAGAGATGAAGATAAAGAAGACTCCTGCAGGTATGTTTCACAGTGACTCCCAACCTTGAGCCGTTTGCTTCCTCTAGGTTTTGCAATAGGTGCATTGATACCCGGCAGTCTTGAATTGTATTTAGCTCAAAGAGGATATCTCCACCTGTATCACAAGAAACTATACTTAGAAAAAGAGTACTCTACATATATCTAAACTACGGAATTAAACCAAAGTTTCCTCAAGAGCCTTTTGGATATAAAGACTATTTCGAATTGAGAATGAGTAGAAACTTCTTAGCCACCATATACCAGCAGAAGCTAGAGAATACATCATTTTGAAACAGCCATATAACAGGTTTACATCGCACAAGTTGACCAAATTACAGAGACAAGTCTCTTTTGTTTTTAAATTTCTTCACAAAAGAATAAAACTCATGAAGCTCATCAACATTTGTTAAAATCCAATACAGGGTACTTCAAGGAATAAAAACACACTCAAAAGAAAAATAAAAACAAGAACGATAACCATTGTACTTACAAATTGTTCAAATCAGTTGTGTCCTCGTTGACTAGATGGGTCCATTTTGTCCGCCCTCGATAACCAAAGTGCTTCACCTGCATGACCTTGGGTAATATGGTTTTGTCCATCTTATCTTCTCCAGTTGGATCACAGGAATCACGTCTGTATATCTCATCCAATCCGACACCAGAGGCAGAAGTACAATCATCAGCACCCGACTGAAAGAAAGCACCTTTATGGTGGTATTTCTGCATAAATCTCCATCTCTTCTTTCGTGCCAACACAGGTTTCACGATTTCCCTCTCCCACTGCCTCCTCTCTTCCTCGGACATGTTTCTCACCTTCCCTATCTCGTCCTTCTGCTTCTGCTTCTGATTCAACATTAGCTCTTCCTCATCCCTCTTGATCCTTGCAATCTCTCTCGCCTCCCATGCTTCATATTCTTCTTCCTTGTTTACTTCCTCATCAGTGTCTACATCGGGGATATTAGCCTCCCTTAATTCCATATTCTTCTGAACTTGCACATCCTTCCAAATCTCCTGAGCCACTATTGACTTTGTCTCCAACTTTCGTTCATCCATCCGTTTCTTTGTTATGTCCTCAAGGGCTTGTTTTCGTGCCTCAAGCCTCTCACGCTCAGCTATGGTGCCATTTTCTGACTTTGAAACAAAGACTGGCTTCACTAAAACCAGACCCGTCATTTCATTCTCAAAGTCAGTCTCATATTCAAACTCCTCTTCTTCCACTTTTTCTATTTCATCCTCTTCTTCTTCTTCTGGAATAAACGCAGCTTCTTCTTCGTGTCTCTTAAGCAATTTCTCCCTCAGTATCCTTCTCCTTTCCTCCAAGGTGTCTTCATCTAAATCAGCCAATTCTTTTTTTCTTGCATTTTCCTCTTCTCTTGTTGTTGACACAATATTATCAGTTAGTCGAATCCTCTTATGATCAGCAATTATATCTTTGCGATTATTAATTCTACTATTGGCTAGACGAATTAGCCTGCGATCATCATCCCACCTACTACTATTTGAATCTTCTTCCTGAGTAGGGAAAGTTTTCTCCAGAGCAACTACTCCAGTCATCCTAATTGCTTCATCTTCATCCACAAAAGTTGCCCATTCAGGAGCTTTGCCAGGCCAATACCTTGTAACTTTCCCACACCTGGTACCCATCATGAAAATCAAAGTACAACCAACACTTAATCTTCTAAGAGGGATATGGACTTGCGAGAAAGGAGAGCGAAAGGAAGAAGGGCTCTGAAAGACCAAAAAGAAGCAGCTTAATCAATATTTCAGTCCTGCAAACAAAAATAAAGAAAGGGTTACGAATTATTTTAGACAGTCATCAGTCATCATGCACGAAGTGAATAGAACACGAAAACACATATTTCACCAAGTGTTGGTACACGAAAACACATTTGACAGCTCGAATCATCAAAATTTGATCGGAAACAATGAGGTACGCACCGTAGCAAAATAAGGAATCCTTTATTAGAAACTTGGTATATGTATACTTCTAGTCCGCTTTAATAACCACTAAAAATCGGGCTAATTTGTTTTTTTTTTTACTCGTCATAGCAAGAAGGGGAAAAGAAAAAAACGTTGTGTTGCTTTTGTATAAGTCCCTGATCAGACCAATCGGGAATAAAGTTTCAAATCTAAACTGGTTCTCTCCGAGCTCCTGTTGCGTGCGGTTGGGTTCACGCATGGAAAGCCACGACAAAGTAAAAAAATTGTCATGTACTGATATTGCATAAAGCCTTAAGTCTAGAAAGAATACTTTGTCTAAGCAAGGCTGTACTTAAAAAATATAAACACGACATGCAGCATTTAATTTGATGAAGAAGACAACAAAAGACAAGGAAAGGAATGAAAACCTTAATTACCTTGTGACTTAATTTGCTATCTACTTTCAATCGAGTATCAATGCCAAGGTCGAACGTTGCGTAGAAATTGCTTCTGTCACTCTTTATTTATTTATAGGGAAGAATTAGTTTGAGTTGTATTAGAACAAGGAAAGGAAATTACTTCCCTAATTCAATTGCAAATATATACGTTCAAGCGGTGAAGTTTACTTTAATTCAAAGCTACTTCTTCCCCAAGCAAAAATAAGCCAAGCTTTTGTCCGAAAATTCTAGAAGCTGGCAATGGGTCGGCAAACATTAAGTGTTTCAAACGGTGAAGATGCAACCACGTGATGGATTCGAAAAACAAATTTAGCGGGCCAAAGCCAAGTTTGTTCACAAAAGGAGTTGTAATTTTGGTTCTATATTTACCTAACGTGGGTTTCAAACATTGGGCCATTCAATTCCCTCGCTTAAAATTTTGGGGTTCTTCCAAGCCTTCCATCAAAATCCACCACTTGTCAAACACTGGGCCATTCAATTACCGAAATTGCCCCAAACTAAAGCTTCAGGGGCGATTCGGAGTTGTGAGTATGAACTTGCGGATGGCAGCGACAAGGACGACCACAACAGCGACGGTGAGAAGTAGCTGCTACATCAACCGTCTTCGCAGCGCCAATCGTGGTGATTGTTGATCTACTTCTCCGCCGCTTTTCCGCGCTCTCTCTCCATTCTACCACTGCCGACTGCTTCTCTACTTCTCCATTTTTGCCGTCGACCTCCGTCGGAGAAGAATTTTACAGCAGCCGCAGTCCGAACTGAATCGTCGATGGTGGGTCTGGTTCGATGTTGAATCGTCGGAGAAGAATCCTCGCCGTATTGATCGACATCGAGTATTGGAGAAGATGTATGCATTGGAGAAGATGTATATACTATCTATATTAGTATTGCAGGATGACTTTTGGTGAATAGAGCTTCCTGAGCTTGCCACATGTCCCTCAATTCTTTGCACTTTTTTAGCAATTAGCAAAGTCCTAAATGGTAGCATTTAATTCTTTACCGAGTTAAGCTTTGTTAAGGTTTTTTGGTGATGAACTTAAATAAAGGAAAGTATATTTTTTTCCAAGTTAATATGTGCTACCATAACGATTCTTTTCCAATTACAATAACCGAAATTTTTCCAATCTATATTAGTATTGCAGAATGGGTTTTCGCAAAGAGGGCTACAGTTGCGACAAGTGGCACAAAGTGATTGGTTTGTGATGAAAAAATTATCTAAGCAATGTATAATGATCAAGTGTCATAAATCTTTTTTGAATTCAAATAATAAATTTTGATGTAATTTTTACTGCCTTTTTGTTTGATTTCAATTTTTGAATTTTGAAACTCTAGAACAAATCCTATGGTAACACAACCAAAACCTTACCTCTTTGATTCTTATTGATAAAAAGCAAAATCTCTCCCTCCGATTATATTCTGATCCTAAACGGAAAGATTATTTTCTCGAACCCACTGTGGTTTCCAAACTAATTTAAACACATAAAGATAGAGTTTGTCGGTTTCGGCATACAAACAAAAAAATTCGATTTATTCACCGTATACCTTCTTTCTATCAATCTCTCAAAAGTGTGGAATATATTAGTTATACAAACTTTTCAATTTTTTTTGGTTCATTGTTAATGAATCTCTTACAATCTTCTTTTTTTCTATCTGGGTTTAAAGTTTAATAATGAACAACTACATGTGCAAGTCTTTGGTATCAATTTTGACTCGAAGTAATAATTTAGAATAAATTACTTATGTGATCACATCTCTTTAATTTGATTATGTTGTTATGTTCTCTCATACAATATTTTCTTTTTTGCAGGTCTTTTATATGGATCGAGAAAGGCTATATGTGCAAGTCGTTGGTATTAGTCCAAAGTGTAGAACAAGTATGTATATATGATCTCTTCTTTTTGCGATTGTGTAATTGTGCAGATTGAAATCTCTTTTTTTTTTTTAAACGAAAAAAGAGATGAGTCAAAATATATGTATATAACTTCAACTAACTACATCTACTCAAGGCCTTAAAATCCTGCCCAAATTCTCCTCAAATTAGGCAACAACTTATACTAGGACTTTCTCGATTTTTAGTTCATACATTCCTTTATCATTCCTTTGTTTCCTCTTAGTTTCTCTATCCATCCACTATATTGTTAAGGGAAGAAATGAGAGAACAAAAGATACATACTGAAGATGAAGAACACCTCCTCCATAATGTTCCAGGTTCTGCGTACTTTTAGTCCGATTTGGTTGGTTAGTAACTCTTGCTTTTGGATGCCTCTTAGTACAAATCACGAATCTATGCATCAACTTTCAATTTTTTTGGTGCAAAAGTTCATTTTATAACACTACGTGTAATTTGGTTCAGGTATCAGAAAAAAAATTCGCATATTTGGGTGGATTCTACGTCCTCTTTGATTATGATTATAGACATATGATAATATTTGTTGTTCATCGTGGGTAATTTTATTAATTTGCTCTGGATTTAGAGAAATTTTTCAGTGCCGAGCAGGTACCACGTGGCGTATCCGTCGGTGCATCCGGACCATTGATAACACTATTGGATGGCTGTGATAAGGTTTTACAGGTACCACGTAAGGCACCACATGGTGCCCGCCCCTAAATTTAGGATTATTGCATTCAAAATTTATAATGAGTTTTGCACCAATAATGCTGCTCTTTTATTCGTGAAAGAAACTTATTATCATGTTTGACTTTATGTTTTAGGTATGCGAAGATAGTTTATGCAAACCACTATCAAAGCTACAATAGGCACCAATCCATTGTTCTTACCCATTTTCAACTCCACTGGTTGATTTTCTAAAAGTCGATCTATTTGTTGTTGATTACTGATTAATACTATTTTTATTTTGTTTTACACACTCAAGGCAAGAAAAATAGTACGGAGCTATATATTTTGTCATTTTTTATTGATCTTTTCCTTTTTTTTTTCCCCTTTATCTTTTTATATAAATCTATGATTCAAAATACTTATGCAATGGATTTTTTAGTCAGCAATCCATTTTATTTTTACTTTCACACACGTAAGGATAGATTGAGAATATGATAAGTGAACCATGCCATATAAGTGAAGTACTTTGTGCTCCTCTATTCACATTTGTGCTATACATTTGTTGTTCCGAATAATGTTTGTACCATTTCAAAGGAAGCAAGAAAAAAAAGTTGTATATTAATTGGTATATATTTTAATTTCTACATAAACACATACTTCCTCCGTCCCTTAATTTTGCGTAGCAGTCAACTTGAGCCTTTCAATTTGCTGACTTTAAAGGATTCCATGCAGTTTTTTTAATCTTCCATTGTATTAGTGTACTTATTTGGTGTTCCTATTAATATCATCACTAATAATGATTGGAGTAACTTAACTATTGATTATTGTTAGTTTAGTTGTTCAGTAATTTTATTCTTTTTGTTCTTCTGTTTCAGATTTTCAATAGCAAAAAGGGTTTTGATGGTGACATGTTCTAAGAGATTGGGTTGGATTTGGATGCAAATTTTTCGAAAAAAGTTGGGATATCGGATATACCAAATAGATTGATCTGATCCCCCATTACTTTACTATTATATCCTGAACAATTATAAGGATTGCGAAAGTGAAAATTCACCATACACAGAATTTTCTAGACTGCAGTAGCAGATTCAGCTTCCAAAAACAATAGGGGATACCCGCTTCCTATTATTGAAATGACTTTTTAGAGGTGCATAGTTGTGAGTTATCCTTAAACTTATAAGGATGATGCTTCTCAGTTGTATCGAAACATCGAAGAAGTCTGGATTCATCACTTCTAAGAAATTTTCATAACAAGAATATTATTCTCTCAACCAAGTTGCTCACTACAGGAAGTAACTCACATGTTGTCTCGGTTATTTAATTAATTTACGGTGACTGTTCGCTATATAGGATAAGTTACTGTCCCTTCAATTAGAAATGTCGAGTAATAGTAAATGAGCATTGAAGTATTCCCAACGAACTTTCTTTGTGAGGTTACTTTTTAGATATTTTGTTAAATTGCAATTTTTTTTTTTGGTAGAGGTGTAAAATGATTTATGAATTTTGACAATTTAAACTAATTGTGTGTACCTAAATTCATCCCGTGCATAGCACGGGTTTCCTGCTAGTATATTGTATGCATATATAGGATGAATGTCTATAAATCTAAACAGTAAATGAAAATGTTGGAGGGTGGAGAAGTGTTTATTGATCTTTCTACAATAATGATACACGTACAGCAAAATGTTCCAACACTTTTCTCCAACAGACAAAACGACGTCGTTTTGGCTGTTTTGAAAAAAAAAAAAAACCTTCAAAAACAGATCTGGCTCACTTCGTTCGACCAAAGAGAGAGAGAGGGCAACCATCCCATTCCACCTCGACCGGCCATCCCACCGGCGACCCAGCTCCTCCGGCCTCCCTCTCCACCTCCGGCGACCGCCGCCGCCTACGTCTCTGCTGCCTAGAAAGGTCTGAAACAGATTACCCTCGCCGGCCCAAACCCAGCGTTCTACCCAGCGATCTTCGAACCACACACGACGCGAAGGTTGGCCTCTCTCTCTCTCTCTCTCTCTCTCTCTCTCTCTCTCTCTCCCTCCTTGTTTGATTCATCTAGATAACTCCTAATTGGAAACCCTAATTCTTGAGAAACTAGGGTTCATGATTGAAAACCCCCTAATTTGAACAGAACACATCAACCGAAGTAAGAATGAACTCATTTGATTAATCCCACTGATTAAGATACACACTTGGTTTTACCCACTGATCCAAAGCCAAGGCTAAAATGGACTCCAGTCAATGATGTATAAGGGAGTAATGGGATTGTGTTTATCAGAATCTTCTTACTGTGTGTTTTATCATTTCATTGTGAAGGTTTTGCAACATACTAAGCCTTTGACTAGTTGTGTATTATATTTAGCTGTTATGTTGCTAATTCTGATCCTTTTGCTGAAATGCAATGACATTGTAACTGATTTGATGAGTTCATCTACATAGTGTGCATATGGAATGAAAAAAGTTACTAGAGTCTTGTGGAGTTCATAGTGGTTATTTGTGACAAAAAAATTCTCACACCAGGAACTGGATGATCTATGCTACGAGAACAATTGGACATTACCAACATATCATCTATCCCCAACAGAGGGTAAGCTGGTACTTTTAAACATGGTTTTGTATGCTATGACGGTATAATGTTTCATTTTAAAAAATTGACCTCTTCATTAAGCATGACTTACTCTTATATCGTAATGCTACACATCAAAATAGATTACAAACTTTAACTTGCAAGCTCCTGTGGCATACTACCAACATCATATGCCTTCTCCTGTTTCTGAAAATGGGCTGATGTACGGGTATGCAGGTAACTTGACATATTGATTGTAAGTCACGTTTTTTTTCCGCGGATAAGGTTTTCCTGTTTTTATTGCTGTAGTTTCCGTCTCTCTTTTGAAAAGGGATGGTGAAAGGTTTTCTTGTGGCTAATGTAAACCTCTTTTAGCGATTATCAGTTGGTATTTTACATGATCATCCACATGCCTTGTCACCCAGTCAGATATTATTGATATGTTACTACACTGTCCTTAAGTTCCTTGATATTGTTCATTTCTTTTATTCCCTTTCCGGTTCCATTGATTTGTACTCCTTTTTTTGCGTGTAATTTCTTTTGTATTTTCGGTTAAAAAGCTTCTGCAAGAAACCAATTTCTGTTTTACATTTCCTTTTATAGTTGTTGAACTTTTTGATCATCTTGCATATTTGGTGGTGAAAGTCGCTATATGGTACCCTTTTTTTTTTGATTCAGGTATATTATGCGGATAAAAAATTCTAATTTTAGCCACTTCTTCTTTTAGGTGGATTCCGTGCCAATATAACTGTGAAAGGGGTGGATTTCAAGTGCTCGGCAGGAAGTGACTTGCACTCGATTCCTCGTTTGGCGAGAGAGTCAGCTGCAGCGCAGTTACTTGCAAAATTACGAAGCATGGCCGTCCAAAGCCAGTAGGGTAGATCATCCAGTTCCTTGTGCAGCATGCATGCAAGGTCAAAGTGGGAGAGTTTCAGCAAGACACGGGGGCTTCACCGTTGTTCATCATGCCAACTCTAACTTCCTCAAAACCAACTACTTTTCAGCCTTGTTATTTCAACCATTTGGAGACATGACGGGAAGAAGAATAGTCTACCGTAAGGAGCGCGCCACAATGTGTCGAAGTAGAGCAGCCTGGGTGTGAATGGAGCAGCGAGAGTGTGAATGATGAGGACGACTGGACACTTGGGCTTTTGATTTTTCTTTTTGTTTGTACATAGAGACAGATTATTGGACATATGTAGAACCTGGGTTCATGTATAGTTTTGTTCAAGTAATGAAAGCCCTAATTTGTTCTTGTTTATAAGAGTTCTCTTTTAAATGAAGTTTGGACTTCAATATGAGCATTATTCTGCGAGAATCTATTATATGAACTGTGTTTGCTGCTCTTGTTGACTGTATGATGAGACGTTGAGACGTCGGGCTAGGCAAAAAAATAGAGGAGATGCTGCCCAATTTTTTCCAGATTAGCCTTTTTTTTTAACATCCATAAAAGACAAAGATCAATATTTCTTTCCATATTATAGCAACAAGTAACCATTAAGACTAACAACATCATTGGACATTTTCCAAAAGACAAGTTTAGATTTCTCATCAGCAAATAGGGTTTACTACTGCCCTAAAGAGCTTCTCTCTCTAAAAAGTTAAAAGTCCTAGGATTTTTCTTTCTTCTTGCCGGCTCCCCTAGTCCGGTTCCTCTCTTCCTCCTCCTTCTTCTTCTTCCCTTCACCAGTTTTCTTCTCCTCTCATTCATCTTTTCTTTCATTCTCCTTATTTTTCCAGATCTAGTTTTTCTTTTCATTTTCAGAGCTTGAGGGGTGGGGTTGCCGCCCCTTCCGCCCCACCCCTCCTCCCCCTCGCCTTGCCGAAGCCCCCTCCTTCAACCCCTGGCCGGATTAATGCCGCCCGATCTCACCATACCCCTCCGCCACCGCCCCTTTTCTTCCGCCGCTAGCCCCTTTCCCCTTCACCCACCACCCCCCTTCACCGCTAAACCTTTCCGCCACCACCCCCCCCTTGCCGCCAGATCCCGTTCGTCACAAACCTCCTCCACCATTAGCCCCTAACCTCATCCACCATCATCCCTCATCCTCCACCTTCCACCAACCGTTTCCTGCTTCAGGTGGCTCAGATCTGACGACGGGTTGAACTTGGGAGCCTTGGCCCCCTCTGGCTAATAAAGCTTTCCTATGCCATGGGCGGCAACCACGAAAGCTGGGCTATGTAAGGGGAAGTGACTGCTCGGCGACCCGGTGAACTCGGTATGACTCGGTGCATCTCGGTGGGGTGACTCAGTATATTGATTTGTACCAGTTTTTTTGGGCAGTTGATTAGTTATTTTTTGGTTTGTTTTAATGTTGTTTCTTTTCCGATTACTGGTGCTATAATGTATTTATGGTTTGGGCTGGGAATCCTTGTGGATTCTTTACCACTTCCACTTGGATAGGATTCATCATTTCGTCCCCTAGGTGTCGGGTCTGCTTAGGCAGGTGTGTCTTCGAGTTTGACTCAGTTGTCGTTCTCATTTTCATTTGTTAGTGGTTTTGGCGTCATTCCTGTCTTTTGATGTAATCGGGTGCCGGATGGCTTTGATATTATACTTGACATTTTCAAAAAAAAAAAAAAAAAGGACAAACAATTGGCATTTAGGATTGTGAATTATGAAGATGAGGCGTTTATTCTAGAGGTGTGAACTGTGTAATTTGGGGCGGATCAAAATAAATTGGGTAATTTGGGGGGTGTGGGGGGGGGGGGGTGAATTGTGCAAGTGTGAATTATACATTTAGGTGTGTGAATTGTGAAATTTTGGGGGGTGTGAATTTTGCATTTAGGTGTGTGAATTGCATAATTTTGGGGGTGTGAATAGTTTTTTTTTCCAGTTAAAAAAAAATTTGTTTAACTCGAGAAAGGGGTGTGAATAGTTGGAGAGTGTGAATTGTTGGGGGTGTAATTATACATTTGAGGGCAAAATAGTATAAGCATCATAGAAAAGGGTTTGGATGGGATAACATGATAAAAAAGGGTTTGGATGGAAGGTCTCCCAAAAAATAGGGCCGGCTTGGAATTTCCTGTAAAATTTTAGCTTGGTCAATGATTGTATTTTTTATTTTTATGGTAAAAAAAAACGGAAAGTGGTTATGACGAATATATACAATCCGGATCAGATCCGGACGCCCGGAATTTAACAAAATCCGCACTTCTTGTTTGGGCCGTTGGATCTCATCCAACGGCTAGGAAAAGAGGAGGCCACGCGTGGGTTTAAAAAAGGGTCACCCGTCTTAGAAAAGGGTCAGGGGTCAGGTCAATGGATCAAAACACAACTTTCCCCTTTCCCCTTTCATTTCACGCGTTCCAGAAAAACGAGAGAGAGAGAGAGAGAGAGAGAGAGAGGCGATTTTGGCGATGAAACTTTACGAATCGAAGCAGATGGAAGCAAGAAGAGTTAGGGTTTTGGTTCTAACACGGTTGAAGGAGGAAGGTCGAAATTGACGAGGGTTCTGTCTCACGCATTGCTGATTGTCCTTTATAGTAATTTTACCCATTCACTGCCTTTATAGGGTTTCAGAATTTCCTATAAAGTATAGAGATGAGCTTCATTTCTTTCATCGTCAAGCCCCAGTATTGATGCAAAGTGGCCGCACAAGTGAGCCACATTTTTTAGTAATTTCACCCATTCACTGCCTTTTTGGGGTTGATTATGATAAACTTAATTTTTTTTGGCACCTATGCTTGTAGGCTGTAGCTCTCCAAAAATTTAAATTAGCAATATTACTCTCCCCAGAATGCGAAAGGACCAAGAATCTGACATTAAATTAGCGAAGAGAATGAAGTGAATATTCCACTCTTGGGCTCCATCAATTTTAGCATATCAAATATTCGAAAGCAAATGAATCACTCCTTTGTAGTAATTGTTTGTGCTGCTATTTGATATCCAATTCTTTGGAGATCCATTGTTACCGTCATAAAAGCAGTCATGAATGCTGCAAGAGTGATATGATCCACATTCAGATCTTTATCTATTGACTGAATCAGGAGTTGACAAAGGACGTACTTATGATTCATTGTTTCGAGAGCCTTTTGATGAGCGCAAGGAAGAGTTTCTCAGTCGGAAGCTCTTTTTCTCTCACACTTTGTTCACACTTCAGACAAAGAGACCCTTGGGAAAACCAAAAGTTATCATGGTCGAAGGAAGCACAGAGAAAATGGCATATGATTGGGGAAGCAATCAAAATCTCTACTCTGATAGCTAACAAAAAAATTAAAAAAGGACTGAATTTTATTTGAGTTGCCACTCATAGACACTCTTTTGACAAATCTGAGATACCACTTACGAAGAAATAACTTTCAGAAAACACTATAATGTTTTATCTCCGTCCTTCGTTTTGCCAACACAGGTTTCACGATTTCCCTCTCTTCCTCGGACATGTTTCTCACATTCCCTATCTTCAACATTAGCTCTTCCTCATCCCTCTTGATCCTTGCAATCATTCTCGCCCTCCATGCTTCAAGTTCTTCTTCCATGTTTACTTCATCATCAGTGTCTACATCGGGGATGTTAGCCTCCCTTAATTCAATATTCTTCTGAACTTGTTCATCCTTCCAAATCTCCTGAGCCACTATTGACTTTGTCTCCAACTTTCGTTCATCCATTCGTGTCTTTGTTATGTCCTCAAAGTCAGTCTCATATTCAAACTCCTCTTCTTCTTCTTCTGGAATAAATGCAGCTTCTTCTTCCTGTCTCTGAAGCAATTTCTCCCTAAGTACCCTTCTCCTTTCCTCCAAGGTGTCTTCATCTAAATCAACCAATTCTTTTTTTCTTGCATTTTCCTCTTCTCTTGTTGTTGACACAATATTATCAGCTGGTCGAATCCTCTTATGATCAGCAATTATATCTTCGCGATTATTAATTCTACTATTGGCGAGACGAATCAGCCTACGATCATCATCCCACCTACTACTATTTGAATCTTCTTCCTGAGTAGGGGAAGTTTTCTCGAGAGCAACTACTCCAGTCATCCTAATTGCTTCATCTTCATCCACAAAAGTTGCCCATTCAGGAGCTTTGCCAGGCCAATAGCTTTTAACTTTCCCACACCTAGTATCCATCGTGAAAATCAAAGTACTACCAACACTTAATCTTCTAAGAGGGGTATGGACTTCAGAGAAGGGAGAGCGAAATGAAGAACGGCTCTGAAAGACCAAAAAGCAGCAGCTTAATCAACGTTTCAGTCCTGCAAACAAAACAAAAAAAGAAAGGGTTACGAATTACTTTAGACAGTCATCAGTCATCATGCACGAAGTGAATAGAACACGAAAACATATTGTTGGGGAAAATCTATGGACTAGGAATTTCTGATAGAATAATAATTCTAAATGATATGCATCAAACAAATTATGGAAATTAGATAAATAGAGTAAGGATTAGAAAAGCCTGTGGGGTGGTCGAGGCACGCGAAATCGCGCTCTCCTTAGGAAAGATACACCCCCTTCTGCACCGGGTTGAACGGCGCTCCTTCCCCAAGATACAACGACCTTCGAGTTTCCTTCTGTGCAGCGAATTAAACTCACGAACCAATAGTTTCCCGACACTCGAAACCATACAAAAATCAGCAACAAATCTATATGTGAATTATTATATAGCCCAAGTCTAGGCCAAGTTAGTGAATGGAAATATTTTGAGGACAGTAGGAAATCGCGTAAATCAACCAAGTGAGAAAAAGTGGAAGTAGGAGTAATCTAGTTGGTATATATATATGAAAGAAGACAAAGCACCAGTTTAAATAGAGGAATAGTTATAGTTTGTTATACATGAAAATAATGGCAGATTTTATGGAGTATATATAGGCACAAAAGGCTAACAAAATTTGTAGAGATAATCTGGTAACCCTCTCATATAGTGGAGAATTTTAAGGAGACCAAGTCTAGGTTAAAAACCAAATCCATATATCTCTCCATGTATCTCTCCACATAATTATTTTACTTGGGTACTACTCCATAAATTATAAATGTAAAATAAAATATGTAAACAACAAATCTAAAATATTAAATTAGGGCAACAATCCCCCACATAATTTAAAATTTTACAAGAGTGTTTTTACAGCACAATAGGTATAGGTGTCTTCCGGACTTGAACCTACACTTAGTGTTAGCAAGTTTCAGTTTGAAGAACCGTAGTGAACGAATCTTGAACTAGGCCCTTGATTTCAAACTTACGCCTACCACACACACAGTACGGGAAACATTATGGTTCTGGAACGGTTTTGCGCGTTAGACGATCATGCGCACATATCTCGTTTCTATGAGTGTCTTTAGAGAATAGCCCAATTTCTCACAACAGCGACCCCACTGCCACACTTATATAGGTGTGTCCTCCAAGGGTAGTTTGTGACCAACACCCCGTAGAAATCCTACCTTGGACACATTCAGAGTTAAGCTCTTCCTATCGTCACATAACATGCACATAGCATGAGCACTATCACCATAGGAATAGGACCAGGGATTCCCCTCTTATATTTTAGTGCTCCTTCTAGTCACCCTTCAGCTTCGTTGTTACCTATTGAACCTTATTCATGGGATCTCCAATCACAAAGGTTAGGTGTCCACCGAGGTGACTAACTTATGGGCATCAGTCCTACTCCCCTCGATGATTAAAGAATTAGCCTTTGTGCTAGTTCGAGAATATGTTTTGTTCTTTTTAAGAAACAAACATTTCTCAACAATTCATGTTTTTTAAGACGTCGTAGATAAATTTAAGAATTAGCCTGCGCGCTAATCTTTTATAGTGAATTCTCTTTGGGTTGATCAGACCCCCACATTTGTAGAAATTTAAGAGCTCAAGTATTGCATGCTAGCCAACATGTTCCTGCAAAGTTCCAAACTAACATTCTCCAAAACAAGATTAGTGGAGTACTTTAATATCATGTGGCAATTAAAATAAAATAAAATAAAACCACACATTTCAATCTCCTGCAAGACTTCATTATTGAAGTCGTCGTAAATTGGTCAATGTGCTCCTGAAACTTTCAAACGAAACACAGGATAAAAAGTTAATATAGTATCATTAGAATAAATCTTTGAAGGTAATGAAATTACCATCTACCGATGATCATGGTAATGAACCCCCACATTTGTGTATAATTTTCTCTAAGTGCAAATAGACATGTTAATCTGTGCAGAAAAAAGCAATCTCTACAGTTGTTTATGCATATCAGGCCCAACAATTAACAACATTCACTCAAAATAGATTGAGCACCCAAATTGCCAAATCAAAGCAATTCAGGATAATAATGCAACCCATAGTTTTCTCCCTTTTTTTTTTTTGGTTGCAATATGTAGCTTCCAGAAAACTTCATCACTTCTTACAATATATTCACACTACTACAAAGGACTTGAAAATCCAATAAAAATAATGCTTACTAGATGTGGACTCAAAGTTTTTAACCCTTAATGACGAACAAAGCATATCAAGTGCTCAAATATATTCCCCAATAGTCAAACACTAGACCTTGTGCCAGAAAATAAAATAAATCTCTTAAAGATAATGTACACAAAATGTTGCCCCTTATGTTGCCTCTCGATTATTGCAATTAGCATTGAAGGTGGAGAACTAAACAAAGTACAAGAGTTCTTATGAGGTCCACAATAAGGGAAGTAAGTGACTTCTAGCATTTACCCAGATTATTTGGTTGAAGCATTTCAATATTAGCCACAATATAAATTTTCTACTACAGCGACATATAAGCCCCCACATCCAACAACATGGCTTTAGACAAATTTAAATAGCATAAGTTGAATAACTATTCAGATATTGTAGACAAAGTTCTGTCATAAAACAATTTTATTTATTTTGTTTTCAAAAAACATAGGAAACAGAAGTACCTGTCAATTCTTTTTCCACAAACATATATATAATTCACCTCTAAAAGCTAAACTTTAGTCGGAGTCACACATATTGTTAAGAAACATATACGAGTATCCTTTTGAATTTCAAGATGACATACTCCTATATGTAGGTGTAGCAATATCTTGATCATCACAACAGGAAAATGATTATTCCAATTCCATGATGCATATGAAAGTATGAAAACTCTTATTTAGTGAACTGCTGCTTATTTCTAATTCATATAGTGGGCATAGATTGCAATCTACAAACAACTAGGATTAAAATCATTTACACACCAACTTATAATTCATGCATAGTTCAATGACCACTTAGTACATGTAGCACTGGCAAAGTTCAAATATGGGCATATCTCTAGTTTTTCCATCTCTATTATTAACAGCGTGAGTACAACCTTTTTTAAAAGGAAATAATCATAATTACCACTCAAGCCCCAAATTATTCTTATAAAGAAATTCTTAAATTATTCTTACAGAAAATCCAAAAAAATATCTTTCCTAAGATTGTTGGGGAAAATCTATGGACTAAGAATTTCTGATAGAATAATAATTCTAAATGATATGCATCAAACAAATTATGGAAATTAGATAAATAGAGTAAGGATTAGAAAAGCCTGTGGGGTGGTCGAGGCACGCGAAATCGCGCTCTCCTTAGGAAAGATACACCCCCTTCTGCACCGGGTTGAACGACGCTCCTTCCCCAAGATACAACGACCTTCGAGTTTCCTTCTGTGCAGCGAATTAAACTCACGAACCAATAGTTTCCCGACACTCGAAACCATACAAAAATCAGCAACAAATCTATATGTGAATTATTATATAGCCCAAGTCTAGGCCAAGTCAGTGTATGGAAATATTTTGAGGACAGTAGGAAATCGTGTAAATCAACCAAGTGAGAAAAAGTGGAAGTAGGAGTAATCTGGTTGGTATATATATATATGAAAGAAGACAAAGCACCGGTTTAAATAGAGGAATAGTTATAGTTTGTTATACATAAAAATAATGGCAGATTTTATGGAGTATATATAGGCACAAAAGGCTAACAAAATTTGTTAGAGATAATCTGGTAACCCTCTCATATAGTGGAGAATTTTAAGGAGACCAAGTCTAGGTTAAAAACCAAATCCATATATCTCTCCATGTATCTCTCCACATAATTATTTTACTTGGGTACTACTCCATAAATTATAAATGTAAAATAAAATATGTAAACAACAAATCTAAAATATTAAATTAGAGCAACATATATTTCACCAAGTGTTGGTACAAGGAAGCCCTCACACTATCCCACTCATGCAGAACCAAGATAAAGACCAATCGGGAATAAAGTTTCAAATCTAAACTGGTTCTCTCCGAGCTCCTGTTGCGTGCGGTTGGGTTCACGCATGGAAAGCCACGACAAAGTAAAAAAATTGTCATGTACTGATATTGCATAAAGCCTTAAGTCTAGAAAGAATACTTTGTCTAAGCAAGGCTGTACTTAAAAAATATAAACACGACATGCAGCATTTAATTTGATGAAGAAGGCAACAAAAGGAATGAAAACCTTAATTACCTTGTGACTTAATTTGCTATCTACTTCCGATCGAGTATCAATGCCGAGGTCGAAAGGTGCGTAGAAATTGCTTCTGTCACTCTTTATTTATTTATAGGGAAGAATTAGTTTGAGTTGTATTAGAACAAGGAAAGGAAATTACTTCCCTAATTCAATTGTAAATATGTTCAAGCGGTGAAGTAATTCAAGCTACTTCTTCTCCAAGCAAATATGTTCAAGCGGTGACGTTTATGCCGAGCAATAAAAAAAAAAAAGCGGTGAAGTGTACTATCCTAATTCAAGCTACTTCTTCTCCAAGCAAAAATAAGCGGGGACACGCTGGAAAAACGTACGGGACACGCCTTGAGCCGTGTCCCGTATATGGCTGCTGCTGCTGCTCGAGTTCAGAGAGAGAGAGAGAGAGAGAGCTGATCGAGAGAGAGAGAGAGAGAGAGAGAGAGAGAGAGAGAAGGGGACTACCGTCGAAGGCTGCTCCAGATCCAGATCCAGGGAGAAGACTGAGAGAGAGTAGGGATGTTTGTTTACAGCTGTTACAGCTGTCCCCATGTTTGGTTACAGGAGTAGGGACGTTTGGTTACAGCTGTTACAGCTGTCCCGCTGTTTGGTTACAGGAGTGGGATCTTTTGGTTACAGGAGTATATACAGTTTTAAAAAATTTAATTTTACCCCTGAAAGTTTTAAAACATTTCAATTTTAGATGAAAGTTTTAAAACATTTCAATTTTAGATGGGCTAAGTGAGACGCCATTATATCTGCTACTCCCTCCATCCCTTTTTAAGTGTTTAACTTTTCATTTTGAGTTGTCCCTAAATAAGTGTGTGGTTTGAAAAGTTAATGGGTAAAAGTTAGTACAATTATCAATTTGCCATTTTTGAAAAATTAGTGGATAAAGAGTTAATGGATAAAAGTGGAGGATAATTTTGGAAAATAGAGGTAAAAGTTGATGTGAAAAGTGTAAAGTTGAGGAAAAAGTTGATGTGAAAGGTGTAATGATGATGTTTTTTTAATAAATTGAATTTACGAAGTAACACATTTAAAAAGGGACGGAGGGAGTATAAAACAAATTGTCAGTAACAAAAAAATTAGGGGCCGGCTCAGAGATTTAGGGCCTAAAGCGATTTTTTTCAAATTGGGCCCTCAACTCTCAATATATCGTAGTTAAAACTTAAAACTACTAAGGAAAACAAAAAAATTTCATAAATAAGTCATTTGAAAGAATAACTACTACACAGACATATTAAATTGGAGGCCCCAAAAATTAGTCAAAAATTGGGGCGTAAAACGGTGGCTTTACGGGCTTTAGCCCAAAGCCGGCTCTGACCATGCATATGGCTCACCTGTAATTGTTATGGTTGGATTATCGACTGAGGCCTGGGGGTAGGAATTATTAGGGTGGTGCTGTGTTTGAATTTTGGGCGGGTTAAAACACACCACCCCGTGAATTACCAACAAAACCCCAGTTAGGGATGGGCATGGGGACGGATCGGGGCCGGAGACTACTATCTCCACCCCCAATCCCCAAACCCCTTACTCATATCCATCCCCTATCCAATCTCCAACGGGGATTTATTTTTATCCTCCATCCCCGCTCCAAACGGGGATCCCCACGGGGATTTCGGGGATCCAATCATTTTCCCTAGAGTAACAAGTAAATAGTTATAGAAGCCCAATTACAAATCATTTTCCCTAAAATCAAGTGTGAATTCCGAACAAAATAACAGGCAGCCCAACATATAACATTGTGAATTCCGAACTCCCACCAGTTGGAAAACATCATTAGAAGGCCATGTTTTCCATTATGTTTACATTCTCAAAACCCTCCAATTTTTTTAAAATGAGATGTTCGCGAAGATGGAAACTAAATGGGCCACATCTATTGATATGTACTTTGACTTGTTTCAATTGGCTTTTACTTGATGGAATTAATTAGGTTCCAGTCACAGGAAAATATATACCTAAGCGAAGAAAAAAACCAAAAATCATTAGAAAAACATGTTTTTAATGATTGGGAAATACATGTCACGCTAAAACTCATTCCACTTGCTAAAGCCATGTATTTGAAGAAAATTCAGTGAGACCCCAAAGTTTCATAATTCATAAATAAACCCCTATATTTCGGGGATTCGAGGACGGGGCAGATCGGGGACGGGGTGGAGCGGGGCGGGGACGGGGAACGGATTCGGAGCGGATTCGGGGCGGGGACATACCTATCTCCACCCCCTATCCAATCCCCAAACATTTTCAAAAAAAATCCCCATATCCTATCCAATCTCCAAACAGATCTCCATATTGCCGATCCGTTCGGATCGGGGATCGGATCGGATTCGGACGGGGCGGATGAAATGCCCAACCCTAACCCCAGTGCTAAAGGACAAAATAATATACACGAAGGGTCTGAGAGAAAAACATCAAAAGTCCGGAAACCCATTAAAGTAATCTGTAAATATCATGAACAGTACTGTCGAAATGGCAATGTATGGCTCGGATCTACAAAGTGCCGAGATAAAATCAGAACCATTGAAAACACATCTGACGGTTCGGATGGCGCACACCAGGGAGCACGCACCAGCACTCCCCTCTCCCTCCAATATCACATTCATATTAGCCAGAACAATCCAGAGATCAATATAGCCATTGATACTAAATCCAACAAGAATATATAATTTTAAGTAACTTGGTATAATATAGTAATTTGATCTTCCATCAAGACTAAAACCAGAGATCAACATCATCATTTATACTTACAACGGCATAGTGATACATAAGTATTTAAGAGCAAACAAATAAGTACCTGAATCACATTTGTATTTAGCAAGAACAAGCCGGAAATCAACATCATTGATACTAAATCCAATAGAAATATACATTTCTAACTGAAGTGAACTTATCAGCATACTAATAAAACAAGCCAGTGGTTCTTTAATTGTAAAGAGAATCATAGGACACACGCATGATTTGGAACAATAGGAAGAAACTTTTCTATGTACATAATCAACCTCCATAAGCCACTTTCTCAAGATTGTGGTTAAATCGATGATGTCCTTGTTACCTATAAAAATACACGGAGAAACTTTAGGCAGAATGAAGCATGCAATTGGGAACCAATGTTTGGTTATCAATTAGAAGGGTACACTTCAGACAAAGAGACCCGTGTGTGGTGTCCTCAAAATCCTGAGAGCCTCCTTTCCTGGCTCCTGACCCGAGAGAACGGCGAGAGAATGGAGAGTAAGCCTTCACGAGCCTCCTGCACAAATAGAGCACGTCGTTAGCACCAAACCTGGCCGGAATGTGGCCAGGGAAGGCACTCCGACGATCTAGTCAGAGATCGGAAGGGAAGAGATGTAAGTTTCAAAGAAATAGGTTTAGAGAGAGAGAGAGTTTTTTACTTAGGGCCACTTCGCTTTGCTTATATAGGCTTCCCTAGGGCAGGGGTAGCCCGGTCATTTCGGCTCGGATGACGTCACCGAGTGTCACGGGTTGGCTTCACGAGTATTCCGTTTAGGCATCCTCCAATAGGACTGTGACATGTGGCATAACCGTTCGGCGGGGCTTACGCTGACACAGAAACTGCTCGCAAAGTGCACATGGGCCCTGACTCGGTTTGTTACGGGCGTTAACCGCCTCGGATGATGTCATAGAAGACGTCACCGGAATCTCGGATTATCCTTCCGAGCCATCTCGGATGCGATCCGTCATGGACGGCTCGTCCGGTTTACGGTTTGTCGGCCGAGACGCCGGTTTGTCTCGGATAGGTACGTCTTGGTCGGCCCATGGTAATTTCGTCCCTTGGCGGGCCTGGAGATCCGTTGGGCCTGGGCTCCGCCGGGCTCCACTAGCACTGTCAGATTTCGGCCCACTACAATAGCCCCTCAACTTCTTCCGAGACATTTGATTCCGAGAAAGGAGTTGACCACTCCTTGTTGGGCCGCTGCGTTATTCCGTGGCATACGTGGAGCGTATCCGAGAACGTCAAACTTCTCCCGTTGTGTTTCTTTTCACCGAGCCCCAGTTCTGAATGCTTCGTGGTCATGTTCGGATTGTACAACGTGGCGAATACTAGTTGGGCGAGAGAGACGTACGCGGATCGTGGTCTTATTCCCTACTCCGCTGATGACACGTGTATGCACGTCACTTTCGCCGTCAGATGAAGCATCGTTTCCCGCGCTGTGCTTCCCCTATAAAGGCTTGAGTTTTGGGAGAGAGAACGTTTTTACTCTTCATTCTCTCTCCTTGCACGCCAAACCTCTGTGATCCCATTTGCTCCGGCGAAATCAAGTCTCTCAGCCCTTCCTCCGCCGTTGTTCGCCGTGTTTCTGCATTTCCTCAGCCACTGATTGAAAAGAACCACCGCGTCTTTTCATCACCGCCGCGGTCGATTCATCTCCACCACCGCTGCCATTTTTCCCGGCGTTCTTAAGGTAAAAGATTCATCTGAAAAATCTTGTTGATCTCCATTTGTGATTGTTGATTTTGCCGTAGTTTTGCTGTCTTAATGTTGATCAATAGAGTTTGAGTTGAATAAAAAAGAGTTTTCTGTCGATTTGTTGAGAAATCGTTGAAACGATGATAAACAGCGAACTGTTCATCGTGTTCTTCATTAGAACAGTCTTCGTGACTCTCCAAGTTCCCTTTTTGATCCACCAGACCTTAGTTCTTAGGGTTAAATTTTGTTTGTCAACCGAGACAAGAGATCCGGACCTTGGCCGAGACCAAACTCAAACCATTGATAGCCCTTCCCCTGCCTAGATTTCCCGAGACACATAATTGCGCCTAGGTCGGTTAGGATTTTGGCTCGGGATTAGTCCGAGCCAGCTTTGCCACTTAGCAATCCCAGCGGAAAGCTCTTAGACCACTATCAGTCATGTGGCTAACTGTCTCTCACCCGTGCACTTTTCAGGTTTGGAAATCCTGGAGCCCTTTATCCTTTCCTCGGGGAGTTCAAATAGGACGAGCGACTCCGAGTCCTCCGTTCGCAGCTATAATCGCTTAAGCTATCGTCTCGGACAAACCTTCCTTGAGCCTGACGTAGGGATGGCGTCTGCGGAGATAGGCCCTGTAGACGAGGGTTTCGCTCCCCTCAATCCCATAGATGTTGATCCGAACGCTCGATCCGGGAGCGAAAATTCGGTTAACCAAGGCGAGATCAGTAGCGATCACTCCGAGTCTGTTAACCCGGGAAGAGACAGAGATGGGAACGGCGCCTCGGTCAGGCTTCCCGACGTTCAGATCTTAGAGGTTCGGCAGTCCGGGGCAAACAACTCCGGATCTGTTTACGCGCCAACCACCGAACTCCCCTCTACCGAGCCAATACCAAGATCTTTGGATGTCGAGACTCCATCAATTGAGAACCCAAACGCCGAGAATGATCCCCGAGAAGCCCGTCCCTCAAAAGCGAAAGCTTCCGAGAAAGAAACCAATCCATACTTGCACTATTTCAGTGGAGAGCCCGGGGAGTACGAGGCGTTTTGCGAGGAGTATAACATTCCGAGCGACGTGGAGGTTCGTTTGATCTCACCGGATCAGATTACTTTCTCCGAGGACCACATTACCCTCCCTCTCATAACGATCACCGAGGGGGGGGTTCGCTTTCCTATGAACCTCCTACTCCGCCAATTCTTTTACGAGTACAAGTTGTCCCCAAAATTCTTGGCCGTGAACTCGTATAGGATCATCAACGGAATCCATACCCTTCGAGAGAAGTTCGGATTGATTTTTAACATTTTTGACTTGATCGGGGTTTACAACGTTTCTCGAAACAGTCCCTCGGGTCGTAGGTTCCTTTCCCTCCGGAGCACACCCAAGAACCCTCGAGACTATTTGATTGACCACCTTCCAGACTCCGATCGTGGTGCAAATGACTTTGTAGAGATTCGGGGGAACTTCGAGTTCGGTCCCGAGGATGACGGTCTCTACCCCATACCGAGACAAGATATACTTATAGGTTCGCTCTGAATTTTCGTTTACTTTAAGTCTCATGCTTGTGTATCCATTGTAGATTTGTACTTACCGAGATCTTATTTATTGTGCAGAGCCATCTCCGATTTCTGCTCGGTTGTTCAAAGCCAAAAGTGACGACCATATCCAGGCCGCTTATTCTGTGCCCCACGAAGAGAGGCTCGCCCATGTCTTGCTAGGTTACGAGCCGACATATACATCCTATCTCCAGAAAAGGAAGAAGAAATCAAAAGAGCAGCTTGCAGCCGAGCGTGCGGGTCCGAGCAGAAAAAGGAAAAGAACGTCTTATAAGGGGAAGTCCGTGGAAGCGGTCGAGTTAAGCTCCGACACCGAGGTTGATCTACACCGAACCCGAATCCAGGACTTGGCTGGGAGGATCAGAGAGCCGCTTGAAGAAGAGTTCGAGGAGGAGGAAGAAGAAATGGGAGGAGATCTCGGGGACCTTCCAAGCCTGCTACCAGCCAAGAAGTCGAAGAAGACGGTAAAATCTACTGCTAAGGGGACCCCTTCTCATTCCAAGAGAGCCCCAAATACCGCCGAGACAGAAGCTGCCGAGCTGAAGAAACAGAAGGTTGTATTGGGGTCGGGTTCCGAGAAAGACATTCCGAGAGAGAAGAATGTTACCGAGAAGATCCCTGCCGGAAAGGACGCCCCCCCTCATGATACTCTTGCCGAAGCCTCTGCTCCTGCTCCCTTCATTTTTGCTCCGCAGATCAAGCAAGGGAGGCCGGTGCTCGTGACAGACAGTATACGAGCGAATCCTAGGCTCGCTCTCCCCGTCCTCCAAGGAGTTTGCTTGCCCGAGGACATGAAACAGGTCCCTGCAGACCTCGAGGGCAACATTATTGACATGTTTTCCCATCTAACTCTTGTATGTTTCTTTACCGAGGCTGTGCTTTGCTTTCTCGTTTCTTGTGTGGTTCTCACCCCTTTGTTATATTTCAGGCCAGCCAGTCCATGCTCGGTTATCACCAGAAAGTTGTGGGTTTGTCCTCCAGCTATTCTTCTATAAAGGCGAAGCATAAGGAGGCCCTTTCAAAAAGGAAAGAAGCCGAGGATGAGCTGGCGGCAGCTAAACTTCAGCTCTCCGAGCTGGATGAGCTTAAGAGACAGGTGGGGGAGTTGAGGCTGCAGCTGTCTGAAAAGGATGAGGCGCATAAGAAAGCTCTGATCACGGAGCACTCGGCTGGTTTTGAGGAAGCAAAAGTGAAGGTTGCTGAATATTATAAAGGGCAAGTGCAAGAGATCAAGGATATGGGCTTCAGGAGGGGTGCTCGGATATTTTACTTCCGAGGGATCGCTAAGGGATACGGGCTCGGCCTGGATGCAGCCAGCGTTAATACTGAATCTGACCTTAGAGCAGTTCCCGAGGTAGAGCTCGCCGAGATCGACATTCCTCCCGAAGATGAAGAGGAAGAGGAGGGTGATGAGGAGGAAGCCGGCAAAAACGCCGAGGCTGAAAACATCGAGAAGGATGTTTAGTGTTTGTGGACCATGGTTTCCCGAACTTGTTTTAAACAATTTCTCTCTTTTTCCCCCCCCGAACAATTTCTGTGGTTTGTTTTGTATATGGCTGGTGGAATTATATGCCAGGCCATTGTGATGTTTGATGCAACACCTCTCTTCTTCTCCGAACAATTTCTTGTTTTCGTGGCGGCTCGGTGGAATTTTATGCCGAGTCGTCTGGTTTAAATGAATGGTTTGGATTTTTAGAATTGATGATTTCATTTTCTGTTTGAATGAATGTTTCCGAGATATCATAATAATACCCCCATTCGTCTCGGCTTAGGGCAAATAAATACCCCTGGCCTAAGTTGAGACGAATGTGTTAAGAGATTTTGCTAAGGCATGAAAAATAACCGAAGCAATCGATAGGTCTGTCTCGGATAGATGATTAGGTTAATTGACTACCCCTAAAGGGAGGTTTATTTGCTCGGATAACCGAGTCAATTGTGTAACTTAGAAATATAAGTTGTTATTTGAATCAATACCCCTGAACAAGAGTTTGATTGACGCGGTGAAAACGTAGCGAGATGATTAGTGGTCAATACCCCTGAAAAGAGGTTTGTTTGCTCGTCTAACCGAGTCAATGTTTGAATGCTTTATATTACTCAATTTAACCAGCACGGTCGTGATGCCGAGATATTAGTACCACCGAAAGCGGTGTGTTAAATTGGTTAAATCGAATGATCTCAAGATTGGCTCGGAAAAACCGAGAGGTTGTATGGGATACCCCATAAGTTTTATGTGTCTTGGCCGAAGCCGTTGGGTAAAAATACCGAGAGACGATTAAAAAGATAACAGTTTAGATCAAAAAGGCTTTGCATTGACAAACTTCCGAGAACGGAATACATCAAAAATTGCTTCATAATTGCACTAAGTCAGATATTCATCATCCGAGAGTGGAGCTCTTAAGCATAGTACTTTCTTAAATTGTAAGCATTCCAAGGCTTGTCCACGAGCTTCCCACTCATGTCTTCAATCTGATAAGCTCCTTTCCCGACCTTCTTAACGACTCGGTAGGGACCATCCCAATTAGGCATCAGCTTCTTTTTCTTGTGCTTATCCGTAACCTTCTTGAGAACCAGGTCGTCTGGGCAAAATGTCCTCAACCGAACCGTCTTGTTGTACCCTTTAGCCACCTCCTGCTGATAAGCTGCCAATTTCACTCGAGCGGCATCTCGCTTTTCCTCGGCCAAGTCTAAGTCGTTGCTCAAGGCGGTGTCGTTGGTGGTTTCATCAAAGTACTCGGTTCTGATGGTAGGTAGCCCCTTTTGGATAGGGATTACGGCTTCAATACCGTACGCGAAGGAATAAGGAGTCTGGCCCGTGGAGCGTCTTGGTGTCGTTCGGAATGCCCATAGAACATGTGGCAACTCTTCAGCCCATTTTCCTCTCTTGGCAGTTAGCCTTCGCTTGAGTCCAGCCGCTCTTTGTCTTGTTGGACGCCTCGGCTTGGCGTTACCTTGAGGGTAAACGGTGTGGAGTTGAAGAACCTCATCCCGAGCTTGTCACATACCTCTTTCATTTGCTTCCCGTGAACTGCTCCCGTTGTCCGAGACAATTGCATATGGCACCCGTAACGAGAGATGATATTACGCCCACGAGAAAACTCTTTACATTTGCCTCGGTAATGAACACCAAAGGTTCGGCTTCCACCCACTTGGAAAAATAATCTGTAGCAGTTATGAGGTACCGAAATCCTCCTGGAGCGAGTGGAAGCTCTCCGACAATGTCCAAGCCCCATTGGGCAAAAGGCCATGGGCTGGTGATTGGTTGAAGGTCCTCGGCAGGCTGATGGATCATTGGCTTGTACAAGCGGCACTGGCATTTCCGAACAAACTCCTCGGCGTCTTCCTTCATCTTGGGCCACCAATACCCACAGTGATGGCTGGTGGGAAATAGAGCGTCCTCCCGAGTGGCGGCCTCCTTTGCTGCATGAAGCTCATGGAGTATTGAATGGACTTGGTTCTGATGGACCGCCATGAGGTACGGTCCGGTCCGAGAGCGTCTGTATAGGGAGCCCGTTGGTGAGAGCCAATAGTTTGCAGCCTTGCATCTGATCCGGTGGGCTTCCCGTCGGTCTTCGGGGAGCTTGTCGTCTCGTAGGAAAAATACAAGTTCATCCATCCAGCTTGGTCCAAGCTCGATATTCATCATTTGAGTCCGAGGGGGATCGAAGCTTGGTGCATAGATTGTTCCGAAAGAAATGCTTCGTTGCTCGGAAGCTTTGCATGCAGATCCCAGCCCTGCAAGTGCGTCAGCGTGGGCGTTGTGCTCTCGGCCCACCTGGTGTACTTCGATTTCTTCGAACTGCTCGGTTAGACCCCTCGCGATGCTTAGATACTTGGCCATTCTTTCATCCTTTGCATCATATTCTCCGTTGAATTGGTTTACAACGAGTTGAGAGTCGCTATAAACCATCAGAGTTTTTACTTCCATTGCTTCAGCTAACCGAAGGCCAGCGATTAAGGCTTCGTACTCGGCCTCATTGTTAGAGGCCGGGAACTCGATTGATATTGCATTCTCGTGAATGATTCCCTCGGGGGAGATTAGGACGACGCCTGCTCCAGCACCTCGCTGGTTAGATGCTCCATCTACGTGTAACTTCCAAGCATTACCGTGGAACATGTGCCAAGTAGAGAATGGCACGGTTGCTTGGTCTTCATCCGCGCTCGGACTCGGTTCTCCTTCCGAGAGAGGCGTTGGTGTTAAGTCAGCTGTGTCAGTTTCTTCCACCGAGACACTGTTGGTTACGTCTTCAATTGCCACGGGGGCGTCGGGGTCCTCAATAGATTGCTCGGGAAGGGATGGGCTGGGTTTTTTCTTTGGGTAAATAGGGGTGGGTTCTTCTTTCTTGTTTTTTACGCTCCCGGTGTGTTAGCTCGGCAATAAAGTCACCAACACACGCCTTTATAATTGTTCTTGGTCGATATTGGATGTCAAAGTTGGCCATTTCACATGACCACTTTGAGACCCGTGTCGAGAGATCGGCTCTTCGGAAGAGTGCCTTCAAGGGGATACTCGGTCAAGACAATGATCGTGTGAGCTTGGAAGTAGGGGAGCGGCTTCCGAGATGCGATGGCGAGAGCGAAGGCCACTTTTTCAAGGGGAGATATCTCGTTTCGGCACCCGTCAAAGTTTTGCTTGCGTAGTACAGTCGATGCTCGGTTCCATCTGCTCGGACAAGGATTGGTGACCGCATGTGGAGATCTTGAAAGGTAGATGAACAGATCTTCCATTTCCCGAGGCGTCTCCGATGAACGGTGGCTCGGCAAGATAGGTCTTTAAGCGCTGCGTGCTTTCTCACATTCCTCTCGTCCACTTTGGAATTTCCTTTTGCTCGTCTTGATCGATTGAAAGAGAGGACGGCATACGTCTGCCGAGCGGTGATGAAGCGGTTGAGAGCTGCGCCATCCTGTAAGCCTTTGAACTTCCTTGATCGTGCTCGGTGAAGCAGTTGTATTTGTATCGCCGTTACCCGGCTCGGATCCGCTTCAATACCCCTTCTTGTTACCAAGTGGCCTAGGAATTTTCCTGATCCAACCCCGAAAGAGCACTTCTCGGCGTTGAGCTTTAAGCCATGCTGCTTCAGCACCGTGAACATCTTGCTGAGATCTGTAATGTGGCTTTCTTCCTTCACGCTTTTCACCACCATGTCATCGATGTATGCTTCCATCGTGTCCCAGTGATCTTTGAACATCCGAGACACCATCCGTTGGAAGGTGGCCCCGGCGTTCTTCAGCCCGAAGGGCATGACTCGATAGCAATAGAGGCCTCTCGGAGTGATGAAAGCTGTTTTCTCGGTGTCTTCCTCATCCATAAAAACTTGGTGATATCCCCTGTACGCATCCATAAAACTCAACCGGCGTGTCCTGCCGTAGCGTCCACGAGTTGGTCTATCCGAGGAACTGGGAAACAGTCCTTCGGACAGGCATCATTAAGGTTCGTGTAGTCTACGCAGACCCTTAGCCTCCCGTTCTTCTTGGGGACAACCACCGTATTTGCCCGACCACGTAGGGTCTTGGACTTCTTGGATTGCTTGGGCTTCCGGTAGCTTGTCCACCTCGACTCCCTTTGCTTCGGCATGAGCAGTGAGGACCTTCTCGGCTTACGGATGACCGGCGTCTCGGTGGGTCGACTTTGGTGGTGCTTGATGAAGCTCGGATCAACACCGGGCATCTCGTACGGTGTCCAAGCAAACACTGAATGTTTGCCTTGAGAAAGGTCACCATCTCCTCCTTTTCGGCCTCGGTTAATGAGGAACCGACGAGGAAGAAACGGCTCCGTCCTCATTGATTGGGGCGTGGAGGTCTTCAACATTTTGCCTCGGCCGGGTCGGCCGACGTCTTCCCGGCCCGGTGCCTCGGGTACTTCCACCCACCCACTTTGCTTTGGTTTCTTTTTCTCTTTTCTGCCCACCGTTGAAATGTAGCATTTCTTGGCGGCTATCTGATCGCCTTTAACACTCTCCTGCTTTCCCTTTGCTCCAATAAACCGTAGCACCTGATGGTACGTGGATGCCACGGCTTTCATCGCATGGAGCCAGTTTCTTCCCAATATAATGTTATAGGGGCTCGGTGAGTTAACAACAATGAACTCCACTTGTTGAGTTCCGGAGCCCGTGATGACGGGAAGAGTGATGGTACCGAGGCGGATACACTGGTGTACCACTAAAGCCAACGAGTGGGACCTCGGAGGGCTTAAGGTCCTTGCTAGTGAATCCGTATCGTTTAAACAGGGAATAGTACATTACCTCGGCGGCGCTTCCTTGGTCCACCAAAATCCTCTCCACCTTTGCTCTGCCCACTTTGAGTGTGATGATGAGGGCGTCGTTGTGTGGGAAGTGCACTCCTTCCAAATCCTTCTCGGTGAAATTAATCGTCCACTGAGACTCCTTTGTCGGTAGACTGCGCTTCAAGCGTGGCTTGACCGAGCACCTCCAATGCCACAGTAGCTTGCTCGATTTTCTTGAACACCCGAGCCTCCATCATTCTCGTAACCGGACCGTGGATCACGTGCATTACCACTTCTTCCTGGGCGCCTCCTCCTGCAGCCCCCCCCTGTCCTTGTGCCCGAGCCAGAGTTTTATCCTGGTCGATGTAAGCGTCCAGGTTCCCAGCTGAGACAAGGGTTTCCAAATAAGCTTTGAACGGTCTGCACGAGGTCGTGTAGTGACCTTGCTCTCGGTGGTAGGTGCAGTAGACCTTTCTATCCTTAGTTTTATCTTGAGTGCCCATCTTGTGGTCCGGCCAATGGAAGAAACCTTCATTCTCGATCTTCCGTAGAAGCATGTATATTGGCTCGGTGAACACCGTGCGCTCGGCGGCGAAATCGCTTGCCTTGGAAGCCTCTTTCTTTGCATCCGTCTTGATGGTGTTTACCGCCTTCTTCTGATTACCCGAGACATGGATAACCCTTGGAACGGAGGAGGAGGTTGGAGCGTCACGCTCGGTTAAGAGTTCCTCAAGTTCAATATACTTGTTTATCCGTTCCATCAGGTCGTCCATGTTCTTTGGTGGATGTAACATCAGATCTGTGAACACAGGGCTCTTGCTCTCCAAGCCATGCTTAAAGTGTGTTGCGGCAAGGTATGATCACAACCACGGACTTGGTGGAACATTTCCCGTACCTAGCGGCGTCTTGGCGTAGTGTTTCATCCGGGCGCTTCCGCGCCGAGGAGGAGAAGTCTACCTCCTTCTTACGTATATTGCTCGTAACAAACCGAGACAAAAGGCTCTCTCCGGGGCCTCGTAACTCCCAATGGATCCTTCGTCGAGTTTATTGAACCATAGGGACCCGAGAGTCCCTAGGCTCGTGGGGAACACTTTGCACATCAAGGCTTGGTCCGAGGTGTAAAGGTTGATGATCTGTCTGAAGTATATGAGATGGTTGTACGCGTCCGTGAGGGCGTCGTAACGGTTGAACTTCGGGAGCGAGAATCCTGCTGGTAAAGTTGCCGAGGCGATCTCCTTTGTGAAAGGTGATTTTGCCAACTGCTTCAAGCGTTCGTCGGCTCGGCAAGGGAGGGAGAGATGATAGAGGGGAAGTGACGGTATGACAAATCCGTCGCTGTCCGAGCGCGCTTCTCGGTATAAGTATGGCGGGCTCTCATCGTGGCGGCGCTCGTGGTGACGGCTTTGCTCCCGGGATCTTTCTCCTTTCTTTTTCCACCAGCGTCGTCATGGTGAGCTTTTTCATTAGCTCGGTAGGTATGACGCTTTCCTGTATCGCCATCTCGGAAGACGACCAGATTTTGCTCTTGTGGAGAGGCTTTCTTCAATTGCTCTACTCGAGCTCGGAGATCAGCGGATTTAGCT
This sequence comes from Vaccinium myrtillus, assembly GCA_016920895.1. Lineage (NCBI taxonomy): Eukaryota > Viridiplantae > Streptophyta > Magnoliopsida > Ericales > Ericaceae > Vaccinium > Vaccinium myrtillus. Next base: position 12,714,969 of record CM029270.1, on the reverse strand, counting down.
GGCTGTGGAGGGGTCTTATGGCGGCGTTGGCCAGAAGAACGTTCGGTGAAGGCCGTCTCCTTGGGATCCTTTCGGAGATAGATTGGTTTATATTCGCCATCTTCGAAGCAGTACACCGTTTCGTGAGATGCAGACAACTGTGAATATGGCGAACGAGCACTTGACTCCGAGACCTGCGAGGAGTAGTGCCTAGAGGAATCTCCCTGGTGGCCCCTTGAGAGGTGCTCGGTCGACGGGTTCCCGTGCCGAAGCACGAGAGCCTTATTGTGAGCCCTTTCTTTGTCAGGGTTACCAGTTCGATCCTTGGCCGAGCGTCTTTGGCCGGAGAGCCCTCCATGTGACGTTGCAGTGGTCTCCGCAGCAGCCTTCTTCTTTGCCATCTCGGTGAGCTTAGTGAGCTGAGCTCTCATCGCCTCCATCTCTGCGTCTCGCTCCTCTAGGTGGTGAGTGAGGCGCTGGATGGCCAGTTGCTGTGGATCCGGGCTCGGAGTGAGTCCGAGGTGGCCTGGCTGGATGGAGACAGAGACGTGAGGGGTCCCCTTGGGATCCCTGGAGGAGGAAGGGTGGAGGGGGTCGCTGAGATGTGGTGGTTGAGGTTGTTCGCCACCCATTGTGAGTCTAGGATTTGGAAAGAAAAAAAGAGAAAAGAGGTGGATCTAGGGAGGAGCACCGGAGTTTCTGGGTTGTTGTCCCCAGCGGAGTCGCCAATTGTGGTGTCCTCAAAATCCTGAGAGCCTCCTTTCCTGGCTCCTGACCCGAGAGAACGGCGAGAGAATGGAGAGTAAGCCTTCACGAGCCTCCTGCACAAATAGAGCACGTCGTTAGCACCAAACCTGGCCGGAATGTGGCCAGGGAAGGCACTCCGACGATCTAGTCAGAGATCGGAAGGGAAGAGATGTAAGTTTCAAAGAAATAGGTTTAGAGAGAGAGTTTTTTTACTTAGGGCCACTTCGCTTTGCTTATATAGGCTTCCCTAGGGCAGGGGTAGCCCGGTCATTTCGGCTCGGATGACGTCACCGAGTGTCACGGGTTGGCTTCACGAGTATTCCGTTTAGGCATCCTCCAATAGGACTGTGACATGTGGCATAACCGTTCGGCGGGGCTTACGCTGACACAGAAACTGCTCGCAAAGTGCACATGGGCCCTGACTCGGTTTGTTACGGGCGTTAACCGCCTCGGATGATGTCATAGAAGACGTCACCGGAATCTCGGATTATCCTTCCGAGCCATCTCGGATGCGATCCGTCATGGACGGCTCGTCCGGTTTACGGTTTGTCGGCCGAGACGCCGGTTTGTCTCGGATAGGTACGTCTTGGTCGGCCCATGGTAATTTCGTCCCTTGGCGGGCCTGGAGATCCGTTGGGCCTGGGCTCCGCCGGGCTCCACTAGCACTGTCAGATTTCGGCCCACTACACCGTGGGAAAACCAAAAGTTATCATGGTGAAAGGAAGCACAGAGAAAATGGCATATGATTGGGGAAGTATTCAAAATCTCTACTCTGATAGCTAACAAAAAAATTAAAAGGACTGAATTTTATTTGAGTTGCCACTCTGTTTACATATAAATCTAACAAATCCAGTAATTAATCGACACGTAATCAAGAATGTCAAACGTTGGCAGATTTATGTTAATGAAAGCACTGGATCAATAGATTAAAAATGAATTAAAACGATATCGTATTAGTTCTCAGTTTGAAAGACAGTTATTGGCAGTTGTAAACTAGAGGACAAGTAAGAAATTGACTTTGAAGCCACATTTTTAACTGTCAATTGCATGAATTACACATGTAAAACATATAAAACGAGGTGGTTGACAGTTGAGACAAGTGGAAGATATCGTGCAGGGTAGTTATTGTCGTAATACTAATCATATGAGTTTTTTTAGTAACTGTGCAGATTCAAATTAAACTTCTGAAGGAAGATCATGGAAATGTTATTGGAGGGAAGAAACTACTCATTGCACTATAAATAGAAACTACTCATTTGAAGTGCAATGATGGAGTGCAATTTTGTTCACCCTCCTTAAAAGAGGGTGAACAAAACCCTCTCTCTTATTGGTTAAATTGGTGTGGGTCCCATAACAAAATGATGTCATGCTTACTTCTGCAATACACTTTTTGGTAAACATGACATCACTTTGTTATGGGACCCACATGTTTCAACCAATAAGAGAGAGGGTTTTGTTCACCCTCTTTTAAGGAGGGTGAACAAAATTGCACTCGCAATGATGGAAGGAAAAAACTACTCATTTGAACTTGGTTTGTATTTCTTCACTTTGAAGGAAAAAATCCTCTTAATTAAGTGGCTCTTAAAATGAAAGCAAAAATGTTGATAAAAATTAAGTAGCTTTGAGCTACTTAATTTTTACTGAATTTACAACTACCACAAACTCTCTTCCGCCGCCGCCACTCCTATCTCCACTCCACCACCACCACCACCATGACCACCACTCCGTCACTCTGACCACCACTGCCGCCACTATACCACCACCACCACCACTGTCGCCACCACCCACCACCACCACTCACACCATTCCTATGCCTCTCCCATCACAACCACCGCCACTACTCCACCACCACTCTTCCACTCCCACCACCACTATCGCCACTACACCACCACCACCACTCTGTCACTCCCACCACTGACACCGCCTTCACCACCACTCCCACATTGCCACCACTACACCACCCACCACTTCTCCGCCACTCCTACCACAATTACCGCCATCATCATGACCACCACTCCGCCACTCCCACTACCATTGTTGCCACTACACCACCACGGCACCACCACTACTCTCCCACAATCACTCCCCCGCCCCCACCACCACGGCACTACCACTACTCTCCCACTATCACTCCCCCACCACTACGATGCCACATTTCCACAATATGTACCACTACCATTACCACCGCTATACCACCATCACAACCATCACCGCCACTATACCACCATCTTGCCAATATTCTGTATATTTTTTATTTTGGATAAAAGTCCATTTTTTTTCCATGAATTGCAAAGTAAAAAAAATAATTATGAATTTAATGCTTTAGCTAAATTTAAGGTTATGACATACTCTCTCTCTCTCTAAAAATCCTCTCTCCCGCCTCTCTCTTAAAACTTTCGTCTAGGGTTTATTTTTGGGGGGGCGGCGCCGCCCCCCCCCCCCCCACTCTCTCTCTCTCTCTCTCTCTCTCTCTCTCTCTCTCTCTCTCTCTCTCTCTCTCTCCTTCCTTTCCTTCACCGTTCTTCCATGCTTCATCACCTATCCCACCATTCTTTTACAGAAATCGATCGGCATGAAGCTTGTTGATGGTGGTGGTGGCTGGGTTCTGTTGCGGCGGCGGTTTGCGGTGAAGATGATGGCGGTTCGTGCAGGGGTGGTTGGATCTCCTATGGTTGTTGCATAGGTTGCTCAAGTGCCCGGTTGGATCTTGGCAACTTTTGTGTGCTTTCCGGACGCGGAGATCTCATTTCTGTCCGAGCTTGCTTTGTGTTTTTTCCGTGATCTCGGCGCGTTTGGTGGTGGTTTGCCCGTGCCCGGTGTCTCCGTTCCTCTTGTCGTTTCGTAGGCCGATGCTCCCCGCCGGCCGCTACATCTGGGAGTGGCTGGCGTTGCTTAACGGCGATGTGTTTGCTCCGGTGTTTTGTGCGGCGGCGGTGGGGTTCGGTGGCTACTAGGTTAGGGTTTGGCTTGGGTGGGCCGGCCCTTGGTGGGCTGGACTTGTGGTGTAGGCTTTATTGTATTTTTTGGGTTGCAGATTTGGGCTTCCTTTTGCGTTTATTGTTTGTATCTGCTTAGACCCTAGGGTGTGCTGGGCTTCGGCCTTTGTGGTGTATTTTCCAACTATTGGTTGGATTCCCCTTCCCTTCCCCCCGTTTTAATAAATTTTATTGCCGATCAAAAAAAAAAATTAATGCTTTAGCTCCTTGTACAGATCAAACAACTTATTTTTTTCAGTGCTTAAGATTCAGTACATATCAAACAGCTTATTAGCTTAATAAATTGAGCATTCAGTTTTCAGTACTTAATTTTTAGTTTTCAGCTTTCAGCTTTATCAAACAGCCCCTAAGAAAAAGGAAAATTACGAGAGTAAAGATTACAAATCCTGGTGCCTAATTTTAGGGGAGAGAGAGGGAGAGAGTCGAAGATTACAAAACCTGGGCGTTGGAAGGAGAAAGGGGTTGGATTTGGGGGAAAAAATAGAATGAGGGATAATTTGGACAGTTCACTCATAAATTGCCATGTATATGGAAATATTATTTTCCTTGCCATGCTTTGGTCATTTGGGAAACCATGACCATGTTTTGGTCATTTTTTGCCCTTAATACCATGTTTTGGTCATTTCCCCTAGATATTTATTTAGACTTCCAAACAAAATTAGATTTTATCAAAACTGTAATTTTTTAAAATGAGAAAAAAAAAGAAAGTGAACGAGGCCTTAAAATTTTCATCTTGCCTATCCGAATGAGATGGTGCAAATAAAAACATAAATATATGCTCTTCTTTTCTCGTACAACACTGCTACATACTCAGAAAATATACACAAAAAAAATATCCTTAATTTAAAATTCAATGGTCAAGTGAATTTGGACCGTTGAAATAAGTAAATTTGAACCGTTAAATTCCAATTTTTTAGTACAATTTGGGTACCTAGACTTTCTGTTCCCGGTGTGAAAGCACAACCGACACACCCTTGGTAGTCAAACGGGCTATTAGGATATTTTTCAGCCCTACGTTAAAAAAAAGAGTCTTTCTTCGAGAAGGACATAGTATAGGAGTCAATCATGCAAAAGGACACAAACTGATTTTTTAATGGCAAGAGGACAAATCATTCCCGCGTTCCAAAAATACATCCACTAGCCCATAAAAGTGCCCTAAACCCCCAAACCTTATGAAAGTGCCTAGACCTTATGAAAGTGTCTAAACCCCCAAAACGGTATGAAAGTGCATAAACCTCAAAAATCCTATGAAAGTGCCTAAATTTCTAAAACCCTATGAAACTGTATGATACCCTAAGTTCCTAAACCCAAAATGCCTAAACCCACTATACCCTACACCAAAGAGCCTAAAACCTAAAATTGAACTCATTCCAAAAATTAAAGAGAGAGAGAGATAAATTAATTATCCCTCTACATGGTGGGGCCGAAAGTGAGAGAAATATTTTCCTCATTTGCTGTCTAAAAGTGATAGTGACAGAACTAGAGACAGATGAGAGAAAGAGGACAAATCACAATTGTGCGCCTGGCAGAAAATGTCGGGATTTTCTTTTGATCATCAAGTTTCGACAGAATACAAAGGAGGCGTGGAACAACTTCATTAAGGATATTTTTGTCTAGTATTGTCCTTACTCCTTAAGCTCTCAAAATTTTTCAATCCATGTATTGGAGGCTTTAAATAAATTAGACTGGACAAAAACCCATTAAAGGATTAAAAGCTTCAAACTTGCCCTTTAGGCCAATTGTATGTTAAAAGTCACAAGACCTTGAAACTTGTGGCGTTGGCGATGTTCCAGCAGCACTGGATTATTTTCCATCTTCCAACCCATCCCTCTCTCCCTCTGTGGCGGTGAAGGCTGAGCGAGTCCCGTAGAGAGAAGAAGTGAAAATGTCGTGAATGATTGAAGAAGAAGAAGAAGAGAGAAATTATGCAGGCGTACATACAGGTGGGACCCGCATCCGTCGACGGCGGCGCCATTCGTAGCTTCCTGATTGGCCCGCGCGGCCGTCGGTGGGCCCGGTTTATGGCATACGCCGCCATCAACGGCGGGAAGAGCCACTACGCCGTCCTCGGCGTCTCTCCCAGAGCTTCCTCCGCTGATATCAAGAAGGCCTATCGTCTTCTCGCTCTCAAGGTACTCTGAGTTTATTTATGATGATTATGATGTCTGTTGATTTTTATACTCAAGATATCTGTTTAATTTGTGATCACGTACGATCTGTTGATGTTAATTATGGTAATTGAGGGAAACAAAAGATAGCTTGGAACATTAAAATATGAAAAATTGTCGATCATTATCCATTTTGAGGCTTTTTGCTGAAAAGAGCTTTACACTTTGTTTGGAACTTGGGGAAAGCAAGAAAAAAGAAAAGAAAAGAATCAAGGAGGAAAATAGGAGGAAAATGTAAAGATAATTTTACTGTGCGCAATACTTGAATTTGCTATTTTCTTGCCTGTTTATTTCCAAACCAAACAATGGAAGAGATATTTTTTTAATAATTTCCCCCTTTTATTTTCCATTAGTTCCAAACAATTTAGAATTAGAGAACAAGCTCTGGATCTTATCTGACTAGAAATAGTGGTAAAACCTAAAGCAGTTTAGAGATATGATAAAGTATTAACCAGTTCAATTTATACTTCATATATTATATAGTAATAAGATTGCTTGTGAGGGTAGCCTGTAGGCCGTAGCCCAGTTGTTTAAGTTTGTCACTGTGACCAACTGTGAACGAATAGTGTTCAACTGCCGAACAATATTGGCTTACCCAACGCCTGTGACTTTTGGGTAGTTGCAGGCATTTGCGTTTATTGGATAGGTCCAAAAAAATAATTATTGTGGTCTAAAACACAAACATTTTGCAGTATGACAAAAATGACACTCTTACAAATAAAGGCAAAATCTAGTGAGGTGGGGTTCTATAACTCTGTTAATAGCATGCCAGAATGTTTCTTTGTTTATTTTGTTTTTGGTTTTCCTCATTGTCCTGAAGTACTCATATCATTGAAATAAAATAAAGCCACCTTTGCATAATCTAAAGGCTTTGTTCTATGTGCCCCAAACTTGAAGTGCTTTGAGTCACTGATCCTCCATGCAGGAACTTATTTCCATATGAATATTGTTTTTATCTTCATTATTTCTATCTTCCTAATGTGCTTACTCATCTCTTAAAGCTGTACTATTTGACACTTGTTGTTTGGGCATTCACATATAAGCTTTCTTCAACTTTTTGTACTGGCCTATCAAAAGCTAAAGAAACGTCGATGCATTCTTCACATAACTGCGAAAGAATAAACTTGTAATAAAATATATGGCTTATTATTGTTAATAATATCCTAAACCCTTTTATGTAGTAGTGCTAGCCCGAAGAAAGGGCGGTTGATACCTTTGGTATGCGATACTCTCATATGAGTTCTAGAATCTAGATCATAACTAAACTTCCATATGTATCGCAAAGACTGCTCTTGGTATTTTGGCATGGCTATTCAAATATTTGATTTTAGGAGTTTCAGAGAAACAATCATTCATCATTTCATTGTGCATATGCATCCATGTTTTCTAAGAGGTCACAACTGATGGTACGAACATCTTTATTCATGCTTTTACCGAACACTCTCGTAGTATTCTGATGTCAGGGGCCAAAACACCTCTGTTGCTTTTCGTATCGTAACTCTGTGTGAGTTGTAAAAATAGTCTTCGCCTTAATTAGTGGCTAGCAGTATGAACATTCGATCACCTCTTATTTATTCTCTTAGCTTGAAATTACTGCCTGTATCCTCTGTTTAGGACTTTAGGTTGTCAAATTGAAATTGATTCTAGTACATTACACAAAAAGCTTACTAGCATGGGTACTGACAGTTATTTTAATCTAGCATTCTGCTGTCATACTTGCAGTATCATCCTGATGTTAGCAAGGATTCACAAGCTGATGAGGTGTTCAAGAACATCCGTCTTGCATATGACGTAAGTGATGCTACTGTTTTGTTTTTTAATTCACTGATTTCTGCTTCTGCACAAAAAATAATGATTTTAGTTTTTGTCCAGTATTTGATGCCTTTGATTTGTGTTTAATGCATTTTTAAAGATCTAAGGGAATTTGTGAGTTTCTGGAGTGAACGTTGTGCTGTGAAGCAGTTTTTATTTTTGTGTTTGCTACAAGTGAAACCTTTCATGCTTGCTTAGAGCTTATCATATGGTATGGTTTTGTCCATGCCAAAGCCGAATTTGGCAACGAATTTTTCAAATACATCACCAATGGGCTTCCATTCTCCATCCCAAATAATAGCAATGCCAAGCTTTGTGTCAAATTCGGCTAAACAATCCAACATCGGGGAGTGCTCTCTCTCTCTCTCTCTCTCTCTCATGTTATGAGGGGACCAAGATTGGAATTTATATTTGACTTCCAGTGAGGAAAACGAAGACGTGACATTGTGCTATTGGTGGTGTATTAACAAATTGCAGCGTTTTGGGACAATAGCAGGTCAAAACTTGGCTTGGCTTTGTCATTTTGGTAATACCCAGGGAAAAGCTCTTAAAGCATCTACATTTATGAGTGCCATTTTGTTGATTATATGTTTCATGGATCCACCACTTAATTTGTATGACTTGTCTAATGTTTGTACCTCTTCATGTGTGACCATTTTTATTTTTCGCCCTTGGTTTGCTTGTGACTGAATCTAGTATTTTGCGTTTGTGATTGAGTCATATTCCCATAGTCACACAATTCGCGCATATAGGTGTTGCACACGCATCAAAACCCAAATTGGCGCACTCTCCCAGAATTTGGCATCAAATTCGCACACTGAACATTGTAAACTCACGAGTTCAGTTTATATTGTAGGCGAACTTGCTCTTTAGCCAACTAAGAGTCTGTATGTGGCTCATTCATGTCCATACAGTAGCACCACATCGAGTGTTTTCTATAAGCCTTTACATATGCTAGGGAGTCTAGGATGCCGGCTGTATATGAAATGGATCGGCCTTTTGCATAATCTTGTGTCAGTGCAACGCCGGTATAGGCAATGGCCAGTAAACGGGTGAGCAAGAAAAATTATTCAGTAATCCCAGTCATTTATCACCATACATTATGGTGGGGTTCAAGAAAAAAATGCATAGACTTGGTCTTAATGTGTGATAGAAAAGAAACATACCAAGTTGTGATGCCCCAGAAACTCTGAATATTCTATCCGTAAACGACTCATATCTGAAGCCCAAAATTACATAGATGTATCATATTACAGAGGGGTATTGTACATGGGTGTTTTTTTATCACCTCTGTATCGGATTATTTTCTTCTGATAGGTTAGGAGAGTTTGTGTTTTATATATAAAATGACTAAAGAAAACAAAGAATCTTATTGGCATATTTTTTTTCACATATTACAAATGTTCATAAAATATGCATGAAATATGAAATTTAACATAAAAAGTAAAGACGCTATGAGGCGCTCTGATTTAGGCCCCGTTCCTCTTATCTACTTTTTCGACTTTTTGCTGCAAAAAAGTCCCAAAAGCTCAAAAAGCCACAATAAGAGAAACAACCTTACTTTTGTCTACAACTTAAAGATAAAGAAGCTAAGATAAACACACCTGCATTTCTTTTAAAAAACGATGCTCTCGCACCCACCCGTTCACGCTCGACGAATTGTGCGACTTCGCTCATTCCTACACTTACTAGGCAAGGGAGTCTACCCTGTTTATGCTTGTATGTTCAGTTTTGAATCTGTATCTAGCATCTGAGATGTCTATCTACTAATATGAATTATGAAGAGCATGAAGCTTTGGTCAACTTTATAAGTTCTAGAATATGATAAAGTATGTTAACCTCTGTAAATAGTTGAGTAAGCATAAGCACTGGGGGTTTGGTATGGGCAATTGTTAAGAGGGTAGGTATGTTTGAAGTTGCTCTGTAAGTTTGCCTGCAAACAATATATACTTTTGGAATTGAGTTATGACTCCAAAAACCATGGTTGGCTATCTTTATATCTCTTCTAACTTCCAGCTCTTCCTTTCACTAAAACAAAACCATCAAGACACCAGAGGTTTTGTTCAGAACTGGGAGTCTAGTAGGATATGTTACATGGAAGTCATGATATATTTTCCTATTGTTAATTTGTTTTGTATGATAAAGTTGTGCCTTATGCGACTTCAAAGTGCCAATTGTAAGACAATGCACTTTGATCATGTCATAGCAATTACACAACGAAATATAGGAAAAAAAGAAATGGTAAATAGAAATGTATGACTAGCGTCCAACGAGAGGACGATGGAAAGGGTCATGACAACTTCCTGGAAGTAAATGCACATGCTATCCACAGCTAACAGGAGGTCACATAACAGTATCAGAAGCATGTCGTACAAGTGCCACTTATCTGGCTCAGAGGCATTTTGGACACATGGCACAGGTCTGGTGTGTGAAATGGAGTAGTAGCTCTAGTTAAAAACTGAGCCAAGTCTTTTTTCGAGTGATAGATGATCGTTGATTGGATTCTAAACTGCTGCATTTTAACCTTCGGAACTCATGCATGACTTACAATCATGCTCATGTATTGCATAATGCACACCAAAGCGGCTTGCTTTCTTGGCCTGGATCATCCACTCTTCATTAAACGTTTGTTGGTCACCTAAAAATCATGATTCTGAATCTGCTAATTGTAGTTTGAGTTCAGAAGGACTAGAAAACTCTTGTTATGCCATTAGTAGCTTATTGATTCGCCTGAAATTCATGGATAACTTAATTGGATGGAAGTAGAACAAGAATGTACTTCTGCTATTAACATCTTAGAATTTGGAGAATTTTTAAATCTTAATGTCTCCCATCATTGGGAAATTTGTTTCTTAAAACACTAGGAATTCATGACTTACTCTTTCAGTTGTTTTTGTCCTTTTTCATCCTTCCACAGATATTATCTAATGAAAGATCAAAGAATCAGTATGATCGAGAACTCAGATTCCAAGAGGATACCGGCAGGCAATCTAGAGGAAACTGGGGTTCCAACCATGAATTTGAGGATGATATGAAGATCTATAATTGGTCTGATCTGAGGCTGCGAATGCAGCATCAGAAATATTGGGGAAAGTACACTGCCAGAGAGGAAAATTCCTCCTTTGATGATGAAGCAGAAGAGTTATCAGAAGAGGAAACCGCACATGAAGAGAGAGGCCCCTTCATCGAAGTGCTTAGATCCGCTTTGCTCTCTCTGTTTTTGATGCGGACCATTGGAGCTAAATTGTCACTCACATTTAGTAGCCTTATGGCTTTGCTTGACCCTAAGTTAGATGCTGGGTATAAGGTAGGATATGTGATTGCATGGGTCTTGGGTGGGACTGGTGGTGTTTTGCTTACCTTGTGCCTTTCATTTGCCAGTTGGTATTGCGGCAAAACCAGCAGCAGTGTAGTCACGCTCGTAGTTGTAGCCATGTGGGTTGGCTTAAATCTTGCAAGATACGCCCCAGTACCACAAGGTGCACTTCTTACCCTATTGTACATGTTTGTTAAGCTACAAACTGATCGTCATTAAGGCTATTGCTGCCTTATACAGCTGCTGCTGCTTCGGGGTAATGAAAACTATAGTGTTTAAATTGTCCCCTTATAGCATATTTGTACATATGCTTACAATTTTGTATGGTGCTGTACATTGTTATACTGGAAGTTTGAGAAATTCTGATGATGCAATCCCAACTTTTCCACTCGATTCAACGAATATATAGATTTCCAATACATCAGGTTGATTTGTTTTATGAGAATTACAGTCTTGGTGCTTCTTATTACGATTTATTAAGTGTAAGATTTGCTGTAGTTCAATAAATGGGACACCACTATGAAATTAGGTCACAAAGTCGGACTTCTAGAGTTGCATTTCCTTTCTGATTTGTTAGCTTCAGGTTTGTGCAAAATCTGGGAAATCTCAATGAAATCAACAATTCTACATCCTAGAATCTGTAAGAAATACGATGCCATATCCGTTATTCTATAATACAACAGGAGGGTGAGAACAGATAGAAGAGGGAACCCCACATTTCATCTGAGGTACATTGATTGCTTACAGAGCAGATTCATGTTTCTTTTATCATGTAAACTTATCAGCTCTTGACTTTTTCGTCTCTCTTCATCTCTCTAAGATTCCTCCACAAGTACCTCCCGCTGGCCATGTCGACGAACCCCCAGAAGCCATTTAGAATCATCTGGAATTCAAAAAGTTCAGATGCTTTGTTAGGGTTAGGAGGTATTAAACCAGAACAAACAGATATTCTTAAATAGAAAACAAATGATTGCACCCACCTGTTTCAAATGAAATTCTTGTTTGTCTGTCGATGAGATTTTCTCTGCGGTTGACCCGTCTGAGTCCATGATATCTGTTTCCGGCGAGGAACGAACGGTCCTCCATGCGAAATATCCGGCCAAAAGCGCCGAGAAGAAAACCAAGATGAACCTCAGGGGACACATCCCAGGGAAAAGAGTATGATTCTTTTCTTGGATACAGATTCTTGTTTGTTTTCTTCAGGATGGTTGTTGAGAGAGAGATGGAATTCAGGCAAAAGACAAGCAGATTATATGGAGAAGCCTCGGCATTCTTTAAAGGGATTCTGGTGAATGAAATGGAACGCGGTATTGGGAAAAATTCCAGTTGTTTTTTTATGACTTTTTTAAAATTTGGATTGGGTATGGGTTTTACGAAGTCAAAGGTGGTTGTGCCAACAACTCCTCGGCAAACATCTATACATAGTCAACAGCTGTTTGCTGGAAATACTTTTCTTCACAATGTACATGCGTGCGTATATGCGTACAGGTATTTGTCAAAGGAGAACAGGTGTGTGTATATGTTTGGCATTACAGTGGTTGGATCACTCCTTTGACCTAGAAAATTCTATTGCACTCGGTCTCAAAATGTTTGGCTGGTCTGCAAAATGAAAAATTAGAAATAAGATATTTTTTCTAGGATAAAACTCAAAAACTTTATGCATAAATTAAAAGAACTCGTTCATATCTAGTACTTAAATTGTTACTCCCCCCGTTTCACAAAGTTGGTCCGTTTTATAGAATTTTTTTTTTTTTGAGTGTCTTTTTCAAAATGAGCATTGATTTTCATTTCTACCCCTTGAATCCCACCATGCCAAAACTATTTTTTATTGTGCCAGAACTCTAATGCATAAAATGTTTGTGCTTATGTGGAATGTATATGCCTTTTATTCATTGAAATTTTGGCACAATCAAAAATAGTTTTGGCATTATCACTACCCTAATTTAAATTATTTTTGAAGGTTCATTGCGGAAATTCACACATTTTCTACTTTTCAAATAGGTATAGTATTTTGGGACATCCCCAAATATGAAAGAGGACTAATATTATGGGATGGAGGGAGTATTTTTTTAATTTTTATTGAAAATTTTGCATTATTTTTAAATTCCCATTTTGTGGACCGGACAAACATTTTAAGACGGATGGAGGGAAAGGATATTTGCAGAGATTTATATGTAGATTCAAACACAAATTTTTTTAAACTATTCGACGTACGTGAGTCTCTCGTTATTTTGTGAGGTCCACGTGCATCAGATGATTCTGGACACATTTGTATCCAGATAGTGCACATAGGACTGCACTTAGCCGATGGATGAGTTGGAAATGAACCTTGTTGGGTAGGTATACGGACCCAGGAGTCAATTATCTTAGTAGATTTTTTTATTGGGTATTGTAAATTACTGATTTCTAGTTTATAGGAGTAGTAGACTTGGTGAAAGTGTTTCGATGATAACGCGTATAACAGATTTTGCAGAAAGATATTACTCGCTCCGTCTGAATTTGTTAGTCTAATGAGAATCTAAAAGCTCCTCCGAGCATTCTCCAATTTATTTATTTTTATTGGGAACTGTAAATTACTGATTTCTAGTTTATTAATTTAGGAGTAGTAGACTTGGTGAAAGTGTTTTGATGATAACGCGTATAACAGATTTTGCATAAAGATATTACTCCTTTTGTCCGGTTTGTTAGTCCAATGAGAATCTAAAAGCTCCTCCGAGCATTCTCCAATTTATTTTCCTGAACGCATTCTTGTAGAATTGCCTGAATTGGTTCTGCAATCTGCTCCCAAACTCCTAAAATGCAAATCTGTATAATGCAGAATGCACAATCTGGGCTCCTAAACAGGCCCGTAATATTATGCTGTCCATGTTCTTGATTCCTATGAATCCAAGGATAGAACCGTGAGTCATAGTTCTAATAAAATGCAATCCGTGTCTGAATCGAAAGTCCTATGGTTCGTTCCGGTTTTATCCACGGATTATATTCCATAAACGCTAAATGCAACCACAAAAGCCACACAAAAAAAAAAAAAAAATTTAAAGCAACCAAAGCTCATAAGAGCAGCATAGATCAGATTCAAATTCCAAATCTCATGAACAAAGCATTATTACGGAAAACAATGCAGGAGTAATGTAAGGAGTCAAAAAATGGAAAGATTCGTCGAAAAGGCTCAAGCTAAGAATCAGTCAAAAGTCAGAGGCAGTAGAAAGGAAGGAGGAATTAAAAAGGAAAGGTGCGTTGTCACGGAAATTTGGTTTCTTGCAGATAGATTATCTATCTGACGCAGTGGAATTAATAGCCAGTGTCTATTTTTCCTCCTTTCTTATAAGTGAAATGGTTTTCTATACGATATATATTAACTCGAGATTATCTCAGTCATTTTTTTGACCCCCTTAGGTTTTATATGGTTACACTATATCACACTAAGATAAATAGTTAAAAATAAATTCCAACAACAGGTAAAATTATGTATTTATTTATCAAATATTACATATGTTTTTTATATTTTTATTAATTTATGAATATCTCACGGTCCAGCTCGGTTAATACACGGTTTCACAATTAAAATCCGTGGACCGAACTGTATTTTACGGTTTTCTAATATTTTAATCCGTGTCCGGACCATTAATCCACGGATCCAATCCAAAACGTACAGTTCGGTTTACTGGATTTACGATACACGGGTTTTTTAAGACAGCCCTAAGAGGAGGAAGAAGATAAAAAAAAATGAGAAGAAGAAGAAAGAATGCAAATGGAATAAACATCTTGGGTTATAGTCGTTTATTTCGTGTGTTGTTTAACAACAAAAGGGCACAGCCAGGCGGGAGTCTGCCTAGTCCATTGGCCCATTGGCGCCTATTTGTTTGCCTCCGCCCAGTGGAAAACTGGTACTACTAGTGGCTTTTGGGCTCATTTTCATCTTTTTGCTTTCAATCCAGACTTACGTCTAACCAAAAAACTGGTTTATTTTCGGTTTTATTAAAAAATAATAATAATTTTGACCATAATTCTATAGTTTTTAGATTCGTCTCGAGACGAATCAATAAACGAAGAAAACTTGACGAGAAACTAACAAATGTAATTTTTTTTTTTTTAACAAAGACGACGAATAAACCAAAAAACCAATTTATTGCTTTTTTGCGAAAGGAGCCCAAGATCAAATGGTGTCGATGATGATCCCTCCGAATGAAGTGAAGGATCTCCTCGCGGCAGATCTATTTTAGAGAAACACTCACATCCAAGAGAGGCATCCACAACTTTCGGACCCGGGGACTCTTCACCGCATTTACTGCGTTACACGATGCAACGCATCAATTCAGCCATCCAAAAATGTTTTCAACGGTACCGTGAAGAGGTTTTTTTTATTTTAAATCCGAACAGTTAAAAGCAGTTTTGGATGGTTCAAATTTGCGCTACACGGTGCAGCTCTTTAAGTGCACTGTCCCATTCCCGCTTCACAACTTTCGTAGTGTTCACAATTGGTTCAAGTGGCAATATGAAATCATTCAACTTAAGACTTGCGTATTGGTCCTAGTACTAGCAACCTTCGACCGTTGGTGTCTCGCTCCCAAAAAAGAAATCCCTTTGTCCTTTCAGCATTTTCTTGTTGGTGGCCTTAATGGCAATGCTATGCCCTATCTGAGCCATTACTTTGTTGACCTTGACCACTATCTCAGAGTTGATTTCATCATCAAATAATGTGATATCTTGGAGTTTTCAGAATCCGATGAATGAAACTGGGGCGTTTAAAGAGTCTTCTGAGACAACCAAAAGATCCCTCGTTTGGTACATCGAATTCGGACAATGCAATTAAGTATGCGGCTGATTATGAACCCCCATGATTTATGATTAATTTGGGAGAATTCATTCAAGTAGCTTTTATTTCATTCATTCCTCGCATATCCTGGGCGATAGACGCTGGTGTAACCTCCAACGCCTTTAGTGACGCGGCGGATTTGTTTTAAGGAGATTATGTATCACAGGACTCAATTTGCGTTTTGTTTCGATTGTATTTGTATTTTTCCTAACACGATATTCAAAAGTGTTCAGATTCACAGAACAAATTGCCTAATGGGTGTTTTTGAAATTTTCTTTGTGTTGTCTAAAAAGTTGCTGATTAAGCAGGGTCTTTAAGGATTTGGGGAGTCTGTCGTGCACTAGGTGCATGGCACCATGTCATGCATTTTCACAACAGACAGTCGGATGAGGTGCATGGCACGGGTGTCATACACCTAGTGCATAGCAGAGACTCCTTGTTCGGCCTTAATTTTTTTTCAGCCTACCCCTATGGCCATAAAAGTGGTACCAATGAAATAAATAAATCATTTAGGAAAAAGTGGAAGACAAAAACTTCAATTTATTTATATGAATAGAACTTTTATTTTACTTTTTGATGACTCTATTTCCCACATTGATTAGGATCAATCATTTTACTTCCACTATAAGTAGATATTTATTTAAGCTTCTTTTTATATATTTTATCATATCATATGGTTAGCTATGCGTTTAAATAGGCTTTTGCTAAAATGATCCAAATTACAAGTCCTCAGTCCTCTTACCATTTTCTTTTGTAGTGGGCTTTGTCAAAAAGGAGAAAAAGAAATGACAAAGGGAAATGGTTTAAAGATAAAAGGGATTAACTGTATAAATTCGAGTCCGATTTTGTTCACTCACCGTAAAAACAGGTAAACATTATCGACATTCCTATTGGTTGATACTAACCCATGAAAGTTATTTTTGTTTATAACTATGGTTAAATTTTAAAATAGAAACAAAGAAAAAATCAAAATCTTACTTATTACTTTGGAAACATTATCAAATTACCTTTTATTATAACTAGACAAAGAAAATCTTAACAAAAATTCCAAGATCCCAACTTTTAATACAACTCACATACGCAATCTTTTCGGCTAAGCGCTTCTAATCTAAAAAAAACAAAAAAAATTAACAGAACTATTGAACATATTGTCAAGACCACTAAAACTTTTTTGAAAGGCAAAAATAATTATTAATCAAATGTAGAATATACAAAGATTAAACGAGACAAGAGAAGGAAGATTAAAACGATAAGCATCAATAACACTAACTTTCTAAGTTTTTTTTTTTTTCGGTTGCTTTTTTTTTTAAATAAGGTCAAGAATTTCATTATAAACGCCATCCGGCAACGATTACATCAAAATACAGGAATGAAACCAAAACCACTAACAATTGATATGAGCACGGCTTGGTGAGGCTTACAAGGCCACCGGCTCTTAGACACACCTACCGAAGTAGACCCAACACCTACGGGACGGGATGATGAATCCTATCAAAAGTAAGCAGTAGAGAACCCAACGGGCACCCAGCTCAAACCCTTAAACAGTACAGCGCAAATGTAATCAAACACAAACTGAATACCCAAAACAAATAATAAAAAAAAACCCAGCTAATCTGTACTCAGAAACAGGTGTAACCGATGCATCTCACTGAGTCACCCCACTGAGTCGGATCAAAAACACTGAGTGAACCGAGTTGGCCAAAAAGCTGCTTCTCCGGGATGAGAGCCAAGTTTCAAGTCCGGCAGCCTACAGATCTGAAAACTTTATTGCACCGGAGGGGGCCAAAACCACCCAGATTCAACCCAAAGACAGAGTCCTTAAAAACTCAAACCAAATGGTGAAGATGGTGGGCCGTGGTTTGAGAAGAAAAGTGACGGTGGGTAGAGGTTCAAAGGAGTAAAAAAATTCAAAAAAATTGTTTTTACTGATTTTACCGGAGAAATTGACAAAGTAAACGAATGGAGTAATGGTAGAAAAAGTCTAACATACGTCTAAGTACGTAAGAGAGTAATTAATATTGTCATTCTCTCCATTCTACGTATTTTACTCCAATGTTCTACATATTTTACTCCAATGTTCTACATATTTTACTCCATACGTAGAATGGAGAGAATGACAATTTTAATTACTCTCTAACATATTCAGGCGTATGTTACACTTTTTCTACCATTACTCCATTCGTTGACTTTGTCAATTTCTCCGGTAAAATCAGTAAAAATGATTTTTTTTTGAATTTTTTTACTTAAGAAAAACCGCAAAATTATTTATTTTTGTAAGTAGTCCATTTTTCAATAAAGACGAATCTTTATTTCAAAAAGGATACTTTAAAAGCAAAGCATATAAAGTGACTTCATCGGTTAAGATTCCATTACCAAGTAAACCGCTAATTTCTAATTAGGGTAAATTTCACTTACCTCCCCTGAGGTTTATAACAACAACAGATACCTCCCCTCACATTTCAGAAATTGCACTGACCTCTCATCTGGTTTGATTGTTGGTTGCAGATTCCCCCCTCTCCGTTAAAAGGCCGTTAGGGCAAGTGCAACAGACTACCTAAACCCTTCCTATCTCTATTTTACTCAGCCAAACCCCAAAAACAAGCTTCAAGAGGCTCCCTAAACAGGTGAACAAAATACCAAATGCTACAGTAACTCCCCAAATCCCTCCCCATATAAGGAGTCACTGTTCACTCCCTTTGGAATTGTTTACTATTTTTTCTCTTTTTTCTCTCCTTCTCTCTCCTTTCTTTAGTAATATTTAAAATAGGAAAAAATAGTATTTTAATAGTAGATAGGTACTATAGGTAGTATTGTTGGAGTACTGAAAAAGACGTGAGTAGATAAAACACTGTTTACTAATTTTTTGGCTCAATATTTACTTGCATCAGCTTCTAAACCCATTTCATTACCCATTTTACCCCTTTAGAATGATTGTTTAACATCAATACCCTTATAAACTCAATTTAAAAGGCATTAATGTTCCTAATCAAAACTAGTTACAAGAGATCAATTTATTATATATGTTTTCTCATTCACATGTGTCTCCAAAACTAACACATATACAAATTTGGTTTTAAATAAGCATGTATGGTTTCAAATGAATATGTAGTTAAATTCAAAGGAATTACAGTTTTTTTTTTCTTTTTTTTTTTCATAAAGCTTCAGTTTTACTTCTTCTTCTTTTTTTTGCAAAGAATAACAAAAAATTCTGAAATATATTGGTTTAAAATTATATAAACTTTTTTTCCAACCCTATACCATGCATCTTTACACTAGTAATTTTGCTCAATTACTTCTTCACCAAAATTAAAGGCGGTTGGGGATGGCGTTTGAGCTTGGGTGGAGCCATGATCCATAGTCCTAATAATCACAATTTGAGCATTGGTCCTTATAAAAACACCTCTAGAATTTTTGTGAAATTAAATATTGTTGGTAGGATTACTACAACTTACAAGTAGTCTCCACTACAAGTAGTCTCCGAGATGGGTTTTGTAGGTTACTAGTTATTTGTTGGTAATTTCGCATTATTGGACACGAATTTCGCAACTTTTACCAGAGATTAACTCATTCGGACTAAGAGTTTTTTTTTTTTTCACATTCTCGTGCTTGTTTTTCATATACATTTGTTGCATTATTTCTTCCGGTATCTATCCATCGTGCATGAATTTTTGCGTAATTCAACCATACAAATATATTGGGTTCTATGTTATGCTTTTTGTTTGCGTTGTATTGCCAATGCAGTGAGTCGTTCGATGTATTTGTGCACATTAGTTTCAGAGGTGTATTTGCTTGATTTTTTTTTTCTTCTAAAGTTTTAAAAAAAATGCTTGTGATAAATCTTTACCAATAAACTATTTGGATACCTTAACTTATTCTAGGAATGCGCTATGTAATTTAAAGAGAATATTTACATAATATGTCTACATACGCTCATAATTACACACACACACACCTAGCGCATAGGGGAGATATTTGTTATAGTTAGAAAACCTTAGGGGAGGTCAGTGAAAGGGCAATATCTTACATTCACGTGCTCCATTAATTGAAGTTAGCCTACAAATCTGACAGGGGAGGTCAGTGCAATTTCAAAAACCTAAGGGGAGGCATTTGTTGTTGTCAGAAACCTAAGGGGAGGTAAGTGAAATAGAGTAATGTATATTACTTTAACAACCGATAGGAAGGTGGGTAATGTTCACCCACTTTTAAGGTGGGTGAACAAAATCAAGACTCTATAAATTCTTAACGATGGATAATCGAGCCCATCTTCTTCGAGCCCATTTGTTAGCATTTATAAGCTGGATTATTTAGTTTATTTACTTAAAAAGCTAAAAAAGAGAGATTTGCTAGCAATTATAGATAACTAATTATTTAATTTTTTTTAGCTTACTGAATGACAAAAAGGTGAGACTATTTTGGGCTATAATGGGTAGTAGTTCTTTACTTATTTAAAGATGAAAAGGTACTAATGGACAAAAATTACATAGTTTCAAAGTACATCTAGTTTATATGATCCAAATTAGAAGTCCTCAGTCCTCTTGGGATTTTCTTTTGTAGTGGGCTTTGTTTTTTTGTTTTTCTTTTTTTTTTATCGGATTGTAGTGGGCTTTGTTAAAAGCTAGAAAAAGAAAATGAAAGGAAAGGAAAATGGTTTAAAGATAAAACGGACTTAACTTCCGTTAGATAATCGAGCCAATCTTCTTCGAGCCTGTTTGTTAGCATTTATAAGCTGAATTATCTAGTTTATTTCCATAAAAAAAAAACTAATAAAGAGTATTTGCCAGCAATTATAGATAACTACTTATTTAATTTTTTTAGCTTACTGAGTAACAAAAAGGGGAAAAGGAAAAAGGTATACAAAAAACCCTAGGAGCCGCTCTCTCTATCTCAACTCTTCACATCCCCACCATTGCAGCCCCTCCTTCCCCTCCCCCTCCATGGGTTGCACACCCTTTGGGCGGCGGGAGGGGAGGGACTAATCCCCTTTCTAGATCTGGTTTCCCCTTCCCCTTCTGCACCATATCCGCCTTCCGTTCGCCAATCGTTGGAACTTGGCGTTCCGCAGCCCTGTTGGGCGTTACGATTCGTCTGCTCCTCCTTTGTAACCTTACGGGTTCCGGCGGCTTCTTAGGCCTCTGGTAGAGGCGCGTGACCGGTTGGAGGTTTGGTTAGAGATGGGCTGCTCAGCGACGAAGGGGAGTGTATCTTTTTTCTCGTTTCTTTTGTGTTTTGTCCGGCTTTAGGCCGGTTATGTCCGGTTTTTGTCCGGATTTTGTCCGGTGTGTTCCGTTGGTTTGGTCATACGCTTTCTCGTTGTATTTCTGTGACCTGTTGTCGTTGGAGTGTCCGATCTGTGGACTCCCAATCTTTTCCCATGGGAATCTTTGATGAATACTATCTCTCAACTTTTGACAAAAAAAGAGTAACAAAAAGGTGAGATTATTTTGGGCTATAATTGGCATTCTTTACTTATTTAAAGAAGAAAATTTACAAATGGACAATAAATTACTTATTAGGCCCCGTTTGCTACCTGTAGACACCCCAATTTTAATCCAAGTGTTCTTTCATCATCGTCTCTCATCCGAGACTCGAATGACATAGGTCATGTCACCATCGGGTCGCCTCTTGATCGAGTCACCCCTGTCTGTCGCTCGAAAATCTGGCTAAGTATGGAAAATTAACTTTTTTTGGGAAGATCTGATTTGGCCAATAAAAAGTCCCGGTAATTGTTCCTTGGATTTTTCTGATCAAAATGGTATAATTGGAAGTTATTTTTGAGTAAGGCAAAGTCATCTTTCGCCCCTTTTCTTCGAAGAAAAATGTGTCCGTTTTCGATTTTGTACTAAAAGTGGGGAGATGAGATTTTGATTGGATTGGGATATCAAAATTCTGGCAATGCCATTGTTTCCGAAAGGGGGGTACTTCCTTATTTTCATAAATAAATTAAAGTAATCTTTACTTAAGTTTGGTTTATGAAAATAAGTACCCAGTGATAAGAAGAAATGCTCAGAATGATCAAACTGCCTTGGAACTTGTCCGAAAAATGGGAACTCGCCTCACGGGCCGCACGGTTCTGCCTCAAGCCGTACGGTTCCCCTTTTTTCTCCCAAACCGTGCGGCTCCCACATACAAGCCGCGCGGCTCCCCCACGCAAGCCGCACGGCTTGTGTTGTTATCCTCTGCAAAATTCCTGACGAACTGGCTCAGGAATATCATCATCGCGTGGCCGCCGAATATCATCATTTTTATTCCTCCAAAACCGGCTATAAATGGAGCCCTTCTCTCCTCCTCTCAAAAGACACCAGAAATCAATCCAGGAAAGAATTTCCGTTGAGTATTCCGGCGAAATTCTCGTCCGAAACCGCCAGTAAAATCCCCGAAATTTCGTGTTTCATTTTCATCCCCTTTCAATTTCTCCAAAACCAAACCTTCCATACCACTCCAAACTATACAAAATCCTGATCCTACAAGTTCAAATCCGAAGAATCCGAAGTTTTCAATCTCCGTTTCGAGTTCCCGAAAGGTATAAACCGTTTTCAGATTTCGGTTTTCAAATCACGGCTCTCCGAGGGCATCCCCGAGTTAATAACGGTTTCAATAGCCGTATCTTAACTCGGTAAACCATTTTCAAAACAAAAACCGGTTTTTCGGAGCCGTACCGGGCGATTTTTCTCGATAAACGCACGGTACGATCCGTACCGGAAATAAGTTTCACTTCAATAACTTGTTTACAAACAAAAACAACTTATTTGGAGTAGATTTGAAGAAGAAAATCAGGTTTTAAACGGGTTTTGGACTCACTGGTCCTGAAACAAAAGTTTTAAAAAAAGGGGTTGCACACAAGCCGCGCGGCTTGTAGTGCAGGCCGCACGGCCCCTGCGCAGGAGCCGCGCGGCTCTCATGAAAAACCAAAATTTTTTCCTCTGTTTTCCCCTGTTCGTACCCTGTTTCACTGTTATTTTCTGCAACTTCTTTTTTGTTTATCACACTTTTTCCCTTTTATTTTCTTACTATTACTATTTAGTCCTCTTTGTTTAAATTTTATTTCCGTTATTGTTTCATCATTATATTCGTATATTTGTTTAAAAGGTTTCCATAACAAAATATTTTCTATAAAAATCCCACAAATTATCTAGTAGAGACCGAGAATTTCTCGGGCGAGCGGGGTGCTTTTTAATAAAACCTTCCCCGCGCGTAACCTGGCTTCCGAATCCAAAAGAATCTTTTCGCAGATCAAACCCTTTTCCAAAACGGCGTGAGAGTCAACAATTATTCTTAAAACGGTTTCTCGGGTACCAAACATTTTCTAAATTTAAACCCCGGGTGGCGACTCATTTTTTGTTTTCACATCCGAACTTCGAGAGCGAGCCGCGTGGATCTCACCGTCCACACTACCGCTTATAAGTTAGCTTTTTAGATTATTGTCTTAAAAAAATAAAATAAGTTTAAAACTGTTTGTTATAGCTTTTTATAAGTTGTAAAGAAAATAAGCTGTCAAATAGCTTTTTATAAACCAAATATCTAGATCGCCCTTCAAATTCCAATAATCGTAACTTATTCACTATAGGATTCTTTTGTCCATTCATTAACAACTTAAAAAAAACAACTTCAAATTGGAGTTTAAAATAATCTAGCTTTGTTTTTCTATAAAATAAGTTATACAAGTCAAATAATTGATTATTCATAATTGTTAACAAAAACTTTAATTTATTTTTTTTAAGCAAATAAGCTAAATAAGTTAGATTATCAAGTCCTAAAAACGAGGCCTTAATTTCAAAATACATCTTTGGAATCATTGAAACCAAACAGTGAAACTTTTATTTAGGGGGATGGTCAGTGTTGTGCACCCTCGACCGTCCAATCGTGTTTTGGATGGTCCGGATGTGTTTGATTTTTTACCAGTAAAAATAAATCAAAATTAAATTAAAATTGTCAAACGCATCCGACCGTCCAAAATACGATCGGACGACCGAGGGGTGCACAGCACCCCAATCCTTTTATTTAATACTGGTAATAAAAAGAACTCTTCTTTTATTGGTTGATGACTGAATTCCCTGAGAATACCTCAATGCTCATTTTTGCTTGCGTAATCAGGGTGAGATCAGCATTTTTAGTTTCTTTTCTTCCATTTTTAAGGTTTGGCCTAAAAAGTTAGCTGGCTTATTTTTCGTCTTTATTTGATTTTTTTTTGTGTTTTTTAGTTTTTCATCAACTTTTTGTGTATTATTGGTTCGTCTCGGCCAGAGGAATCAAAAAAGTAAAAAATTATGATCTAATCATAATTTTTTTTAATAAAGACAAAAATAAGCCAAAAGTCAGTTTTTTACACTTTTTTCGATCTTATTCAAAAAATTGAAAGTTCTAGTCATAATCTTTTACCTTGTTGGATTCCTCTCGCCAAGACGAACCAATAATACTCAAAAAATCGATGCAAAACGAACAAACGCAAAAAAAAAAATCAAATAAAGACAAAACAAAAAGTTAAGTTGGCTTTTTAGGCCAAACCTTAATATGACAATAGCTTTTCTTTTCTTATTTGATGAGAGCACTAATAATTTTTCTTGCATATATAATTAGGGTGAGTTTTCTTCCACTTAAATATGAAAAGTTGAAAACTTTTCTTTTGTTGTTTGATGACTCAATTTCGTGTGAGGTATGCTCATTTTTCCTGCCGTAGTCATGGTGAGATCAACATTTTTTTTTAAATTTTTCTTACATTTTTTATTTTATTGTGTGGCGACTCATTTCTCCGTGACTGCTTATATATATTATATGCTCATTTTTCCTGAGAGTAATAAGGATGAGATCAATAATATTAGTTTTCTTACATTTTTCGATAGGGTATATCTTGAGGGTTTTTTTAGGACTTCACTATGCGTACAGAAGGTTTAGTGTACAGAAAAGTACAATGGTTTTTGGGTCCCACGCGAATAATCGAACCGTTAAATAATTTCAAAATAATTTTTCCTATGACCTTACAAAAAAGGACAATGCTAGGGGTACATAAAATTTTGTACATAAAATGTACAAATCAGTTGATTTGGGACTATTCCAAGTCTCACACAAATGATCGGAGCCGTTCATGTTCTTCAAAATAATATTTTATTGTACTGCGTAAAAAATAAGTTCAATCAGATATTAGTAAATGCTCCATCCGTTTATTTAGTTTTTTGTTTTGAACCAAAAACAGGATAAACGGATGGAGCATTTACCGATATCTGATTGAGCTAATTTTTTACTAGGTATAAGTAAATATTATTTTACAAAATATGAACGGCTCTAATCATCCGAGTGGGATTCGGAGTGGACCCAAATAAAAACATTTGTACATTTTCTGTGCAAATTTTCTATACTCGTATCATTTCCGTACAAAAAATCAGTTCAATTGGATATGCGTAACAAGTTTGGATTGTACATTTTCTGTGCACTAAACCTTCTGTACCCATAGGTTTTTCGTTTATTTAATGACGGATATCCCTTTCACGTATGAGAATGACAATAAACTGAGCATTTCATCGACACTCAAAATTCACAATTGCTTGTCCTAATGTGTCATGAAATGAGTCAAAAGTGACTTATACCCAAAAAATCACCATTTTTTATAATAAAAAAGTAACAAAAAAATCATCAGCTCTCACGTTTTTTGAATCTAAAAAACTTTTTTTCCCCACCTTTTGGAAGAGTTGTTTTAATAAAAAAAAATGATAAATTTATTAATAGCCCTTTATTTTTTACTTATTACAACCGTTTTGGTCACAATGACAATTTATTACTTTTAGGTCCAAAAAAATGAGAACCGAGAGTTTTCATTATTCATTTTACTATAAAGGAAAATGATGCATTTGTCAATATAAGCTACTTTTGACTAATTCCATCACGTGTTTTGTTAAACAGTTGTCCATCGGTTTGGGCAAAATGAATATAGAAAAAACATGCATGGAGCTTATAGTCATTTTCCATACGTGAAGGTCTGTTATTAAAACAGAACTCATGGGGTGTCGGTGAAATTTCCCCTTTTTGGTATGAAAAGAACTTTTCTTTCACTGTTTTGATGACTCAATTTCCCTTGAGTGATGCTCATTTTTTCTTGCGTAATTAGGGCGAGATTAGCATGTTACTATTAGCTTTGTAATTACACTAGTGTATGCCCGTGCTCGTGTCTGAAGACACGGCTTGAGCAATTGACGCACGTGCACGTACCTCTTCTTTATAGTCCTTTAAATTTCAGAGCAGGTAATGATGATTGGGACAACAACCGCTCTTCGTTGTAATATAGATAGATTAGAGCTATCTTGTTAAGCTCATTTTTGTATGTATAGAAGCAACTCCATCAGATCCCTCAAACATCAAATTTAAGGAAATTAAAGGGATCATCCACGGCACGAAATCTGTAGTCCAGCAGATTTCTAGCTCAAACACCAAACAATTTGAAGCCACCCCTCAAATTACTTTTCTGCCTCTTCAAAGTTGAGAAATGTCACTCACCCCTCAAATCTCAAAATATTATTATTCTATTGCCTATTTTACCATTGCATCTCTTTTGCAATTTTACTACTACCATTTTTCTGTAGAAACTTTAATTTATTGGACCGTTAATTCTTTTTTTGTATTTTATTTGCCTTTTGTTGCATTTTTACCATTTCTTTTGCTCCAAAAATTACTCTTGAATATGCACAAAAAAATTACTCTATATATCTTGGTGGATTAGTGACAAAGGTGGTGGTGGATTTATTGCCGTAGATTCTTACATGGATTCCCAACGGAATCGGGGGCCCTGTAGTGAGCCAAACTCACTATAGGGTGTAGTGAGCAACGGTAACCGTTCGATGCGGTAATCAATGGTTCAGATTTAAAATAAATTCTTCCATGTAAGAATAGTCTCTTACATGTAAGAGTTTTATTTTAAATCTGAACCATTGATTGTTGAATCCAACGGCCATTATTGCTCACTACACCCTGTAGTGAGTGCCCTCACTACAGGGCCCTCGTGTCCGATTTCCAACAAGAAGATTCCCACCGGTGTGGAAAAATTATGAAGATCAGATTTTGGCCATCCATATATTGTTCTAAAATAACACGATTCGACCGTATATTTATCAATATCCAATCAAGCTGACTACTTGCGTGGATGATTTAACATCTAGACTTATCAAACGAATGATTCAAATCCTTAAATGTGATTGTGCTTTTCGCATCACACGAGGAATCATTACATGAGAAGATCATCTCTCTCGTTGTTTGAAAATCTACGGATTTCACGGGATCACGACTTAACATAGACACGACTACTTGTTGGTGAGATTCACACTTTCTTCTCAATAAGAGTGAGAATATTAGTCATCTCATTTAATGAGGGTGAATAAAATCATTCTCGCGTCAAGTGCAACAAGAGTATCAAAAGATCTCCGCATGGACTTGCATCAAAAGATTATCGATCTATTTTTTACTTTAAAATACGACTATGGGCCAATGTAGTCATTACCATTTCGTACACCTTTTGTAGTTTACGTCAAGTGAGTTGTAGCTCATTGCAAGCAACTCGTTTCGAAATTGGAGATTCTGTAGCGAGGAGCCGCACCACAGGGTTGTAGTGCGATATTCGAGCCGTTGATCGCGTAATCAATGGTCTTGATTTCATTTCGGCACTTGCATGATCCGAACCATCCATTGTTGAAATGAATTCCAAGCCGTTGATTACCGAGATCAACGGCTCGGATGCCGCACTATGCTATGCACTACTGGATTTCTGCTGGGCTTCGGAACACCAAGGTGTTTTAGTGATTCTAGAAGCTTTCAATGGATAGGGTTACGGTCTTTATAGTGGGTTTACTTTCTATCTTTTCCTTGTCTCTCACAACTCTTGGAAAGGCAGAATTCTATGTTGTGTTCTAATATGTAATGTTTGCAGTGGAATCATACCTTTTTTGACCCCCCAACCTTATTGGCCAAATTGCATTGTCTTTAAAAATTTAAAGTACATATTGAAGCTTTTTTGGCAACAATTTTATTCCAATGACCACTTGTAAAATATTTTTATCTTTGCATAGCATTATAAGCCAAAATCCTCTTAACTTTTCTTATTGTTAAAAGGTATTTTTGATAGATAAAGGCCGTGGTACAAGAAAAATAAAGAAGAGAATCTTTTTTTTCCCTAACTTTGATAGTAATAGCATGGATAAGGAAATTTGATATTAGGCTGAGTTTTTCAAATGATTTTAGCAACTCAGTTGCTAAAGATTGCTAATCACTACACGATTCTCGAGCATTTTCACCGACCGAAACTGAGTTTCCACTATGGTATTTTCAGTATTTTTTCGCAAGTTATTCCCCTAACATACATCACAAAAATACCATTTAGCGGAAATTACTATACCTACTTTTGACTATAGTGGAAAGACGGTATTTTTAGAGGAAATTTATCCCAAGTCTCGGCCATTGCTCATCTGCATGTAGGGGATATTCCTTTCTTTGTTCTACCCAATATTGGGCTTGTTTCTCATATTGGTTAAGTTATTGGGCTTGGTTGTCTCGTGGATTCTCACAATTGATGTAGTGTCATGGATTTGTACTTTATACTGTAATTGATCTCTTCTATCAATTGGCAAAAAAAAAAAAAAAAAAAGTGATGAAAGTATAGAATCTCGGATGTACTAAACTGAGTTCAAATCCTTGTACCAAAATTTCTATGTACCCATGTTTAATTTAGTGCAGTTTCGGCTGGTTGAGTTACATGAATTTTTTTACTACAAAGTAAAATCTTTAAGTAATCCAATTATAAAAAATACACCGGAATAAAACTACAAGAAAATTCTCTTTCATGTTGTCAAATGCAAGTGGCCATCAAATTCTCTTTTCCTATTGTACCAATTTCATTTTTTTTTTTACCCTTATAATGAATGAAATTTTCTTCGCCGTTTAAAAAAAATGCAAGTGGCCAAGAGAGAGGGGACTAATTACCGGAAGATATTATTTATATGGTATCTTTGTCCAGTAAATTACCACAACACATATTATGTGGCCGCACGTTGTATATCTACACTCTTAAATGTTATTGTTACGTAATTTTTTGGAAATACCATGTAAAAATATCACATCATGCTCCGAGAGTGTTGAATAATTACTCGAAAGGAGAAATTTTTCAGTGCCGAGTGGGTAACACGTGGTACCCGCTCGCGCAATCTGGGCCGTCCATTTCGGTTTTGGACGGCTCAGATTAAAGAGAGAGAAACAGGAGAGAGAGGGTTTCAATCTCGGCCGTCCAATACACTTTTGGACGGCCCGGATGCAATGTTCGGGTAGCACGTGGGCTCGGCCACGTGGTACCCACTCGGTACCCAAAAAAATTTCGTAAACAATCTACTAA
The DNA here is from genome assembly GCA_016920895.1 of Vaccinium myrtillus. Lineage (NCBI taxonomy): Eukaryota > Viridiplantae > Streptophyta > Magnoliopsida > Ericales > Ericaceae > Vaccinium > Vaccinium myrtillus. The sequence continues at coordinate 12,685,775 of CM029270.1, read as the reverse complement.
TGTATTCCACTAGACTCTGGACTATGATATGTATAGTGTTATCTGACTTAAAGCACCAAATGAAAGCATCCCATCAACTACATCACCCTCCACTCTATTCTTTTTGGATGAGAATTTCAGAATCACAAGCTAATTGGGAATCTTCCAATAGCTTACTATAATGGAAAGAAGGGTGAATCAATTTTTTTTTTTTTTTTTGGCAGTTAGGAGCGTCCGGGCCAGCTTAAGCGCACGTCGATTAGATCCCCTCACTTGTTCGGTCGAAGGCAGGTCATGCACGTCTGGGCTAGGCAATTCACAAGAGAAACTCTTGCGGTCTGCTCCAATGGTTGCCAAGTACTTTCAAATTCAGAATGTCTATTACCACTTGAGCTACTCGTTGGGATTGTGAAGAAGTTGTATGATTGCTTATAGAGTAAAATTAGGGCCAGTCATTAGTTATCGACTCCCTTATCGTTATCTGTCAACATCTTAAATATGAAAAAAAAAAAAAATATGACGGAATAATCTCAAAAATTTGAAACATTTTTTTCCTGGTTATAAAGGTGCATGTTATGAACTCCGGATTTGGGGTGTCTGTTGTGCACCCACCGCACAGCAGGTGCTGTGCACCCATCCGAGCCGTCCGTTGCTCGGATAGACGGTCCAGATTTCATCTTGCATGCGCAGCAACGAACGGTTCGGATGCAAAGGTGCTGAGGTGAAATTTGGGCCGTCCATCCGAGCAACGGACGGCTCGGATGGGTGCACAACACTTGAGGTGCGGTGGTTGCACAGCAACCACCCCGTGTCCATGAACTCCACTCAAACAATTTTAAGTGATGAGATAATTTTATTTTTTTATAACCGGTGTCCATGTCAGCTTGTTCGCACCTCGACTAATTTCGGGGCCTTGGAGGTACTGACCGGACATAACTCCTAGTGACCCCAAGAGTGATTAGATGATCTTAGTCAACTTTAAATAAATAAAATTCAAAACGTCTTTCAATCAAGCACTTATGAGTCTTAATTAAGTCTGGGATACCAAAGTTTTTACCTAATTAAGTCTTGGATACCAAAGTTTAGCCGCGAATTGCTAATTTCCCTATATGTCAGCTTTCAAAACAGATCTGAGTATTCCAATTCCAAATGTGTTCAAATTTCAAATCTTCTCTCGACATCCTTATTCTCTACAAACAAGGCAGTCTCTGAGTCTCGTCCCATTATTGTGGAGGCTGGAGGTCACTGCGATTTTAGATTTCACGCACTTTCATTGGATCAATATTTAATTGATTTTGTTTTCCGTTGGTATCTCAATGCTAGAAACTTGATGGGGAGAACAACGATAGCATAAAGGTAACTGATTTAAGCCCATCTTTGTCCCATTTTTTGATGTTTTGAATCAATATTTTTATGGTGGCTTTCATTTTTTATCGCATATTTTCACTATCTTTGTCCTTGGAACCATGAAACGGAAATTGGTTTAGAAGATGTCCATCCGTTTTCTTTTATAGGTAACCCAGCCATAAGGCTCATAAAACTGTTGTCTTCCTTTTACAAATATTCTTTTTTATTTGTTTTATGAATAGTTTATCAAATGTACTTACTGAATTAGATAGCTATATTTACTTTTTGAATTGCCCTATTTTTTTATGTATATAAAATATTACTCCTCCTTAAACTTGATTTGGTAACTCCTATTTTTAAAAACAAAATTTGGAGGAGGTTGGGTTCATTGGGAGAAATTTTTGGGTGCTGAGTGGGTATTGCCCACGTGGTACCCACTCGGCAATCCGAGCCGTCCATAACGTGATCCAACGGTCCGGATTTTAGAGAGAGAAAAGGAAGAGAGAGAGTGTTTGGGTGAGAGGAGAGAGAGGGAATCAATCCGGACCGTCCAAAACACATTTGGACGGCTCGGATTGCACTTGGGTACCAAGTGGCAATACCCACTCGGCACCCAAAAAATTTTCGTTCATTGGAGAGGGTCAATAGGAGCAAATTGCAAGCCATCATCATTGATTTCAAATTACGTTGCGTCGTGCCTTTAGGCACGGGCATTCACTAGTGTGTGTGTGTGTGTGTATATATATATATATATATGACTTAAATAGTGAAAGTAATATTATTTTCTACCTAAATTGCAAAATATGATTGTGACAAAATCCGCTTTGTATTGTAACATAGATATACAAACATCAATAGGTATTACGATATGTTTGTATTTTTCAGAATACTTAAATGACGAATATGGTTTTGAATTTGTATTAGCATTAAATAAATGGTTCCAATTTTGCAACATCGGATGAATTTCATTTTCTCACATGACCTGCTACCCCGACAATTCAAATAACAAACGTGTGGATCATATGGTTTGAGTGTTGGAAAATACCAAGATAAAGGGCACAAAAGGGGCCATAGGATGGATTTAGGGGTGCTTTCGGCAAACCAAATATATGATTGTTAGAGCACCTCCAGCCTTGAACCAAACTCAGAACCAATTTTTTCACTTAAATTTGAGTAAAAAGCTTGATTTGGGGAGACCCTCTCCAGTCATCAACAGCTTTTTTACTCAAATTTGGCTTTTAAAAAAAGCAAAATCAATTTCTCTCACATTCTCCTCTCTCTCCACCACCGCCGCCAAAACCACCGCCGTCCGACCTAACCCTAACCCAATCTTTCTCCATCACCTGTCGCCCGCCGTCTACCGCTGCCGTCGAAGCACACCCAGATGGCCACTTAAATCCCAGATCTGGAAACCCTAAACTTAGATGGTGACTTAAATCCTAGATCTGTCGCCGCCGCCGTCGAAGCACACCTCGACGACCCTTCGATAGCCCTCACCAACACTCCCCGACTGGCCTCTCTGCTCTTACAACCACCAACGCTTGTTTCCACCACCTTCACCATCGCTCACCACCACTTGCTGCCACCGCCGACCACCCAAAACTAGCAGTTTGGTATTTGGGTAAGGATTTGATTCTCCCTTGATTTGGGTAAAGATTTGAGTAAAACTCAATTTGGTATGGGTTTGATGCAAGGACTGGAGGTTGGTTTTGGGTGTTTTTACCCAAATTTTGAATTTGGTTCTGAGTTTGGTGTAGGGTTGCAGCTGCTCTTAGTTTTGCGTCTTTTTTTTTTTTTTTTGATTATTAATTTTTCTCAACGAGAGGAATTTAAAGAGTAAAAAATTATTAACTACACAAAAATTTTGTGAATAAAGACAAAAATAATCCAATAATCCATAAAAGTTTAGATTATTTTTATCATTAGCGAACTTTTTAAATATTTTTATTATAATTTTTTACTTTTTAGATTCCTCTCATCACGACGAGTTAATAATCCATAGAAAATCGACGCAAGACTAACAAAATACAAATAAAAAAATTGAATGAAGACAACAAAAAAAAAAAAAACCAAATAGTTTATTTTGCCAAAGCACCCCTTAGTCTTAGGCCTTATTCTAGAAAACTATTTTTTTTTCAGTAAACTGTCTTTTACTACTAGTATCTTTTTACGCTTTACAAGACATATTGGTCTATCACAGTAAATTAGTAAAAAAAAAACAGTAAAAGACAATTTTCCGAAACAAGACCTACTAGTCACGTGGGCCTAGTTTCCCAAAGATTTTATCAAAATTTCATAAAATCAACCCTTCAAATGAGGAGGAGGTTTGATAAATCTCAGCTTTTTTAATGCAAAAAAGCTAAGTTTTTATCAACTCTCTTCCTCATTTGATAAATCTAAGCTTTTTTAATCCAACGTTTCTAATCTCATATAGAAATGGCTGGTTCATACAATTTTTTGTCGAATCGGGTACTCGAGAGTTGCACTCCTCTGTTCAGCTCAAATACCGATTGGTACTGACCAATACGGATTGGTACAATATTGGTTTGTACCAGACGGTATATAACTATTTTTACTTTTTCTTGTAAACAAATTTATGTTTTGTGCTAAATTTTCCAACGTCAGTAAATAACACTATTTGCGATTAACCCCAAGGGGTTAGCCTAGTGGTCAAGACTTGGAACTTAGGGGTTTGCTCCCTCCTAAGGTCTCAGGTTCGAAACCTCTTAAGTGCTATCAAGTCCTTTGGGGTCGGTCCATACAAAGCTTTGCTCTGGCTTTAAATGGGGCCCCCGCTAGTGGACGGTGGGATTGGTCTCTCAGGATTAGTCGAAGTACGCGAAAACTGGCCCAGACACCTAATTATCAAAAAGAACACTACTAGCGATTAAAAAAAATTTTGACACCCAATATCACACCGGCATTGATCCGTACTGTACTAGTAGCAAACCAGTACTCTTGCCGGTATCATATTTCGTGATCTAGCTCAATCCTTGTTCTACCCTCGCAGTTTCAATCCTCCCTCTCACAATTTAATCGTAACTAATAAAATCTAGTCCTATCGTCTGCCAAAAAAAAAACCCTAAATTTGAAATGCTTTTGGAAAACACTTTCGATCATGTGTTTGTGTTTGTGCTACAACTTGTGCACGCATGTTGCGGTACTAGACGTTGAAGATTCTACTACTCAAAGTGCATCATTAATGTGTCGTGACTCGTGACCCAAAGCGACAATCCCGTGTGGCAAAATCCCAATTTCCCCACGAAATCGGAACTTTTGAATTCCCTCTCATTTTCTTTCCTCTTTATTCTCTCGCTTACGGACGGATGACAACATTTACGATATGGATTAAGAGACCTTATTCAACACATTTCATCTCCAATAAGAGGAACTTTTACCATCTCCACCCCAATCTCCACTCGGGATATTAGAAACAACACTAAACCCGCCTCCCGTTCCTCAGGAAATCGGAACTTTTGAATTTCTCTCATTTTCTTTCCTTTTCATCTCTTCCTGTTTATTCTTTTCACCCACCATGGGATGACAACGGTTAAAGTATAGATCAAGAGATTTTTATTCCACAACCGATCTTCAATTAGAGGAACTTTTACCATAAACCCGTCCCCCGGTGGAGATCGAGATTTTTCCAAATATACCCGTATCCGAACCAAAAAGATACAGCTAGAGATGAAAAGGAAATTGGTATCCCAGCGGTCGATGAAAATGGGAAAAAATAGATGCACACCACGACGAAAATCTCTGTTTTAAAAAGCTTCTCTGTTTCAAAAATCAGCGCTGAACCCAACGCCTATAAATAAGTATCCGATTCCATCCATGATTAAACCTGTATCAAAATCCCCAACCCCTAGTAGTTAATTGGGTGCATTGTCGCGTCGGATGCACATTGGTTTTGCTCTTCCACGTCTGATTTCTACTCTTCTCTCTCTCTCTCTCTCTCTCTCTCTCTCTCTCTATAATGGAAGTCACGTTGATGGATGGATATTCCCACCTCCCTCACAGTGAGGATTGTGGAATCATATTCACATTCCTCTTAGAAAATTCGGACTCACTTTCCTAGACATACATAAATAAATATACGTACACAATATGATATGTATAAATAGTAGTTGATATGTGGGTGTGTGTTTTATGCGTATCCAGAAATGTGGAGGAATCATTAATTTTGTCATTCGATTGTGGGTTGCAGGGCAGGAAGAACTGATTCTGATTCTGGTTTCTACTGTTCTGTCATTTAGATTCGAAGGAGTCGACGCAAACTTGGATTTTATTTAAAGAAGGTAGAAGAACAGATCGAGAGCCTATCACGAAAGAATACATCTCTCTCTCTCTCTCTCTCTCTTCCCCTGCTCTGAACTAATTCCATCGCCATCTCTTCTTTTTTTTCCTGGTATGATCTTCACTAATCTCTCTCTCAATCTCTCTTCTTCTTTTCAGATTTTTTCATCAGAATTGGAAATTTTTGAGTGCCCAAATCTCTCTACATGGTTATATGTATATGTTATATGTATGAGAGAGAGAGAGAGAGAGAGAGAGAGAGTCCTTTTGGTTTCTTTGGCGCGAACCGCGGTTCAGTACAGGAAAGAGCTCTGGGTCAAGGGCCTTTGGGTCTTTTTGGCCCCAATAATGTTAGGGATGCACCACTAAACACTTTGAAACTATTTTGCAACCACCTCTCATGCAGTGCTACACAGGCCGGTGTAGAGTGGAGTGGTGAGTCGCTAGCATTATTGTTGTACATGTATCATTTTTGTTTGATTGGTTTGTTAGATTTGACTTGTGAAAACGAACAAAATGAACGGTAAGCTAAGATGCACGAAAGCTAATCCGAATAATTGGGTTACAAAAAACAAATCAACGATATAAATCAATATTTTTTTGTCCTGAAATGCGGCCTATATTATGAGCAACAGGTCCGTTGGGCGCCCCAAATACCTCGGTATTGATACTCTTAGTGACAAATTATTGCATACGAATTTGTCACACCGCACGCATACCCCTGCAGAGAAATATTATGTAGTATATTGTAATGTAACGATTTTTTAATGTTCATTTTGTTGATCTCGATTTGAAAATGTAACATAACATGAATGCCACTTCCAAGATTAAAAAATTATTTCTATGAGTCATGGGCTTAGGGCCCACAAATTTTCAGAAACCTCAAAGTACAAGCATATATAGCCGCCAGTTTGTTGAAAATTTAAAATAAAAATGGTGGAAACCTCAATGTGGGCTGAAAGGATGGGAGCAGGCTGAACCTAGGCTAAGGCCCAAGAGGCCCTGTTTTAGCCCTTTGGAAAAACTGTAATTGACCCAGCTATTTTTGTTTAATACTAAACATGTTAGCTCAATAAATTTATAATACTACCACCTCCCGAGATAGCTTAGATGGCAAGGGTGGGTAGGCTTAAGTGCTCCTCCCTTCCGTACATGATCCTATAAAGTTCGAGTCCCGCCAAGTGCAGGACTAGCATGGACGGCCCTTTGTCCATCTAGTACTAAGTGGTGCTGTGGTGACAACCAGTCTTTTCGGACAATAGCTATGGCTCGAACCGGACATTCCACAGCGGATCGGGCGCTGGATGGGTGTTATGTAGCCTTGGGCAATGCCAGATCACCACAAGCTCAAACATAAGAAAACAGGCAGAACTTGTGCCAGAAAATATTGAAGTACACTCAGGTTGCCTACCTGTGTTCTCATTCTTATCCTTGTTTAGTGCTAAGTTTTCGGTCTGGTTGATGCTTTGCTTAAATTGGGTAGATTTTGAATGGTGAAGTCTAGACTGGGTTAGGCTCAACTAGAAACTTCATTTATCTCATAACCTGACTGCTGCCTGTGATTTATATGATAAATTATCTTACGGGATTTGCGGTATTGGAAAAACAAGTCAAGAGAGTGCAGATTTGGAGAATGTATTAATATAAGTTTAGAAGTATTTAAATAGACAGACCAGATCATATACTAACTAATCAACAACTCGAATTCCAACGCGTGATTATTGCTAAACTGGAATTTAAAAATGTTGTTGGATGAAGCCTTGTCCCCGCATCCTAAGGTGCGTAGTAATGTGCGTTTGGTTCATTGGAATGGAATAGAAACGTGAATGGAATTGAGATTTTAATGGATAAGATTGGAAATACGATTAAATTGGTGTGCCGCTAGTAGATTTTGGTGTGAAAATAATGATTTTGGGTGTAAAAATAGTAAATTTTGGAAATTTCGTCGCACCAAAAATTGCCTAAAGGTGGTCTGAGTCTTATACATTCAAAAGAGATGTTCTCCACATGGCATGATCAAAGTTTTGGAGATCTATGGCAAGCAAATATATGGATGAGTTAACAATTTTAAGCAACTCTAATTTTTTTCAAGCTGCCCTATTGACCGATAAATGGAGAGTTTTAGTTCTTCGGTTTGCAACTGAATGGTAGGCCTAAGATCCTGTCCATGTAACGGACTATATTATAAGAATCTGTCTGAAATTTAACGAAAGAGAAGACAATAAAGGAGCTTAATCAGGTGAGAAAATGTAAAGAAAGTGTAGCAGAAGTTCGAACAAGGGAAGAAAGAAAAATAATTGTTTTCCCTTCATTTCCCCCACGTTCCAAACATACTGTGAATCTTTATAATTTGGATTTAAGAATGTTTTTGCTGCTTAGATCTTCAGATTAAATATTCTAGCTACGTGTTTTTTTGGCTAAGATCAAGTGTGGTATCTGTTCTTATCGGTTTATCTACTCTTATACTGCACTATATATATCTCATGAGCTTCCATATGTAGGTCATAAGTACATCACAGATTGTTTGATAATAGTTCTCTACATATTACTTCTATTTGATTTCTCTTCTGAAGACTCACAGAGGCAGATCTATTTCATCATTAAACTCTCCAAATTGAGATATCTGATCTCCTCCTTTCGGCTTCTCAGATATACTTGAGCAATTATGAATGCATTAGCTGCAACCAACCGAAATTTTAAGCTGGCATCTCGGCTTCTGGGGCTGGACTCAAAGCTCGAAAAGAGTTTGCTCATTCCATTTAGAGAAATCAAGGTATTCAATACTCTTTCACGTGGATGTTTGTTTTGATGTTGCTATCTTTATATACACAGAGAGAGAGAAAATTGTGCAACGTAATTTGTTTTCCTAGCAAAATATTTCCCCTCCTTGTCTGCTGTCTACATATCATACTTTTTATTGTTTCTGTTCTCTCTTTTCAGAGGTTGTTTCTGTTTATTTTGTTGTTTTTATGTGTTCACTATGGTTTCCCTTAAGAAACATTAGTACTTTTTTACTTAAATCAGGCTGCACAGATGCAACCGTCAGTCCTTTATTTCTGTCGTCGCCAGTGTGGCCTTTAAAATACAAACCCATTTTATACGATACAAATGCTGATATTCTGAGTACATTGCTACATGCAGACAAGATTTGCATCAGTGACTCTGAACCTTTTGATATATCCTAATTTCCTTTTCGGTAATAGTTGTGCCTCCCAATCATGCAATGCCAAGGCTTTCATATGGTTCTCTCCCTTAGCACTCTCCATAAATCTTGTGGTGTCTGATGAATTAGGCTTTTGGTTACATTGAGCCTCTTCTTTTTAGTTTTGCTGACATATCCTCCATTCAACAAAAATTAAGGTGGAGTGTACCATTCCGAAGGATGATGGCACTTTGGCCTCTTTTGTCGGGTTCAGAGTTCAGCATGATAATGCTAGAGGCCCCATGAAGGGCGGAATCAGATACCACCCAGAGGTATGTTCGCGGAGTCAGTACTTGAAACTTTGTAAACAAGGTTGCAATAAACTTTGATAGTTAATGTAAAAATAGTTTTGCTCATATATTCAATTCCCTTTCGTTAACTGTGTGCATCCGTTGAAACTCCAAGCAGGTTAGAAGATGAATACCCTCGTGAGAGATAATCGTTATGCTTAATATCGTTTCGGTTGAATAGTTGATTGGAAACTGTAGGTTGACCCAGATGAGGTGAATGCTTTAGCTCAACTAATGACGTGGAAGACAGCAGTAGCCAACATACCCTATGGTGGGGCTAAAGGAGGGATAGGTTGCAATCCAGGGGACTTGAGCATCTCTGAGCTTGAACGACTTACCAGAGTTTTTACCCAGAAGATACATGATCTTATTGGAGTCCACACAGATGTTCCAGCACCTGATATGGGAACAAATCCACAGGTTTAACGGAAGATAGTAATTAATTCACAGAAGTTTGATAAGTTCATGTATTTCCTGTAGTTATTGCACAAGGTGGAGCTGATTTTTTTGGTGTGGTTTTACAGACTATGGCATGGATATTAGATGAGTACTCCAAGTTTCACGGATACTCACCAGCTATTGTGACTGGTAAACCCATTGTAAGTATACGTGGTGGACTCAGCTCATCATGACTTGTCACACAAACAGCTCTTATTACTGTGGTATTTTTGCTGTCCAGTACTCCGAGTTTTTAGTAATGTCAATGCTCTTTCCTTAAAAAATTCAATATATTTGGCTCATGATCTGTGATGTTTAGGCTGGTTGATGAAAACTAACTTTCAATATGATTTTAGTTTACAAAGGTTACGTACTTGGGAATCATTAGAGTTTACAAGTACATACTAGTTTGTTTTGGTTGCACAGTATTTCCCATTTCTGTATTTGATTTTCTGAAATTCTTCGAATCAGGATCTCGGGGGATCCCTTGGTAGAGATGCAGCGACAGGAAGGGGAGTGCTTTTTGCAACAGAGGCCCTGCTCCGTGAGCATGGGAAGAGCATTGCTGGACAACGATTTGTTGTGCAGGTGAACATTATACATGACTATTACTAGCACAATTTAATGTGATGATTTATTTGCTCGAAACAAATTGGGCATCTTGTTCCATAACTAAAGAAAAAGGCTCGAACCGAGAAACCATTTATATTCTTCTCTTTCTTACCAAGAAAAAATTTTCCTTTTTCCGTTTCTAATACAATCATCCTTGTTCTCCGTGCATCATGTGTGATGCTGTGTTCATTCACTTGTGTAGGGATTTGGGAATGTGGGTTCCTGGGCTGCTCAACTCATTAGTGAAAATGGTGGAAAGATTGTAGCTGCAAGCGACATAACTGGAGCTGTAAAGAACAGCAAAGGACTTGACATTCCAAGCCTACTAAAGCATGTCAAAGAAACTCGTGGAGTTAAAGGTTTTGCTGGTGGGGATCCTATAGACCCCGATTCAATATTAGTTGAAGATTGTGATATTCTCATCCCTGCAGCCCTTGGGGGTGTCATAAATAGGTATTCTCTATTTACATCTGCACCATAAAGGCACATAGGCTGATAGCCGAACGAGATGTTATACCCGTAACTGGAGGATGGTATTGACACGAGTCGAAACATCCTCATTTATCTCTTTAGCTTCCGGTTCCATCTTGATGCTCAATGGAACCATTTTTCATCTAGTACCACTTGTTGTATACTGGATTGTCATGTTTTACGTAATTTTTGTTTCATATAACTGAAGGGAAAATGCAAATGATATCAAAGCCAAATTTATCATTGAAGCAGCTAACCATCCAACTGATCCAGAGGCTGATGAGGTCAGTCAATTCAGGCTCATCAGCTAATTCATGCCTGCTTTTGCAGTTGCAGTAAAAATTCTTGCAGCAGTATAATTCTCGTCTCGTTTACAGATCCTAGCAAAGAAAGGCGTTGTCATCCTTCCAGACATATATGCAAACTCGGGTGGTGTTACAGTCAGTTATTTCGAGTGGGTCCAGGTATCATATTTCCACACATCAACTAATATTCCTTTTCTTCATTGTTTTCCTCTCCAGACACTAATTAAGCTTTCGCTAATTAAATAAGACAACCAACACAAGTTCTAAGTCTATCCCAATTTTTAGAAAGTAGGATACTTCAACCTCGTTTTGAATGTTCTAAAATGCGAATTAGTCGTTTCATTCTGTGCACACAAACAATCGCTGCCTATTTGGAGGTATCGTTCTATAGCATTCTGGTGCTTGGTTTCTTCCTTTTCTTTTTCTTCGTTCCACACTGCATTGCTTCAAGTAATGTGTCCTCATTAGGTAGTTATACCAATTGCGAAAGGAAAGCTTTGAACTTTAGTCAGTTCTATTACTTGCTATGCTTATGTATTTGATCATTTTGTGCAAATGTAGAACATTCAAGGCTTCCTGTGGGATGAGGAAAAAGTGAACAATGAGCTGAAGACATACATGATAAATGGGTTTAAGGGAGTGAAGGAAATGTGCAAAACCCACAACTGCGATCTCCGAATGGGAGCCTTCACCCTCGGGGTCAATCGCGTTGCCCGAGCTACAGTTCTCAGGGGTTGGGAAGCCTGAGACCTGAGGTGATGATGATGATGATGATGATCACTGCTTCAAAAAAAAGAATAAGGCTTTTAACCCATATGGGTTTTTGTCATGATTATGATTTTGGCTAAAACACTTGTTTTCAGCTGTATGAGTTTTAGTAGCTTTCATCTTCTCATTTAAGGGAAGTTGATAAAGCATGTTCCCTTCTCTTTTACAAGATCATAAGTTAGGACTTATGATCACTACGTTTTGTGTATGCAGTAATCCGAAGTTCAAGGTTCAAAGTTTGATCTTCAATCTTCATTTCAAGTTGTTTACATTATCCTTGGTGTTTGTCCCTCAATACTCCGAAGCAAAAATGATGTTATGTAACCCCCTCCAAAATCCTTTGGCATACATAAACGAGCCGAACGAGCCGAGCAGTCTAGTTGTTCAAGCTTGGTTTAAAAACTTGGGAAAAATTCAAAAAAACCCCTGACCTTTGGACCGAGTATTATAGAGACACCTGACCTTTAATAAACGTTAATTAAACCCCTGACATTTGCATTCCGTTATCAATTAACACCCTCGTCCCATTTTCCGTCCAATAACTAACGGAAAAGATGATGTGGCGTTTACTTGGATACTTTGAGACACCTGGGCTAATATTTGGCAATGACTAGGCTAACATAACTCTCACATACGCCTACGTGGCGCTGCCACGTGGCTCGGTGGGCCCCGCCCACTTATCTCTAAAAAAAAAAAATGAAACTCTGTCTCTCTCTCCTCCCCCAAAACCCAACCCGTCCCCTCCCCTCTCTCTCTCTCTCTCTCTCTCTCTCTCTCTCTCTCTCTCTCTCTCTCTCTCTCTCTCCAATGAAGGGGACCAACCTCACATCCATCAATTCCCATTCCCTTAGATGACTCCGGCCATCATCATTTCCGCCGCCTCCATACTCACCCTTATCACCATCCTCTCTCCTCCACTCCCAGCCCACGCCCTCGGCGGCTCCGCAACTACCCTCGCCGTCATCTACGACTCCGCCACCGTCTGCGGCATCCTCGCCCAACGACAACCCCAACAAATCCAATGATGGCAGCCATCACTCACTCTCCAACAACAACCCATCACTCTCTCCCCAAACACCGTCTCCTTCGACTACATCGCCGGCGGCCGGAACACCCTCTGCGGCGTCAGGTCAGGCGGCTTCCGCCTCCACTGCTGGGACTCCAACTTCACCCTAAAAAGAATCAACAACAACAATACGGCGCCGTTGCAGGACCTCACTATAATATTCGGCTCAATTCCCAAATGGGTTTGCTCAATTCCTGTCAATCTCATATGGGTTAGGGTTTTCTTGCAGAGTCTTGATAAATACCAATAGGGTTTCCTGTTGGGGAAGCAATTCAACAATGGCGAGTTTGATACAAACCCAGTTCGTTAATCTATCCGTGTCAAGTATGTTTGTTGGAGGAAGTTTCGCTTGTGGTTGCAGACACGCCGTCGAGCCGGGTCGCCGGATACCCAGTTGTTCTGTCGCCGGAGTTGGGAACGCAATGGAAGTGGTGGTGGGTGGTTTTAGGGGAGGAGAGAGTGACAGAGTTTTAGATTAATTTTTTTTTTTTAGAGATAAGTGGGCGGGGCCTACCGAGCCACATGGCAGCGCCACGTAGGCGTATGTGAGAGTTATGTGAGCCTAGTCATTGCCAAATATTAGCCCAGGTGTCTCAAAGTATCCAAGTAAACGCCACATCAGCTTTTCCGTTAGTTATTGGACGGAAAATGGGACGAGGGTGTTAATTGATAACGGAATGCAAAGGTCAGGGGTTTAATTAACGTTTATTGAAGGTCAGGTGTCTCTATAATACTCGGTCCAAAGGTCAAGGGTTTTTTTGAATTTTTCCCTAAAAACTTGTACTAATGAGTTTCAAAACATGTTCAAGCTTAGCTTGTTTATGAGACAAGTCAATCTCAAAAAAGTTTTAATGGAGTTGACCACAAGCCGATCTCGAGTACTTAATAAGCTCCAAAAAATATGTTTTTGAAGAATTCGAACTTGAGACCAGAAATTACAATTTGTTCACATTTTTTAATGGCAAAAAAGAATTTTATCAATCAAAGATACAAGATAAAAGGCAAACCCGAAACCACTTGCCCACAAAATACAATTTGTTCACATGCTTATCAATCTCCGTCCCAAAAAGTTTGGCCTACTTTTCTTTTTTAGCTGTCCCAAAATATAGGACCAATTTAAAATTTTCAACAAAGAAAAGCCGGTAAATTTAATTTCTGCCCTTGAGATGCTTTTAACAATCAAAACAATAAGACCAAAAGAAGAATGATTGAAAATTTTAAAGTTTAAAGTGTGTTTTTAAAATTTTGAAAAAGTGCTTTGATTACATTGGCAACAAGATTTTCTACTTTCCGGAAAACAATTTAAATTCAAAACTTGATTAAATCCTATTTTATTAGAGTCAACTAATGAAGGGTAAACTTGAAAATTTATAAGTTCTAGGTAACATTGTGTATTGTACATAAAATTTGGAAATTTACAAGTAGGCCAAACTTTTTGGGACGGAGAGAGATTTAATTACGATGATTCAATTTTTTAGTATGAAACTAACTAGAAAACTTCAAAGAAACTAAAACTAAAGCAAATCCATTTTAAAATTTAAATGAAATACAGTTATTTAAAACTAAACAGGAATATTACGGACATCGTCTTCTAAACATGTTTAGCTGTCCCTAGCTCCAGCGCTCCCAAACAACGGCACTTTGGGCCCAAATTACGTCACTTTGTTCACTTCACATTTCCAAAAAAATTTCCAAAAAAATTCTTTCCCCATCTCTCATCTCTCCAATCATTAATCATATTTCTCTCTCTACTCATATCCTTTCATCCAATCATTATTTTCATTTTTCTCTCTATCTCTCTCCAATCATTACACATCTCTCTAATTATTACTTTTTCCAAAAACTCATCCAAACACTATCTCAAAAAATTTCTTCTCAAAACTCTCAATCAAACACAGCCGTCGTGGTTTACCTATTACTCAGGGATGCCAAGGTCTCACATAGATAGTCCGAACCATTTTAAAATTTTAAAATAATTTTTGAATGGTTTTGTAAAAAATCAGCCCAATTAGATAATTATAGGTGCTTGATCGAATCTTTCAATTTTTCATTTATAATTTCTTTCCCACTTTCACTATTTACGACATCTCAAAAAATTGTTTATATTTTCAAATGTATAACGTTTTATATATTCAATGTGGATCTCATTTAATAGCTCTCGAAGAGTTCTATTGAATAAAATTTTCAAAACTGTAAAAAAAAAATATTATAGATTGAGAGATGTAAACAATTAAAAAACGGTACACGTGCACATAAATGAACAAAGAAATTGGGACGGAGGGAGTAATGTGTGTGGTATTCTTGTAATCTGAACCAGCATATTGAGTTGCTTATTGAGATGCATTCATGAGATGAGAAAAATTATTTTGATCGGAGATTGATATGTATCGAATCTCATGGATAATTTTAAAAATATGAACTTATTCGATGGCTAGTCCGACTATTCATTGCCAAGCCTGCTAACATACTTTAAGCAAAATCTCGGATAGTCAACGTCACTCCGTCAAGGTCCTTAAGGGTCCTAAATTTTGAATGAAAAATTAAAAAGATTTTATCAAGTACCTATAATAATCCAATTGAACCAAATTCTTACAAGACTATTCGGAAAATTATTTAAAATTATTGAACGACTCGGGTTATTTATGTGGAACTTCAAAGTGGGTCCCACACAAGTTTTCGTAAACTTATAAGCAAGTTTATGGCGAGCTCTTCGACGTGAACGTTTCCGATCATCGACACGAGACCGGAACTCCCCGGAATCGCCGGGGACAGCAGGTGCTGTCCCTGGCAAGGGACAGCAGCACCCCTCTGCCCAAAAATATGAGAGATAGGAGGATAAAAGAAATGGGCGAATTTCCGAATTACCAAAAAAGGAAAACAAAAATGTGCCAATAAATTCTACTGATTCCATCAACCAAACGTTCATAGAAAACCAACAAGCGAATTTTAAAGTGTTCACGAATGACAACTCAAAGGAGAGGGGCGGAGAGGGACGCTAGATAAAGTACAAAAACATTGTTTTACCATCTCCCTCTGCCTCCCCTAAAACCGCCGCCGCCACGAGGTCCGCCTCTGCCCCTTGGACCGCCCCTTCCACGAAACCCACCACGGTCACCCCCTCTGCCAAAACCTCTGCCTCCACCACGACCTCCACCACGGCCTCCACCTCTACCACCTGCCTGTCCCCTGCAACCACAATGCGATAAATAGTTCAATGAGAACATAAATAAAGTAGACCAAATCAAAGGAAAAGTAATACCAAAGCTCTCTCCTTGGTTAAAACAGAAGCCGGACAAAACAAATGGCACTAATCGTCCAACATTTAAATTTTCTGTTCAACCACCTTCATAAGGCCTAGGGTATAGCTTAGCCAGACCGAACCAGCCCTGGTAGCTTCCAAACTTTTTAACCCAAACGAAGTGAAAATGACCGAACCAAACCCAACCAAGGAAATCCAAGTTCATTCGTGACATAACGACAGGTATTATCGCATTCAACGGAGACAGCAAATACAAATTCAAGCAAATAATACAATCTGTAAATTCAATGATGTGTTTAATATGCATCTTTACATAACTAATAAAAAAAACCAACCTCCTTTCAACATGTTACCCTATTCAGACGGACTTCTTGTATTCATATACCACAATCATCGAAGTCTCAAAACTGTAGCACAAGATATTGCCAATGAACGCCCTAAACTGCATGGAGCAGTCTCTAAACTGTAGCATCAGTTATTGCCTATTCACAGATGGTACTCCTATAGCATAACCGTTTCTAAATTGTGTAGCACAAGCACATAGTTAGGTAAAATCGTAGTTCTCCACTTAGTTTGACATATGATATGGAGCTTCTGCCAATGAACGCCCTAAGTAGCCTATTCACATGAGACACCCAATATAGGCATGCACAACTGAACGGCTCAAATCAATCCGTGCCTTAAAAGTTACAACTCACTGAAATAGAACATTCTAATGACGCTATATCGCCATCATTACGAAAGGAACATGATGAACCGAAAACAATCTCCTGCACAAGCAAGAAAGAAATATACAACTCAAACTCTTAGAAAATTAAAAGAAACATACTTTGGCTGTGGAAGAAATCGTGACAGTGGCAACAGCTTAGCCGGGTCAATATAGAACTTATCGCCAGCCGTGTAGGAAGTTGCTACAATGCCTTCCATCATTTTAACCGAGAAGAACTGCCAATAACAAAACCACAGAAGAAATCAAGCATCACTCCAGAACTAAAACACTGATTTTAAAACAAACTAAAACATGAGAACTGCTGTATGTCACCAAAATTTTATCAAAATTTTGTATCACCAGCTAATTGGGATGCTCGTTATTTGCTCAACGTATCAAAAATATTATACACCAGTTTATATTTATTTCACTGCATACACGAGAGGATGTTATTCACCTAGATTTTTATCAATGGGTGATACACAGCAGCCCCAAACAAAAAAGAGTATAAATTACATAAGGATGCATGAAATCATCAAGAAGTAACAAAATTAAGGGCTCACAGATTCATTGATGGGACCAAAGATTTCCTCCACTTTGCCAATAGGGGTCTTGTTCTGCAGATAAATATGAGCATTAAAGTAGGGCACTTTCTCATTTGTCAGCTTAGTCACTGCCTCCCCCTCGCAAGCATGAAGAAATGTCGAAACCTCTGCATATAAATTAAAAAAATACCCACATTCAAACATCATGAATCTGTATCAATAAGCATGAACAGATAGTACAGATCTTAGACGCCTGATCCTCCAGTAGGACACTCTGCTCGCACTCCCAATACTCGCTCTCACCAATTTTAGGAGTTTGGCACGTTTTTTAAAGACCCTGGAACTCATGCAACTGCGCATCTCCAATCCTTGCCCCTGTTTTTCTACCCAAACTTAATATTTAAGTAAGAACACTAAAAAACCCATCTCCAATGCATAACCCTTTGCCTACCCTGTGAGTTTCACCCATTTTCCAACCGAAATCAAAACCCTTTTTTTCAGCACCTCTTTTCACTTTCTTCTAATGAACAATTGTGTAGTGTTGACCCAGATTTTAGAGGAATAGCATAAAAAATACTAATAGATTTGGGGGAAAATAAATGTTTGCATCGGAGAAGGCATACGCAAATGGAGTTTTGACCCAAATTAGATTTGGGTTTGGAAGGCATAAATGTTTGCTTGAGGTTTGAAGGCTTTTTGCTTGTGCTCACTGGCTAGGGCTTTCTATTTCTTTTTCCGTTCTTCTTGAAGGCCTGGCAGAAGGAAGACCTGTCTGCTTTTTCCAAAGTTACCACTTACCATCTAACTAATTGGAGTATTTCCTCTTTTTTTTAAAACCAGCCCTTGATAGCTATTTAGCTATCTGCTGCAGTGCACACTGACAGCGAGCCTTGACTTGCCTTGTTTCCAATCCTTGATAATGGTTCAGTTCTTATTTTTACAGAGGGAACTTCACAGAAAATATGGCACGAAGACTGCCCGAAAGGGGGTCTCATCTCTCACTGCAGCACTTGCCGCCTACCCCTGAAATGGTCGAGAAAATCGATACAAATACACAAATACGTGTATCAAATACGCGTACATAAACATATATAAGTAGAAAGAACGGACCAACTACTTCCTCAGGCGGTTGGTTATAATCGTCGCGCCCACCGCCACCGAATCGACCGCCGCCACCAAAACGCCCACCGCCTCCTCCGCGGCCACCACCGAAGCGGCCGCCTCTACCGCCGCCTCCGCGTCCACCATCTCTTCCGCCCCTAAATCCACCGCCGCCACGGCCTCTTGGTGGGCGCATGCTTGGTCGAGAACAGAGAAGAGAAATTCTTCCGAAGTACCAAAAAAAAGAGAACAGAGGAGAGAGAGAGAGAGGTGAATGAGTGAAGAAAGATTGGGGTTTAGGGTTAGGGTTTAAGAACCACTATCTGATGGATTTACGGAAATGTCCCTCTTGGGACAATTTCTGTTGTTTTTGTAGGATAAAGATACGCGTACAGAAAAAATGGGACCGAAAATGTACCGATCGAGTTCGGGGATCCACTTTTGGGTCTCACACGAGTGATCCGAACCGTTCATTGTTCTTAAAACATTTTTCTGAGGGGCCAATTCCAGTTGTTTTTGTAGGGGCTGACGATGCCACATGTACCGAAGGCAAGGGTACCGAAATTGTACTAATCGGCTTACGGGATCCACTTTTGGGCCCCGCACGAATGATCCAAACCGTTCAATAATTTTAAAATAATTTTTCAAGTATCCTTACAAAAAATCATCTTAATTGGATATGCGTAAGTGCTTCATCCAAACTTCAAGTTTTTCATTCAGAATTCAGGATCCTAAGTTTTAAATGAAAACTTGAAATTTGGATGAAGTACTTACGCATATCCAATTGAGTTGATTTTTTACATGAACACCCAAAAAAATATTTTAAAATTGTTGAATGGTTTGGATCATTCGTGTGGAACCCAAAAGTGAGCCCCGCACGCTAATTAGTACGATTTTTGTACATTGGCCTTCGGTACCTATATGTTTATCGGGCTATAAATAGAGCTGAACTCATGTCTGAGAGTTTTTTTTGGGTATATGGTGCCCTTATTTTTAGCTTATTCGTTATGTATTTTTATAATAGCAATTAAGAATTTTTTTTCCCTCTATTCAAGCTACAAATAGGGGTGTACGGCTATAAACTATACCCCAAAAATAGTTACGTATGCTTTTAACACTTTTTTTTCTTTCCAGATTAGTAACTTTTTTTTTTTTTTTTTGAGTTGCAATTTTTCTTGATAACCATACCAAAATTTCTCATGCTAGCTTAAGCCCCCCAACTAGATTTTGTTTTGGGTTTTCTCCCCCCTCAAACCCTCATATTTTCATCCTTAGGTATTTGCAAATTTCAAATTAAGTGAAATTTGGTGCATCCCTATTAAGTACTCTCTTGATTGTTCTTGATTAGATTATTCAAAAGACCAAAATTCCTATTCAATTTTAGGGGCTCCAATTAATAATTACTCCTATAATGTTTGAAACCTTATAGTTTTATTATTATTTTATAAATTATTGGTACAACGTAAGAAATTTTCAGAAATTTTCAATTTTGGGGGTGTCATCGCTCACATTTTCCTTGGATTAAAATCAGGAATAGCATATCCAGAGGTATCGCAATAGTAGTGGTTGTGATGGTGGTGGCGATAGTGGTGATTCATTATCGTCGTGGTGGTGGTAGTAGCAAATTCTCAAAAAAAAAATTGAAGGACAATTTGAGATTTTCGTGAACAAAATTCGGATCTCATAATAGAAAAATCTAGCAACACAAAAATGCAATAGACCTAACAGTGAGCATTTAGTATGTTTATAATAGAATAGAGTGAATTACCAAAAATAATAATAATAATAATAATAATAATAGAACAAAGTGAAGTTTCAGTGTAACCTTTTCTTTTCTTTTTTTTGACTTGTATTTTTTTTTTCATGGCTTAATAGCAAGGGGCAACCAAGCTAGGGCTCGAGCTTGGGCAACCCAAACATTAGGGCCGGCCCTGGTCCCCGATTTTGTTTGGCAGGATTTTTACGCTTTACTACCATTGGTAAAGAATTTTTTTTTTTTTTTTGTCTCTATTCAACGTCTTTTTCATTGATAGTTTTGCGTTAAATTATTGTAGATTATTGATTTTCAGAAAATTAAAAAATCATATGAACCAAAATTAAAAGAAAAATTCAAAAGTCTAATTCAAAAAAGTCTAAAAGAATTCAAAAACATTTTTGTTGTTAGTGAACTATTTTAAGGTTTTCATCATACTTTTTATTTTATATTCATCTCGTCGAGACAAACCAATAATTTAAAAGAAAAATTAACGCAACACTAATAAAAGCAGTTTTTCTTTAATAATGACCAAATAATAATCTAAAACTATACAGATTGTTTTGTTTACGACATGAGAGGGCACCACTTGAGGTTCAAGCCAGGGGATTTGATAATGGATAGAGCTTGTGCATCTTTTCTGTTAAAAAACATTCTTCACACTAAGCTTATATAATAAAAATTATAATGCCAAAACTAGTAATCTTACAGTTCACTATGGTTTGTGATTAGTCCAGGTCACTACGGGTACCCCAAGTCGGCCTACAAAAACACGAAAACCTTTAGAAGAATGTCGGAACTCGAAACCCAAAGCCAGTGACGATTGAGTGCCGAACAATTTAGAAGAGTCCTACTTCATTCCGTTGAAAAAGAAGCCCATTGTGTGGAGCTAGGCCACTAAAGATCAACCAGTGGCCATCGTTCGATTTCTCAAAGCCTTATCCGATGGTGATCCATTGTATTAAGGTCGAGCACGAAACAAGTGGCAGCCGACTAGCCGGGAAGGGATACAGGAAAGGGAAGATCGCGAGGAGGTGAACGTTAAGAACATCTGGTGACTCAACCCATCACCAACGCGAACTTAATCATACTACTGGTGTTAGGCATTTCCTGCTAATGATTATTCCTGAAATGAAAACTTCTGCAGCTGAACAACTTCAACAAAGCACTTCACGAGAAAATCTCGGTCTATGCATCTCAATCCAGTCCAAACCTTTTGGTTTCTGGTGATACATTTGTTGAAAGCTTCACAAACATTAACTACGTAAACATATCCAGAAATTCAACAATAGACGGGAATTGAAACCCTTTTCAACACCTTTTTTCGCTTGTGTATTGGGGAACCAAAAAACAAAATAGGAGTAGCATCTGTATCAAATATAAATTAACTCCATGTAGCACTTGTTTCCCTTTTTAGATGTACAATGGCAACTAAAAACCATAAGTTCGGCTTTGCAAAATTACACAATGTCTATTGGGGAACCACCATTTTTCCATACCTCAGTTAACTCTTGCGTTGTGGGCTATCACTCTTTTATTCTCCCATTTTACAGCAACATTGAGGAAGATTTACATGGAATGCCAGGATTTTTCTTCTGATTCGAGGAGAAAATCATCCACCTAAAACCCGGAAGTTGATATTTTCACCTCCGCTTCTCGAAATTCGACCCACGAGTCCAATTCGTTGAATGGAAGTACTGGATGCACACGCTACATCACCCGTTAACAAACAGTTCGGCCGTAACATATAGATGCAATGTAGAGATTTTTGGACCATTTTTCCTGCAACAAGGATTAAGGTTGCATGATGAACCACTACCATTTACTATGAAAAAACAATACCAAAAACAAGATAGAGAACCCGCCACATAATAAACAATGGGAATTAGATTCCAAGAACCATATTTGTATCGATTCATGTAAATCTGCAGACACGAGGGAGAGAGAGAGAGAGAGAGAGAGTGTGTGTGTTTTCTTCGAATAGCTATTGCTCGCACCCTGACAATCTAAAGAGAAATTCAGAAAAGCCAATCCCGACGTAAGACGGGGGTTATGGTTTCATAATGTGATCCTATTAAATCTTATCTCTTCAGTTGATTAAATGCATCTTAGGAAATGTTCTGAACTTAATTTGGACAGAATTAAGTGCCAATTATTACCTTTACATGGGTGCTTGGGAAGGAAGATGTACGCAGAGTTTCTTGAGTCTCATCGATGATTTTACGTTTTGGTACACTCAGTATGAAGGCTGCTTGATCAGCAGTAGCAGCCATGGAAGTAATTCTGAAACCATTCTCCCACCGCCTGTGTATTCCTTCACTAGGGTACAAAAAGTCGAGCTCCACTACCTAGTAGAAGCAAGTTCAAAAGATCAGCATCAGCTCGTCTAGAAATGTAGAGATGTAAGGTTTGCAGAATCGGAATGCACCGAGTTAAGTTGAAAGAAAAATTAACCATAAAGCGAACAAGAAGAATATTAAACATGGTTCAGCCAATCTTGGCCTTGCACACAAAGGAGGGGATACATCTATCTCATTCACTTAAGGCATGTTTGTTTGTCCGGATTAGAGCATCCAATTCAACAATAAATCCAAGGCGACCACATATCCTGTGTTTGATTAGAACTTTTGCAGTCAAGATTT
Source organism: Vaccinium myrtillus (assembly GCA_016920895.1). Taxonomy (NCBI): domain Eukaryota; kingdom Viridiplantae; phylum Streptophyta; class Magnoliopsida; order Ericales; family Ericaceae; genus Vaccinium; species Vaccinium myrtillus. Next base: position 12,662,992 of record CM029270.1, on the reverse strand, counting down.
AATATCCATTTGATATTATATTCCACATCCGAACATACATTGAATATACCGTACCATTATGCACACAAAGGAGGGGATACATCTATCTCATTCACTTAAGGCACGTTTGTTTGTCCGGATTAGAGCATCCAATTCAACAATAAATCCAAGGCGACCACATATCCTGTGTTTGATTAGAACTTTTGCAGTCAAGATTTAATATCCATTTGATATTATATTCCACATCCGAACATACATTGAATATACCGTACCATTATGTGTATGGTATTATAATCCCTTCAGTATCAGAATGGTCAAACAAGGTACAATACTCATGTGAGAATGAGACATATAGTCATGGAATACACAATCTTATCCCTCAGCTGTAGAGAATGATAGAACTACAAAATACAAAATTGGAGATGTGAATCGTGATACGCATAGTCATGTGACCTCCCATATCTAAAACACTAGCTGTAAATCATGGGATATTTCCTATCTTCGAAAATCTTGTCATCAACTATTATCTTTAACACAAGTTACGACTTGATTAGACAAACCATACCTGCTCAGAATATCCAGAGTTCCTTGACATTACCACACCCCAACGACTGCCAGCAGTAGTCATGGATGTGACATGGAAACCTTCTTTCCACTTTTTGTTAATCCACTTGAAAGGAAAAGCTTCACTCACTTTGTAGGACTGCTGGGTGTAAGGAGTTCCTAACCAATTCCAAAGCATCGTTACTAGAGAACAAACCATGTGCAGCAGGTCATACCAAAATGAGAGTGTGTGGAAAATTAGTTAACTACTAGCGTGAAGTTTGAGATTATTGTAATAAAATAAAAATAAGCATTGTTTCTACTATATGTTATGCAAAAAGGGAGGGCGCTTCCCCAAAGCCAACGTGTCAATCCCGTTCATACCAGAACAAACTTCGCACAATTAGACCTCAAATGACTGCATATGTAATCATGTATGGGGGAACAAGTTCATATATACACATCTAAAGTAAGTCAACCTACTGGTATTTTTCTACAGTGTATAGACTATTACCACGCCATGACTAAAGTAAGCCACCTTTGCAGGGAATCCTGAATCTCCCCACCCCGGAATTTGAACTACCACTAATCAGGGATTGAAATGACAACCATAAACCTCTCTAACACAGCCGGTATCTAATTCAACACAGCATTTATTTCTCCTCCATAAGTTCCTTTTCCTTTCCCTTTTTCTATGAGTTACAGATGCGCACAAACAACAAATATCTGAATCAATTCCAAAATTTTCCTGAACTCAAGAAAAAACAGTTCATTTGCTAACCTTTTGACATAATAACCAAGGAACTTCCATTGGTAGCACCAGCAATCGAGCTGATATAGTAATTCTTTTCCCACTGTTCCATGATCCAATCCTGACCAAAACCCCCCAAAAAAGTGAGCATCTCCTTGCAAGAATTAAACACAGAGAAGATAGTATCGAAACATCAGAAAATGACCTTATGCAAGAAAACAGCTGAGAGTTCATAAACCTGGGAACAGAAACCTGTTCCCGCATCCATAATGAGGGCCCAAAGATTCGCTGCAGAAGCCACACAGCTGATATATAATCCATCTTCCATACCCTTTTCTACATGCTGGTGCAGCCTTGAGTCGGCAACATTATAGTGATATCTGCAAATCCAACAGATCGCATTTTATTTATGAGCAAAAGAAATACATCAAAACCAGTAATGGGAACAAATTCTCTAAGTTATTTTGGAAGTAATCATATTGCTCGTATAAAAAGGGAAGAAAAAAAAAAGTTAATATTAACAGATGGAGTTTACGCAGAGATCGACAAGTTTCAATCAGTTTCAATGGGATTTCCCATGCATACATTTCTACAATTTTAATTTCAAAGCAGCCAGTAATAGGTTGGGGCATGGGGCCCTTTTACAGGGATTATCCATGTTTTAAACCTTCACAGTGAGAACACATTAGACTTAATTGAATCTCCAAAGCACCGTATAACTAAGCCACCATCTAAAGAAACGAGATAAATAGAACATACACAAGCTTCCATTCTTTTTGAAATTTGAAACGCACGTGCTTCTGGATATGCAATTTAGTTTTAAATGTCTCCTTGCGAAAATTAATTCCGACATTCATACTTTCTTGTCCACTGTGCTTAGATTGCTCTTTAAAAGAGATTGCAATCTCACAAGGCTTGGAAACCTAGTTATTTCGAACCTTCTACCAGTGAAATCCATCAAGTAAAGTTTAGGAACATAGACACACATATGAACCTGTATTAACCTTCCAACCCAAAAAAGTATAAATCAATCATTGTGATCAAGGGACGAATCTAACAGAAAATAGAGGAAGACAGTAAAAGCGGAGGCGGCTCCTTCTGATAAAGGTTTGGTTAATATCGTCGTTGATCTCACGACAAATCACTCTAGGTTTTTTCAATAAATAGGTAACCCTCTTTTTGTTAGGTTAATATCGTCGTTGATCTCACAACGAATCACTCTTAGGTTTTTTCAATAAATAGGTAATCCTCTTTTTGTTAAATTAACCCTTAACAAGGCCATCATTTGGTAATTTTATGTGGCCTCAATAACTTTTGACCTATTTCATGGATTCTCTATCAAATGCACACCATATCTACCAAATTTAGACACGTAAATTAACTTTTTAACTTCTGTTACCCAATAAGTTACGCAAATGAATGCCGATAAAAAAAAAAAAAAAAGTGACGCAAATGAAGATAACTGCCACAACTGTTGTCACCCAGTTGTTCCCCGTTTGGGGTTTGATTCTCAATGCTCAAAGACAATTAAGATAAACTAACCTGCTCTATCCCTCTCTCTTTAGAGATACCAAGCCAATGGCCCAGCACATTGACCACGGTGCGGTGGGAGGTTTTGCAATAGAAACAGGGTAGTATGGTACAATTAGGTATGCAAAAACCATATTGCCATCTTAGAAGCATCAGTGGCATTCCACTGTGGTTGGCAGGACAGAGACTGCCTCATCTTAAAGAAGAAGACAATCCTGCTCGTTCTTACAATCTTAGTTTTAATGCCTCTTGTTACCCCAAATCTCAGTGTCTACCCATGACGGTTATGCTTTGGATCAAAATTTAATAGATTGACCCGTCGTGCACTGACAATAACCGAGATCACAAAACCTAGGAATATCACTAAAGAAGCATATCTTTTGCTCACCCTATCTTACAGAAAAGCTTTTGAGTACAGAACTATGTTACCAGGGAATGCTACTAACTACGTTTTCGTACAAACGTTCCGAAACATGGTACACTTCTGTTCCAAAACGGTAAATCTAGCAATCCGCAAATCTTGTCCCCAAAACTTTAACTTATTAATGTAAAAATCTAGATAAAGTAATCTAACGATATGGATTAAAATGAAGTGCAAATCGAGAGACTCAATAACATCCCTAGCGGCCATTGTGATGTAATCTAATGATATAGATATGTAGCAAAGGGGTATAGTAGTTAGTCGAGATATGAGGGGGGGATTGAAACCATTCGTTGAGTGCAATTGAGAGACTCGAATTGACATTTATGGCTGTCATTCGTTGAGGAAAGGCACTTTTGACACTTACACACAAATTTAAAGAGGATGGGATTAGGATTTGGGGAACACGAGCCCAAGTGTTTCTTAATATTCTTTATTACCGTGTTTGATACACCTGCGATTAACCACATCACTAGACAAGTGTGGACTATTTGTCCGTTTAGTACCCCATGTGGGGGATAAACTAATACCAGGGGGAGGGAAGGGGTGGTATTAGCTAGTCCCCTCCTCCGGATTATCTCCCTCCTTATCCAATAGTCAAAAATAATCATCATCGTCTTTATCCTATCTTTATCCCACCCTAACCAAACACAGTACAACATGTCAACAACTAATCCTAGTACTCCTACAATTCCATCTCTTATCTTGTGTGCCCCACTTGTCCCTTTTATCCCCATCCTTAATCCATCTTATCCAATCCCTCCCAAAAATAATCCGGCAATCAAATGTGCCCTTAGTGTTTAACATATTTTTGTTCTTTTATTTATGCCCGTGAGTTGTTTAGTCTTTTGATTCACCTTTCTTATTAGGGTTGATAGCCTTGCTTATTTGCGTCTCTTGAATGATCAACTTTTGTTCTAATGCAATAATAACTGAAATCCAACCAGGCCCACGGTTTAAGGTTGTCACTTAGATCAACCATAGATCAACCATAATACAGGAGGTCTCATGTTCAACTCCCGCTAGCAACAGCTTGAATTTCCAAGTACTCGGAGTTTTAAGGATGGGTCCAAAGTGGCTTGCGCCAGCTGACCTACTAACCCTTAACCTAACCACGTGGCTCAAAAGGTTAACCTCGAGTTATACAGTAGCTGCTCGAAATCGTTTATATTTAATTCTCATATTTCAAATCCAACCGATGTGGGATATCACAATCTCCCCCACTTAAGATCGCAACATCCTCATTGCGCCCCATGGTCCAGCACTTCCAGCCACCAAGCGATATGAGACAAATACACGCTTAAGCACTTCAAGCTCCTCAAGCTTGTCTCATGTGGGACTCGCCCAAGAACAACAAGCACCTCAATCTCTTCCCTTGTCGGGCCCACCCAAGCACGTCCCCTCACGGGACCCACCTCACACTTCTAGTTGTGCAAGCTCTGATACCACTTGTAACGACCCACACCAGCTCACCTGCTAACCCTTAGCCTAACCACGTGGTTCAAAAGATTAACCTTGAGTTATAGAGTAGTTGCTCGAAATCGTTCATACAGTAGCTGCTCGAAATCGTTTAATTCTCATTTTTCAAATCCCAATGATGTGGGATATCACAGATTTCTTGCTACCAGTAAGAATAACAGGGCAGCTTTTAGCGCTATGATTTAGATTGGTGACCATGGTATGAGAGCTCTGGTTCCAAGAGAGTAGAGAGTCGGGACTTATCAACCCGTCTCTATTATTCGTGTACCTTACTCTACCCGTGTTTGTGCACCTTGTTCAAGTCAATTTGTGCGTCTCCCCACAAAAAGACTGAGCTCGATATATATTGTTAGCTCAATTTTCTAACAAGTTATCGTCAGCTTAATTTTCTAACAAGTTAGGACTTTGGGGACAATTGGGTAAACCTTCCCAAACAAACAAAATATGTTTTGAGTACTTAGTTAAAAGTCTAGTGTAAACAAACTACTCCCTTCGTCCCCTTTCCTTAGTTCCCTTTGGAGATCACAACTTATTAAGGAAACATCATCTTCGCACTTGTCATATTTTCATTCTCTTTTCACCTTTTGTCTTTTAGGAACATCATCATTGCCTTTTCTTGTCGCTAGTAATTAATTTCAAAAAGGAAGGCATCAACTTTGGCTTATTACTCCCTCCATCCCCATTTATTGGTCCCTTTTGGGAATTCCAACTTATTTAGGGAAGACAATCATTACATTTGTCATATTTTTACTTTCTTGTTTTACACTTTAACTTTTTAAAAAACATTATTGCCTTCTCTTGTTACAATAAATAAAATAAGTTGAAAAGTAAAGGGGGAAAAGGTAAACTCAACCACTTTAGCCCATTACTTTTGAACAAGGACAAAAAAAATTGGACAACAAAAAGTGCTAAAAAAGACCAAAATTGGGGACGAAGGGAGTATTAATTGGCTTTTCGAACAGGCATGAATACAACATCTATAGGCTAACTTCCGTCTTGAAAGTTATTTGATGTACTTCATTATTTTGCAATTCTTATGAATTTCGAATTTCATATAGAAATCCATTGATTCCATTAAGCTAGCTATATGTTGTATATTATCAACGGTTTCCGCATAAGAGGGTTTGATAACTTTTGAACTAGGACAAATCTTTTTGGGACTACAACAAGTGTCAAACGGGACCCACAAACGGGCTCGGAGGGAGTATGTTATAAGTTACCAATACAAAAATGTGTTGTGACCGGCGACCACACGATCAAGAAGATTATCGCTTGCCCCCATATCAAGATATATGCTTATGAGTTTTTTTGTAAAGGTTCATTTACTCATTGAAAAAACATAATTTAGGAAGCCAACAAGAAGAAGATGAATTCAAGATGCCAACTTATGAAGCCTTGGTGAGAGAAATAATAAATTATTTGTCTATTTCAAGTTGGGGTTGACAGCTCAAAGGCCCAAGACTATGAAGGAATAGGAAAAGAACTGCATATAACAGCCTTAAAAAGCTTGACAACTTATCAACAAGAAAATGATGACTCTGCTGAAAACAAAAAAGAATATTTGGATAAAGCGGGATTGATTGATGTGGTCAGTTTGCTGATCCACCCGTTTATTCCCAAACCCAACAACAATTCAGGTTCTCAGAAGTGTCAAGTAACTCACATTCTCTTATCCTCTTCGGTCTCTTTGATTTCCTTTCTTATCTACCTAACATCTTTATCTATGTAGGTGTAAAAGACCAGTGACAAATCCCAGGACAATGTCATGCCAACTTTTGATAAACAACCATGCAAAACACAATGTGAATTTCCAATATTAGACATGCATCTTACTTTCTACTAAGAGGTCAAAGTAAAATAAACATAAACCTATATATGCATGCACTTAGAGACACTTTGTTAGAAACTCCAACATACGCATGCACTCAAAGGCCCTTTCTTAGAAACTCAGAGCTTTACCTGCATTAGTTAATATCACCTCCACAACTAGCTCCACAACTAGTTATATGCGCCTGGACTACCACTCCACTCATTGCAAATTGGTTTTTAAGTTAGATGCTTTAACTCCCATTAATGACATGACATGACTGTCTAAATAAGAACTCCACTATCCATTTAGGTATCTCCACTAAATATACAGATACTATATTACGGTTATCTTCCAAAGTTGTGCCATTCCTAATTTAATAGAATCTAGCATCCTACAAAACCCACTAATCTTATTCGTCAATTAATTTTGGACAGCACAATCATATCCAAATGTTTGAGAGTTGTATCACCCAACAAACAGATTTCATCTAACCAAGTCCGTGTCTGCAATTTTTTCTTCGTTTTCTTTCCATCGCAAGAGTGTGAGAGAGAGGAAGAATGCACCAAAAAAATTTACCACGGAAAGTTCCATAACAGTTGGAACAACAGAAAAAAGTGACAGACTGGCAGTTAGCGAGTTAAAGGGTACCATCCTCTTCAGAACAAAACAGAAAATACATTCTTATAAGCACAAACAGAACATCAATAACACTCTTCCTATTCTCAGGTCTTTTTGCAGCAGACAAGATAAACTGGTCCGTAGCTTTACAATTTCAGGAAGTCTAAAAAGTGAAAGTAAGATTTGAGCGCCAGAAGAAACCTTTGAATGCTCCATGAGGAAAAGTGCAATCTGAAGAATTATTAACGCAAACTCGTTACACTATGAGTAATTTTATGCAAACCACGCAAAGTAACTTACCTCTGCTTCATGGGACGGCGAGCATTGTAGACTGACACCCATTGGGTAGCAGGGCTACCTAGCCTTACTTTCTTCTTAGGTTGTTCATCGTCTTCCAAGTTTATGGGCAATCTTCCACGCTTCTGTCCGACCTGATGCAGAAGTCATGTAAGTTCAATAACATCTCATGAATCTTACAAAACTCAAAACAGAAGAATAAAAATATAACCTTGAGGGCACCATCGATTCTAATTGGTCTCAGTGATGTGCACGGTTCAATCAAACTTTCAAAATAGGATATCAGTTTGGAGTAATTTGGTTCTTCATCAAATTTCATTATTGTGACAGCTTCGAGGAACTCTTTAAACGGGGCAGGACAAAAGCAACACATCAACTCTGGAGAAGTAGCCATCTTCTTTTTGCAAACAAGAAAACTCTTGTTGTCCCCCTGTAACATGAAAAACAGAAGGAAAGAAGTTAATGACAACGTTTATCAGCTGACATGAAAACTCAACAGGAACACGTCGAATGGTGGAAGCAATTTTGCCAACTCGCCTGGTAGCCTTGCCATGGTAGTCTTCCTTTAAGGAGAAATATCAAGGTATACGCTAATGACTCAAGATCATCCCTTCTACTCCCTGTCCGGCCTAAATGTGCATGGACACTTGCATATCTTACCGTGCCCCTGTTGCAAAAGCCTGTTAATAAATTCTAAACAAGGTAATATGATTAATATTAAACAAAATTACAAACCTGAATATATCGGGCCGCTGATCATATTCAACATGCTGTCCGGATGTATCCTTCCATTTAGATGCTGAATCAACAACATATTAGAGGCACTACCAACAATAATTTGATATGAAGTGATAGCCCATTATAGATATTGCAATCCTAAATGTTGATGACTTAGGGAGTGCAGAAAGAGTGATAAATATAGAAGACAATTTAAGAGTGTACAGCATACCCAAACCAAGATCAATAAGATATAGCTTCTTGTCATCAGCAGATCCAGGCTGACCGAGTAAAAAATTTTCCGGCTTCACATCTCCATGCACAAACCTTGTTATTAAAAGCCCCAAGTCAAAGAAAACCATAGATGTTAGAACCAAAAGAGCACTTTAATGATTAATCCAGGTTGAGCAAGTAAATATTAAATTTCTGACTTCATATCATGCGACAGCTTTGTTTTAGGAAAGAAGAGCACAAGTTATATAAGCAGTAAACAACTGTATTGAGTGATGGCTTTGTCAAAGACTCACAGTTTCTGAGTCACACTTGACATTATTTTAACCTTAGAAGCATATCTGTCATTGATGAGACTTACCCCTTCAAGTGAAGCTTTTCAAGAATTGATATTGCCTCCACTGCAATGCAAGCAGCCATGTTTGGCGACATCCTATGGCAGGATTTTTAAACATCTAAATTAGCTTAGAAAACATGTGAGCGAACCATGAAGGGAAAATAATCGTGTGTGTGTGTGTGTGTGTGTGAGAGAGAGAGAGAGAGAGAGAGAGGGAGACTTACGACTGGCCTAAAGAATTCCAGACATCCCAAAGGCTGGGCCCAAGCATGTCCATTACCTGAAACATATTTTTTAATGACCTTCAATTGCTATGATCATATTTGGAAGACCTTATAAAAAAGATCGCAAACTAAACCTCACCAGAATGTAAAAATCTCCCTGGCGACCCTTGTAGTGAGCAGATGGTATCCCATAACAACCGTTCAGAGTACTTCATCAAGTAGATCACGAAAAAGTTAATACATTTGACACATTTAAAGTTAGATTTGGTCCAGCTCAATATATACGTGGCATGTGGACATGGTGCTTACTTGTACACTTGCCATTCATAAGGAGGCCCATAATTGCAGCCTTTACTATTTCGGTGCTCAAACTTAACAGCGACCTGTATATAAAATCTTATTGATGCGGTTTGAAGGAAGATGGTTAATGGAAACCTCAAAGATAGCTATGACCAGTTGTATTACCTCAAGTGCATCTGGTCCTGTTCGTCCAGAGCCACCACTTACTCTTTTGCCAACATAAACTTGACCAAAACCACCCTTCCCCAACTTCCTATCTACCTTGTATATCGGAGAATTACTTACTTGTACCTGCACCAACAACTCTTCCTGAATTGAATCGTCGACAGAGGATAACTAAACAACCAAAAAGAACTCACGAAGATACATAAAATGACCAAAGCCAAGTACATTGGGTCATTGATCCATCTTAACCACGTGATACTCCATTTTTACTATTTAAGACATCTCAAAAAATCTTTCGTATATTTGTAGTCAATTCCTTTGCAGATGAGTTAAAAACTTGTCTTCATACCTAGTTGATGTCTTTTGATTGGTAGAAAAAATCTTGATTTTCTTCTCACCAAATTATGTAATTCATTGACCAGATATAAGGGGAACGACTACCAAAATAGGGACAAACAAAAATGGAGGGACTAAAAGATATACCCAAGAATAGAAACATTGCAAAAAGGAAGGGTGGGAAACAGTAATTACCCGATCAGGAACAGGGGTTGTGCTTGCTTCTTCTTCAACACCCAATTTATCAGCACTTCCTGCCTCCATTGCAATGTCTCTATCTGCAACTTCAGCTACTCTATTGGCAACTGGTTCTCCGATCCCTGCGGCAACAGGTTCAGGAAGAACTTGACAGGGAGGCTCAGGGTCTAGATCTATCAACCTAACTCCCCTTCCTCTACCAGGCCTTGTGGGTTTCGCTGCTGAAGGCCCTTTTGCTACTGTGGCATTACCACCCCTTGCTCTTCCTCCACCAACTCTCCTCCTGGTTCTGTCTTGAGCAGGTAAGAGACAATTTTCCACTTGATCAACTGGTTGAGGGGCGGCCTGAAGATCACCGAGCCGTTTTGATCTTCGTGCTCCGCTTCGCAGCTCTGGCATTGTCACCCCATGCAAATCCGATGCCCCAGTATCCCTTTGGAACTTCTGCAAACCATCAATAAACCGGAAAAATGAGCAGTTTACACATTACTAGCTACCGTTTCAATGGTTCTTGTACTCATTGCCTTTTAAGAGATGGAATACTATCAATCACCCATCACTAATTTTGGATCAATTTGCAAGCGAAAGATCCATTGGCCAACTGCCATTTATGCAAACTTTTGCGAACCACCAATGAACAAAAAAACAAAACAAAAAAAAGAGCAGTTTACACTTCTTTTTGTGTATAAGTAATTTACACTTCAGTAGCTCCGCTTCCATGGTTCTAGTATTCACTGCCTTTTAAGAAATGGAAAACTATCAAGCATCCTTCACTATTTTCGGATCGATTTGCTAGCAAAAGGCCCATTGGACAGCTATGATTTAACCAAACTTTCGATCATTTTACCCATTTACGGTTTAAAAAAATATATTTGATCAAAGTTGTAGGCTTTCTGAGCAGACCAAATAGGCATTTAGGCTATAAGCGGCAAAATCTTGTTTTGTCCGCATAAATAAACATGAAAGCGTCTGTATCTAAAAGGAAACACACAATCAAACTTTTTATGCTCTAGCATGCAAAGAACACATTTTTAATACATACAAAAAACAGCGATAAGTTTCAAGGAAAATGAAAGAATCTTAGTTCTTCATAAACATAAACAAACCAAAAAATGAATATATCAAGGCTATATCTATGCAATCTGATCGTGCAATCAACAATGTTAACACAACAACGATCGATTCAAAACTAAATGAAATCCATGTAAGACCAAACCAAATCTTAATCGACTACCAAAAAAAAAGTATCAAACTAATCATCGTATGGAGTAATCGAGCAAATAGATCGCACCTCAAATACCGCAAAGCAAGAACGATCGGAGACAAGTAGTTGAACAATCGATACATTCAAACTCAGAAGAATCCTGTGGATGATTCCATTTGGCTTCAGATCTTCACTGAGTACACATTCGTCATGAAACTTGAATCAAATTTTTTTTTTTTTAGGACGAAATCGCCGCTTGATTTAGAGAGAGAGAGATTGGAAAGCGATGAATTTTAGGGGAAGATTCGGGCGAAGTGTAGATGGATTGTTTTTTGGGTAGTGGAGACGATGATATGGTTTGTTTTGCTGCGTTGTTTCTCTCACCGAGTCTCCGTGTAAACGGACGTGTATGCAGTATGCACATATATGCGTCCTTGTAAAAATGAGGTGAGTTCTGGCTGGGATATTTTCGGAATTTCTTGTATTTTTTGTATTCATTTTCGTACTGAGGGTTTTTTTTTTTTTTTTTTTTTTTTTTGCAAAACGGTGGTAAGGGGCAACCAGAGTAACAACCTCCTATAGATGTGACTATTGAGGTTCCCGACCTGCTGTGAAATGCCCGGTTGAGACATAGCTACTATCTGAAGAGAATAGGCCGATATTGAGGTTGAGTTTCCTGCTCACTAAAACCCCCGATTCTCATTTGCTAAAAGTAGTAGGGTGCTTTAAGCAATTTTTTTTTCAAAGAAAAAAATAAGTATGTGAGAGAAAATTAATCTCTCCATCCCATATTGTTGGGCATCTTTCCTTTTTAGGACGTCTCAAAGAATTGTCTATAATTTTTAATTTATTAAATTTTTTATATTCAATATGGATCTTGTTTAATAGATCCCAATTAGTTTTATTAAACAACGTTGTTGGAATGACAAAAAAATATCATAGATTATGAGATACATACAATTCTTTGAGGCATTCAATAAGGTAAAAAAAGGCCCGACAATATGAGACAGAGGGAAATTGGGGGGGGGAAGGGGGGCACTCCTCGGCCGTCCGATTATGTTTTTGACGGTCCGGATGCATTTGACAATTTTAATTTAATTTAAATTTATTTTTACCGATAAAAAATCAAAACAAATTACTAACTTTTTAGCAACTTAACTTTTAGCACTTTTATGAAAAAAACTAAACTAGTTTTACCAATTGGTGCTAAAAATAAAAAATAAAAAACTCGGCCTGAATGCACACGTTACACATGTATATGGTTTTCCCTTGTTTTTTAAATTTAAAATCTCTTTTGTTTTTTGTATTCAGGGAATTTGATTTTAGATTAAGGTAATGGAAATAAATTTATACTGAAAAGTCAAAGGGGCAATAAGACTGTCCTCTAAAGAAATGGAAAGTAGCACTAATTATTTTTGTTGGTCAAACTCTTGGAATATAATAATTTCATAATTATCAAGATATACAACAAAGAAATACCATATGAACAGTTCCCGCAAAAATCAAATCAAGCTTAATCAGAAATAATTCGAAAAATAATTTAAATCAAATTTTAAAATTTATAATTCTCCTTAACATAGCCCAGAAAAATCGACTGTCTAAATAATTTATCTTCTAAAAAAGTAAAAATGTTCATCTGAGGATCTCAAACTAGTCTTTCATTTATACTTTTACAAATTCATGCTTTGAATAAATCAAAATATTATATATGAGTCGATCAAATTTTAAAAAATAATAATTTTACTTATTACAGACGAGAAAAGTAATTATATGAAACAACATGAAAGTAATATAATTTATGTTTTTAAATAAGTTTTATACGTTTTTGTGTAATTACTATTCACTAACAAATGCTTCTTTATGATTTCCCTCTCTTCAAATGTTTTATCTTCTTTCTTCAAGAAAAAAAAAATTGTAAAAGATAAACGAAGAGTAAATAAAAGAATATGTATATTTAACACGAAATAGGTAAAATTGATTAGACTTGTTGAAATTTTGATACAAAAAAAAAAAAAGACAATCTAAATTTTTAAAAAATGCACCTGTTAACTAGGGAAAGACCTGGCCTTTAGGGGTGCACAAGAAAACCGATATAACCGCCAAACCAATCCTATCCAAACCGAGCCGGTCAATTTGGTTAGGTTCTATGGTTCATTGGTCTGGTTATGGTTCTAAAAATCTAAGAACCGGTAATTATGGATCGGTTACTGGTTCTCAATTTAAGAATCACGGTTAGAACTGAACCAGACCGTATGATATTAATATATATATGTGTGTGTGTGTGTGCATTATGCATGTACAAAATTATGAATTTATAAATTCCTATAATTATTTATTTATTTTATGAGTTGTTTTGGTGCTCTAAATTTTAAATAATCTTTTGAACTCATGTGTTGTGATAAAGTTTTTCTTAATCGGGTAGAACCAGAACCGAACCAAAACCGGTTCCGTCTTGCGGTGTGGATCTGGACAGGTTCCTCATGTGTATTGGTTAGGTTTTGGTTCTTAATTTTGTAGGACCGGTCAGAATGGTCCGGTTACTGGATTTGTAGAGAACCGGTCCAATCCGGACCGTGTGCACCCCTACTGGCCTTGTTGTAAATGCTCGGACATAGAAATGAAACAAAAAATAAGAAAAAATATTTTTCATCAATTCTTTTGGAGGACCAACAAAAAATAACAAAATCAAAGTCTCGGGCAAAAATAAATTACTTCTTACAATTTTCTCACGTATTTTACAAATTATATTTTCACTCCTGCCTCTCATTACCCAAGAGCATCATCTCCAATATTGAGGAAAAACACAAATGGTTGGTAAAATAGTATGCTATTAAAGATTGATCGTTCCACTAAGTTAGTTTTTTGAATAAATTGGTTTTTCACAGTTTTTTATATGATATACTGTGAGAGAATGACTTGTCTCAGTTTTTGAAAAAAAACTATTTTTTGTTAGTGGAACACCCTGATCAATCTTCAATAGCATACTATTTTACCAACCATTTTTTAGTTTTACTCCTTTTCTTTTTTTAACAAATGAAAGAAAACCCAAATCCAAACCCTATTCTTCAACCCCTCTTTCACTTCTTGTTACTTACAAATGTGTCATTTTAACTCAATTTTGTGAGGGAAAAATATTATAAAAACAATACCTTTGGATAAAAACAAGAGTTTTCTTTTTCAAGATAAGTGTCACAACGTCTCTAATCTTTACCCTTTTTTTTAATCCAAACTCAAAATTTTGGGTATAAAGTTTAAAAAGCTCGTCTCCAATGCCACACTCATTTTCCTACCCATTTTTAGTTTACCATAATCCTTACACAAATTTGGAGAGACCAAAATCCTTACCCATTTTTCTCAATACTCTTTCCACTTTCTTATTATTTACAAATATGTTATTCTGATCCATATTTTGGAGGGAAAACTTAATAAACACTCAGTAGAAAGAAAGGTATAGCATTTTTCGCGATATTTTTTGTATTCTCTCATAAATCATTTTCCTCACTTACATTTATTGATTTGACGTTTAGATGAAACAACATATATACTTTTACATGAAAAGACTATATATATTTTAGTGGAAACTTTGGCCTAGTTAGAACATCTCCAACCTTGACCATATTAAGACCCAAATTCAAATTTTGGGCAAAACCCTCAAAAACACCTCTCCAATGGGTGACCCAAACCCCTCCTCATTTTGGGTTTTACCCATTTCTTTGTCCAAATATGAGACAATTCATACCCTTCCCTATTTTCCCAATATTGACCTCATTCATTAGTTACTGTTCCACCATTTATACCATTGCCGCCATAATTCTCAGCCACTCGACCTTTCTCCTTCCTGAACCTCAACAAGTAGACGATAAATAGAACATTTACTTCGATTTCTCACCCTGATTTCTCCGATTAGTCGCTACGTCGGAGTCAGAGTCGTCGCCAGAGTGCTGTCCGAGTGACCGAAGTATCGTCAGAACAAAGGTGAGAGACAGAGAACACGTCAGAGCCTCCCAAATCCCGACGATATATCACTTGAGTAGAGATGGCAATTTCCACCGATCCGAATGGATCGGCGTTTTGGAGACTGGGTCGGATTTGGGGATTTTTTTAAAAAAATCGGGGATCGGATCGGGGACGGGTAGAAGTGTATCCCCGCCCCGAATCTGATCCGTCCCCGAATCCCCGTTTTATATTTTATTATTATTATTATTATAATTATATATATATGTATTTAGGGTTTGAGTTGTGAAACACTGTACACACAAACAAAACACGACTCGTTTCTGTCTTACCTCTACTTACTCCTCTCCTATCCTTTCTCTTCTCTTCTCACAGACTCAGAAGTCACAGCCGCAGTCACCGCAACCATCATTCACCCGCCGGCTGCTGACTCACCAGTCATCAGGCTCTCTCTCTCTCTCTCTCTTGATCTCTCGTCTCCATCTCGAGTCTAGATCGATCTCTCTAACGCTCTCTCTCTCTCTCGATCCCTCTCGAGTCTTTCTCTCTCTCTCGATCCCTCTCGGGTCTCGATCTCTTGGACTCTTGATGCAGATACCTCATGTGGTTTGTACGTTTTGCTCTCCTTTATCCTCCATATTTCGACTTGTCTGACGCCCAACAATATGAGCGAGGGTTGCCATTGAAAGTCACACCAAGATTAGTTGCGCTTAGGATTGAACTTTGCCCTGGCTATATGAGCGAGGGTTGCCGTTGAGAGTCTCGCACCAAGTTTCATGAACTCATTACCTTCTTCTTAGCTATTTTTATTTTTTGTGTGTTTTATTTTCTTATCGTTGGTGACCAATAGATGCCACAGCAAATAGAAAGTGATAATCTAACCATTTTGGAAATGCAAAGGGGAAGACAAGGGATTCTGTGATGGTGAGATTTGTTGATTTTTTTTTTTTTGAAGTAAACTGGATGTTGTAAACTGAGAGGGGGAAAAATAATCCCCATTGGGGATCGGGGCGGGGACAGGGATAGTGGTCTCCGGCCCCGACCCGTCCCCATTGCCAACCCTACATTTGAGCTTCGTCAAAGCAACCCAAACCTTTTCGAATTGCCGCTGGAGTTTGCCGAAGTTACTGAGCTTTGTTGAAATTCGTTGGGCTAATCGTCTACTCTCTCTTATTTACCTTTACGCCATTTTACCCAAATTTGTTATTTTAAAATTAATAAAATTGGGTTAAAATAGGATTTCTCCATTAGAGATGCTCCTACCCAAAATGACTCTTTGCTCAAAATTTGACCCAAACTTGGAAACGAGAAAGTAGGGATGGCAATTGGGCGGGTTTGATAATCCCGGCCCCAACCCTAAGATTCCCGAACCACCCCTAACCCGCCCTTAACTGGACCGGGTAATTTATGTGTATCCCCGCTCCCGCCCCTATCGGATATCAGGTTTACCCGCCCCGCCCCTATTTTTTTCACATATGAATAAAATATATTTTAGACTTTAATATTAGTGAGCACAAATAATAAAAATTCACATAAATCTACTATCTGATGTTCTATTTTAGTTGTAAAAATAAAATTATAAGAATACAAATAAAATTTGATGCATATAAGGGAGAAAATACAATTTCATAGATATAAATATAGTTATACACATGTATATGCATGTCGGGTAGGTTATATTGGGGCGGGGTGACCTTACCCTTACCCCTACCCTAATCCTGACGGACTTTTCAAAATCACCCCATGCCCTTACCCGTCCCCAGGGGCGGAGCCAGAACTAAGTGTCAGTGGGGTCAAATTCTTAAAACAAAATAATAGAACCAAAAAAAAAAAAAAAAACACCAAAATGCGAAATAGAAACGAGTTGAAATAGATATCTATTAATAACATATAATATCATTTACAATTGATCTCCTAAAAGATACACTAAAATGTCAAACAAAAATTAGTTTAGATATACAACATCTAACCGCGTCCACAACCGACCACAAAAAGCTACACTTGAATGCCAACAAAAAGTAGCTAACCAGGTATCGATTTAAAACCTGTAACAGCGTTTACAAGTGACCCCGGCGATTTTTCATATTTTGAAATCGTAGTATAATAGCATCATTTGTGATACTATTAAAAATCTCTCTCAATATACACAATCAAGTTATCATGCAACCATTGATAATCCATTCGGTTACGAAGTCGATTCTTCAGAATCTTCATGATAGAAAATGTTCTTTCTACTGTAACTATCGCAACAGGTAAAACTAGAGCCAAAGTCAAAAGCCTGAAAACCAATGGATACCCTATATCTCTACGGGTCTCAACCATCTTTTGAGAAACAGCACCAATTCCTTTCAAGTTTGAAAACTCGACACTAGACCACACATCAATGATGAAATTCTCAAGTTGATCCGAAAGTGCAAAAAGCTCCGTACCGGAGAAGTCTTTAGGATAAAATTCGGTTAAGCGGTTCAACTTTTGGTTGTCAAAACTTGCAACTGAGTTGGATGGACTTAGACATGCAACACAAAGAAGCAACTCGGTGTTTTACCTCATTAAAGTGATTATTTAGCTCTTGGAGTTGCATATCTATGATAGTATACAACAACTCGACGCAATTGGGTGTGGTAAGGAGGGCAAGTAGTGGTGAAGAAAATTAGAGAGTTACAAGGAAAATTATTTGGTGTGGTTGGTCAGTGTAAGGAGGAGTGGTAAGGAGGAGGGCAAGTAGTTTTTTTTTTTTGAACCGAGGAGGGCAAGTAGTTGGGCAAAAATACCATGTACAAGGGGCAAAAATACAAAATTCCACAAAATATTATACATATCTTGTTAAAATTTGACACCTCAGTGGGGTCAAGTGACCCCGCTTGACCCCCCTTGGCTCCGCCCCTGCCCGTCCCTACCCGTTACTCCCAAAAAATAGAGAAAACAATACTCTATCAAAACGAGGTAGGACAAGTTCGGAGCGGGGCGAGTTGAATTGTCATCCGTGCGGGAAAGGGTTGGGACAGAGATGCTCTTTACAAGTTACAAGCAAAGTGAGAAGATTCTGTGTCTCTCTCTATTTCTTTTAAAATACTTCCCTTTTCCCCACTCTCTTTCTTGCAATCCAAAAGGCTGTCTGCCTGTTTAATTCTCACACTCACATTGCGTACTTCTCCTGCAGTTAAGAACGTCGGCGATAAAAAACCATGGCCTCACAAAACCGAAACCCAGAAATCAGAAAAGACGCCGTAAACAACCGGTGGGTCATCTTCTCCCCCGCCAGATCTCGCCGTCCCTTCGATTTCAAATCCAAAGCAAACCCTAATCCCAACAACCAATCAGAATGCCCCTTCTGCATCGGTCACGAGCACGACTGCGCCCCCGAGATCTTCCGCGTCCCACCCGATCCCTCCTCCTCCTGGAAAATCAGAGTCATCCAGAACCTCTACCCAGCTCTCAGCAGAGACGTCGAACCACCCCACTCGTCTGCTCCCAATTCGACCGGTGACGTCGCGATCAGCGGGTTTGGGTTTCACGACGTGGTGGTTGAGTCGCCGGTTCACTCGGTTCACTTGGCCGATTTGGACCCGGTTGGGGTCGGGGAGGTTGTGTTGGCTTATAAGAAGAGGATTGATCAGCTTCGATGTCACGACTCGATTAATTATATTCAGGTTTGTTGCTCGTTTCTGCAACTGGGTTTGTCTTTTTTTTTTTTGTTTCGAATTTTACTAATTTGAAGTTTTTGGCTTTTTGAATTTTCTGTCATGTTCAATACTCTTTTCGCAAATACCAAATGGGCTTTGGTCAATCTTTTCCTTGTGAATTTCTGGTGTTAATGTACTTTTCTTAGGTAATTTAAGCTAATTTTTGTTTCCCTCCTGAAATTTGATGTGATTGATGTCGTATATGTTGGAAAAATACAGTGGCAATTCCGAATTCCAAATAACAAATTCCATTGATATAATCATACATAACAGATTACAATAAAATGAACACGAAATTGACAAAACTGGAAATTACAGAATTGAAATAGAAACTGTAAATCAGAGATACAAACAGTAGAAACGCCGAGTCGTGTGTAACCACACTCTCCTTAACAAAGATTCGCCGCCTACCGTGGGTGTTGTAGGTTGAATTGACGTCTTCGTCCCAGGATACAACGGCTAGAACCACGGCCGACAGAACACCTCTATCGGCTGCCTTGGCGAACTGAAGCTAACGCCTTCCTCTCTCTCTCAATAACGATTTCTGGAATATGATGTGATGCACGAATTTCTGATGATGAAAACACACAACAGAGCTGTGTTTAAATAGCTGTAGAATGAACTGAAAACATGAATACGGGATTAATGGGGAGCCTCCCCATTCAATAACGAAATGAATTCTGCCAATGAATTTCAGATCCTGTAACCGCAGCCTTCAATCCGAATTTGAATTGGAATTCAATCCTGCCATTATCTCCCTATTCATGAGGGAGTTACCCAGCGATTAATTGCATAACGTGTTGAATCCGTGGGGTGGTCTCGGTTGCCCCGGGATACCCTCCGAGTGCCCCGGTTTCATTCACAAAATTCCAACAGTATATGTCGGAAGCATATAGGATTCTTGTGATTGAGAGTGGAAATGAAGAAGAAGATCAGGGATTATATAAAACTGTAAACATCATATAAGCATCGTTTCGTTATTTTCTCACTCTGTTCTCAAACCAAATACAGAATCAGTTTATTTGGAAAGTGAATCCTAACTAACTTCTGTGGTTCTCGCATACTGACTTGAACATGATCAACTTGTTCGTCATGCTCACTATGCATTGAGTTTTGTGATTTCAGTTGTGGCTTGGTATATCTATTATCTAGACTCTGCAAAATAGTGAGGTTCCTCTGTAATGTAAACCATCCAACATTATATTGCCATTATAGATAATCAAACTTTGTTATATTGCTGGAATTTACTTGTTGCTATGATTTTTTTGGTCGGTGATTCACACCCTTTAGTTTGCAATGCATAGGGCACATGACACATCAAGGTACGACGGTGCTAGCTCGTGCAGTGGATCCCTAGATAGTTTTTAAGGTTATTACCCTTGTGTTTTTGGTTTGATGTTGACACGAACATTTGCGAAACAACATTTTTTGATGGCTTTGATTTGGCCTAATGATCGTCTTGTTGCTATTGCTTATATGTTCCAAGTTCTTCTCATTAAATTTTTATCTTTCTCACGAGCTGAAATTGAGTTTTGTCATCTGAAGGTGTTTAAGAACCATGGTGCTTCAGCTGGGGCTTCAATGAGTCATTCTCACAGTCAGATAATGGCACTTCCAGTTGTTCCTCCCTCAGTTTCTGCTCGCCTTGACAGTATGAAACAGCACTTTGATCAGACAGGGAGATGCAGTCTTTGTGATATTCGATCCAATGACCTTCTAATTGATGAATCAGCTCACTTCATTTCAATAGTCCCATTTGCGGCTACTTTTCCTTTTGAGATTTGGATTGTTCCCGTGGATCACTCTTCCCATTTCCACGACATAGATGGCGCGAAGGTAGTTTCCAGTACTTCTTCTTTTAATATTGCACCAATAAAACCGCCTTGGCTGTCAAAAGGTTATTATCAAATCAGTGATTATGCTACCGTGGGATTTTCTTAATGGCCATCGTAATCCAGTCTATCCAGATATAGACAACTTTTATGGTTTTTAGAAGCATTGTTGTTTTTGGTAGCAGAAGTTGACCTTGTTATAATCTTGAAGTCGTGAAGACACTAACTTTTTAAGTGACATAAAAAATAGACTATAGTAGTAAAATTAAAAGAGGTTAGATTTTTTTTTCGTGAACATGTTGTGCAAATGTTTTTCAACGAAGGTACCGCATAACAAAGGTCATACTTACAAACTATGAATGTTGATTAGCTTCTTAACAGAATGTGGTGGTGACACGTGAACAACAAGAACTACCCATTCTTGTCGTGGCTGAAACCTTTATCGAATAAAATTGTTTTAGCTTGTATCAAATAAGAAGTACGTCGGAGGAAAAAGCACACTTGTTTATTGCCAAACGGTGGATGAACTTTAATGCCAGAACATAATATGGACAGAATGAATGACAGTAAATGGATAGCATTTCCATAGATCCATTCTTTTTCACTATTCTTACTTGATATGTTCAACTTCTGGAAAACCTCATCTGTTCAACTTCTGTAAATGCTTACAAACCCATCTCAATGTGCAATTTCGCAGGCAACTGATCTCGGTGGCTTATTGAAACTCATGCTTAGAAAGATTTCTCTGCAGTTGAACAACCCACCATTCAATTTCATGATTCACACCACTCCCCTTAAGGACACTAGTCCTGCACAATTACCTTATGCTCACTGGTTTCTTCAAATAGTACCCCAACTGACTGGGACAGGAGGGTTTGAGATGGGAACTGGTTGTCAAATAAATCCTGTTTTCCCTGAGGATGCTGCCAAAGTTCTGAGGGAAGTTTGTATTCCCAGCTAAGGATAGTATTTGTTGAGAAACTCTGGTTATGGATGAATTGACTACACTTGTATCACCATTGTAATGTATAAATGACATTTTGATGAGAATAATTGCACTGTTATGACTTATGTGCAAGGAAGTTTTGGTTGAATTCATTCGGTAATCTGCGTCTCAGGTTGTTGAGCATTGTCTTCTATTGTTCTTCCAACGCCGTTCTTTGGTTAAATGTGGCGCGGGGTCGGTGCCCGCATGGGATGCTGAGCTGTGCACCATAAAACGCCACCGTTTGGTGAAATTTTGACAGGCCAATCACTTTACTCCAAAACTGGGTCGTTTTAGTCCCACGAAACTCCAAAACTCTTCCTGATCATTTCCCACTGTTTTATATTTGTGCATTCAACTGGATATCCAGTGGTAACACTTGTAAAGAAAGATAAGTCATGAATCAAATCCTTAGAATTTGTTTTTTCAGTCGTGATAAATCCTAGATTAAGGTTAAATAGTAAAAAAACTAGTACTGTTGATTATATAGGCTAAAGTATTTATTTTTTCAGTCATGATAAATCCTAGATTAAGTTTTTTTTTTAAAAAAGTAAAAACTAGTACAGTAGTATTGTATAATCCGCGATCAAAAGTTTCAAAAGTAGAGGCCCATCCATAAAGCCCAGAATCCTAGAACAAGTAGGATGATGATCGAGAGAGTCAGCACAGTTCAATTTCAATAATTCTGGTTTGATTTTTTTTGTTTTATTATTTATCAAACTGGTTTGATCTTTAGTTTCAAAGTTCTGCAAGGTGATAATAAGATAAGTCTTGATGATTCCTGCTGCTTTATTGAGCTTTTGAAAGGGCAGCTACATGGGTGAAGACTGATGATTCTATTTCTGGCAATGGAACCAACAGAGAAAATGACCAAATAGAGTATTAGAAATGATAAATTTTCTCTTCATTTTCTCCCCACTTTTCTTCTTCATTGGAGTATTTTCATTCCCTTATCATCAATTTCCACAAGTTCAAAACAGGGCTTGAGTTTGGTTATGTGGATGTTACTAAAGGTTCCTACAATTATGGTTAATATCTGCTCATAAATTAGATGGAGCAGCACTTTTGTAATGTGCATCGATAATTTTACTCTATCGATCCGTTTGATTAGTGAGATAATGATAGAAAATATAACAAGTTGTAAAAATGCGTACTTCTTTCTTCGCGTAACTCGGCAAGAATATGCTAAAAAGTAGTAAATTTTTTTGTACAACCCTCTGAAACCATTAAACTTGACTTAACCTTTTCTCAGAAAATGTGCATGAAAGTCTATTTCTTTTGAAAATTAACAACAGTTAACATGACTTCCTTATTTACCCTCTTTCCTCCACCTTCTGACTTCTCTTCTTATCTGTAGTAATATTGATAGTGATATAACTCTCTTACAACTTTCCTCATTTTCAAACAAGAATATTATATTTTCCCATTCATTTTCTTGCAAAACTTTCATCCTAATCAAACCAATGTGAGAAACAAAAATACATTTTATTTTCCCTTTCTTTTACTTCACCTTCTATCATTTTCACTTTCTATTACTATCTTTTCTCGCTAATAAAAGGGTCCACTCTACCTTTCCCTAGGGCTGTAAATGAACTGAGCCGTTTGTGAACTATTCGAGGCTCGACTCGGTAAAGGCTCGTTCGAGTTCGATTCGGATATTAAACGAATTGAACTTGAACCTCAAATTTAGGCTCGTTTAATAAACAAGCCGAACCTGGACTTGACAATATTCAACTCGATTAGGCTCGCGAACTTGGAATATATGTTTATCTCATAAGAATTTTCTAAATAACCTTGGATATGTATAAACTTTCACATATACATAATGGAATTTTTATAACTTTTATGTGTATAAACTTATAAAAGTATTATAAACTTAAATTTTAATTTGTTTTTATGATTTATATATGTATGAACTTATTTTATGTACAAAACAAAAACATTATTTGAAGTTCTAGACTTATATGAGAGCATAAAAATCTAATATTTTTCACTCGTTAAGGCTCGTGAACCAGTTCGAGTTTGACTCAAATCTAGACAAGCTCGGCTCGTCAAATTTTCAATGAGTTCGAGCTCGGCTCGAGTTCGTTTAAAAACTTAATGAACGAACCTGAACATTCTAAAACTCGGCTCGATTTGGCTCATTTACAGCCCTGGGCCTCCTCTCCCTAGTCGGCAATTGCTTTGGTGAGTTGGTGTGTGGAAACAGTGGAATTACCCTCTTACCCTCATCCAAAAAAGAGCGGAACTTTTGGGCTGCAACTTTATAACTTGAGGGAGAACATTTGTCATCTACACAACCTCTGGGGTTCTAATGTAACACTACGAAACCTCAGGTGAACTTCCCATAATTCTTTTTCTCTCAAACCGGCTAGATAGAACGTGCATACAGCCATACACCCCAACCAGCCAACCAAAGGGAAAAAACCCCAATTAAAACCGGAAACACCCGGTAACAATACGCTCTCCACCGGCTGACCATTATCCGATCCGGTCACCGCCTATAAATACTAACCACCGGATAGATATACACCACACGCAGCCGCGTCTCTCTCATCTATCCCCCTCTCCTCTCTCGAGGGCTCTCATATATTCTTCTCAGACCAAAACCCCTCCCTCTCTCTCTAGATCCTTATATAAGCAGCTCCAAATTCTCTCTCTATAAATTCATACAAACATATAAAAGCAATCTTATTTCAAAGTTTTCGCGCTCCTACTCAATGTTCTCTCCAAGAATTTTCCCTCGATTTCTCTCTCTGTGTTCGTAATTCAAACCCTAGTTCCAATTTTGTTTTTCAGATCTCAACGTTATAAGTTTTGATTCGTCCTGGGTTTTGTTAGTTTGTGACATAAGAAACATTTGAAATTATATTGGTCAAGAAATACAAGAAATTTTTTTAGCGTAGTTTGTAGAGATCGTGTTTTAGGGTTTGTCATTTTGGGGAGAAGAGAGTTGGGATATGGCGGATCATATCTTGGAAGGGAGCCAACCTGTGGATCTCTCTCAGCACCCGTCTGGAATTGTTCCTACTCTTCAGTGAGTTTCTTTATTTCCTCTATTCCGATGATCCCATTATTTTTCCCTATTTATCTGATCAGTGCAATATAGACATGTGGTCTTTGATTAGGGCTGATAAACCCATAAGGACATCTCTCTCCTTTTAGGTTGATTTGTGTTGAATCGCTGTAGATGATTTC
This sequence comes from Vaccinium myrtillus, assembly GCA_016920895.1. NCBI lineage: Eukaryota > Viridiplantae > Streptophyta > Magnoliopsida > Ericales > Ericaceae > Vaccinium > Vaccinium myrtillus. The sequence goes on along the minus strand of CM029270.1, from coordinate 12,638,200 downwards.
GTGGTCTTTGATTAGGGCTGGAAAATGAGGCAAACGATCGGATTGTTCATGCTTGGTTTGTAAAAAATAAGCTTAAATTTTTGTAGAAGATGTTACTAACTCGGTTTATTTATCAAGCGAGCTGATCTTAAACGAGGTCTAATTGAGCGGGTTACAAACCCATCTCGAGTTGTTTAATTTTTTTGGTATTATAAGGTTGGTGAGTTATAATTTGTTCAAGATTGATTTGAAAGCTTAATGTGTTTTTTTTTTTTATAAAAAAAGCCGAAGGTTTGTCTATGTTTGTTCAAGCTTGGCTCAAACAAGCTGTTAATGAGCTGAACACAAACTAAAATTCGGTTGTTTACGGCCCTATCTTTCATCTGTTGAGGTCTTGTTGTAACGTAGTGTGACAGTAATCATTTTTTAGATGAAATGTATGCTGAAACCAACTTTATGGTAACAATTGATTCCTCCAATTGCTTATATGCACAATAATCGGAGTTGGTGCTGCTTGAAGAGACCAACTTGCTGATTCTAATGAGCAATGTTACAAGCACTAAATAATTTACAAATTATCACATTAAATGTACAAATGTCACTACATTAATGCAATATATGGATGCACTCGCCACTAAAAGAGTGTCAACTACACATTTAGTACAATAGTTAGTACTACAGCGCCTCTAGACTTATCCAATTCTGACTCTCATCGAAAAGGGCTTCTAGCAGTTATAAGGAAATAATATCCAGCACTTGAAAAAAGACATGAATTGGTGTGGAGTCCTATTTCCTTGTAGTGATTGATCACGTTGGATTGGCCATATATTTTGCATATGAAGTAAGTCGGCCACAAGTTCTAAAATTAACTGTTGGAGCAGTCATCCAAAACGTGGGGGTTTTAAGTGCTATGTGCTTAGACAGGCAAAGTGCATATGGATAGAACTTGGAGAGTCGGATCATTGTCTGCTATGTGCTTAGACAGGCAAAGTGCATATGGATAGAACTTGGCGAGTCCGATCATTGTCTGCTTATCCATTTGTCGTGGCAGTGGCCCAAAGGGTATGGTAAAGGTGTCTTTAATGTCCCAAAGGGTATGGTAAAGGTGTCTTTAATGTCCTTCGATTTCGGCCATTTGGCACATGCTGGTAAATTGAAAAGTTACTTAAGAGACATCATCATAGTAATCGAGTACTTGTTGGTGGGTCAGTTTTAGGTTACGGTTCAACTTATAAAAATTGTGTTTATATCATGATAGGTAAGTTCGTTTTGTTGGTCAACCGTTCACCATTGTTTGGTATCGTTTTGGGTTAGAATTATCTAGAAGGGGATGTCCCATGATGTGTATTGTCATATGTTGTTTACTGTCTTATGTTTCTTTATCATGGGAAAATATATTCTTAATTTTATGATCTGATCATCATATGTCATGCCTTTCTAGGAATATTGTCTCAACAGTGAACTTGGATTGCAAGTTGGATCTTAAGGCCATTGCTTTGCAAGCCCGTAATGCAGAATATAATCCCAAGGTATGATGTTTCATTGTTTCATTATTACGCATTCAGTGTAACCGTTGAAGTATGGTAATGCTGCTTTGTTCCTTCCAAATGTCAATTCCCTAGAGGTTGCACATTCGACTATCTTTTCGTTATGAGTGTTGGTGAAAGACCCGGAATTATGTAAAGGAATTGTGCACCTTTCTTACATCGGGGTGCTGAACTGGTCTGATTTTAAGTACAGTAGGCCTGCGTGCATTTTTTTGCAGTGTTATTTTCTGGATAGATCTGATTCCTTCTATGAACTGGGCCTTGTCCCTTTGTTGTCATTTGGATTTTGAAATGCTAATGCTTTTCCTTTTTTCTTCTGGAACTCTGCAGCGTTTTGCAGCTGTTATTATGAGGATAAGAGAACCAAAAACAACAGCTTTGATTTTTGCTTCGGGGAAGATGGTGAGTTTTTGTGATATTATATGAAATCCTTTTCCTTGTTTGGGTCAGCTATCTCACAGGTTTCAAACCGAGATAATAGTGGAGAAATATCATTATCTTTTGTTCGTGCGTAGGCTTGGTTACATAGGCAATATCAGCTCTTAATGTGTACATTATTTATGTCTGACTCCTTCCAATCTGTTTGAACTTATCAACCAAACTGTAGCCCTGTTAGTCTAAAGTTAAAGTTATAAATTCTTTACTTATTATGAGCCAACCCTGTTGTAACAGGTTTGCACAGGAGCAAAGAGCGAGCATCAGTCAAAAGTTGCAGCAAGAAAGGTATACGACGACTTCAAAAAGGCATTAAGCATGCAAATTTGTGGCTATTACCATCACCATAGCTACTAACTTGGATGGAAATTTAGAAGGATGATCTACTGTTTACATTTTGTTTTCATTTTCAAGTCACGATATTCTTTTTGTGTATTCTATTAGGGAATCTTGATCGGCATCCATGATAATTTCGAACTGTATCAGTTTCTATTTTCTTGGAAACGAATTTCGAAAACTTGACATTAAGCTGATCTAATTCTTTTGATTAGATAAGAATTATGGTTGTCGTACACGAGGCAACCAATAGCGTATCCTTTGAGTTTTAATTAGGTGATCAACATAACTAGAGAACAAAGGTTTCCTCGATCTGACTTGAACCTTTTCTCTTCTAGTATGCACGAATCATCCAAAAGCTTGGTTTTCCTTCCAAATTTAAGGTATGTCCCTAACCTTGTCTTTTATATATCCGAATACACATTGGCATACTGGTTACTAGACAGTTTCATTTTGTTATTGTGGCTGGCAGGATTTCAAGATTCAGAACATAGTTGGTTCCTGTGATGTAAAATTCCCTATCCGACTTGAAGGTTTAGCATATTCCCATGGTGCCTTTTCCAGTGTAAGTGGCATTTCTAAATCAAAAGCTTCTCCAACTGTTTTTATGTAGAAATTTATGTTTGATTGCTGTATTCTTTTGACTGCTTTTGATTGAGGAGTCAGAAATCAACTCCATTACATGCCTGCTTAGCCTACTTTGAATGATTAAAATCTACCTGTAGGATGGGACTTGTATTTCGTTGCACATGCTTTGAATGTTAACTTTATCTGGGCTTATCTGTATTATGTTGTTGCAGTATGAACCAGAACTATTTCCTGGTTTAATATATCGTATGAAGCAACCAAAAATCGTGCTGCTCATCTTTGTGTCGGGAAAGATCGTGCTTACTGGAGCCAAGGTAATCTAGGATTTCTATTCTTTTTTAATATCTGGATTTTTGGATGCTGTTTTATAGCCTTATTCACTGGGATATCATTCTGTTTCTGCAGGTTAGGGAAGAAACGTATACAGCCTTTGAAAACATATATCCTGTCCTTACAGAGTTCAGGAAGACCCAGCAATGGTATGGCAAGCATATGTGTGTGTGGTTTATTGGGATTTTAACCATAAAATTTAGTGCTCGTTTGGTGAAGGCTTTAAGAAACTGTTGTTGAACACTTGTTCAAAAAGTAGGTTTGGTTCTTGAAACGGTTACAGTTTGATTAAGATGCCATGTTGTCTCTCAGCTTTTGGGATAGAATAGAATGACCGGAAGATAATATAGTTTTATGTGGTTATCGATCTTACAAGGGAGCAAAGCTTCAGGGTGCTTGATTATGATAAGTGCATATAGTCTCTCATAGTTTTGGTGCATTTTGTTCAGAGCCTCTCAGGTTTACATGCTAGGACTGGTAGTATGAATTTGCAGTATGCCGATACTTTTTTTCATTTGTTTGATGTGTTTTTGTGGCAGATTTCGGTATATATGAGGAAGGCATGAGCTTTACTTTATGGGGAATTGCCTAAACTGTGACTTCACTGGTGCACTACAGACGTAGGCGCATGCAACTGTTAATATATGAAACTGGATTTGAGGTGCTTGTAGTTGTGAGGATGGATGGGCAGGAAGTTCCTTTTGTTTGTTCATTTTAATGCACTCTTCTTATATCAATAACAAGAACTGTTTTTGTCAAATTTGTCTCATGGAACTCTATTTTGTGGCCTTGTGGAATATTCTGTCCCTTTGGATTTTGGATTTGTTGAGAGATTTATGACGTAAGAAAGAAAGAAAATGAGACCTGGGGACCCTGCAGCGCAGCATCCCATCTGTCCAAAAGTGTTCTCAATGGTCTGGATTTGCAAACACTTTCTTACCAGTCAAAATGTTTTATTTATCGGTAATAAAGTTCTAACGAATCTGGATCATTGATTTCCAAGATGAATGGCTCAGACCATTGAGATAACTAATGTCAAACTAATAGAACTATTCGTACAAAACTAATCTTTTTTTTTTCCCTTAGGGCATCTCTAGTGCACTACCTAAAATCACTACCTAAAGTGCCCTAACTAGTTAGCTAAGAAAAACCTCAAAAAATGGTCTCTAGTGCACAAAACTTGGCTCCCTAAAATCCTAGGTGGCACCCCTCACTACCTAAAGTGCCCTAAGTGACTACCTAAATTTGGGGAGGTACTTAAGGAGAGAGAAAGAGGAGAGAGATAGAGAGAAAGAGGAGAGAGAAAGTTGCTTGCATTTATAGCCATTGTTTTTTTGGTTATGAGACCCACTTAAATGGGTCCCACATACACTTTAGGGAGTATTTTTAGAGAGCCCCATTAAAGTGAATTTCTTCTTAGCTAGCTAACTAAGTTCTTAGCAAACAAAATTGGGTCCCACGTGTGCTTAGGTGTACACTTTAGGGAGCATTTTTTAGGTAGTGCACTAGAGATGGCCTTAGTTAAATGGAAGTGCAGGTATGGACCTTTGCCCGGAGTATTCTATGAAATTAACAATTCCCGTATTGTAGTTGTGTAGTCGCGTAAAAAATCTTATGGCATTAACAATCCACAATCCAATGTAATACGAAACAAAACAATCAAATATTATGACAGCCCATTCCTACGGTATTCGGGATCCTAAGAAATGGGTTGTTGGAGACATGTTGGAGCTGGGTTGTTGTATACCTATCATTTTTGTGTTTCAGGATCCTAAGAAATGGGTTGTTGGAGACATGTTGGAGCTGGGTTGTTGTATACCTATCATTTTTGTGTTTCACCAATACAACGAAGTTATTTGGGATAAGAAGTATCTTGCATCATGCTTATGTAAACAAGCAAGTTCAAACTCACTGGAATCATGTTTGGAATTTTTTAATTTTCCCAAAATATAATTTTAATTATGGGCATAATTGTACTTCATCCCTTCCATATCTAATTATCCATCATCCACTAATCAAGTGGACTTGAAAGCCTGTCGAACATGAATCTTTTATTATTGCCCAAGTCACATAGTGCACGTGAGCAAACGCATGAATGAAAATTTAAAAGTGTTTTTCAAAAGTATTTTAGGCTTCTAAATTCACAATAGTGAAGATCGAGAGTGTAGAATGAGAATTGAGAGCGATAAACAAACCGAACGAGCAGAACAATTGATTGTTCAAGCATGTATTAAAAATTTACCAGAGTTTCAAAAATAATAATGTTGAAGATTGATAGTATTTGTTTTCACAAACTAATTTTAAACTAGAGGAATGGCTACAATACACCCCTAAAGGTGTGTACTATATGCACCTATCGAGTCAACACGAGCGGTTTGTTTATCGGTCTTAAGTAGAAGGGGGGCAAAATTGTCATTTCAGGAATAGTCCAAAGATATTCTGGTTGGAAGGAGGGAATGTGTGGTAACGGATATTTCCGTAGAGAAGAAGGTGAAGAAAAAGCTGCTTTTCTTTCTTCTTCCACATTGTTCTTTGATTTCTCCAATTGGTTGAGTTATTAGGGTTTGCAGGGAATTGAACTTTTTTCCCCAGTGTAATCTGCAAAGAGTTCGTGTGTGATTTTCCATGGCACAGTTCACCGTACACGGTCGCCTGAAGCCCCTATTCAACGGAGACGGAATGTCGGTCTCAGGTTTCGAACCGAGATCAACATTTCCACCTGGAATCCACAAGCGCAAATTCAAGTTTCACGGCTCTACTAGCCCCAAACTATACGCATCATCCGACAGGAAATTCAGGCGTTTCGACACGGAGGCATTACGAGTGAGCAATGAGGGAATTCATGAAAACAATGACAAAGCTGATGAGTTGGAGACCGACGAGTTCTCCTGTTTTAGAGGTTTGGTCTTGGACGTCTCTTACAGGTCAATCTTCTTCTATGTTCAAGCTTAGCTTGTTAACGAAACCAGCCAATTTCGAATGAGCTTTAATCGATCCGAACATGAGCAGCTTAAATTATTTATAAGCCGAATTAGTCGAGTAACGAGCCGAACATGCAGTCATCTAGCTTGGTTTGAAAACTTAACGGACCTCAAACATATGTTCAAGCTTAGCTTATTTAGGGAACGAGCCATTTGCAAACAAGCTTTAATCTAAGCCAAACAGGAGCCAATCTTGAGTATCGTAAATAGTTTTAACTCCTATATCTTAACCGAACAAGCCGAGTAACAGCTTGTTCAAGCTTGGTTTGTTTCTTGACAAACTGATAGTGGACAAGTTCTTAACCCGATATTGGATAAGTTTTTAATGAACTGACACGAGCTTGAACTCGAGTAGGTTGGCTCTTTTAGCAGCCCTAGCTTCTATTTGATTTGACAATGTATTGTACTTTGGAGCTGATCTGATCCAAAATACTCGAGCAGTTGTGCTCGACTCTCTCAGGACTAATTAAAAGGTAGGTCATTATAGGTTTGTTCGGGATCGGCTTGATTAGCTTATGTTATAAGGCTTTGTTGAGAAATAGGAGTATTACTAGGCTCAATAAACTTTTGTTGTTTACAACAACTCAGCTATTCAAGCTTGATTTCTTATACTAATACTGCCTCCGTCCCATAATTTTAATCCATATTTCGTTTTTTGGATGTTCCATTATAGTTGTTCACTGTGACTAGTCAAGAAGAAAAAATTTAGTCATTTACTTTTTTGCCCTTTATCCCGCATTCAAATTCAAAAACAAAAAAAAGCGAAGGGAAAATGCATTAGAGCATAAAAGGTAATCATTGCATTTCAAAAAAGAGGGTAATTTTGGAAACTCAAATGTATTAAGGGGCAATGATTATGTTCCCTTAAAATGTTGGATTTTCAAAGAGGGTCCAAAATTTTGGGACCGAGGGAGTAATAAAAAAAGCCTACTCCAACTTGCATGATTGACTCGTTAATTCTCGTATCGGGTTGGCGGATTAAAAAAAAGGAAGCATTTTTTTAATTGCGTTGGAGGTTTAGAGTCTTTAGACCAAAGTTGAACAACACTCGAGTAGACTTAGCTCATTTGTTGCCCTGCTTTAGATTTTGCTTGTTGCTTAGGGTGTTTAATACGTTTACAACAGTGAGACGTACACATACAATTTGTAATTTAAAAACTAGTTAAGTCCTTTTCACCCCTTTTGTCACTTTCAGTTAGCAGTCTTCTTTTGCACATTTGAAGGTCAAATTGTAATTGCGGGTCACTTATAGTTCTTGTTTTCTTTAATGTTTAATTCTTTTAGTAGGTTTATTGTAAATTTAATTTCTTAATATGGGTATTACCCCTTCTGCTAAGCTTAATCCACTTGGATTGGCAAGTATCCCTCCTCAAAATTTTGTATGATCACACTGTGAAGTTGCACAAATTTTGGATGATCACACTGTGAAGTTGCACATGCACACAAAACACAATGAAATCTGGAATGCTATACATAGAGGATGCTTGCTTTGGATTTTTTTATAAAATGGTTAACTTGAGCTTTAGTTGTGAATATTTACACGCTGATTGGTTTTGTGGCTTGGTGTCAGGCTGCAGTAGTAAAGGGTCTTTTCAGTAGCTTTACAACAATGCAGGACATGGTCTGGAAGGGTCCTCCATGAGTTGTCTGATCTAACTCATTAGCAGTTACATTTTAGTTGGATTTAGTGAGACTGTCAAAATGTCAACGTATCCATTGAGAGAGTTTTGGTTCTTGATTTTTACTTGCTTTGGTGTTTTGGATTTGAAGACTTTTGAGTTTTCTTCTTGTAATAACCATGATTACATCAATGGAAATCTGATTGTCATCTTCACCACTCTCTTTCTGCCTTATGTTCAAAAAACAATTTATTTATCACTTTTTTGACGAGTTCCTCTATCTGCTATTTCATTAATCGCTTGTACGCGATAATCATTAACATCAGGATGATTTTTCCTGTTGAAATGGCTGACCTTTTCTGTTTTTAACTGCAAGTTCAGAACTGTTGCTTTCTTTCTTTCTTTTTTTTTTTGGTTCGAACAACTCTAGCTTATAGTTCTTATTGAAAGGGTATTTTGGTGCTCAAATGGTTCAAGATTCAAAATCTTGATGGTTTCTTTGGCCTTTTATTTTTTAATTTGAATTTGACTCTTATAATGAGTTTTAATTGCCTGTGATCATTTTGTCAGGCCTGTCAACGTTGTCTGCTGGAAGCGTGCTATTTGTTTGGAATTCTTGGAAAAGGTTCGACTGTTGTAGCTCACAGATTGTTTAGGAGGTTTAACTACTTTTAATCTAGGTTTTGACTAACGTACCGTACCGGCCTACCAATTGTAGAACTGATACCGTAACCCTCTAGTTTCATTTCGAGTAAAAGACTGGTTGGTACTTTCCGGATTGGTCCTACCAGGAAATACCGACCGGTACCATGGATGGGTACAGGATGGTAACGGTCACAACATGATTTTTTATTTTTGGGTAGACGCCATTCCATAAAATGCTAGCTATTGCATAAACATAACGAAATATATAGTAAAAACTTGGTTACATGTTTTCATGTTTGTTGGATGGTTTCAACTTTTTAAGCATGCATATGCATATAATTTGTATGTAAAATTCTTACAACCACCACCCGAAATGGTATCCTCACTTACACCTGTTCTTTTACGTACTGTACCAAGACCTAAAACGGTATGGCATTTAGAACTTTGCTTTTAACTTCAATCTATCTGTTTCAGTTGTTTCTTAACTTACTCATGTTGTCAAGGCATTCTGATGTAAATTCGAGGGCTTCAGTTGACTTGTCTCTTAACTTACTTATGTTGTCAACAATGTCAAGGCATGTTGTTTGATTATTCCATGGTTGCAGAAGCTACAACTGCAGTGTCCAAGATAGCGCAGAAGCTATTCTATCTATTGAATGAAAGATAACTATGAATGGAATTACCAGTGACATTGTTGGGCTTATGCTTTAATCAGTTTGTTGTCTAGGTTTCTTGTCCCATCGGTTGTTGTTGAATACCTAATACGTCAAGGTGTGGGACTCTATCTGTGCAGATATGTGACTGCAGTTGTAAGTATTTTGATTATGTTTTAGCTAATAACTTTGGTGCTTTTTTTGACGCAGGCTGATGTTCTTGAGTATTATGATCAAACTGTTAACTCTCCTAGTGGATCCTTCTATATACCTGCCGTACTAAGGGTATGCAATTAAAGACATTTTTTGGCCATCAGATTACTACACCTTGGAACTCTATCATTGTTACCTGCTGTCTCTTCACTTCTGTTTCCTTTCCCTCTTCTTTATGTTTTTTGTTGCTTCCTGACCTTGTTTCTTCAAATAGAAGCAGCCCCAATACTTAAATAGTGTTCCTTCTTCCAGGTTCCACAATTACTGCAAGTTGTCAGAAGACGAAGAATCAAAAACACCTTAAGTCGTAAAAATATATTATTCCGGGACAGCTTCACTTGTCAGTAAGTATAATGCTGAAGTGCTGATGGTTGCTACCATTTTTGTGCGATCCATAGGCGTCTTAGTTTAATTGGAAAAAAATGACATCCAGCAATGCCATGAATATTACTTATGCTTCCGTACGTGAGTGGTCCTAGTGACCCTGGATTAAAATACAAACCTATTGCAGAAAAGCCAATTATCCTTATCTGAGGGTTCCAGGCTTCCCAAGAATAGTACAGTCCGGAGCTAATGAGAGAGATACACGACTTAAGATTTTTTTTTTGTTAACTGGGACATCATTTTCACAACAGCAAGCAACAAGGGAATTTTCCTCTCAGTATCGACTGAAACTGAGAGCCTTAAACGGCCAGATTTAAGAATTTTAGTGGATATTTTGTAGTTTAGAGTCAGTTCAGAACTATGATTCTTTCTTATATTGTTAGTTTTGGTGTTTATATAGGAAGACTTGGCATGTTTCTAATGATTTATAGAAATCAGAGACACACTTGCAAACTGCCTATTGGAATTCGTTTGTTAACACATTTCTTTCCCTGGGCATGATTTCACATTCTTTACACATGCCTGCCTGAAGTCTCGTATCTGAGAATGAGTTTCAAACATTGATAACCATCTTCTCAAACTTCGGACATTGTCAACTCTTCTGGTCATGTCTATGCTCCTAATATTTGTGATTGAGATACAGAAGCGCTCAGATATCTATGATTAGAAACCTGACCATTGAATGAAGAACTGTTATCAACTTCTTGCCATAGGCCCTTGGGCGAGTTGTTGGGGTTGGTTTCGTTTTAATTCCATTGAACTTTAAACATATACATCATAAATGGCTGCTACTTGCAATTACGATATACAGGAGATAGGAATCAATGTTACGTCAGTATACGTTGTTATATAACCGGTTGTCCCTGAAGTTTAACTTGTTAGGGAAAGAGCCAAACAATATGTATCTAGCCCTTCACCCCCTCCTTACGTGCAACCTTCTCTTGCATGTGGAGAGCAATCATTCTAATGCAGAGAGAACCTCCCCCCATTGGCGTCTGATACCATTTTAGTCATGAAAGCTTAAGATGCTAGGAAATGGTCAAACAATGCCTATCAATCTCTTCAACGAATTGCTGATTTGTCAATTTCTTATCTTTCATGTCACACTTGGTCCTCGGGTTATTAAAATTTCCTTTTGTTGTTTTGTTACCAGGTATTGTTCATCTCCTGAAAACTTGACCATTGATCATGTTCTACCGATGGCTCGAGGAGGAAAATGGACATGGGAGAATCTGGTAAGATGAACTAGAAGGTTATAAGCCTAACCTTCCTGATAGAGAGCACCATTCCATTTCCCCAAAATAAGATCGTAAGGTGGCCTGTTATCCGTACATCAGTATTATAATATGCTACAGTTGTAAGCACATAGGCAGTGGGAAAATCTGATAGAGTTTTTCTGACTAAATGTTTTCCTGTTTGTCATTCATATGTGTTTCCTTTGTACTAGGTGACTGCCTGTTCCAAATGCAATTCGAAAAAGGGCCAAAAAACCGTAGAGGAAGCAAACATGAAGCTACTTAACATCCCAAAGGTATCTATCATTTCCCTTTGCCTAGGCTTTCTGAGTGAATAAGAAACTCCTATTCCTTCAGTCTTTGGCTAATACGACTATTTACAATAATTTTTGTAGGCCCCTAAAGACTATGACATACTAGCCATACCCCTCACAAAATCAGCGATAAAGATGTTGATAATGAGAAAGGGCACTCCTGACGAGTGGCGCCAATACCTGTCAAGGTCGTCTTCAGAGCCATGACATCAACCTATGGCTGCAACTTGTACATATAACAGTAATATTCTTCTCACCATTATTTGTAAATGTATTCCTCAGCAAACTGTTGTTCTAACAGATGCACCCTATGTTGATAGCATTCGTGTATATGACTGTTAGTCTGATACTGCATTTTCTTCTTTAGACTTTACCTTCTTATTTTTAGGGCGTACAATCTTTAAAAATATCACCTTCTATTACAACAGAACTGTAGAAGTGACTTAACAAATATGATTTCTCTGGAGATCTCACCTGTCTTCTGTTATAGTACTTTTTAGGAGGCTAACTGCTAAGTTATATAGCTTCCCAAGTTCCCATGTTGATTAAGATGAAGTAATTATGTGAATTACAATTAGTGGTAGTTCATTTCCTGGATCCTTCATTCCCTTTAATCTCCATACATGGTGATAATCTATGATTTTGTTTGAAGTGCCAAATTCCTCAACTGCAATGCCCAATTATTCATTTTTGCTTCCTATCAGAGAACATTCTTTGATGGCTTCCCTTTATCTTCAGTGGGTGCCATCTCCAACTTCGGCTAACAGTCTGTTTTTTATTCGTTTCGATAAGCCATCCATGACTATGCCCTCATTTTAGCTGAACGTATTTGTATAAAATGTATGTCCTCGGATTGTTAGAATAATCACCACACGCACACAATAACGAATACGAAAACAGTAAAGAATCAACACAGGAGTTTACGTGGTTCCCCAAGATCGGGTACCTCCACGGGAGCGAGAGCGAGTCTGTATTATTATGACCAAAATCAGCTAGGGTTTTTACAATAGAGAGTATATATAGCCCTACTCTATTCCAACCCTAATAGAGTCTGTATTATTATGACTATGCGCTTCGCTCCCCTCGCTCCGCTCCATTCCACTCCGGCATCTGGTCTTTCATCAGAACTTTTTGGTACCTCTCCATATGAGCCACAAGTTCCAACAATATTGTTTTGAGTCAGTAAGAATGATCATGTGCTGGTATGTGGCGAGGATAGGTTTTGCGATTTGTCATTATGTTTAGGTTCCACTTAAGTTACGTATAAGGGTTAAATACATTTTATGTGAGAAGGTGGGTATTTGTGATGATCGATTAACTACTTGACAAGGTGATCCTGAATCTTAGAAACAGATTTGCTTGTATAGGACCTGGAAGTGATTCGAAAGTAACAGTTTCTCATTTGCATGTATTTCCCTCTGCAATTTCATTTCTCTACGTTTTGTTCTTTTCTGCAATTGAGGATAGCTTGGTCACGTGTGAGATGCGTGGTGGGAATAAAACTTATAAGGTTTTTTCCCCCTTAAATAGCTTAAGCTTTTAGAGGAGACGGTGCTTACTTGCTTAGTAATTTAACAAACTGGGTAGTTTAGTAGACTCTTCTTCCCATTTTCACCTGGCAATTAGAGATCAAGACCCTCAACATCCGCGCTTTCTCTCTGCTCCTCATTTTACTCATCCCGTTTATCACTTCTTGTTAGTATAATGTTATCATATGGAGTTTGTAATTTGTTTCGGTTTCATGATTGGTTTTATGATTAGTTTTTTAATCTAGCGGTTTAAGCCAAGTCTTTTCATGTGTTTTCTTCTGATGGACATGTTTCTCCATAGATTAGAATGCTTGGCCGCCGAAGTCCGTAATCTGTTATCTTCATTATTCTTGTGCTTTCTGTTTCAGTGAGTAAACCAATTTTTGTTTTCCTGGAATATCAAACATGTCAATGTAGAAAAAGATATAGGTTTGAAGAGAATCCAAAGCTAGCTCAGTGTTATATTTGAATTTCTTTTGGTTTTCAGAGATACCCTGATTAAACATATATTAAACCTGCTTAGTTATCTCTATAAGTTTCTTTGTCATATTTTGTTTTTGTACGAAAAGAGATGAACTGGTGAGCACCTTTCTACACACTGATAGACATAATCATTATAGTCATTATGGGAATTTGGGGATCTTGTAGTGCGGAGCCACACTATAGGGCTGTAGTGCGACATTCGAGTTGTTGATCGCGCAATCAATGATCCTGATTTCATCTCGGCACTTGCATGATCCCAGCTGCTCATTGCCGAAATGAAATCCATGCCGTTGATTACCAACATCAACGGCTCGGATGCCACACTACAGGATCCTAGGAGAAGAGTTCATTTTCAAATAATTGTTCACATTCTTTCTCCCATGTTAGCAAGGATGCATGCATCGCTTTCTGGTCTCTTATCTTATTACAATAATTGCTAGCAGCTGTGACCCCCTTTTTTGTACGTTGAGAGTAGCAAACAGTTGGGGCGTGGGTCTTATATCTGCCCCACTCCTCTCGCTCGCACTCCTTTGCCTTTATTTAAAAAGGATTTGGATTGTCGGCAGTTTGCCCTATTGCGGGCTTGATTTGGGCCTGTTTCGATGATCCGAATCATACCCTTTATAAAACTTGTCAAGAACTTTAATTGTTTCAAAATTCATGTTCATCGGATCTCTATCAATATACCCTTTCTCTGAACACATTTATGTTCAGAGAAAGTGTCTCAGGCACACTGAATCAAATCCATTTGTATCCGTTTTGCTGAAGGGAAATTTGTTCCGAGCATAACCGATAGAAACAGAGTTCGATTTTGTTCACCTCACTAACCTTTGTGACATTTACTATGTCAGTATATGAGTTTCTTGCCTTTCTTAAAAATAAAGGTATTTATGGCTCTCCTTTTCATTGCGTGTTGTTTAATGGGAAAGGGGCTTTGAGCTTTGGGTGAACATTTCCTTGTGGTGATTCTCAGTGATTCTTTTGTTTTCAACTGCTGTTTTTCTTTACCAGTCCAGATTTCAGCGGCGAGAGTCGAATTGGGTGTAAATACTTAGCCATGGATTCAATGATGGTTCAAGAAAGTAAGTTTAATAGTTATACTAATCATATCCATTTACACACCAGCACTCACAAGTTTGTGGGGTCGACACACACTTGTGAGCCCAAACTTGCAAGTATGGGTGTGTACGTAATGGATGCGGTTCTATCATTTTTGTTCTTAGAGTAGAGTTTATGGAACTAAAAAGTAGGAGAGGCAACATAAAGCGGCTAGGCGTAGTCAGGTAGTATATAGTGAATGATTAGTTGAAGTGCGAATGAGTTGGCTCAGACACCATCAGTTATAGTGGCCAGTAGGTTGAAATTATGAGGGTGCTGAAAGTTAGTAGATGTTATGTTTCTTTTTTTTCCTTTTGGTCCTCATCTCATTACCTCTTTCGGATAACAAATTAAGGCTAAAGGTTAGTTTCTTACTAGTTGCAAGAGATGTTCAAATTTTAGTCAATATTTCTGAGAATAATATGAGCTAGAGTTGTGAGAATAGCTGATAATCAGGAAGAGACTAAGGTAATGAAGAACTTAGGCTAATCCATGTGGGGTGCCCAGAATCCCCAGAGAAAAAAAAAATAAAAAAATAAGCCTACATCATTAATATTTTTATTCTACAAATATAGGAATTATATTTTATTAGTAGAACCATTTTATTTTAATCAAGATTTTCTAGAAATATTTAGTTTCCTAATTTGTTTTAATCTAGTACTCCAGTATTCCTTATTATAAGTTGCTTGGTTAAAAAGAATTAGGATTTCTTTTTGTTATTTGTTTCCTAGTTGAATTAGGATTTCTTTTTGTTTTTTGTTTCCTAGTTGGCCTAGGATTTCTTTTTTTTTATTTGTTTCGTAGTTGGATTAGGATTTCTTAGCACTATAAGTATCATTATAAGCCTAATGGCAGAATTTAGTTGTTTATGAATTAAAGAAAATGAGTTTATACTCAAAATTGGTTGTTCAAGGAGAGAGTATCTCCGACTCAATCGCTGTTTGTGATTGTCTTCGTTTCACGTTATTCTTAATCATACGCTTCGCTGCATCACATGGGCTATCCCTCCTCTCGCGAGCATCGCGCACTACTGAAGTATCGCGAGATCATTCACTCGTATTTACGACACACGTCATTGTGGGGTTAGACGCTCAACTTTTGATTATTCAAATTTTAATAAACCCAGACTTCCCCCACACTAGTAAATTACTCTATGCATGATTTCAGAAAAGGGAAAGGTGCACTGCTTTTAGTGACTCTTTTTTTGGTCAAGTGCTCTCAGGTTTCAGTTGCAGACTTGCAGTAACAAAGTTCATCTCATCAGTAAAAAAAGGTACACAAGTATTAGAGGTACTAGGGGTAAATTATCAGCTGGATTTATTGCGTTGAACCCCTTGGAATTTATCTAAAGCTCACTCTGGTCTCTTAAATTTAAAGTGCAAACAACTTGTCTAAAAGTCCAAACAATCAAGTTGGCTTTTTAAGGGAAAGTTAGCTTAATGCATGGGAGTATGAGGAGGTGCCAACTGAACTCCACTCCACTTGCTCTTAAGTTTAAAATACAGTCATATCACACCACTTCATTCTTAGTGTTTGATCACAATTTAACTAGCGACTCTGATGGCCCACGAAACCGATATGCTATGGTGTGTATAGTCGTTAAATTGTTAGTTATGATTCAAAGGGCGGGGATACGTGGAAGTAGCCGTTGAGAGGGAAAAATACTAAGACACAATCGAAGACGGTTTGATTCTCTACATATTTCGATAGAACGATCTAAGTTTTGCTATAATCTAATGGATAGACAAACTAGATGAACAGATTATCTCTAGTGAGTAGTGACGCACCTACCTACAAAGGCTACAATGTTGGTATTGTATATTTGTATATGTGAATAGCGGCAAAACACCAATAGGTGCAACGCAAAGGATTGGCCGTATGGTCAAGGCCCCTTGTAGCTCATGTATTTGTTCCTCCCTAATGTCTCAGATTCGAAACCTCACAAGGTACTATAAACTCCTGTAATGCCAGTTTGTACAAGACTTTGCTCCGGCTTTAATTAGCTCCCCGCTAGTGGACGATGTGATTGAATATTCCTCAAAAATTAATCGAGGTGCATGTATATTGGTGTGAACGCCGAAAAAGAACAAGTAGGTGCAATTTGAAATCCAACGATACTGGACCCATATAAAAAGCACCTGCTTTCGAGGTTCCAGGAACAGTGTGTTATACAGGGGCAAGTCTAATCGGTTTCTCACGAATAAAATTTAGATTTAAGGGATGAGTGTTGATTTTGAACAAGTGAAGTACGAAAATGAAAGGCTTTGCACAACTAGAAGAATAGACATTTCAAGCAATTGTCGGCAGGGGATTTTGAACTGATGTTTTTAATTAAGTAAGTTGGATTTTAATTGACATCCTCATGCACCAGGTCACATATAATTATCATTAGTTTAAGACATTTTCGAAACGCGTTTTTCATTTACGCTTATGCACTCCCATTATGTGACTTAGTTCCATGATGCAAGGGGTGATAGGTGTCTCGGTCGTGTCCCTGCCTCTGAACAACTCCAAATATATATACTACTAATAGTAAGTTTGGAAAAGTTCCATGGCAGAATGTTTAAATTTTTTTGTTTGGAAAAGTTCCATGGCAGAATGTCTAAATTTTTTTTGTATTTATATGGAAAAGAAAAACATTGACAATTTTTTGGTGAGTGAATAAAATTTAAAGGAGGCTACTTATACGCACAATCTTGTTTCGCTACTAAACCTAGCAAGTTGCAATATTAACTAAATATAGAATTAACGTTTTGTTATCAAGGTGAAAATACATGTGGTTCGAGCTATTGCTAAAACCATCTTACCAAAACGGAATTGGAGGGCCTATAGTGAGTAAGCTCACTACACCCCTGTACTGAGTAATCACGGTCATCCGTTCGGCAATCAACGGTTTGGATTGTGATGAGTCTTGCATTTGATAGCTTTAGCCAATGGTGATTTTAGATTATGGCATCTAAAAAACTGTGCCACACCTACAGTGCCAATATGTTTGCCAGAGTTGTGGTTTTTTGGACCAGAACAAAACTTTGAAAACAGCTTGGGTGTAGATTCTGATATATAAACCCAATTTACGAGTCCATTTTAGGGATTTCAACTAACATAATTATTACATTTGTCATACTTTTTCCCCCCTTTTACCCTTCAAAACATCATCAATACATGTACTTACTCTAAAAAAGAAAGGATAAAAGTGAATTTTCATTAACTAATACCCCTTTAGTTTCGAATTGGGACAGAAAATATAAGACAACAAAAAATGTTGTTTGGGACCAAAGCTTGGGGACGGAGGGAGTAGCAATTTACTATTTTTGATTTTCAAAATCAAGTTTTAATTTCGAGAAAAGGTGTATTGACAAAACCCCAACAATTCTCCAATGATTTCCAATGTCAATTCGTTATAATAATAATAATCTTGATGAGATTCTGATTTGAGAAATTTTGAAATCTTGCACCATCCTGCATAACTTATTAACATATGCAGGGTATATCCCTACAAAAAATACATTTGTGCTACAATATATGGAGTACGATGGTACATAAATTGTGCCAGCCCAGCCCAGCTGAGGCCAGGACTGTCATTATTCTCTACTTTTTCCCTTTATAGGGCATCTACAACTCTTGCTCTGCTTCTCCATTTTGGAGAAAATTCCTAGCTTCAACAACACACTCTTTATTTTAATCCTACTTTTACAGTACTTTACCACTCTAAATATAGAGTAGGGAAGAGACTAGTAATAGATGATCCTTCAAATTCAAGATTTTACTATAAAATGGAAAAAAAAAAAAAAAAAATTAGACGTGGAGTAGAAGTAATTATTGATCATAGAGAAAGTAATGAAGTATTTGAAATATACTACTAGCGATCTGTGAGGAGACTTTTAGCTCATTAAACAGCACTTTTTATCTTTCTTCAAGATTGTGAACTCTAAAGTCTACATGCACTTATTATAGGAGTATGGTAATTTCATCTTTTTGAATAGTTTTTTCCTCAGCTGATATTTATGAGTTATTAGTCAATAGTTCCGGAGCACAGTCACTTAGGCCTTGTTTGGATGAGGTTTTTTTTTTTGGTAAGTCGGAAATGGATTGGATGGGGGTTTTCACCCATGACTGAATCATCCTTCTTCTCCTCATCCCTCTTCCCATCCAAACCCGTTGTTTGGGAGCAGTTTTTCACCCCCGACTAACTAGCATGTCGGCTAATTAGTCAGCTTTCTCCATGACTAAATATAAGTAGGGGAGAGGGATACTTATGTTTAGTCAGGGGGGATTAGCCCCGCAATTTACCTCCTTACCCCTATGCAATTTTCTTCGGATTAAAAAATAAAGTACTTTAGGACATAATTTTTTTTTATATTTTGGTTTGCACCAAATTAAACTATTAATAGAGATCTTTAATTCAATACAAAAAAAAATTGAAAATTTTTATACTTTACAATTTTACATTGTTGGCTTGTTGAATAGTGTATAAAATAAATAAACGAACAAATAAAAAAAATGTATTTTTACATAAAAATATTACAATTAAGTATTATAAATTAAATATTGAATAGTATAAAATCAATTAACTTTGGTATTTATATAATTATATAAATACATAATTTAATATTATGTATTACCAAGAGCAAGAAAGTCTTTTGACATGATTTTACATCGTCCACCCTCCTTATCCCCTTTTTTTTATCCTCATTCAAACAATGGACTATTTAATCTCTCTTTCTTAACTGTGGGTCCACCCTTCTTATTTAATCCCCCTGACTATTTTATCCTCCCTAACTATTTAATTCCTCCAAAACTAGTACGCTATCCAAACGGGCCGTTCGCACTCTGGAATTTGCTAAAACTGCTAAAAGTCCTGAAATGGCTAAAACGAATTTCGAGACATGACATTTTCTTATATACATCAACTATTTAACACTTTTAGCAAAAATGAGAGACCATCCTTTAATTGTGGGGATTCTATAGAATCTTGTAATTTTTTTCGTCAGAGTACTACGTGACGGTGCTCCGGATGTATTATTGATTAGACCATTATCGTTGTTGCGAATTTAATGATTCAAGAAATTCTCATACAACAAGAAATTTTCCAGTGCCAGTAGGGTACGGCTGACGTGATGCCCTACCGCGCATCAGGGGCTTCCATCCGTGTTTTAAAAGGCTAGGATGTGCCGATGGCATTTTTGCAAATTTGGAAGGTATTTTTAGCCTAACAGATCTGGACTGTCCAAAACACGGATGGACAGTTAAGGTACGCCGTAGGGTACGGCCCTACTGTCATTGGAAATTTTTCCTCAACTGGAGTGGCCTTGTTCGTTTTCCTGTTTAGTTTTAGTTTTGATGACATCATCATTTCTCTCATTTCTCTCTCTATCTCTCTCCACTCATTACAGCTGCTGACATCATCAAAATTAAATTAAGCTAAACTATCTAACCAAACATAGCCAGTATATTTTGTTTTTGCTCTCGCATGTGGATTTGAGATTGGGAAAGGGGAGGAGGAGACTGTACAAAACCCAGTAGGTCTAGCAATTACTCCTCCTGCCCATTCAAAATTCACTTCCCTCTCCTCCCTTTACCCAACACAACCAAACAGAGGTCCCCCCCCCCTCTCATTTTTTCTCTACCCCTCATCCAAAGACTTTTTTTTTAATTTCGAGAGAGAGAGAGATGGGTATGTGGGGTTTCTCTCTGATTGCTGAAACTTGATTGCTATTTGCTACTATTTCTTTCTCCTTTGTTTTTGTTATCTTTCTATCTCTGCCGACACAAGAACCAGTCCTCCTTGAGAAAGGGGACTACAACTGCACACCTTAATATCAACACTTTACTCTCCTCTTTCTCTCAGTCTCTCTCTCTCTACTTACTGTGTGGGTGAAGTTCAAATTAAATCTTTCCTCTTTTTGGTGGGTTTTTGAGTATGGATTTCTACCGGAATATTCCAGTTCCCGGCGGTGGCCTCTCCTCTGAGTATCAGCCGGAGCAGCTTCTCTCTTCCTCTCCTAAGCTTGGCAGCCTTGAAGACCTCTTTTCCACTCACTCTACAGTAAGAGCTCTCTCTCTCTCTCTCTCTCTCCAGTGTTCTTACAGCCTTTTTTTAGTCTGTTTGTCCTTTTGCAAGTAAGTTCTATTGTTCTACCATATGGGTTTTTTTTTTCCCCCTTTCTCTGACTCTAGCTTTGTCTCCCACTTGAGGCTGCTTCCCCTTTTTTTCCTGTTCCAACATGTTTTCTGCTTCTATTGCTGTTTTAAAGCATTTTGGAGGCAAAAAAAAAAAAAAAAACCCAACTTCCTTCAAAAGTCATGTCTTTGATTTCAGTCAATACTAGTTTTTTACTACAACTGCAATTTTTTTTTTCTCTTTTTTATTATGCTTTTTTGAAGTGAAAAATAAACAAATTTTTTTGCAGCAGGAAGGGGATATGGGCTTAGAATGGTTGTCAATATATGTGGAAGATTGCTTTTCCAGCAGTGGAAACTGCCTTCCACCTGCACCAGCAGTACCCACAACCCATGAGCCTCAAAAGAGTACTACAACTGATAGTGTATCAAAAGCAGCAGCCTCAAAAGAGTCAAAACCCTCCTTGCCCTTGAAAAAACCCCAGCAAAAATACCTTACAAAGGCCAGAAGCCAAAGGAAGAGAAGTTCTTCATCACTGACCAAATCCAAAACCCAATTCAGCAATTGGTCTCATTTCCATCAGAACAACAGCCCACTACTTGACCATATTTCATCAGACCCTCCTTTGCTTCAACAGGCCCATTGGTTAGCTGACAGTGAACTCATTTTGCCCAAAAAGGAGGGCGGTGGCGGCGGCCAAGGCGGTGGTGAGGAAGAGGAGGGAGGAGGAAAGGAGGAAG
Source organism: Vaccinium myrtillus (assembly GCA_016920895.1). NCBI lineage: Eukaryota > Viridiplantae > Streptophyta > Magnoliopsida > Ericales > Ericaceae > Vaccinium > Vaccinium myrtillus. Next base: position 12,616,970 of record CM029270.1, on the reverse strand, counting down.
TGGTGGTGGTGGAGGAGGAGGAGATGGGGATGGGCAGAAGGGGGGGCAGCTTGGAGGGTAGCAACAATGGGCAGCAGCCAAGGAGGTGTAGCCATTGTCTAAGTCAGAGGACCCCACAGTGGAGGGCAGGACCAAAAGGGCCAAAGACCCTGTGCAATGCATGTGGGGTGAGGTACAAGTCGGGCAGGTTGCTGCCCGAGTACAGGCCAGCCAAGAGCCCCACTTTTGTTAGTTACAAGCACTCCAATTCTCACAGGAAAGTCTTGGAGATGAGGAATATGTCTCTTCTGCTGTCTTCCAATTCCTAGGGTTGGGCCTCGGTTTTCGGAGAAAAAGTATTTCGTGAGACGGTGACACCAACGTGGCCGAGCTGAAGTAGCGTCCCGTTACGTTCGTTCTCGTGGTTTTACTTTGTGTTGTGCAGTTGGCACAAAACAACCACGTGGCCGAAAATGAGTGGAGCTGGAAACTACGTCAGATTAGCCACGTTGGTGTCACATTTTCACAAAATACTTTTTCCCTTAAGCCAATTTTTTCTATATAAAAGGTGAAACAAACGGTGGAAAAGGAATGGAGCAAAATTTGGAAATTTAAGGTCCGTCCTTAATTTGGACTAGATGGGATAGTCCAAATGTAGACCCTCCATTTGCTGCAATTGGTAGTTTAAATTTGTTCAAAAACTCCAAGCGGTAAGAGTTTCTGAGCAAATCCGAACCAATGATTATACCAATGCATGGTTCATATTTGGATTGTCCTGTCCGGTTCAAAACTTGGTCCCGAACCCTTGTGGTATCCATGTAGGAGGTACACTAGAGCAAAAAATGTAGTAGTAGGTACCCGATATGAATCTGGTTTAGTTATTTTGAGGTTTAGGGGATTATATATTACCCAAAGAGTTACTTTGAGGTTGATTCATTTTGGTGCTCGTTTTTTCTTGAACTTGTTTGAGAGATTTTCTGGGCATTAATTCTTCTTCTTTTTCTTTGCTTTCCTCTTGTTAAAAATTAAAAAAAAAGAGAGGATGGTTGTTTTGGGGCCAATGAGATTGTTCATATTAGTGGTTTGTTCTTGTTTTTTGTTTATGAAAAGTACTCGTATTGATCATATCGGAATTGAGAAAGGAGGTGGATCCTCTCGAGTCCTTAACTTTAGAATTGTACCAACTCTTACCGGTAAGAATTTCTAAGCAAATTCGAACAATTAATTATACTAATGTATGATTTGGATGTGGACTGTCTCATTCGGTTCAAAATTTGGACATACGAGAATTGGAACGTTTTGAGATATGCATCTTTTTTTAGTCGGACATTCTGTAAGGATTACTCCGTAACTTTTTGGACTCTTGCGTTTCCTAAATATTTGACAATTCAAATAGTTCATTTTACGTCTCGCGAGAAATCAGCTCTTGCGTTTAAAAAATCAAGTCGATCAGATATTAAGAAATTCTAATGATAATTGTATCAATCTTGTTTTTTGGGGCAAACGATATACATTTCTTTTGAAAAGCAACAATTTACATATGAAGTGCTAGAAAATGAATACAAATGAATATAAATCGCAGAGATCATTTAATGGGGCCACGGCGAGTTTCATTTTGCCATCACATGATTCACATGACACGTCAGAAAATAATAAAAAATAATAAAGGTATAACAATTCTCTCTGACATGGCTCGAACACTGAAAAATAATTTTGTTCACCCTTCTTAGAAGAGAGTGAACAAAACTCTCTCTCCTATTAGTTGAAAAGTGTGGGTCTCACCAGAAAATAATGTCATATTTATAAATAAAAATGTATTGTTTTGGTAAGCATGACATCACTTTGTAGTGGGATCCACGCTAATTTAACTAATACGATAGAGGATTTTGTTCAACCTCTTTTGAGGAGGGTGAACGAAATTGCACTCCCAATACTGTGTGTGTGAGCTCCACACACCATATAAATGTATTGGAGCCATATTGGAGATAATTGTTGACTTGTTGTACACCTATGACTCTTGGAAAAAAATGTAGTTCCTTGTTTCTCCCTTGTGATGTGGGTTTCCTTCCCTCTTTTAATTCTCATTTTCCTCGGGTGGGTGTTATGCGGTAGGTGTTGTGTGGCAAAACTACGTCGTTTTGCTTAATTTTTGTGCACACCTCCAAAGCTTCCAAGGGTCTTGTTTGGAGGAAGAAAAAACCACTACAAAATGCCTAAACCCGAAATGCCTAAATTTAAGTGTGCCTAAACCCACTACACCCTACCCCAAAGAGCCTAAATCTCCTAAAATTAAATCTCAATATTAAACCAAAAAATGAACTCTCTAAACAGGGTCCTTGGATGTACCAAGAAAATGAGCAAAACGATGTAGTTTTGCTGCACAACACGGCGCACAACACCTACCGCACAACGCCTCTCCCGGATTCCTAAACCAAAGGAAAGAAAAGAAGAGGAAAATGATATTCACACCCCCCATTTTACAATCCACACTTCCTTTTTTGTCTTTATCCACATGAATTTATAATATTACCCTTCTTCAATACACATTTTTCACATATGTAAGGGTAATATTGTAAATTCATGTGTATAAAGACAAAATAGAGTGTATGAATTGTAAAATAAGGAATGTGAAAATCATTTCCCAAAGAAAATCTTTTCTTAATTTCCCATTGCTTTTTCCCTTTACCAGTTTACTTTTGTCTCCAAGCACACACTAGTCAATCATTCACTGGGGACGAGGATCAGGAGATGTCAAAAGCAGATATCGAGGTGGAAAGATATTCAAACAAATCCCAATTATTAAATATTTCCCCGTCTCGAAATGATAGTCTCCTACGAGAATACACATACTCTCTCCGTTTCAAATTGTTGTTCATGTTTCAGTAATTCAACTTTTTATGAACAATACGTTATTATATCCAAAAAATAAAAGAGGTACCAACTTTTTTGCTAACTTTTAAAATTGACAATTTGTTTTGGGACAACCAAAAAAAGAAAAAAAATAAAATTTTAGGACGGAGGGAGTATAAATTTTGGATAAAAATATTTGTGTACATGATTTTTCAAGTTTCTTTATACCAAATTAAAGATCTGAATTGGTTCTTTAATTTTGTGCGAACAATTATTATTTTTTTAGGACAGAGAGAGTAGTCCATAAAGTGTCACAAATGATTCTCGTGAAAATGGAAAACAGATTTTGGATTCTTTTCTAGTCCTTTCCCCTCTCCTCTTTTCCATGCACTGGACAAACTCAGTGATAGCAGCAATTCCCCATTTATTCACTTTACAGTTTTAAAGGCTAAAGCCTAGAAATTATGCTTTGTCTGTATTTGAATTTGTTGAATCGAAAATAAGAAAATTCAAAAAAAAAAAGAAAAGAAAAAGATTAATCAATTACTACTAGTTGAAAGAATATGTTTGCTAAAGCTTTTAAAATTGTTCTTGGTTTTAGGGCATTCCATCAGCCTTGCTACTTTAGCTTTGGAGCTAAACTACCGAGTAGAAGTGCAAGAAATGCAAGAAAATCAGTCTCGCCATTTCCTTGGGTCAAAATATAATTGCTACAATGCCTTTACTTCCCCAGCGAGTCACTATTCATGGGTTAAGCCTTATATTGTTGCTTTTTTTACTATTCATGGGTTAGCCTTATATTGTTGCTTCTACCTTCATGAGTTAGAATAGAGAGTCTGATTCTGTGAGTTTTTGAAAAAGTGACTTGCTAAAGTATAAAAAGTGTTTTTGAGGTTAAATTTGGTCCAAAATTTGCTGAGGCTGAATTGCATCTCAATTGTTCATCTCGATAATTAATGGTTTAAATTTTAAAAAAAATCTTTCTTTTGGATAGAATAAAGTGTTACTCGGAGAGGAGTCTTTTCCAACAAATTTAAATTATTAAAACACTTTTAGAGAACAAATTTTTTAAAGGGATTGTGCTTTGCAATCTAAACTTGCAGGACAAATGTACTAGTACTGTAATTTGAAAAGTTATCATAAATTTGGATTAAATTCCTATTATTCTGATTGGTTAGTTTGGAAAAAAAAAAAACCAATATTCCCTTTTCTTTTTATGAGCACTAGGGGGTGTTTCACTAACAAAAAACAGTTTTTTCCATAAATCGAGACAACAATGCTAAATACACAAAGAAAAAACACCCAGAATTTACCCAGAAAGTGTGAATGACTGGCTCAGATGACTTGCAATCAGCATTTCTGTAGCGAAACACCCCCTAAGTTGAATACAAATCTGAAATTCGCATATCTAATAGACTAATAGTGTCACGTGGAGTATCTTTTTTGACAAAATGAAGGTGTCGGTTCCGAGAACACAATTTTGTACACAAATTTTGACACAAACAAATCTTTACCGATGTCCAAAATGAGTTGTTTTTTTTACGAAGAACCCTTCAAAACATGTTTTAATCAAATTGAACAATTCCAAAATGAGTTCCACACAAGGTGGTGTACATTTTGTGTTGAAAATTGTGTCCAGGAACCGGGCCCCAAACTAATTGCGAATTTTTTTTTTCCCGGTAAATAAAGTTGGATTTCCTAGTAATTGGTAGTATTGAATTTCGGGTAGTATTATTTTTCCAATCAAAATAATATCTGTGAAGGAAAAAATGTTACCAGTGAATTGTCCAGTCCTGCTGCAACGCTGACTTTTGAAATTTGAATGGTATGAAATTCTTCTTCTAAAAAAAATAAAATAAAATGGTATGAAATTGAAATAAACGTGAACGAACAAAAGCAACATGTTTGTTTGTTACCTTTATTTTGGGCCTCTGCTAACCCTAAGGGAGCTGATTGTTTTGATTGCAGACTCCACGTATACTGACTTATTTGGTGGTGTGGAGAACAGTATTTGACTCTGTTTGGATCTCGATAGTTAGTCTACCTTCTTATGCATTCATTGTATGTAGACCCCTCTTCGTTGTATTCGGATGGAAATTTGTAATGCGTTCATTGTATGTAGCCCCTTTTCATTGTATTCAGATGGAAATTTGTAAGTTCCGTATGACTTTGATGTAATGAAATTATTTCTCTCGGATAAAAAACAAAAGGAACATGGGTTGTCCAAGGCGTATGATAACCACTGAAAACGAGGTTTAGGGGCAATGTGTAATTATGCCAAACATTTAATATGGTTTTGTAACACCGTCATATGCTGCTCCGATTAGGTACGGAGGTATGTACAGAGGAGGGGGTACAGTTCAGCCCCACCTTGCTAGAATTACCTTGTGTATATTATAAATTCACATTAAATTGATCTAATGTACTATATCGATCCTTCCAGACTTCCAACCTTCAAAAACTAAAATAAATATATCTCACATATATACAATAAATAGGTTAAGATGTAGTGAAACATAATTACTTCCCTTTTTGTGTATATATGTATTTTTCCAAGTATGAATAGAAAGTGACTAGTATGATTTTTTTCTTCTTAGAATATAATCCATTAGATTTCATGCTTGAATTTCAAATCCTGGCTCCTCTCCGGATGGGATTTCATTCGTCATTTTCTCTTGAAACTATCAATAAAAAGATTCGGACTCGATATTTATCTGATATAAAAGGATAATAGGTTAGAAGTATCTGAATATTAGTGTGTGTTATACCATAAGGGTTATCCCGTGTGTGCGTTTATAAAGCATTTTGGTAGCGGATTTTGAATTTTATACTAACTTTTAATAGCTGTCGTGATTGCTAGTCAAAAATATTTACCAACAAATTTTTATAGTAAATGCTATAAGTTTTTATTGCAGTTTAATCAGAATTTCTCATTTATGATAAACGAATTTATTTACTTCTACGATAATAAATATATAATTAAAAAATATACTCCATAATCTAATATAATATTTTAAATTTTAATTCTGTAGCAATCGCAAACACCCCCAGAATTGTCACATACTAAATCCCAAGTCCTTGGTTTGGTGGTCGATGAATTAGACTGAAGGAGTTTGCTCCCTGTATAAGACCTTAGGTTCTCTCCTACGTGCTATCAACTCTAGTTAGGTTATCACACAAAGTTTTTTTTGACTTTAAGTGAGAAAAACTCAAACCCCAAATTTCCCCCTTGGTAGCCAAGGGGTACAGGACAACCAACACAACACAACACGTCACGTCCTGTCTTTTATGGGGTTTGAACCCTAGCCGCCACCAAAGGAGGCATTGGGCCAGGCCGCTGAGCTATCAGTTCGTTGGTAAACAAACTCCCCTCCACTAACGTATACAATGTTGGCGAAAAAAAAATACTATAAATTATTTGTTGAAGAATCTTAGTCAAGACGTGCGTGAGCTAATCTAGTATCCAAAATTATTAGTAAAAAAAGAAGATAAAGTTGTCACATGGTGCATGATGCATCATTGCATTCCATAATAGGTGGGAGTGGGGAGAGAGTCACGCACTTGACTTTTTGTGGGGGTACGGTTCCCGCACATGACTTAGCTTCGGTGGTTAGGGGGATTCATGGCATGGGGTGCATGATTGAATTTGAGGCCATTAGGATGCTGTCATTGATTTCCTTATCTAGAGAGGGTGCCCCCACTGAAGTGGTTCATCACTACACAGGGGCGGAGCCAATTAAGACAAGGGGGTTACGTGTTCTTTGAATTTTTATCTCCGGTTGAACTTACTCAAAAAAATGTTTTGAGGATTGAAAATGTTAGGTATTGGGCTGATTGTTTACTGTGTTGTTGTGGATTTCTAGCCAAATCAATGGTCCACTTCAAGAATTAAATGCTCGTTTCACCAAGGCAAATAGTGAGTTGTTAGGTTGGATGGTATGTTAGAATCCATCTAACAAATTTTCTAGCTTTGCGAAGAAAAAGTTGATTCGCCTTTTTGAGCTTCATCCAAAAGAGTTTTCTTCGTTAGAGCTCATGTATCCACTGATAAAGTCGATGCAATTATTTTTGACAAGCGATCTACTGATGATTTCTCAAGATTGAAAACTCGCCGGGGTCAATTGTAAAAGAAAGTAGCAACGAATATTTAGATTGTTATGCTTATGTTTAGGAGCTTTTTAATTATATTGTGCTACAAGTTTTTGTGCTTAATCGAAAATGTTAGAATTTTTGTGTTTAGTATTTCTCTATTACTCATTTTACTATGAATTTTTTTTACTTTATTGTGAAAAAGTGCCCCCTCCGAGTGAATATCCTGGCTCCGCCACTGACTCTACATCCCAATTTTTAATTACTAATTTATTAAGAAAAAGCTTTAGAGGGTGGTGATTATGCCAACCCTGTGGTAGTACGGAGTATTTGTTAATGTCAAAACTACAGTGCATAAAAAACTTGTATTCTACGAGCGTTACAGTTATGGAATTAACAGGTTTGGTACTATCATTTTCCAAAACCTAAAAACACAATAATTTGTATAACATTGAGCACAACATGATAATGTGGTAATGTTTCATTGGGTAATTTGATGTTTTTCAATGCCCAATGAAGTATTGACATGTTGTGCAAAATGTTGTGTTTGTAATTGTATGATGATATCTAGCCCAATTAAAGTCCTGTTGGCCATCTTTGGGCTGAGGAAGTGGGCTAACCAAGAGTATTGGTGGGTTGTACAGCCGTTTGTTAGTGGGTTGACGGGCCTTGGGTCAGAGGCCGTGGGATTAGTGTAATGGGCTAGCTAGTGGATTTCAGCCTTATTTTATGAGCCTGTCTAAGAGTCCAAACTTTTCTTCAAATTTATGGACCATTTTGGCATTTTAGTTAGTAGAAGTCTGTTATTACATTAGCCGAAAGGAGGTATTGGCCCAATGACACTTCTGTAGCGCTCCTTTCGAGCGTTACTGCGTGAGGTATAAGTTTCAACTCCTAAAAGGAAATTGGTTCTCGTAGTAATCTAACATAATAGTGATAATACTAATGACGAACAATATCTTCCTATCGCCTTGCAAAAAGAAAAGAGGTATTGGCAATTACGCGGCAAGGTTTTTTTTTCTTTATTTCATACAGATACTCATAGGCAGTAAAGTACTTCAGTTTTTTTTTTTTTTTTTTGGAAGGGGACTATCAAAATGAGACCAATGGAGTATATGCTGTAGATTCTTGACCCCACTCCTGCGTCCGCGGATGTGGATCATACTATGTATGGTTTGGGTAATTGTGGGGCAATCAAGTTGTGTTGGGCAATGATTGACTAAATGGACACAACTTATGGAGTGATTCTTGACTTCACTTCACATTTCTAAAAAAAATTCCAAAAAGATTATTTCCCTATCTCTTATCTCTCCAATCATTAATCACATTTCTCTCTTTACTCATACCCCTCTCTCTAATCATTATTCTCATTTCTCACTCTATCTCTCTCTAATTATTACACATCTCTCTAATTATTACTTTTTCCAAAAACCCATCCAAACACTATCTCAAAAATATTTCTCAAAATATTCTTCTCAAAACTTTCAACCAAACAAAGTGGTTACAATTTAGGAAAATGCTACACTACACATCCCTTATTTGCGTCTGTATCATATATACCCACAAAAGTTACGATTTGTTAATAAAAGTTTCAATTTTTTAACAGCGGAAATTGTGTTTAATGACAATTAAGAGTTTTCACATCGTACCCAATATGGAAGGATTGTAACAGCGGAAATTGTGCCCAATATGGAAGGTATGTATTGTAGCAATTTCCTACAATTTAATGACAATTAAGAGTTTTCACATTCACAGTCTTAAGGAATCAAGCAAATCTTGTGTTTATGTTTCACCCTATAAATACCCACTTGGCTAGGATTATTAAAACGTATCATTCTATCTAGACCAACAAAAACAAGTTTTTATTGCAGTTTAATAAGAATTTCTCATTTATGATAAACGAATTTATTTACTTCTACGATAATAAATATATAATTAAAAAATATACTCCATAATCTAATATAATATTTTAAATTTTAATTCTGTAGCAATCGCAAACACCCCCAGAATTGTCACATACTAAATCCCAAGTCCTTGGTTTGGTGGTCGATAAATTAGACTGAAGGAGTTTGCTCCCTCTATAAGACCTTGCTATCAACTCTAGTTAGGTTATCACACAAAGTTTTTTTTGACTTTAAGTGAGAAAAACTCAAACCCCAAATCTCCCCCTTGGTAGCCAAGGGGTACAGTACAACCAACACAACACAACACGTCACGTCCTGTCTTTTATGGGGCTTGAACCCTAGCCGCCACCAAAGGAGGCACTGGGCCATGCCGCTGAGCTATCAATTCGTTTGTAAACAAACTCCCCTCCACTAACGTATAGTACAATGTTGGCGGGAAAAAAAATACTATAAATTATTTGTTGAAGAATCTTAGTCAAGACGTGCGTGAGCTAATCTAGTATCCAAAATTATTAAAAAAAGAAGATAAAGTTGTCACATGGTGCATGATGCATCATTGCATTCCATAATAGGTGGGTGTGGGCAGAGAGTCACGCACTTGGACTTTTTGTGGGGGTACGGTTCTTGAAGCACATGACTTAGCTTCGGTGGTTAGGGGGATTCATGGCATGGGGTGCATGATTGAGATTTGAGGCCATTAGGATGTTGTCATTGTTTTCCTTATCTAGAGAGGGTGCCCCCACTGAATTGGTTCATCACTACACAGGGGCGGAGCCAATTAAGACAAGGGGGTTACGTGTTCTCTGAATTTTTATCTCCGGTTGAACTTACTCAAAAAAATGTTTTGAGGATTGAAAATGTTAGGTGTTGGGCGGATTGTTTTACTGTGTTGTTGTGGATTTCTAGCCGAATCAATAGTCCCCTTCAAGAATTAAATGCTCGTTTCACCGAGGCAAATAGTGAGTTGTCAGGTTGTATGGTATGTTAGAATCCATCTAACTAATTTTCTAGCTTTTGGAAGAAAAAGTTGATTCGCCTTGTTGAGTTTCATCCAAAAGAGTTTTCTTCGTTAGAGTTCATGTATTCACTGATAAAGTCGATGCAGTTATTTTTGACAAGCGATCTACTGATGATTTCTCAAGATTGAAAACTCGTCGGGCTCAATTGTAAAAGAAATTAGCAACGAATATTTAGATTGTACATGCTTATGTTTAGGAGCTTTTTAATTATATTGTGCTACAAGCTTTTGTGCTTAATCGAAAATGTTAGAATTTTTGTGTTTAGTATTCTCTATTACTCATTTTACTATGAATTTTTTTTACTTTATTGTGAAAAAGTGCCCCCTCCGAGTGAATATCCTGGCTCCGCCACTGACTCTACATCCCAATTTTTAATTACTAATTTATTAAGAAAAAGCTTTAGAGGGTGGTGATTATGCCAACCCTGTGGTAGTATTTGTTAATGTCAAAACTACAGTGCATAAAAAACTTGTATTCTACGAGCGTTACAGTTATGGAATTAACAAATACTACAGTTTTGGTACTATCATTTTCCAAAACCTAAAAACACAATAATTTGTATAACATTGAGCACAACATGATAATGTGGTAATGTTTCATTGGGTAATTTGATGTTTTTCAATGCCCAATGAAGTATTGACATGTTGTGCAAAATGTTGTGTTTGTATGATGATATCTAGCCCAATTAAAGTCCTGTTGGCCATCTTTGGGCTGAGGAAGTGGGCTAACCAAGAGTATTGGTGGGTTGTACAGCCGTTTGTTAGTGGGTTGACGGGCCTTGGGTCAGAGGCCGTGGGATTAGTGTAATGGGCTAGCTAGTGGATTTCAGCCTTATTTTATGAGCCTGTCTAAGAGTCCAAACTTTTCTTCAAATTTATGGCCCATTTCTCCAATCATTAATCACATTTCTCTCTTTACTCATACCCCTCTCTCTAATCATTATTCTCATTTCTCACTCTATCTCTCTCTAATTATTACACATCTCTCTAATTATTATTTTTTCCAAAAACCCATCCAAACACTATCTCAAAAATATTTCTCAAAATATTCTTCTCAAAACTCTCAACCAAACAAAGTGGTTACAATTTAGGAAAATGCTACACTACACATCCCTTATTTGCGTCTGTATCATACATACCCACAAAAGTTACGATTTGTTAATAAAAGTTTCAATTTTTTAACAGCGGAAATTGTGTTTAATGACAATTAAGAGTTTTCACATCGTACCCAATATGGAAGGATTGTAACAGCGGAAATTGTGCCCAATATGGAAGGTATGTATTGTAGCAATTTCCTACAATTTAATAACAATTAAGAGTTTTCACATTCACAGTCTTAAGGAATCAAGCAAATCTTGTGTTTATGTTTCACCCTATAAATACCCACTTGGCTAGGATTATTAAAACGTATCATTCTATCTAGACCAACAAAAACAAGCAAGGTTTTGGAGTTCTAACTTCTCTTAGTGATCCAGATCCAAAAAAAAAAAAAAAAACTTCTCTTAGTGATGGCCAAGTTTCCTTGCTCCTTTTTCTGTGTCATTTTCCTTGTTTTTGCAGGTTTGTGCATCCGTCTCTTGATACTCATGTTATCTAAAAATCCATTCATGTCCTTCGCTCGGGTCGCGTTATAGAAGAGTTCCCAATCGTAGTCAATTTTATTAATTTTGTGTTTCCAGGTCGTGTTATATTTGTGTTCGTGTGAGAAAGTGATCGATATTCCAAACCTTTTAAATTCGTATTGTGTTCATGTCGTATTAATGGGTCGTGTCCAAAATTCCCAACCCTAAGTGGGATGGGTTATAAAAGAGTTCTTAATCATAGTCAAACTTTTTCAAGGTATATCACATTGCATACAATCAAAGGCGAAAATTTCCTTTGATGTTTTTAAAAGAATAGCATGATTTGTTTTTTCTTTTCCCCCTTGTTACCTTGATACGAAAAAAAAAAACCTACTGTTGGTCCCACATGACCATTTATGTGTGCTTGGAGCATGTGTTCTTAGACATACTGCTAGGGTTGCAAACGAACTAAGCAGCTCGTGGCTCGGCTCGACTCGTGTCATAATTTAGTTGAGATAGAACTCGTGTTTTAGGCTCGTTTAGTAAACGAGCCGAGCTCGAACGAAACAAAACTCGGCTTGGCTCATTTGCACCCCTACTTACTGCTAGCTAAATTCAATTGAAACGTTTTTGTGCAGTTATGGTGATGGTGGCTGAAGGAGAAGAAAAAGGATGTATCTTAGTGCTGGACAACAAGAACTGTAACCTGCCAAGTTGTGTTCTAGACTGCCATCAACCATACAATGGCAAGGGAGTCTGCGGTCCCTCTTCTGTTTCACCAAGCGGAAAGAGTTGCGTCTGTGTCATTAAATGTAATTGATTCATTTGGCTAAGGTTTATTTGCTATTTAGTGTTTGGTGATTCCAATAATTGGTAATAAAGATTTAATAAGTTGGTCAAACAGAGTTCATTTCTATTTTTGAGGTTTTACATCGATCGATATACTGTTCATTTACACGGAGCTGAGCCACCAATAAAAAACCGTGATTTCACATTTTATAGCAAGTGGAGTCACGCTTGGAATGTCTAAAAGACCGTGATTTTTATGACCACGCTAAACTGGCGAAATTTTTTACTATAAAAAAGAGAAACATTGAGTATTCCACATTTTTAGAGATGGGTTTTTGGCTTTTGAATTAACTAATTACTTAATTGAACATCATACAATTCAACTATGGCATTGCCAATCTAACAATTAAATAGTAAAATGAGTAATGCTTGTAACCTTTAAAGAAAGAGATTAAAGAATTCCTTGTAGCTTAGATAAATAAATCAGACTAATCAGTAGCTCAATAAGTAACTATACTAGGAGGAAAACTTGCATGCTGTGGCGGATATGTGTCGGCTCATCAGAGCCGTTCAAACATGTTTTAGACGGCCAAGATTGAAGGGTGGGATTTTTAAATTTCAGGTGCAAATTTACCCTAACAAATCTAGGCCGTCCAAAACACGTTTGGACGGCTCAGATGCGCCGACAAGTATCCGTCCGGCACACAAAATTTTCCCCACACTAGCTAAGAACAGAAAGTACAGTAGGGTGTCTACAGAAACATACTACTACCTATTACAACAATAGAGCAAAGAATACCACCAAAGCTGCCAAAGCCAGAGGTAAGTGACGCCCCGTTGCGGAAGAAGAACGAAGAGGTACTAATTGGATGGTGAAGTTGCAATTCGCTTGCGAAATGTTTTGCGTAGTCACCGTGGCCAGGCCTTGGAAGTTGCAGCTCGAGTCGTCTTGATTGTTCATCTGATAGTACGTATTGAACGCGTACGAAGCGTTCCCTTTCTCATCCAACCCGTTACAAGAAGATCCATAGCCAAGCGATGTGCAATCCCCGTTAGTACAAGCGTACTCGACGTTCTCAGCAAGTTTGCTCAAATCCTTAGCATTCGGATTTAATGCACACCATTTATTAGGCATGTATGTCACGCCTTGTGCAGCAACGAGAAGCTTATTATTGGTCTCCCCGGAAAAGTCAAGAGGGAATTTAGGTTGACCGTCGTACCCGAATATTCCCCAGTGGCGCTCGAAGTTCCCCGGAAGAATGCTCTTGGCATCCTCATCCATAAGTCCAAACAAGTAAACTTCGATATAACCGGGCCGGAGAGGGGTGCCTATATTTTTCCCAAGTCTTGGTAAAAGCCCATTGTAAAACCTCACAGCCATTTCCATAGTAGCATACTGGTCGCCATCGGTAGGCCACCCGACCTCCCCTACAAAAATGGTCATGTTGCCGAACCCAATTGATTTCAAGGCCGAAACCAAGGTGTCTAAGTTGGCATCAAAGACATTGGTGTATTGAATACCGTTGTCGATAACGGGAGTGGTATCCCCATCAAAGAAGGCATAGTTAACGGGGAACTCGCCTTCGCCGTAATAGAGACTTAGGAAAGGGTAAATGTTCACGGTGAAGGGCGATTTGTGTTGGTCTAGGAACTTGACAATCTGAGTCATCTGGTCAGTAATATCTGTCCGGAACCTTCCGGAAGAAGGAACCGGATTGTCCTCCGGGGAGTTGTAGACGTCGGCGTTCAAGGGGACAGTGGCTTTTATAGTGTCTCCGACCCCGGCTTCGTTGAGGGCATTTTGGACATTTTGAAGAGCCGGGAAGGTGACATTCAAGAAGGAGTTGTTGTAGGATTTGAGAAATGGTTCATTCCCTACTGCCACATACCTGGACATAGGAAAGAATAGTATGATGAAGCTTAACTGCAAGTCACTAAAATAACAAATGTAGGGTTTAAGCCAAACGGGTGCCATAACAAGTTTATAGAAAAAAGAAACAAAAACGTCGTGGAGAATGTCATATTCATTTTATAGACTCGACCCCGAGGAGTTGGCCCAGTGATCAAGGTTATCTCAGGTTTAATGACTCCCCCGCTAGTGGACAGTATGATTAGGTTCTTAAGAATTAGTTGAGGTGTGCGTAAGTTGACCCGGACATCTAAGTTAAAAAAGAAATTGTTGTAGATTCTACTTGTAAATGGACAAAATAGAACTTCATTAGCTGAAAAAAGCTGATTTTTTTCCCCAAAGTTGGCACTTGTAGCTTTTGGATTCTTAGAGGGTGTTTGGGGAGCCATTATTTTTTAGATTTTGGATTCTGAATTGTATATTATAATTTTGAAATTACAATCAAAATTTATAAAAGTGCTTGGATAATAGATCAGAATAATTTTCTGCAGAAAAGTAGTTGAATAAAAATACAATAATAATTCAAAAAATTCATATGGAAGTGATTTTTAGATTCTGCATTCTCCAGCTTCATTTTCATAACGTATATTCGTAGAATCTATTCCATAATGAATGCCAAACACCCAAAAGCCAAAAAAAAGAGGAATTTATATTGAAATAATGCAACAGCGAAACAGGTCCTTATTTCATGATTATGGTCTACAGAGCCGGCTTAAGGGCAAAACCCAAGAAGTCTGGGCTTTAGGCCCACAAAAAAATGTTAAAAATGGGGGCCTCCAATTTTTTAGAACCCTTATATGTATTAGGCCCGGATAATGTTTGTCTGAGCCTTCTATACATAAATGATGATTTTAAAGTATTGTAATGGTTGTTTATTTTTGGATAACTATACGTTTACGTTTTGTAATGGTTTTATAAAGACTCTCTATTGACGACCTTTGTATGCAAAATATAGAGTGAGCCTTGCTTTGGCCCCCAAAATTTTTGAGCCGGCTCTGATGGTGTACCAACAGTTTTTTGAAGCTACCCTAAACGTATATATATTTTTTCAAAGGGAAAATACAATTGAAAATAATTCGATACCGAAAAATATCGGCCGTACCGTATACAAGATTACCATGAAACATGTATGGGAAATAAATGTAACACTATAAGGAAAGAATGAAAAGTACATTGGAAAAAAAAAACAATTATTTCCCTAAGGTCGATCTATCGAATTATCAGAAACTAATCGATCAACAAACAGACATGTTACGCGTATGCTGGCTCAAACAGCCCGAGTTATAACAGCTAAAACAGGGGAGAAAGATTTACTTGATGTTAACACCTCCGTCGAAATTGTAACGGGTGATGTTGCTCTTCACCCACTTCTTAGCTCGATCGAAATCGTTCATCGCAGCAAGCTGATCGTTCGGGAATGGCAACCATAACCTCAATATTTGACCCAGCCAAGGCCTTCATGGCGGATTCATCTGCATCGAACAGCTTCACTTTCTGAATCCCATTGTCTTTCAACATCTGAACCACAACTTTGGGTGGCAATTTGTGCGTTGCAATTGCACCCCAATTCACACCTAGCCCCTCCACCCCAAATTCACCACCACCCAAAACCCAACAAAACAATACCATTAAACATACCCAGAAACAGAGCTTTAGCATTTTCCTGTCAAATTCACCCAATTTGACAGAAAGAGAGACCAAAAAAATGAAAAAAAGTTTTGATTTTTGGGTGCAGGATGGGAAGGTTTTATCAGAAAATTAATGGGTTTTGAGTGGGATTTAATGGAAGGTTTTGATTCCGACCCTTTGGGTTTGTTGTGAACGTGGGCATGGTTTTATGCAATTCTAGAGAGAGAAAGTGCGGGAAAGATGGCAACTGTTTTTACGAGGTGGGTATGGGGTGTTAGCGAAAATTAAGGATGGTTCTATGAGGAACAGCTGAGATTGTGGAGAGAGAATTGTGTTCATGGTGGTGAGAGTGGGGGAAAAAAATTCCAAATAAATAGTATTGTTTTAGCCTTTTGGTGCTGTACTCCTATCTAAGAGGGAAATGTAACTGAAAAAAAATAGGAGTAACTGAAAATTTAGAAACTAGGGGGAATGAAACACGGTTTTGCACATTTTTGGTAAGTAACATAACTCCGGACGCTGTTCGGAACCGTTCTGTGTATGTAAACTCACTTTTATCGAACGGTTTTTGACACAGTTTCGAGGAGGAAGGGAACGGGAGCACCAACAGCTATAGTTTTTGAGGGTGTAGATGTAGAGGGAGGCAGCTTGGTCTAGTTTTTATGCCATCACCTTCTTGCACTTATGTTCATGTGGGCCTACCTTGAATTTATTTTGATAATTGAAATTGGTAATTGATATTTCACAAATATTCAATGCAATAGGAAAATAAGTTATGACACCCAATTTTTTTTTTCTTTTAGTGACATTTTTACATGTAAAAATTTCACTAGAAGACAAAAAAATTTCCAAAAAAATGTGTGGATAATTTTATTTTGAATAAATCACTCCCCATTGAAATTTTAATCTTCTAAATTTCTTCAAAAATATTTAATGCAATAGGAAAATAAGTTAATGAGACCCAATAGTAAATTATTCAACCCATATTCTTATTAGGAAAAATAAGAAGATTATGTTCAAATATCAATCCCCTAAAAATATAGTAAATTATTTAATGCAAAGTAGTAAATTATTCAAAATGCAAATATTAAAGAAACATCATCATTACACCTTTCACATCAACTTTTTCCTCCACTTTACACTTTTCACATCAATTTTTACCTCTACTTTCCAAAATTATCCTCCACTTTTACCCATAACTCTTTACCCACTAACTTTTCAAAAGGGCAAAATGATAATTGTACAAATTTTTACCCATTAACTTTTCAAACTACACACTTATTTAGGGACAGCCCAAAATGAAAAGTTAAACACTTAAAAAGGGACGGAGGGAGTAGTAAATTATTTAATGCAATAGTAGTAAATTATTCAATGCAGAATATGATATAGAATGAAGACAATGGATTGAGAAGAATGTCATACCATAAAAAGGTTTTCCATAAAAGAAGATTTGACTAACTTTGTTCAAATATCAATCCCCTAAAAATACTTATTACGATCGGTTGTATTCTTTCGAAGGGTAAACTTCTTATCCAGACTTTTTATTTCCGGACCTCATGATCCAAACATTTTTTTGACGATCCGATCCATCCAATGTGTTCAGAAGGTTTTTTCAAAGGTCCACGCGGGAAATCTTCAAAAAAAAATTACCGGGAAGGGCTTGATCCAAGCAGTTTTCGCAAAAAATATATATTTACATTTTTTGCGAAAAACCGCTGGATCAAGCCCTTCCCGGTATTTTGTTTTTCTTTTTCCTTTTTTAAACACCTTCAACACATTGACGGATCGGTTTTCCAAAAATAATTTGCAACACAAAAAAATCATTTTTTTCTTATTTCCGGGAGGTGTGGATTAGAAGTTTTTCGTTCTTTTGAAACTTCATGAATGGTATGGAAGCCGTATCTATTGGTGGCCGCCGGCATTCGTTGTCACCCGATATGCTAACATTTATTAGTGTCATAGTTTTCCAAAAGATTTTAGCAACTCAGTTGCTAAAATCAACCATGATTTTAGCAAATGAGTTCAGCAGGTGCTAAAATCAATTTTTTAAAATAAAAAAATGAAGTGGTTCTGTGTATCGTTTTTTCAAATTTTTTGCACCAAATTAAAGTACTCCTCGTGTACTTTAATTCAGTGTGAAAAATTCAAAAAATAATACACGAAAACACTTAATTTTTTGATTTGAAATACTATGATTTTAGCATCTTCTGAACTCATTTGCTAAAATCATGTTGCTAAAATCTTTTGGAAAACTATCTACAATTGGTAACTTCTTATCGTTGATGCCAGTAACAAACATTTGTTACATTTATGGCTTGTTAACATCCTGGGAAATAAACCCACAGAGATATGTTCCCAATGAAAAGATGTTGACAAACACGCAGCATATTAGAATGGTTTCGGTTCCACGAGGAAATTTTGTGTGCAAATAGGGTACCACGTGGCGTCCCTCAGCACATCCGAGCCATACTGCATTTCACCCACCCACATCTTGTAATGATGCGAATTGAATTTGTATTACACTGAGAAACTAGGACACTCAATTTGTATTACACTGAGAAACTGAATTTCTTGTATTCTCTCACACTTTGATCACTCGTATTTGCATGCTTATACAATCAAATTACAAACCTATTTATAGGCATAACAATAAGAAAAAACAAATATGAGATAAACTCACATTTATTGAACAAATCACAAAACTATCACGGAAGTGCAAAAAGTCTCCGGGCATGATAGTGAACTCTCCACGTTTTTGTTTTGGGCTGCTGAGAAACAACTTGCTTCACTTACTGATCAAGTTTATCTTTTCTTCAGAAAACAAACTCACATCACTACATGGGGGAGATCCAATCAAGAAATTGCTCCACAAATGTTTAATGGAAGCACACAAATCGGGCTTATTTACCTTTTTGATCTCCAAGTATTGACTACGTCTCATTTTGGTCTCCAAAGTATTTCAATTGGAAAAATTTAGTTCCCAACGTTTCATCTCATGCCGTTAAATAGATATGTACTTTAGGTTTTTGCCTCTTCTTTTTTTTTTTTTTTTTTTTGTTGATGTCGATCAAAATTGAAGAAAAAAAAATTAACGAGGTGAAAGCTTGGGGTGGCCATGGCCTCCATCGCCATGGTCGCTGGCTGCCCCCAGCATCCTCTTCCTCTCCTTTTCTCCCTCCCCTGCACCACCCACAACTACTACTATAACTTCAAGATTTACAAGAAAAGCAACCATCCAAAATCAAACCAAAAAGAAGAAGAAGAAGAAGAAAAAAAAAAAAAAAAAAAACTTGGGGCGTCAGCCATGGCCGCCGGCTGCTCCCACCATCCTCCTCTACTTTTCTCCCTCCCCTACACAACCCACAAACTCCGCCAAACCCTCGCCTCCAGGCCTGCCTCATACTCAATTGCGACGGCCCGTTCCAACTCTACGGAGCACCCGTTGTCGCTGCACACTTCGATCGGGTTGTGATTACTTCAATATATGTGGCCAGCCAGAGTTTATGGAGAGAATGGAGGTAGAATTCCACGAGAAGGCAGTGGAGAAGGGGAGTTTGGTGGTTTCGGCTTGCAGGTTCGATTCACAAATGGGAGACTTCAGAAATGGGAAAGGGGTTTGATCTGTAAAAAAAAAAGAAAAAAAAAAAAGAAAAAGAAAAGAAAGGTGTTTGATCGATTGTCCTCAAGGGGTAGATGGCGCGAAATGATGTCCTTGCCCCTCGTTTTGACAGAAAACATTAACTGAGTCTGGGTAGTGGGTAGCGACTTGATTGGTACAAATTCTAAACGTCAGGGACTAAATTTTTCCAATTGATACATTGGGGACTAAAATGAGACACGGTCAATACTTTAGAGACCAAAAAAGTTAATAAACCGACACAAATTGCAACAGCTCTGCTGGACTCCTTTAGGGACAGAACGACATATAAATGAGCATAGGCAAAGTCAACTTGGCACAGAGCTGATATAACAGAAAGATTTCAAGGAACAGAGGAGACACAAGGCATAAAATTAGGGACAGTAAATATTTAGTATAGTACGATGTTACAAAAAAATCCCCCAGAGAGATGGAAAAGAAGAGAGAAGGCCCTAAGAAATATGAGGAGCCGTCTATTTTGAGAATTAACCACTCACATTTTTTTAACCACTCACATGATTACATCAAGTTACAAGTCTCCTCGGGATGGCGCAAGCTGGAAGATGTTAAACATTCATCAATCTGCTGGATTCTGTATATATATTCTCATATTCTATACGACAAGTTCATCTTCGAGGTAGTTGTACTCGAAAGTGAATTCAGTCTTGATTCTTTGGCACCTGAGGATCAAAGAGAGGATGGCAAGAAAGTCATTAAAATTTACAACCATGTACGTGTAACCTTTTTTTTTTTCCTTTTACGGACCACCCAATTTCCGTATCACGATGAACCCGAAGATGAATCTAGTATGTATGTTATGTAGCCCCCTAACTTTTCTTCTTCTATTTTCTCTTTCAAAGCATAAGAGCACAAACATGTTAGAACATAGAGAGTATGAAGGAACAGCCAGAGATGAGTACACATACCATCCATGTTGCATCTCATCATTGTAATGGAAATCGAAGTACACATATGTGCCCTGTTCATACTCATCAGTAGTCACCTTTGGCTCTTCGTGCCGTTGAAACCATGTGTTGTATTTCCTATGGTATCTCCATGATTGCTTCTTCAACTCCTTTGCAGCCAAATATTGCTGATAAGTATTCTGCAGATGAGGGTTGACTTGAGAACAAAATAAAGGAAACTACACCTATGTTGCGACAAGAGCGAGAGAGAGTGGATAGCTAGTTCAAACTACCTGTTGATGATAAAATGCAAAGAAAAGTGTGTCGATGCCATAGCTATCAGCTCCTAATCGTTCCCAAAATGCAGGATTGTTGACAATGGGTGCCTGTGCTTGAGGATAGCTAGGAGGAGTAACTGCAGGGTGCCTCTTTAGGAAGCCAAAAATAAATTACGTAAGTAATTTTCTCCAAATCTCTCCCACACGATGTTGATCAAGAGACTTGCATACCGGATTATAGCTTTTTGCGCGTTCAGAGTCTTTGGGTTGAGGACGTTTATAGTAAGCAGCCTCAAGCATCTGAAAATTGTACGACTGGTCATGGTTTACCCCAGAATTTGCAGATGATCCACCGAGGTTATCACCAATTGCTCCGAGATCTGCAACACTTCTTCGACCAATGACACCCAGGCTACCAGAGGGTTGATTGGGTTGCAAAGGTTGGCCGGGAGAAAGATCAATATCCCGTGCAACTTGGGCAGATTCTGTCAAAGAGCCAGATACTCCTGCCTGCAGTATACAAGTTTCAAGTAACCAAACCTTTTCTCACCAATTAATCAACTGCTTTCATGCAACACGTGTCCAATAGGAGATCCCATTTAATGATCTCTGTCTTAGATTTACACCTTCTAGACCTAGTGCATTCCACAGTAACACAAGACTGAGGCTCAAGTGCTTTAAATTTAACAAGAGCAATTAGAAAATGGCTTAGAGCAGGGTTGAGTGAAGGAGCTCTCAGCCATGCAATTGTGGGGAACATTCCCAGACATGGTTGGCTTAAATGGCATTAAATTACTTGTGCCTTAGAATAACAAGTACGAAGCCCAATTATCTAGAGTCTAGACAATGATCCATTCAAAGGATTGGACTCTTCAGATTGTTAGGTTAAATTACTCCAATCTGATAGGGAACAAGTTAGGTTATTTGTATTTGGTCTGGATGGAATATTGCGGTATGTTATTCATAAAAGGATGCTACCTAGTAGTATTAGTTGCTATTTTTAGGATTTAAACATTAGTTCATGTTGTTATCTTAGCTTTTTCTTTAATTAGGGTTATCATTTGGAAGAGCCAATTTAAAGGACGCTTCAGATTGTCTTGATTATATATCATTTTTTCAAGTATTGGTGTGGATGCCATAACTTCCCCTGGCCTAGATGTGGATTTCTAGGGTTCCTTACCGGCAACCTCCTAAGGTTCTCATTGTCTTTATCGTTCTGTGTAGAGGTGGCAATTTTCAACCCAACCCATGAACCCACCCATATCTGCCCACTCATAACCCAACCCAACCAGCCCATATTGTAATATGGGTTTATATGGGTTCAACCCAGATCAATAAATGAGTTCAAAATGGGTTGGCCCCCAAAAAGAAAAATATACAAGAAAGTGCCTCAGGCAGTTCTCCCACTGGAAATGTCGATCTAATCGCTGCCTCTTTTATCACTTTTAATAAAACAGTAAAAAGGAATGTCGAAAGGCAGAGGAAAAGAAGCATGCAGTTACGTTTAATTTTTTTTTTTCCTTTCTATTTACCATTAATTTGGATTCAAGAAAAAGAAATTAAAGTAAGCCAAAAGGCTGAATCAAATTTAAATGCAGATTATGTATGCTGAATGAGAGGATTGAATACAATGAGTGTAAGTAATTTCAAAACAACTCGAGAACAGAGCAAAAACTGGATGTAACAGAAACCTCATACATATCTACCTACATACAAATGTGTATGGAGAGAGAGAGAGAGAGAGAGAGAGAGAGAGAGAGAGAGAGAATGCCATACTAGTCTTATTTTTCTTGCAATTTGTCAATTTATGTTTTATTTTTAAGCTTTTTGTTGAAAAGTTCCGTTTTCAAATTTCCTCGTCTAATCGAACTTGAGAAGTAAATAAGTTCGAGTCAAATATCAAAATACCAAAATAAAGAAAATCCGTTTTTACTTATGACATGATTTGGAAACTTTTTTCAACGATTTGGATAAAAGGAGGAAAATACAGGTTGGGACGGGTATGACTTGACCCATATTCGCCCCACCCATATTCAACCCGCCTACTATAGACCCATATTCAACCCATAACTTATATCAACCCGCCCAAACCCAACCCAACCTGCCCATTTGCCACCTCAAGTTCCGTGCAATATAGCAAGTTGAAGTCTCACTTTGATCTACTGTTTATGAATTATGGCTTTATGCTAAGTTCATTTTATTAGTTCTTTTCTCATACAAGTACTATGGTTTCGGAGGAAGCACGGAATAGTTGAAATGCTTTCATGAATAGGGAAATCTTTTCCAAGTGATGCCCTCCACTTTGGAGTGTATGACTATGTGAGGCATATGAAAATCTTGGAAAAAAAAAAAAAGCGGAAGCTGCACTATACGTAATGGCTAGAGATTTATACAAGTTAAAGAAACAACAGGTGTTGGGAATCTAATTTCATCTATTAGTTATTTTTCCATTGAAGTACTATGGTTGAGAGGTAAGTATGGAAGACTTAGAATACTTTAGTGGCTTGAGAAACACTGGAACAACTAGGGTAGCTGATATAATATACGAAAGAGCTAGGGACTTCTGAAATTGAAGAACAATAGAAGTTGGACAAATCCTAGTAAGATGCGTGCTTATCAATAAGTAACTTTGGAAGCATACCACTAAACATGAAGAATGATGAATAATGAATTCTTGAGATAGCTGCCAGCCTGCCATCTTTAAGAAGAGCAAGCGTTTTGTAGACTCTAGATGAAGAGGCATATTAGGTAGATTTCTTGCAGGAAATTAAAGGGTTGAATAGTGACTGGTGGGTGGCATATTTATCGATGCGAAAGTCTCAAACGTTGAAAGGAAAGGATAGCAGCGAAGGATCGTGATTCTTCTAAAAATAATTGAATTTTCATTGGCTTACAATAATGCAATCCGTAATTAAAAAAAATTATACTGCTAAAACTTCATAATTAAATCCTATTTGTCGATGGTCGAGGATGTTATAAATTAAGATTTAAGTCGTCCAACATGGTGACCTACTGAAAACATCAAGCTCTTGGAATGTCAGGCAACAAATGGTAACTTCTAAACTGAAGGTGTTGTTTCTTTACTCTAGCATGTGTCAGCACCTTTAGTGCATGTGGGTGAGTGGGTTCAAAATTGAAAGATAGCTACTCTCAAGTAGCCCTCGCCCCTACTCCAAGCCTACACACAAAAACCTTCAGCAACCAGCTTGAAGCCGAAGTCACAACCATGAGTGCAGTGTCAACCGTAAACTATGTTGTTAGGAGAAGCTAGCTAATTATACTTATACCGGTCTCAAACCCACTTTTGCTAATCAGAAAATCAAAATAAACAAATGCAACAAATGCACACCTGTTGTACAAGACATCTGAAGAAAACTAGTGACAAAAGCAACAAACAACATAAGAAGATAATATGATGCACGAATTTTCATGACGTTAACGATGAATGAGGAAGATAGATTACATACAGGTGTATCTAGTGCATAAGAAGCTTTCAAGTCATCGTCAGTAATAAGATTCTTGCCAAGCCCAGAAGTTGGAGCAGGATCAGAGGTTGAATCATCAGGGAGGTTCTGCTGTTGATGGGTCTCCTCAACTTTCGCATGGCCAAGATCTGCATCATGCCAGCACATATAATAACACTTTTCCTCTAAGGTATTTCATAGCGCTTTTCATCATTAAGGTGTTAATGCAATAGGATACAGTCGAAACATCATTCAAGCATTAGGCTATCATTTGCTAAAGTGGATGCATGTGCGCACACAAGTGTTATCAATATTAAGAAACTACTGGCCATACCAGCATCTTTTGACCCGGTTGATATCAATGCCTGCTGAGAAGACTGTTGGTGGATTGCATTTGTTGGCAGCTGTGAGGGAGATGCAATAGTGTTATGACCTGGTGCTTGGACTCCAATTCCAAACCCAACTTGAGGCGAGACAGATGAGCTTTGAGAGTTGAGCTGAAGATGTGATCATATGTCATTGAAAGAAAGATTGTAGTTGTGAACAAACTATAAAAGAAACATTCCCATTGCCGCCAAAGAGACATCAAAAAAGTTACATGATCAGTGAAGAGGATCACCGATCACCACAGAGAAGTGGATAAGAGAAATATACTACGAATATCAATTTTATGAATCTATTGAATATTCACCAATTTAAATTACTTTCCACGCAATTAAAACACTGAGAAAAAAGGAGAGGTGAGAAAAAAGAGGGGGAAGAGGAGGTTATGAGGTGTGAAAAATAATAGGAGATTTTCACAAAAACGGGAGATACATTCACAGAGATTCTCTAGTCTACGCCATTCCAATTTTAAAAGTTGAGAGTTCAAAAGGTATATATACAAAGCCAGATAGGGAGGAGTTCACATGCATGCATCCTGCTAATGGGCACGTGGCTCAGCCTTCAAGACATTACCAAAAGGTTGCCACTCAAAAATGTGTCAGGTGACTCAGGTGTGCAGGTGTGCTCACAATTCTAAGAAAAAACCGAACACTGATCCATGTTGACTACAACAGTGGCTGCTCCAGAAAATTTTAACAGGGTATTCAAAAATTACCTTAAGTCTAATAGCTATATTAACCAGTCATAAATACAAAGGAGAGTGATTCCACCGTGTCTTAGCCAAGGTATACCTTCTTAAGAGAGAGCTAAACACTTGGGGAAGGTATGGTAAGCGATGAAACAAGACCCTTTTGGTACCAATGTTTACAATGTAGCAACAAAGGATGAGTCAACTTCAACGGAGTTGGTTGTAACTTGCAAATAGATACCTAAAAGTGTTTTAGCAATGTGGTGCTCCAATATGTGAGAAAACGAGCACTAGATTAGCTAAGGGAAGGTATTCATGAGCAGACAAGGTCATATCAAGTAACTTAGTTGCTGAAGACATTGTCCACAAGCTTGCAACTTTAAGCCTTGGTGTAAATGATTTGCTGGGGAAATAAGAAAAATTCAAAACATGAAAAAACAAAACACAGATGACGAAGTGCAAGAAAAAAAAGGGAGGACTGTCAAAACTCAAAACTTGAGCAAGCACCTGCTGCAAGAGAGGGTTCTGTTGTGCGGAGAACTGTTTATGATTTCCTCCACCAAGAGGAGGCATACCAAGAATGTTACTCTGACCTTGTTGCTGCACCTGCTGAAATCGCTGCAAAAACTTCTCTCTCTGGTCAGGTGTAATTTCAGTTCTTCCACGGAACTGTCCCTGAAATTACACACAAGTTTCAGTTAAACTGGAAGACAGATATTTACAGAACTTATCTTCAAACTCCAGTTCCTCTTCGGGTTAAACCTAGCAAATGAGTGTTTGAACAATACCAGAATCCATTGTTTAGTTATTGAATTCCAAAAGTTTTCAACATACAGGGAAACAATACAACAAAAAAGGGAATATGAGCATCTTTAGCACTTTACATGTTGATAGTTCATCTAGCAAGCATTACGCCTTGCACTCAAAGAATGTATCACAATTTTAGTTGTCCTATCAAAATTGGAAAAAATCCTCAAAGTCCAGAGACATGAGAACGGTAGCATATCATATTTCAATAGACCAATACGTCCTTCAGGAAACCATAATTGCTTAAGTGATCAAGCATGAAGTGGGACGAAAGGGACATGTTAGAATCATTGAATGAAGTTTTAAAAACAAGGAACAAATATAGAATAAGTTGGTTCTGTGGAGTGTGGAGATAAAGGAGAAGATATGATTATGCATAAAAAATGGCATGGGGAATGTCACATACCCCTTCATTCTGGTTCGGAAAGGAAGTTCCAGGCCTCCACTGCATACTAGAAACTGCCGAGGGGGAGAAGACCCTGCCAGCCATAGCTGCACTCTCGCCAATATTGACTGAGTCAGAGGAGCCAGTTCCATCAGTAGCCTTCGGAGCCTGTGGCAAGATATTTCTACTACTCAGTGGAGAAACCAGAGGTTGCACAATGCCAGCGCTCCCAAGTCGCTCATCAGCTCCCAATATATTTCTCTTGGCCATTTCAGAAGCAGGAGGAACAACACCCAGTGCTCCATTGCTAGGAAGTGCACTGCCAGCACCAATGGGGATACTAGTAGATGGAGGATTGGCAAGGCCACCTCTACCAATGCCCCTTAGTCCAGTTTCAGAGAGAGCTGGAGATGATTTATGACCAGGGAACCTTGCAGACTCTTCCTCCTTACTAGAATTAGATAGAGTTAAAGAGGATGAAGATGCAACACCACCAACATTTTCCAACATAACCGGAACAGAACTCAGGCCTGAAAGAATTGCTGAAGCAGCTGATACAATGGGTGAATTATGAGTTGGAGCATTTATAGTAAGAGGAGTTGCATGGCTCAACACTGGTGTTGATGGACCAGAAGAACCAGTTGGAGTCATCGGACTATCTTTAGGCGTTGGAGTCCTTGCAAGAAGATCAGAATTAACATCCTGGGAAGCCATCTCCTCAGCTTGCTCCTGGATGGAAGTACCTTGTTCAACAGAAGATGTCCCTGTAGCCTAGAAACCAAAGCATTAACTAGCACTAGATTACGACGACTTATTTGAACACATGTACAACAGTACAAGACAGAAAGCTAGAACAAAACGTATAGCAGATTCATTTGGAAATCGAGCAGTAAAATATCGAAGCACAAATGCAGGTACAAGAAACCCCTTCAAACCTTTCCTGGGGTTTCGTCACTTCCCAAAGACAGCAAGTATAACACCAAGTGCCACTTCTGAAAAGAAGCCTTACTTAACACTATGAGAGAGCTCGATAACATTCTTGGCTCATTTTCTATTAGCTCAAAGATCGGGGCACTTGGTAACTTAACATGCTATAGCTTTCGTTCCAATAGATCCAGGGTTCAAGTACCAATAAACCTAGTCATTCTACTGCTCTCTCATTAGGCACAAATTTTTTGGAGCAAACATCTCTTCAGTTCTGTATGTCTGTCTCTCGGCGTGAGAGACAGAGTTGCAAATAAAAGCAGAGTTCAGGTCGATTGATGTCCATTTGCCGGACCATTTCCTATCAACTTGAGCTTTTGGGACACAAATGATCCAACAAAACAATTTTAAATTAAAGAACCCCAACAAAACCAAGGCTTTGAGCCTTTGACCGATACCTGTTTTCCTTGTGCACAATTTTGAAAGAAAATTCACATGAAACCCCAAAGGAAAATTTCCTTGACCAAATTTCTAAAACAATAACCCACACACGATCAGCACCAATATAAGATTGGCTCTTTTACTTCCGCAACAGCCCATGCTGATGAGCCTCCTATAAACAAAACCCAACCTTGCCTTATTTCATCATAGGACCAATCTCGACTTGCTCATTAGCAAAGCATTCAATATATCCATGAAAAGCTTGATTCCTTCGCAGAAACACCATATAACAAAGAAACGGGTTCTACCAAGTTGACAAGGCAGATGATGCTCTTCAACGCATTAGTCAGTTTCTTTTAACCCTTTAATACTAGAGAAAGTAATTCATTGAACAGACATTTATTCTAATTATCAAATGAATCATTGATTCAGACTATCTGGAAGAATACATCCATGTTCAGATGGAAAAAAATCTCGTAAAGCATCTTTTTTCTCTAATAAATGCAAGTCTTCTTGTTTCAAGAATAGAGAGAAACATACCAGCTGTTGAGCTGGCAGTGCTGTCGGAGAAGTTTTCAAGCCTAAAACTGAACCGGGGGCACCAACACCCTGCCACAGTGCACAAACTATTAGGAGTTTCTACAGTCACGCAGATGGAATATTTGCACGTGTTTATTGACAAGCATATGAGAACCGAACTTAAGACAGTGAATGGACAACATCAAATGCGTCAAAAGGCCAAAGCTCACACGGGCAAGGTGGAAATACTATATACCTAAAATGCAAGAATCATATGAAACGGCACAAATAGTGAGAGCTGCAATACAGTTTCAATGCAATCCTGTGAAGCGAAGTCCCACATCGCCTGGGTACCAAAGTACTATGAAATACATAAGCGTGAGGACACCCTCACTTCTTGAGCTAGCTTTTGGGGTTGAGTTCTACCCAAGACCGTGTAACATGGTATCAGAGCTGGGTATCAGAGCTGGGTACCAGAAATGGGTAGGGTGCGTGTCTCTCGCCTGCACGAGGCAGGTGCTGCCGAGTGAGCATGTTGCGCGTGAGGGAGGGTGTGAAGCGAAGTCCCACATCGCCTGGGTACCAAAGTAATATGAAATATAAGCATGAGGGCACCCTCACTTCTTGAGCTAGCTTTTGGGGTTGAGTTCTACCCAAGACCGTGTAACAAATCCAACCTCCATGCTAACATGTTTTTCAACTGTGGTACTATGGCAAGCAATGTGACAGTTGAGAACTTGGTATTGCTCTTCTTATGAAGCTTCAATAGAATCCGCCAGACTCCATAATATTGTTTTTTTCTTTTCTTTCGTTCTAGCTGTTCCTGACCCTCGTTAATAAGAGTTTAGTGATTCAGTAACAACAAAGGAAACAGCTCAACTTTCCATTCATTACTATTCAATGATGGTAACTTCGCAACCTAATTATTACCTACCCTATTGGTGTTCGCAACTTCCATCTTCGTTTAGAAGGCCAGTACCCAATATCAGTACATCAGTGGAGGCACGGGAAGCATGGTTCTAAAATCGATGCTAACGAATGTTTCGGGGTTGATAGCTCAAGCTAGCACTTCAGCGTCACTGTAAGGGTGCAAACCGTGTTTTAAAAGGCTCTAGGCGCACCAAGGCACCATGGTCCCCTGGAGCCAAGGCACGCACTTCATCAAAGTGAGGCGCATATCATAAAAACTAAGTTAAATTCTGACTTAGGCAACATTTTGAACATAAGAACTACTTTCAACATTCAAAATACCATTTAACATATAACCAAGTACTAACCAAAAATAACATCCATAAAAGTTAAATGTATTAAGTTTAACCAGAAAAGTATTACGTTTACCTTTGAAAATATATTAAAAAGAAACAGAGTAGGAGGAGGAGGGAAAAAACAGAGAAGAAGAAGACGAGCAAAAAGCAGAGGAGGGGAAAAAGACATAAAAGATGAAGAACAAACAAAAATAGATCTTCAAAAAAGAAAAAGAAAAAGGAGTGCATACATGGACTAGGGCCTACGATGTGTGCTCATTTGTTGCAACTAGGTTAATGATTGAAACCTTTGATAGGAGGCTTCTATTGAGTGTTTCCCAACTTATAATACCATATGAATCCAGGGATGAGAAGATATATATAACAAATCTGGAAAAAGTCACGAAGGCACGCGCCTTGATGTGAGGCACTGGCCTCACGCGCCTCAAGTATGCATCAAGAAACGTGCCTTGCCTCTAGTATCTGAAGCACTATGGCTGTGCCTCGTAGGCAGGCGCCTTTTAACACAATGGGTGCCAAAATCACATCTAAGTCATTAGACTCATTACAGGGTAGGAGTGAGCTGTGCTGACCAACACTCACACAGTGCAGGAGTTCATGTGGCATAATCCCATCACATCATCTCATGCCCAAGAGTTCACTTTTTTACCATGGCAAGTTCTGTATCGAGCCAAGCGAACATGCAATCACCAAAATTTTTCCACATCGTGTGGTTTTAGAACTCCTAGAAGCTATCAATGCTTCAGATCTCTGTATGATACTGCCTGTATAGCAACAATCTAGGGGCACTAACAATGTGAACCACCTTTTCTTAGTTACAAGACAAACAGCATGAGTATTTAGTATAATCATGTAACTAAAGTCCAACCATCCCGTTCCATATAAACTCTTTCAAAATCTCTGCTTTTGCAGTCATTACGATACGATAGGCAGATCGTATGGCAAAACGAACTTACCTTAACAAGAGCAGGAGGGCCAATTGTAACTAGCTCTTCAAGAGACTCCACCTTGTCTAATGGTAAATTGTTGTAGAGCTCATCAACATCGCTGAAATCATCAAAGTCTTCCTACACAAAATCAAAAATAAGAAAAAGTAAATAAGACGGTAAGAAGAAACTTGAAAATACAAAAATGAAATTTGAAAGAGCTCAACCTGATTGCGCTCCACATAGTCATCCAAGAAATCCTTCACATCATTGACCTCCTCAGGACTCAGTTCGTCATTATCCAAAAGCCTTAATATCAATTCTAACTTCATTATATGGGCCTTGTGCCGGACAATAGATGTCTCCAAATGTGTCTGTAAAACAAGATCGATTCATAAATCAAAACAGTGGAACTGTCTTAACATTTGCAGGATCATTCTTTCTTTCTTTCCAGTCCTACCAATCTAGGCGGCCTCGTTTTCCCTTTCTTAACAGAAAGCCCCTCAACCTCAGCCTCAAAGCTATCGATTTGTGATTCCAACTCTCCCACCTACAGAAGTACACACAATAAGTTAGTCGTAGCTGTATGGTATATTTCTCAGAAGAGGCAAAATGAGAATTATCATGCAAGCTAAACAATTATAACACATCTATGCAAGTGGGATAGTTATTCATTCCTAGAAGAATTAATTTGAGAGAGCATCAGAGCATGATATCTAATTTTGATAGCCGATAGGAAGAGGAATTCAACTGATTAAAAAGGCAATGCATTAACCCTGACAATGTTAGCCTGTTAGGGGAGGAAAACTATTAGGAAACTTAAGCCACAAAGTTGGTTTCATACCACATTGTTCAACCAATCTCTTGTCTCTGACTTGGCCTTCTCCCTTGGATCCTAATGCAAAAGAAAATAAATAAATTTTGAACTTAAGAATGCGAAGCAAAGCTATAAACTCAGGAGCTTATACAAATACAGAAGCAAATGAGCCAAATGAATTTACAGCATATATACAATCTAAAAAGATAAGAGGCAGATATAATAATATACATCTATATTACATTACACAACGTTTTGAGAAATGTCCCTCTCACAACTATCCTCTATGGCAAATTGGAGGGCTATGATTAAATTTAAAGATGGGGTTTGATCTGACGGTTAAAACGTTTTCGTACCTCCAATTTTAAAATTCAAAATCCTAGATGAAGAGGTTCCTTTTTATGGCTTTGATTAACGCAATCAACTCTCCAAAAAATTTGAGATCCCTCCCACTTTCCGGAAACAAATTAGGCGTCCATTCCTCTCTTTCTTCTCTCTATCTCCCTCTCAATTGCTTTTAAATTGTTTCCCATTTTGAATTGGTTTCATTCAAAGAGGGCATTTAAATTCTTTAACCAAGCTTTGATTTGCTTAACCTACGAGCAATATATTAGAACATCCCATTTAGGAAAACAGCTACACACGGAAATATCGCACATGGATTAGTATACAAGTATTAGATGAATGGAAATGAATTACAAGCTTTTCGAATTAATTCCTTAACCAATTTTTGGTTTCCAACCTTTTATTGCGTTTTAATTAGCACTAGCTTTTATTGCACGGGAAGTGCTTACAATGATATTTCCTTATTAGTGATATATGCACGGGAATTACAAGTTCTTTTTTGTAATCCTTACTTTAACTTCCTCTTCAGTTTGTTCACCCTCCTTAAAAGAGGGTGAACAAAACCCTCCCTCTTATTGGTTGATATGGCATAGGTCCCACCAAAAGTGACGACATCCCACCAAAAAGTGATATCATCCTTACTAAAAAGTGTATTGCAGGAGTGGGACTTACAACATTTCAACCAATAAGAGGGAGGGTTTTGTTCACCCTCTTTTAAGGAGGGTGAACAAAATTGCACTCCAAAATTTTCCCCTTTTAAGTTGATTTCATTCAAAGAGGGTTCATTACATTTTGATTTCTCATTCTATTACATCTCCCCCCATTAGCAACAGACAAATAAATTGATATTCCCATCATTTACCTTACTCCGAGTGCACGGCTTTGGTGGCGCCTATGTTTGCAACAGGCCAAAAAGACGTGGCCACCGTAGGCTTTGTCCGTGCACACCGACGAAGGTAAATAATGAAAATACCAAAAACTTAGTGGTAGCAAAATCACTACTTCAGAAAAGGTACATTGTTTGAAATTCGTCTATTTATTATGTAACTTTCCAAATAATTTACTACTGGTTTATGTTTACTTCAAGAGGATTGGTTTGAAAATGCAATAGACTTGAGGAGGATTAACACAACCAGGCTGCTTCAATGGCGGCACCGTAATGAGGTAACTTCAACTACACATATACCATTTGTGATATCTAATATCACACTAATATGGATTTTTTCATAAATCACTAGATTGTTATGCATGCTCCAAGATGGAGAAATTGTATTCAACTCGAAAGTTCAAAGACATTCATTGTCAAATAGATAAAGATTGGGAAGAACATGCTTGAAGACTACGCGTAGTTTATTAAGAAGATTAGTCTCTCACTTCATGTTAAGCCCTCAATGTGAACTTATTTTTGTTACACTCCTCTTCCGGTATCCTTTTTCTTTTTTTTCTTTTTCCGTTCTATGTCTTAGTATCCCACGTGAGATTTTTGTTCATGTTTTAGGTATTTCAAGGCACTACAGCGAATGGGCTATTTTTTGGACAATTTGTTATACTGCATTGAATTGATATGTTTCGTAATTATTTAAATCCATTTATTAGATGAACTCTATTTAAAGCTTCTTTAAAAACACTACTTCTAGGAGAAGTTGGCTTGGCTGGCAGGTTAAAGAAGCATAATTCAATTAAACTTTGTTCAGAACATGTTGCTTCGTGCCTTTAGGCATGGGCAAACCCTAGTGATATGGAAATTACAAAAATGGCAGCCACTTTGTGCATTTGTGTTCATATATTGCCAAAGGTTAGGTTAGTCTCCAGTTCTCCCCCGCTCATACCCCCATTGATTGGAGTTACATGGATACTGTTACTGTTATACAAAAAGTGTAAATCGATTCTTTAATTTCTCTCATGCTAGTACAAGATAATAAGGAAATACCAGCATTCAATGGTGAGAAACACAAGCAATAATAGGTGAAAACACTTCTTAAATTAGCATTGCTAAAAAGATGATGCTATGCACAAAACAGCACATCGCGTGTCAGAAAGCTTTGCAACTACTTCACCAATGCCATCAGCAATCTACATACACCTTCTGCATCAAATTGGAAAGGAGCAAATTCAAAGCTCACCGTCTTAGGTTGTTGGCCCAAGCCTTCCTTGGAAAAGGCTTTTGTCTTAGTTTCCTTTTCACATATCTTAAACCTTTCCATTTCACGCTCGATTTGCTTGCGAGCATCCATCAGAGCCTGCTCATAAGAGGCACTAACCTATGTCAACATATATCAAACGAAAGTATGGTCAACTTCGGAATAAAAAAGTGAACATAAAAATAAAAAATAAAAAAAACATATTCAGCATCTCTAATCAGGTCCTTATAATTAATAAATAAATAAATAACTCGAGAAGTAGCAGATGAAGTTTTAAAGCTACATGTAATACATGCAAATAAGAGACTATTCGGCTAAAATGCAAACAATAATCCAAATGCATAAACAAAATCTCAAAGTCAGAGCTACAAATTTGCATCAGCCAATTAACTCAATTACGAGGATAGAGAATAAGAACAATATGAAGAACAAATTCTTGAAGCTTGACTCTTCAGTCTTCACCACTCTAAAAGGTTAGGTGCTACGCACAAATTGACTAATCACTCTAAAATCTTTTTCCTCCAATGTTTGCATAGTGAAACAGAACTCGATATACTCCCTCCATCCCAATTTGTTTGCTCACTACGGTTATGTGTGCCTTTTTAAAATTCTTATAATTTTCAATCTCTAATGTATTTTATATGCACTATGGATCTTATTTGATTTATCTCAATTAGTTCTATAAGACAAAATTTTCAAAAACTTTAAAAACACTACAAATAAAAAGTTATAAACGTTTAAAAATGGCATGGATATTCGTAGTGAGCAAACAAATTGGGACAGAGGGAGTACTAACTAACGACATCTGGTGTTATCTTTTTCCTCCAATCTTTTTAATGAGGTATATGGATGTATTAAACTTACTTGAACACATAGCCCTATACAGAGCAAAGTAATGAATAGAGATTCATGTAGTCAACTCACTTCAACAGGACACAGGGCTTCATTTTGGTGTTCAAGTTCAAGTTTCCCCAGTGATTTTGGTTTTTGTTGTCATTCCTATCCTTGTGCGGAATCATATTAAGAAAACCATATTCTAATATGATCCCAAAAATCTTCAATTTTCGTAATAGGAAAAGGGATTATACTCCTATGTAATCGGTGGCGGAAGAAGGATTTGTGCATAGCAGCCTAGGAGGGGCCCGAACCACGTACATTTCAATGGTGATGACAGCAACTATATTCCATACTTATATATTGCTACTTGGTACATCTAAGTTTGTAAATAAGTACATAGCCATCGTTTTATTTTGCACACGTGACCAAAAAATTGTTGATAACTTAGTTATAGGGAATTTTTTGTCCACACATAAATAATTATTTTATGTATATTTTTCACCCCCAGGACTTGCACGGGCCAATCTCATCCAATTTTTCTACATCAACCTGAAAAACCAATACAATTAAAGGGAATATTTGGAGTTACGCAGGGGCCTGGGCACCCCCTTCCGTCCACCCCTGTATGTAATCAGTAATCAGTAAGGGAAGCCAAACAATTAGTAAGAATTCTTCACTGATTAAATTGTGTGGCATTCCTTCCTGGTTATGGCTATATAGGAGCGTAGTACCTTCCCAACTACGATAAAACTATAATTTCCGATCGTAATATGATGGGGTTTTCTTAATCAAGTAAGATTAGAATGATGAGAATAACAGGAAATAACCAAAACAACCTGGGAACCTGGGCTCCAAAATTTGTTTGGAAAGAACGAATGACCAAAATCAATTTTTGCAAGTAAAATGATTGAAAATGCGATACCATCTGAACTCCTGGGTTGTGTTTGGTTGGCTGGAATAATTTTTGGGGAAAAACTAAATTGCGATCCTTGAATTTCTAAATTCTCCAAAATTCTAAATAATGCTTTTATATAGTACAACATAAATTATGTCGAGGTTATAGCAAAAAAACCATCCCAATGAACACAGCAAGGCAATTAGCATTACAGGGAATGAACAATCTATCCAGCTTCATTCAGCAAACTAAACTGCCTAATTTGTCAAAGAGTGAAACGAATTAACACGTAGTTAATTACCTTCTTATCCTTGATCTCGCTGGACTGAATCCATGTCTTGATCTGGTCTCTATACCTCTGTAGCTTCTTAATCTCCTTCTTCAAATCAGCCTCGAACTTCTCCTTCTGATTCGCATTGTCCGTGTCATAAACCTGAAGAAGCAGCAATAACAACAAATATATGGTAATAACAACAAATATATGGAAATAACAACAAATGTATGGCAGTAAAAGCAAAGCAATTAAGATACAGAATTAATTAGAAGCGTTCCTCAAAATTTAACCAAAAAAAAACACTTGTAAATCAATTGAAGCATGCACAGACCTTGTTCCATATGCTGTCGAAAACGTCGACGCCTTCTTGAACTTTCTTCAGGACTCGATCGATCTCGCCCTGTAGCTTTCGGCTGGCGCCCATTGCGAAACTGAAGAGGATGAGGAACGAAGTGGATTGGTTGAATTAACCATCCAAAGCCCTATATTCGAATTGGACGTGAATTACGGAGGTTGTCACTGTACAATGAATTAGGTGCTGTGACTCTGGGTTTTGAGAGCGATTGTACAAGCGCACTACCAGTCTCTTGTGTTTCGGTACAAGGATGATAGTCCTGATTTTATATGTGCTATATGGGCTGAGGTGGGCTGGACTAGGCTGGGCTGACTAGGGCTGAGGGCCGCTAACAAATTTAAAAATCTTTATTTTAAAACAAAACTTTGTAAAATTTGAATTGAATTGAACTTGAGATTGAGTTTTAAGGCTTGTATGGTATCGAGCGTATAAAACAGCTCGTTAAACTAGATTAAATAGGTTTGAAAAAAGTTTCGCTTGAAATTAGTTAACTTTGAAAACTTTTAAAACCAAAAACGCAGCTTTTTCTATTCAACCTACAAACTCGAAATTTCGAGTTTTTAGGATCGTTGAAAGAACGACTGAGCCAAATAGTCTGAAAAGACAATTTTAGTTTTTTCACCTTAAAAGAATAGACTATAGACTATGTAGTAGTAGTTCTTTTCGGTTTTTCCCAAAGTAAAGTGAAAGATGAGAACAAATGGTCGAGAATTAGAGTCGAGTCTAACAGGACAGTTAAGTCTAATGATTAAATATATTTTTGAATTCCACATTAAGATCAGTAAGATTGGGGATTCAAAAATTTTAGAGAGTGATTTGATACCCATTGATTGGGATAGGGTTATGGTACACAAAGGTTCTTCGCGTGGTAGGAAAAAAGAAAATAAAAATTCAACAAATATTGGGGTCGTAGCCAGGAATATGAATCAGTGGGGGCACTATAAAATACAAACACGAACCTTTTTTCAATGAAGATACTAGCGTTTTGAAAGTGATGTTTCAATGAAGAAAAGCTACACAGGAATGTGATATAGCGTTTTGGAAGTTGACTTGTGCATTATAGCTTATTGTGAATGCTTAAAAATATCTACTTACAAGTATGCAATCATATTATGGCAATTGATTACAGATTTTTTACCTGATTCATGAACGAAAGCGCCTTTTTAATAGTCAATAGGAGTACTAGATTTAACACGTGCGTTTTGTTTGGCGCGTGGACTTTTTTCAAAAAGATACTAGTGAGACTTTTGAAAGTGATGTTTCAATTAAGATCTACACTGAGGTGTTCGATATTTAGCTCCTAAAATAACTCATAAAAGTTGACATGTGTGCAAAAAAGGACATTAATTTAAGAGTGTGAGAGCACTCCAATGGACTCTCTAAAATTGACTCATAGATTATGTCCTAAAATTATTTATGGACAAAAAAATGTAAGTGGGTCCCCCATCCCCCTCCTTTTTCTCCTTCTCTCTTTCTCTCTCTTCTCCTCCCTCCCAACTCCCTCCCTAAACTTAGTTAGTGTGGTAGGAGCCATGTTAAGAAGCCATGCTTAGGAGCTTCTATGAGGAGCCCATTAAAAACCAAAATTGGACAAATAATTTGCTAAATGTTAGGAGTCTCACCTAGGAGCTTTTTTAAGAGCCCACTCCGAAGGCCCTTATTGTATTCAATGGGTTCCCCATACAAACTCCTAAGAGCATCCACAGAGAGCTCTCAAATTGGCTCCTAAGTGAGGCTTCTAACATTTACCTAGTCATGTGCTCAAGTATTGCCTCCAATGGGCTCCTCATACAAACTCCGAAGGGTGGCTCCTAAGTTTGGCTCCTAGCACAATAATTAAATTTAGGTAGCCTTCTAGCTAACTCTAAGTGGGGCCAAAGTCTTTAAATTTTTTTTAATATAAAATCTTTGAATAAGTTGCTCCTAATTTTTTTTTCTTCAAAAAGTAGAGAATGTTATTGCTAGCTCATTGAGTGCACACATTCTCTCTAAATTTAACAAGCTTTAGGAGTGAAAAGTGGACCCTAATTATGCTTATGTGTACACCTTAGGATACAACTTAGGAGCAATTTTTAGGGAGCCCAGTGTGGATGCCCTAAGCTTGGCTCCTACCACATTAGTTAAATTTAGGTAGCCTTGTAGCTAATTTCAAGTGGGACCCAAA
Source organism: Vaccinium myrtillus (assembly GCA_016920895.1). Classification (NCBI taxonomy): domain Eukaryota; kingdom Viridiplantae; phylum Streptophyta; class Magnoliopsida; order Ericales; family Ericaceae; genus Vaccinium; species Vaccinium myrtillus. The sequence goes on along the minus strand of CM029270.1, from coordinate 12,578,790 downwards.
GTCTGTAAATCATTTTTTAATATGAAATTTTCAAGAAGGAAGAAAAATATTTTTTAATATGAATTATCAATGTATCGGTCCCACACTTTTTAATTATTTTTTTTTTCACAAAATAGAGAATGCTCTTGCTAGCCTATTGAGTGCATACATTCTCTTTAAATTTAGCAAGCTTTAGGAGTGAAAAGTGGACCCCAATTATGCTTATGTGGACACCTTATGATATAATTTAGGAGCAATTTTTAGGAGCCCATTGCGGATGCCCTAAGACCCAAATATCTCTTTAAGCCGGATGTAGAAATTCGGCGGACGAATATTCAGTGTTTGTGTGTTTTTTCCTTCTCGAATATGTTATCCCGGATTTCTATATTTCTTTGGAGGGGAATAGACTATGGTCTTCAACCATAAGACCCCTGATCCCCCACTTTTTTTGGATCTACACACACGAAGGGGGAGGGGGGATGAAATGAAACGCTTCGGGGCCACTGCGGTCGTTAAAGACGTCGACGAAGGTGGTAGAAGGGGAGTTGAAAATCTGGCCTTGGTCTTCGAGCTAGAATTTGTTTGAACTACCACGATCGAATAGTCATCAAAGGTGTGTAGCTTCGAGTCCATGTGCCATAGAAGTCCTTCGCCGCCGCTTTCTCCACCGCCACACCCAATATACTGATTCAGCGGCTGTAACACGACTCCAACATCATTTATTCTCTCTCTGAGAATTCCTCCTCTCTGTCTCTCAATTCGACTCACTCACGTGTCTATAACTGTTGAATGCATGGTTATATGTGAAGTAAAAAGGAAGACCAGGATTGTTGGTGAATTGGGAGTTTTCTAAACTAGTGGAGTTTGTTTTTTCTGAAATTGTTTGTTTGTTGGTTTGTTTGGTGGCGAAATAGGAATTTCGCACTATCGCCATTTATCCACTCATCGCATAAAAAACAAAGCAAACCAACTACTTTCCCTTTTAAAGTAATTCGTTCAATCATAGCCATCTCTCATTATTTCCTCTTATCTCTAAACAACAATGATACATGTATAATAAAAGTCTTCAACACATCTCCAATACACTTACATGGTGTGTGGAGCCCACACACACTTGAGTGGGTGTGGGCTTCACACACCATGTGAATGTGTTGGAGACTTTTGTTGAAGTTAATGTCAGGTAATGAACAAATTTGATCTCTTTTAATTTCCACTATCAAAATAATGCTAAGTATATTTAGTAAAAAACAAGTGTCACGGTAAAAACTCAAACTAAACCCACACACAAATAATAATAATAATAATAATAATAATAATAATAATAATAATAATAATAATAATAATAATAATAATAATAATAATAATAATAATAATAAATAAATACAGTGGGGGTTGTGCCCCAATGATCATAGACTCATAGGCTAGCTCCACGCTACGAGCCGAGCTGCACGTCTTGTTGAAGCTAAATTGAATATTTTACATTTTATAAACTTTGAAATATGCTTAAGCTGGACTTTTCAATTGAATAATCACATATCATACAAGTTACAATTGAGCCGATCATCTATAATAATAATAACTCAGTTTTTCAAATCTTACATGAATCTATAAATCTCAATCAGTATCTAACAGCCTGGTTGATTTAGAAAGAAATAAATCCAGGCTACTCATGCTTTGAGCGAATTCATCCAATGGCTCCCATCAAGCTTCAACAAGTCGTGCAGTTTGGCTCATGGTGGCGGAGCTAGCCTATGACCATTGGGGCATAGCCCCGCTGCATTTTATTTTTTATTTTTTAAATGTATTGACCCTGTTAACTATGGGTCATTTTCACTTTGTTAGTGTTTAAAACTTGACACTTAAGCTCCTTCAAGTGTGTAAATCAGTAATGACACAAGTGATGCATTACCCTTTTATCCTCCCATGACCCACCCACTAAAACGGGGTCCAAAACCTATCATAAAGTCTTCGACTTTAATGTAATTTGTGAAAATTAGAACGATGTGCTACTTTACTTATTTATTTTCTCCCATCATTTTCAAATAGAGCTAACAATCTAATATCTACAAGGTGTTATACAGAGAGAACAGAAAAATCATCCAAAGAGTAAGAAAGAGTTACGAAAAAAGAAAGCCAAATACCCACCTAATTTGTGTACTAAATTAAAGGACGGGCAATGATCCTTGCATAAATAAGGATCAAAGTTGTCTAAAAACGAATAACTCTTTGTTTTCTTTTTACTAAGAAGAAACGAAACCCCTTTTGTATCAAAATAAATAAAGGTAGAAAGACAAACACACCAAAGTTTATGAGAGAAATAGAGAATAACTCTCTTTGTTATTTTATCAACCAAAAAGCTAGCAATTTGTCAAACACAAAAGGGAAAAAACTACGTTGCTCTCTATTTTTAATCACCCGAGTTCCAAAAATTACTATTGTGGACTATGCTTCTTCTTTTTTTGTGATAAATTTGTTCAATTAACAGACAAAAAGAGAAAAATACCATCAATAAACCCTTTTTCAATGGCCTCATTTTAAATTACTCTATTGTGAATTGGGAGGTGGTCCAAAGGTAAAGTTCTTATGTTAGTAGCTGACATGGGTTTATATGGTTCTTAAGTTGGGTGTTTTGGTCGGCCGTGAATTGAAAGGGAAGATAATAAAGAGTAACTTGGAATTAGATAGAGGAACGTCGAGACCAACACCTTTGTAATGCTTGATGAATGATAAGAGATGAGAATTGGGTTAGAATTAGAAGTCATGTTTCGATCTTTATTATAGACCCAAAACATTAAGGTTGTTCTTGTCACTTAATTTTGTTAATCACGCCATTTGTTGGTCACATGGTATTTTCCATCCAAAACCTTAATAGTAACAGAAGGTGTGAAGTGTCAAAATCCAAATTCATTAAGGGGTTAAGTGTATGAGTTCAAACACTGAGAAGACAACTTGAAAATCGGTCACATTTAGGGGGATTTACTGGTTGTGTTTGGTTTATAGTTTAGTTTAGTTTTGATGATGTAAGCAGGTGTAATGAGTGGAGAAAGATATAGAGAGAAATAAGGGAAATGATGATGTCAACAAAACTAAAACAAAACTAAACCCCCTAACCGAACAAGGCCACTATAATTTGCAATAAGTATTTTTTCCCTCTCCCAAAATGAGGCTCTAACTAGTTTACCCGTAAAGCAGCAAAGCCATCCATTGTTTTTGTGCCTTAATTTGCATCCTCAAAACCAAACCTACGCTTGTAACCCTTTTTTGGTGGTTAAATATTAAGAGAATAAAGAAACTGTAGCCTTATCTTTTAGTTTCTCAAATGATAAAATTTGTTAAAATCAATAGTCGCTAAAATCAATAGTTAATTTTAGCAAATATTAATTTTATCTGATTTTATCATCACTTGAAAAACACCCCCAAACCTATGGCATTGCTGGCATCATTTTGCCATTGCTGGCATCAATGAATAACAGTAACTTATACTACATGACATGACATATATGGAATGTTCTATCAATATTCACATCACATGACATTCAAAATGCGGTATCCATAGTTTCTAAAATTAACAGTTAATTTTAACAAATATTAATTTTATCAGATTTTATCGTTTGGAAAACTTCCCCAGATCTATGGCATTGCTGGTATCATTTTGCCATTGTGATTTGGCATTGCTAGCATCAATGAATAATATTAACTCATACTACATGACATGATATATATGGAATGTTCTATCAATATACACATCACAAGGCATTCAAAATGTGGTATCCATAATTGTTAAAATCAACAGTTAATTTTAACAAAGGTTAATTTTATATGATTTTATCATTTGAAAAACTTCCCCTGATCTATGGCATTGCTGGCATCATTTTGCCACTGTGATTTTGGCATTGCTGGCATCAATTAATAATAGTAACTCATACTACATGACATGACACGACATATATGGAATGTTCTATCAATATACATATCACATGGCATTCAAAATGTGGTATCCATACTTGCTAAAATCAACAGTTAATTTTAACAAATGTTAATTTTATATGATTTTAACATTTGGAAAACTTCCCCAGATCTATGGCATTGCTGGCATCATGTTGCCATTGTGATTTTGGCATTGCTGGCATCAATGAATAATAGTAACTCATACTACACGACATGACATTTATGGAATGTTCTATCAATATACACATCACATGGTATTCAAAAATGCGGTATCCCAATGTCGTCACCAAAGTATTAATGACATAAAACCACGAGAAGTGGTTGTCAAGACTTAAAATTGAGAGGCATGCTATCTACTAAGAATTTAAGTTCAAAACCTCACTGACACTATCAATTGTGACGGGGCTAGTCCATATGTGATTTGGCTTTGATTTTAATTGAGTCCTCCATCAACAAATCGAAATTAAATTTATTGAGGTAGACATAAACTTGACTCAGATATTGAGTTATAAAAAGTGGAAATTAAGAGTTGTTCCACGAAATTGACTTAAACTAAAAATTGACTTATTGCATTTTATGAGGCATTTCACTCTCTCACAATATTTCGACCCATTTTTACTCCAATAAGTCAGTTCCATTGACTTATTCAATTTAAATCAGTTTGTGGATCAATACCTTAAACAGTCACCCTAAAACTTGCACCTCAATGTTACTTGTCTTTCATTTGACCCAAAAATATGATCCACCATAGGCTAAGTTTCCTGGTTTTTTTTTATCACCAATTGTTACCCGTTAATTTTTCATAAAAGTGTTAAACTAAATTGATAAAAGTTAATTTATTTTCCTTTTCTATTGACTGAAAGCTAAGTTGCTAAAAAACAATTTATTTTTAATAAAAGTGCTAAAAAACTAAGTCGTTAAAAAGTAATAGGAGCTGATGGTACTAGAATTTTGCTTTTAGCATACTGAAATCCATCCGTAACAATAAGTCTAAAATCACCCAGAATTTACCTAGAAAATATAAATCAATGACTCAGATTTACTCTCAAGTCTCAAGTGAATTTGGGCCACTGATTTTCATTCTCAGTACATTTTCCAACTATGTAGCAGTGACCCGTATTGAATTTGCAACGGATTCGGTCGGTCGCTTTCGAGTTTCGACTGTGTCTTGGACAAAACCTCCACAGGCAAACACACCAATGCATGTTTTGAAAATACAGAAACAAATACATGCCAATGAGCAAACGTACTCTACCCTCTCTACCCCTGTACACCCATCAACGATCTTCATCTTCCAATCTTCCTCTCAAATACCATAGTCTCCCATTCCAGTTCTGATATCTCTTTCATCTCATTTTGGGGACTCTTTTGGTTTTCTCCTGTTCTACCTTGGTGGGTCTTTTTTCAGAGGCTTGAATCAGTTGTTTTCTCTCCGAGTTTCAATGGGACCCATTAGAGGGCTGAAGAGGAAGAGGAAGGCGGGGAAAGAGATTGACCGAAATGGGGCCCACCCTTCACCCGGGTACCAGGCCCACCAGGACTTGGATTGGTGGGACGAATTCTCCAAGAGAATTACTGGTACATTGGACTTCACAAATCTCCTTCTGTTTTGCATGCATTTACTTTGTTAGATTAATTTCTTGATTTGTGTTGGTGGGTTTTGGTGGATTGTGCTCAATGTAATTGATCTTGTTGCGAATTATTTAAATGGTCTTTATTTGGCTTTCCGTTAGGTTTCCTTTGTATTTGTCAAGATTCTTGGAGTTGATTGATGGCTTTTAGTTACATATACTGATTTTGAACCTATAATGTACTTGGGTATCTTCTCCTTGGTGTTGCATTCCAGTTTTGTTTACATATTTAGCTATGCACGAGTAATGGTCTGTTTGGCTGCCAAGAAAGCACAGTTGAAGGAAATAGATTGATGATTCTGTATTCAACTGGTGCTGGCTTTGCTAGAAATGAAATTTCTCGCACTTTTGTCAGATATAATGGCATATAACAAATGCATTCCTGTTTTACCTAGAGTATATCTGTTGTTTGCCCAGGAAAAAGCACCTTAAGTTTTCTGATGGTGTATACATGATTTGCTGCTAGTGTAGAATGCCTATGCAGACAAAATAAGTGTTTAGGACTGCAAAAGAGGTATTTTAGTCAATTGTTTTAGTGGGTTAATTAGTTTGGGGATTGAATGAAATTTGGACTTGTTCAGTTAATACACTAATTTTATTAAATCTAGAGTTGAATTGTTTGTTCGAGTTCTTTTGGCTGAAGGTGGATTAAGACTTACAGATCGTCATATTAAAGTCACAGGCAACTATGATCCCAGTTGAGTCAGCTCCAAATCCATTGTTTGATATATCGGTTGTTACTTGTTAGGCAATTAGTACCATTGGGATGCTAACTTGGTAGGGAAGAATTTCCACGCCATAGGAAATCCCTCGTACATATTCTCATAATGTGTTGGACATTTTTGATCGGTCTCATTATTCCTTATTAAGGCCCCATGGTTCCCAAACTAGCTCATGGTCTTCCGTCTTCCTAAGCCCTACCTGCTGGAACAATCTGGGTGAATGTGGCATGGGTGGGAAGAGCATTTGGAGGGTTGCTTCACCAAAGGTGATCACAACAACTCAGGCAATTAGTCTACAACTTTGTAAATACTGCACTACAAGGACTCCCATAATAGAGGTTAATGTGACTTTGGAAATGGAAATTTCAGTCAATAGAATCTTGAATAACGGTTGAGAGGAATAAGGCTGTCTCACAAAGAGGAGAAGCAATCATAACCATAGAGTATTGAGTCTATTGACCGATTTCGCTTCCCATTCATTCTTTCATAAGGATGTCCTTTGGTTGGTGAATAGGGGCACACCAGTTTCCCTTAAGTAGAAGAGGTGCTTGTTACATGCTTGGTTAGCAAATAAAGACCTCCAGCCACTTACATCGGTTTAGTCTAGTCATTGCTATCTCTTTCTTTTCAGTGATTTGGGGATGAGTGCACCACCAAGGAGAGGTGAAATACCTAGAAATAACTAAGTGGAATACTTGGGACATGCTGTTATATTCCATATCTGTTTAACTTTGGTTCTTTTTGTCAATATGTCCTCTCAAGGAACTACTTTTGACTTGATCATAGCATAAAATTGAAGTCTCGTCTAAAGCACCCATGAGGTTTTTGTTAGAACAAGACCGAAAGCACCAAAAAATTTCTTGTTAGGGTCCCAGGCATACTGATGGGACATAGCTGTCCGACTTCTAAGCTATGCTAACTGATGCCAAAAGCTAGCTACTGAGGTGGGTTAGACGGGAAGGTGCTCTCATGCTTATATACTACTTTACATTTGTACCCAGGCATACTGACGACTTCTAAGCTATGCTAACTAATGCCAAAAGCTAGCTACTGAGGTGGGTTAGACGTGAAGGTGCTCTCATGCTTATATACTGCTTTACCTTTGTACCCAAGCGACATGGGACCTGGGCTTCACTCCATATGGGAAGCATGCTCACTCAGGTCCAATACCCTTCCCAAAAGCTTTAGCCATTAGGTGGAGGGGGTCCAATACCTAATACTATAGTCACGATCCTCTCAAACGCCAACCAATGGGATTATCTGAAAAACCCCTGACCTGCAGCCTCTTTTGTAGTTTATCACGATGCAACCTCTTTTTTAGGGAGCTCCATCATCACTAGGTGCGAGCTAATACTGGAATGGATGGAATGGGTTTGACCAGGATGCTATGTTAGACAGTCTTGGTTGAACCCAACTACAAACGCTAGCTGTTTATGCAACTTTGTTATGCAGGTGATGCGGAACTTTGCTTCATGTTTACTTCATGTCTTTTGTTTTTCATGACTGCATCCCTGAAATGTTTGGAGTCATGAAGTGTATAATGAACTGTTCCACCTCATTTGAAGCCCGATAGCTAATTAGGCTCAAAGAAATAACTTCTTCATAAGAACACAAATTAGTTGTCTGGTTGGGCTTACGTAATTTTTGGTAAGCAGGACGCAATTTGTTTACTTCCTCACCTTCTTTCTTCTCACTGTAAAGCAAATATCAGAAGCACTTGTAGAAAACATAGAAAGAGAAACTGTGCTAAGTTTACTGTGCCTCGTGGTGGCACTGGTTTGCTCTAGTCATGTTTGCGATGTTAAGACTGATGGAGGTGGTGACATTGAATCATGATGCTTGTGATGGTTCTAATCGTTGAGTGGAAAATGAAGGATAGAGGTTCCAGCTAACATAGGCGGAGACTACATGCACAAATGTGGTAACAACTGCTACTGTGGTGATGATGGTGTTAATTCTTGTCTCGAAAAAGAAATATGTTACTCCTTAATCAAGAAATATATATAGGAACCCCTTCCTATCCACACCCCAAAATGAGGACCTAACGTCCACACCCCACTTTCCCGATCAAATTTTCATGATCCGAACCGTCTAATGTGTTTAAAAGGTGTTTTTAAGGGTCCACATGTGAAATCACCAAAAAAAATGAATGCTCTGATCAAGCTTTTCCTGGTATTTTTTTTTGTTGTTGCTGATTTCCATTAGGAACCTTTAAAAACACCTTTTAAACATATTGGACGGTTCGTATCATGAAAATTTGATCGGGAAAGTGGAGTGTGGACGTTAGGTCCTCATTTTGGGGTGTGGATAGGAAGTTTTCCCTATATATATATTGTACACCAACTCTATACTCCTGAGGACCTTCTTCACACCACAGGGGGAACAGAGAAAGCAGAAGAGAGAGGAAGGAGTTCTTGTTGCTTTAAAAAAGGATCGGACTAATGACGTATACAATACTTGAATTTTCGATGTAGAAGCTATATAGTTGGAGAGGTACAACTCCCCTACCCCTTCCTCTACCCTTCTTCTTGCCCAAAGGGCCTGGAGGAGGAGACACCTTTGCCCCATCCTGAGTAGCATCAACAGCAAGGACAAAAGAAAAAATGCTCCGTGCGTTCCATGTTGACGTATTCGTGCTGGTTAGATGTTGGCCATGAAATCCATTGGTTACAGGTGGTGTTCAAGATGTATTTGATAAAAAATGGAAATATGTGACGGTGAGGAGACGTTCTTGTTGCCTAGTGGCGGCTCCAGGAATTTTGAATAGGGTGTTCAAAAATTACCTTAACTCTACCAGCTCTATTAACTAGACAAATATACACAATTTTTCATATAGTAGTTAGAACAATGAGACCAAATAATACGTAAATACGTAAGATTGCATGTTCTCGGCGAATTCCATTTTTTAGGCCAAGTAGAATTAAACTGGCACATAAATACATTAGTTTTTATTGTAGGAAATTGTCTGGTGAATATGTTCACACAGATTTTTTTTTGACGCTTACTCTTTTTTTTTTGGTAGAGATATAGAGTTGATTGTTGTTCAAAGAAAAGCCAGAGCACGATATCTATAAGGATAGATACTTTTTAATTGGGTTCTTTATATTTGATTGGTTTGTTGGCTGATTTTTGGGGGCTAGTTGTTCAATTTTTTTTTGGGTTAGGTGTTCAATTATTTACTCGTAGGGTGTTCAAATATTTTTAGCTTGGGTGTTCAAAAGGGACAAAACTTTAATAAAAGTACAAATATTTGAAGTGAACTCCCTTGTGACAATGTAGAGCCGCCTGGCCCGCCTCTGTTAGTGCCCATTGTCTATGGTGGTTGTGGTAAGGGACTGGGATATTTAACTGTGTAGAATTACACTCCAAATGTCAGCTTGGATTATCTTATTTGATTTCAGTAATGCTTTCGTTCTTCTTCTGGTATTTAATTCACAGTTGGTCTGGCTAATTAAGTCTAAGTCATACATAAGATGTGAAAAGACTCATTGAGGTTAGAATGTTTCATTTCAAACTTTAGCCGTTTTACTAGAATAAATTTCCCTTATTTTTTTTTATTACTGGTTGACATCATACCAGATTGCCACATATTTATCAGTCCTCCTGTTCAAAATGCTCGTTTCCTTGCAGACATATTTGGATATATGTCCGTTCCATGAAAATAGAACTCTCTCTTCCTCAAAGCGACAACTTTTGCTTTGATCGGCAAAGAAAAATAAACAACCTTTTTGCTTTCGCTGGATGAGTGGGGAAATTTTGAAGTTTGTTTTCCATAGACTCAATGACTTCATTGTCGAAAAAAGACCTGTGCATGTATGAGGTTGATGCGTTTCAGAAATATAGATGAATAAACAGAGAGAGTATTAAAAATCTACTAGGATAGATTGTTAACAAAGGATGCTGATGTCTATGAGGCATGGATGCAGTACAGTGTGAGGGCTTTGTATTCAGGTCCCCGCCAGTCAACTTCTTCAAATATTATGCATGTCTACCTGGGACCTCTGTCTGACCCTTAATGGTGAATACATGGATACATCTGTAACAAGAGATGATAAGTTCTCTGTGCTGTCAGCTGTGTAATACATGGAGGTTTACTCTTTAAGTTCTGCTTTCTGCACAGTGCGCACTATTTGATTCCTTCGTAATAAAATTAGATAAATCTTAGGCTCTGTTTATATGGAATGAAAATGTTTTCCCCCAAAACATTTTCATTTTTTTTTGTTATTTGGTAGCACATAATTGGGCAAAACTTTTTACATGTAAAAGATTTTGCACCAGATTAAGCGAAAAATGGTTAGGGCTCCAACTTCTGCAAGTCATTTTAGCACTAATGATCACGAGCTTGTTCCACCATGGGCACTCGCAATAACAAAAACTGAAACTTTCATTCTCTCTCTAGAGATACCTATTGGCTATTACCCTGGTCACCACTCTCTCTCTGTCTGCCCTGTACCTATTTCATATGAATATACATATGGACTCGTAATTAACACCCCAATCTACTTCCTAGTATGTGGCGTTGCTCTCTCTCTCTCTCTCAGTGCATTTGTATATACAAAATCCATCACCTCTGTCTTCGAAGTTGCTATGGTCGTATGGGATTATTTTGTTTTAATGAAAAGTCCTAACGAGTATTTTAAGAATGTACCAGACACCAAAAACTACAGGTTCAAAATTTGTCTTACATGTAAAAGATTTTACATGGAAATGTTTTTGTTATAAAATGTTTTACATCGAAACAAACTGAGGCTTAGTACCAATTTAGGGAAGAACAGTAGCCCTATTTATATCGAATTTTAGTTATCTGATAAATAGTGCTCTGTTATTATGTGAATTCTGGGAGACAATTGTAAACCTCGTCAGTGCTCAAGAATTTGATAAAATAAAGCCATTGAAATTCAGAATCTACGGAAAAGAGCAAAGCGTTGGGAGGGTACTGCCTATTATTAAGATTGTTATATCTCTATTTACTGCTATTTGAATAATTTGCATAACATTAAATCAAACATCCTTTTCCGAGAAAGCATCCTGCCTTTTTTCTCATAAAGCATCCTCTCAAAACCTAATTGAAAAGAAAAAGAAAAGCCATGTTTGCAATCTGCATGTTATGATGTATTCATAGATTCTGCATTCGTAATCTCTTGCAACCACACAATGGAAGGACGCTTTTACTGTGTGTGTGTGTGCACGTGTGTGTGTGTGGCAACTTCGGAGGTTGACTAGACCAAGCTTAGTATGATCTTGTGGAAATCATTACTGGTCCTTTTGTCTGATAGCCAGTCAAAGGATACAAAAGATGTTGATTACTTGTTGGCTTTTTGAGCATATGGTTTGTCATGTCCAGGAAAATTTCCATCCTTTGTTATGAGTTATGATAGCAATATGGTCTGCATAGCACCATTTGCAGGGCTGATGTTCACCTGCTTTGTGAAAACATCCATGCATTATGCTGTGCTATTATTTTTGTTCTTCACCAGGTATTTTGACTGAAATGTTGAATTCTCTTTTTTGTTTTTCGGCTTTCAGGTCTGTCAAACCAATCCGAGGATCCCCCCAAATTTGAATCTTTTCTCAAGATTTCAAGGAGGACATTTAACTACATCTGCTCACTTGTGAAGGAAGAGATGATGGCTAGGCCGGCGAACTTCATCGATCTCAACGGAAAGCTTTTGTCCATGAACGATCGAGTGGCTGTTGCTTTAAGAAGGCTGAGTTCAGGAGAATCTTTATCATCCGTGGGCAATTTACTAGGGCTAAACCAAACAACCGTCGCCCAAATAACCTGGCGTTTTGTTGAAGCCATGGAACAAAGAGGGGTCCACCACCTAAGGTGGCCCTCCACAAAAGGAGAAATGGAAGTAATCAAATTGAAGTTTGAAAAAATCAGAGGCCTCCCTAATTGTTGTGGTGTGATCGATACCACCCACATCATGATGTGCCTGTCCATGACCGATCGAGCGAGTGACGTCTGGAAGGACAAGGAGAAGAATCACAGCATGATCCTCCAGGCTATTGTGGACCCCCATATGAGATTCCTTGACATTGTCACTGGGTGGCCAGGAAGTTTGCGCAACTCTGTTGTGCTGAAAAGCTCAAGTTTTTTCAGTCTATGTGATGAAGGAAAAAGACTAAACGGAAAGAAAATAAAATTGTCAGAAGAAACCCAAGTGAGGGAGTATGTTATCGGGGATGTAGGATTTCCGCTATTGGAATGGCTTCTAACTCCGTATAAAGGACGTAGGCTTTCTGATTCTCAGGTGGAGTTTAATAAACGGATTTATGCCACTCGGCTGGTAGCACAAAGCGCATTGGCTAGGTTGAAGGATACATGGAGGATTATAAATGGTGTTATGTGGAGGCCCGACAAGAATAGGCTACCAAGGATTATTCTTGTTTGCTGTTTGTTGCACAACATAGTTATCGATTTGGAAGATAAGGTGCAACGTGAGATGCCCATTTCTCATCATCACGATTCTGGTTACCGGCAACAGGTTTGTGAATCTAGTGACAAGACTGCTTCTAGTATGAGAGACAAGCTTTCTCTCTACTTATCTGGTAGTTTGCCTTCTTGATAACATCTCTGTGTCCCTTTGTCGTGGGTTACTCATTCGTTGACTTAACCTTGTTTGTTTGTTTAATTTGGAAGATTAGAGACAATTGCATAATTTCTTGCACAATCTAGCAATTCATGAACTCTCATTCTTTTTCCCTCATTTATCTGAAATCAACTTTGTATCTTGTGGATCATTGGTTTTGACTTAGCAGAACTAAAAGGCATAGAATTTACTAAAACAGTAAGAGAAAGAGCTTCCATCTCGATATTGACTTTGAGTTCTTGCAAGCAAATCAGCACATCGATTTGCTTACTTGAAGACATGCTTCATTGTTGGTTGGTTGGTTGATCTTATTCATCAAATGCCTACCGTCAGAAACAAGATTTATCTTGTAATGTCTGCTATACGAAACTTTATTCCTCTATAGAATGCACGAGCATCAAGTGAGTCAAATATTTGTAATTGGATATGTGTATAGATATCTGCACAATACACAGACTTTGTGCTGAAATTAGTGTTTGGTTGGTTAAAAACTTGTCTCATATCGATTTCTTAGATGTTCAAATCTTGATTTGAATTCCTATTCTTACAACAAAAAAACATTGAACATAGTTGGAATTCGTTAAATTTGAAATGATTTTTTTTTTGTGAAATAGAAATTCTATCGGTGTCCAACCTGAGCAAGTTACGGAGATCCCTAGGGAAGTTACAAAGGAAAGAGGGGGAAAGGCTCCTTGTCTACACATACTAGCCAACCAATTTGCACATTCATTTTGCTACTCTTTTACACCAAGAAAACCCCAAAACATAGAGCTTGCTGCTCCAACGGCCCAAGCCTCAGAGCTGCAATTGCTGACGAAACCTTAATCCTCCTATGTTTCACATCGACAAATACTCTGTTTGGGGGGCCTACAGCAGGGCTTGAACCAAATGTTGCGCCAAAGGTGGCAATAGGTTGAGTTTTTTAATATCTTTGGCAATGAATTTTTGGAGATCGTCTAAGAGCATCTCCAACCCACTAGGCAAATCATCCCTGTTAGTAAGAATAGCAAGCCGAACCTACTTTCCTTTGCGGCAACGGGCTCTCTGTATGGCTAGGCAATTTGCTCAGCCAACTTCACTTACTATATTTAGCCAGCCTGACGAGGCTAGGCAAATTATCATGATGGTATATTCTTGCCCCATTTAAGCAAACAAAAGCCAAAACCCAACCTTTGCTTCTGAACTATTATTCCCTTTCTAGCTCAATTAGTTTCTTGCGATATAAAAACGGAGAGTAGGATTGTCATTGTAAGTATGTAGATGAAAAAGTGAAAACGGAAAATTAAGAATATAATTTATTATTATTATTTTTTTTTACTTTTGATTAGGCAGAATAGACAGTAGGGTTAGAGTTGCTCTAAGAAAGTTTGGTAACTTCATCACATAGGAGGATTGCTTTGCGTGACGCACCAGGAAAAACTAAAAACAGACTGGGCCAAAAGATGATGGGTATGTTAATAGGAACGTCAAGTTATCCCAAAGACCTTATTGGGATAGATCAGTTCTTGACCTCATTATTGTATAATTGCCACAGTTTGACATCTGGTAGTTTGGATCCACCTGCAGTTGAACTGGTGGTGGAACGTTTAGTTTCCCATTTTGGGATGCTTTCTGCGAATACAAATATACAATAGAGATGTATAATCTTCCAGATTTTGCTTGATTTAAGATACTATTATCTTGCAACCTTGACCGCTCTCTTAGTACAGGCCGTATTCTGATAAGGTACTTTAATTCGAAATTCAGGTATGCTGATTTGCATTGAATGCTCTTAACACTTCCCATAATGAATTTCCGTACTTAATAGAGAGTGAAATTGCATCCTTTGCCGGAGCTATTTAGCTTACAAATTCAACTGCTCTCAACTTTTTTTGGTCTACATCCAACCTGAATGAATGAGAAGCAGGCTTCTGTGATGAAGTCCTAACTTCTTTTTATGGTGTAGAATCAAAAGTTGAAGACTCATTTCCCCTTCAACATGTATTCTTTCTTCTTACAGCTAACTCCCTCAGTTCCAGCTGAAACCATTCAAGTCTATTTGCTTGCAGTTTGAAGCGTCATTTTCATCTCGGGCGTTTAAGTCTAGTGTTGGTCCAAAGTAAGGCAGTTTATATCCTGGTGATATCTTGTCATTGTCCCGTTGCACTGAATCCGTTCTTTTGGTGGTCTGGTCTAGAATAGAGAGATCCTCATCCCTTCCTCTAAACCTTCTCTCTGAAAAGAAGCTGCTGCTATTTCCTTTTCCTCCTTGAAGTCCAACCCCTATAGATAAGTCGTCGGAGTTTACTCCCATAGGTAAAGATTTTTCTGTATTTTTCTTCATTGGAACAAGAAAACTTCTGTTTTCTTTCATGTCTTCGCGCCATCTGAGTTCTGTCTGCTGCAATCTTGGGTCATGGTTGCCCTCTTTTTTCGCAAAATGTGTATTACCATTGAAAGTTACAAAACCCATTTCGCTGTTGTGCATCTCTTGATCCCTTTGAGAGCCTTCACAGGAGGTCAAGCAGCTATCCATGGAACAATCTGTGGGCTGGGATGCTTGTGTTTGCTGTGGGCACAGACCTGACACTTCTTTCAGACCTGAGATAGTAGGATTCAGACATTGGGTTGATACTTTCGAGACCAATTCAGAGAGCTGAACCTTTGCAGCCTCTAGTCCGACTGTACCCAAGTTTTGTCTTCCAAGGGTCTCTTGGGCTTTCTCAAGCACGGCCTGTAGGTATTTTCCTTGGGCCTCTATACGGAGCTGCAAGTGCCGCTGTACCTGTTCAGAAACAAATATCAAAATGAAGCTTGGAAAACTCTTTACCAACTTCCGAAGGAAGATGAACTAGAAAATGGGCCGTGCATGGCTTGACAGTTGAATAACATGTTATCATGGAGATGAATACATACTTGGGACAATTTTATTAGCGGTGGGCAAGTTTTGTGGCTTAAGGTATTGAGTAGGCTGCTATGTTCCAATAAGGTAAACGAGCAGTTGCTATGGAAAGAACGTTGCATGTGACATGTGACAATGTTTGTTCTTCTAGAAGTGATGAAATGCACTAAATATCATATTTGTCATCGGATGCTTTATTTTATTTCTCTTTACAAAATGCAAATGTGTGAAGCATGAGAGTTGTTAGACTGTGCAATCATCAGAATTTCATAGCAGATAAATGTAGTTTCATATTTTTCCTTGATTAAAGGTGGTATAGCATTATAGCTATATATGGATCCTGGCTAGTGGGTGTGTTAGAGCTTTTCCCACATTGGTTAATTATAACTCAAAAAATTAGTACTCCATACATGAGCCTGGGCAGCCTCTCCACTCATTGCCAATTGTTTTTTACTTGGATGCTTTAACATGGTACCAGAGCTAGACTTTGGTAAGCTTTTGGACAAAAGTCTCTTGATTGTTTGCACCAATGTTTGTGCCTCAAGCACGTTGTTTCCTTGTTCGTTGTGATACTTGTGTTATAGATCCGTTGTTTACCTTTCCATGTGTGGGTGAGGGGTCGCACGTGCGGGGAGTTTTAGAGCTTGTCCCACATTCGTCAGATCATAACTTCAAAAATTTGTATATGAGCTTGGGTAACCTCTCCACTCAATCCATATTGGTTTTGAGTTGGATGCTTTAACATGGTGAATTAGTTCATCGTAATTTTTTTCTTCCCATGCATGTTAATATTCGAGCTTGAAGCTTCATGATCTAGTAGGTTGAATTGAGATCGGAATAATGGCGCATAGCGTAAAATTTCAGTATTTTGTACCTCAAGCTGCTCATGTAGCCTTCTCTGGACTTCAATCTGGATCTGTATTGCTTCACCTATAGGTAAGCTTCTGAAAAAAAAAAGGGTTTCATGTTTTAGTTCGAATATTAAATCAAGTTACTCTTAGAAAAAGTCAAAGAAAAGATGAAGGAATGTGAAATGAGTTTTGTGGTCTTACTTGTTTGTTTGGGTTCCGATGCTTGGATTATCCATATGAGTTCCATTTGTTTCGGAAATCCTGTCTCCTGCCACTTCAACCATTTCTAATTTCGGTAAGCTATTCTACCGCAACCATTTAGTGTTTGTCAAATTCTATCCATAACTCTTGATTTTCTTACCATTTTTGTTGGTCCCACTGTTAGCGTGACCGTGGAGATTCTTACTGAGCCTGTATTTCTGCCAAATCAAAGGAGAAATAATCATTTTTAATCTGTTTGCTTACAATATAACCATCCAAACCAGAATTTAAAAAAAAAAAAAAAATCTGCAGTCTGTTGTAGAGGTCATTTAGTCTAAGATTTTGAAGGCAAGTTCTGGGTTCCTAATGCTACAAGCATGAGTCAGGACACATAAGGCACAAGGTCTGCCTCAGAAAATTCAGAGAACATACTTTATTACGCACTGTTGTAGAGGTCATTTAGTCTAAGATTTTGAAGGCAAGTTCTGGGTTCCTAATGCTACAAGCATGAGTCAGGACACATAAGGCACAAGGTCTGCCTCAGAAAATTCAGAGAACATACTTTATTACGCACTGTTTGGGCTTTTCTAAAATGGTTGTAACTTCAAAATGTTACGTTGCTCTAACATTGTAACTAGCAAGTGACAAAGTGTAGATATGATCATAGGGAAACAAATAGGCCTTTTCAAGTGACAAGGGGTGATTGGGTGGCCAAAAATATTTACCTGAAGATGGCTCTTTAAGTGGTATAATGTAAGTCCTGGAATCCCCATGAGTTTCAAAACTGATTTCGGAGTGGCCTCTGCAACAAACAATAGATTTAGAGATTTAAATTAGTTGAACATCCGATATTCGCTCTCTTTTTCATTATGGAAGTTGTTTTGTTGTATTCACTCACTATCTGCTCCTCCAAGCTGATTGACTGCTTCTATGAAGCGTTCATGGAGGTCTGATGTCCATTTTAGTCTCGGCTTTGCGTCAGTTGAAAGTACAAGTCCAGAATCTACTGGTCCATTCGCTCCTCGCATGAGCAAATGCCTCTCTGTAGGGACTGACATTCTCGAGAAGGGATGGATGTTCTTTCCTTGATGGTGGTTATTATACATCGATCTGCCTTCAAAATGACAAATTTTATGGTTAGCTTCACATTAGGAGCACAAACGCCTTACATAATCGTAGTCATGAACATTTGATTTACCTGAGGAGCTCTAAGGACACTAATGATCCAATCTGCTTCCCTCAGAGAGCTAAAATTTGATTTGGTTGAAAATGCTGATACTTTGCAAAAGAAACCCGTCTGGAACTGCTCTTATCTGTCTGATGTCTTGTTTGACCTATTTTTACAGACCAAAGGTGTGCTCAACACTGTCCTTATAAAGCAAATTTTGGGTGGGGGGTGGGGAGAGGGTCCAAGCAAGGCATAGAATCTTGGAGAGAGACGACAGAACGCCTGACCAAACCCAATCTTCACAGCGACCAGAAAAAGAGATCTCGTCCTTTCAGTTTCGCGCATCTGTGGGCCCTCTGTCCTTTAACTCCACTTTCCGTTCTCACATATCACCATACCTTTCCAAAGAACTTCAAACCTTACAATAGGTACTGGAATAGATCCAGCAAAGTTTTCTTCTATGCATTCTATTCGTCGTGTGGCAAAAGTAGGAACCTTATTCCATGCATTCATTAGGGGAATTTTCTCTCTTGTAATGGGGAATCTACTACTTCTGTCGTATTGAAAACCTCAAAGCCGTATTCTCTTCCCCCACAGAAGATTCTTAAAACTCTTAATATGTTGTCCCTCACCTTGGGCTGCAATTTATATAACAATTGCCTCTATTCCTTTTGGATTAAGGGTATTGCTATTCGTTTTATTTTGATGTTATCTACTTTCAGTTCAGATGGAGACGCTACAAAAATATGTAACTTGTTAAATTTGGGAGGGAGAGTAGAATGTGGAAGAAGATTCTTTTGACTTGAGCATCTACCAATTTGGAATTGGATACATTAAAAAAGTAAGCATAAAAGAAAATGGTGGAGAGATGCTCCTCCTTGGGTTTGAAGGCCAGGAATGGAATAAGGTATACATTCTATTTTGTCCCCCTTCAGTAACTTTGGTACATATTCAGCACACACAGTATGAAAAATCAGAGGAGGGGGCCCAAATCTTTTCAGTCTTAAATTGGTAGAAGACAACTGGCCCCACACCGACTAATCCGAAGCTGCCAGGACCCTTTCAAAAGAAAAAGAACCATTGTACTTGCTCCCTTACTTGCATTTGATGGACATTGCAAATCATGAGCTGGACTGGAGGACCACTTGCACACTCATAGCTTGAGTGTTGGTTGGCTTAGCAAATTCTTTGGTATGAATCTACAGGCTCTTCTAGCTTTTCATGCAATTACTTCAAAATTCTTTTCCACTACTAAATCTTGTTAGACGTCCATGTGGCTATGCATTGTCTCTCCTAAATCTTGTTAAACAGGCATGTGGCTATGCATTATGTCACCTTATGACATTACAAAAGGATGGTTTCCGTATATATTTTTTCACAGTTTTGCATCAAAGTGCACATAATATTTGGATATCTTGTGATAACTATAGTAGGTTTCTACGCGATTCAGAAATCCACAAATAATTGATCAACTTTTTCAATGCTATATTGTATGCATGTACACAAGCATGATGGGTGCATTGACGACGACACTAGTTTCCTTAGCCTCTTGGATAATGCCATGGTTGAGGAGCAAATATTATTTTAACTGTTGCAGTGGACTTATGTAAACGACTATGATCTGCTTCGTTGGATTAATTATGGTCAGGAATTATACCGTGCATATAAAATACAAAGAATAATACATGATCAAGCTAACTGAGAATAAATTCTACACTAAGCAATTGCGAATATTTCTTGCAACACTCGTCCACAAGATTGAAAAACTAAATAACATGGTGCTACTGGATTTTTTGAATGCCTGTTTAAAAGCACTTTTTAGTGTCTAAAACAAGCATTCTAAGATAGCATTGTGAGTAGGTGACCTCTTTCTTGTTCGTATACACATGCATGTGTGTACGCATAAACATACGTGTAGCTAAAGTGGAATTTCTCAACCTTGAAGTTCATTTTCGCATTAGTTCCTTTGGGATTCTGATATGTAGGATATTTTATGCAGTTTGAGGGAATATAAGAACCCTTTTGGTAAAGTGTTAAAGCAGTATTCCTTAATAGTTTGCTGGCATGTGGATAGGAATAAATTGCTCTAGGGGAATAATGTTGTGCCTTGCAGCCTACAACATTAAGTAGCTCCTGGAATGTAAATCTCCAATATATTCTGATCATATTGTAGATCATATGAGCATGGAATCGATGTGATAGCTTCGACAATTGTTGGCTTGTATATGATTGCATACAAAAATATAATTCCCTTTCGTGATGCTGATGCATATTATGAGGTAATCTGCTAAACAAAAAGTCATTGTTGCCAAATTGTACCTCTATGAGGTTATGAATATAGTTTGTGGCTGTGGTACCCACCCCTACCTGCATGGTATTTTGGCTTAGAGTCCTTCCTTAGCCCTTGCCTCCTATACCCACAAAAAGCACCTATATAGGAAAAGGGGGCAAATGTATATCAACTCAGGTTTAGATGCTCTCTCAAGTGAATTGGGACTTGACTCATCTCCCAGTTTCTATACGTGAAGAATTTAGGGGCCTCTAACATCTGACAGTGAATAACCATCCTCCCAAAAATGGCAGCGACAGTGAATAAACATCCTCCCAAAAATGGCAGCGAACCGGAGGCTTGATATGGAGTAGATATCGGGTGCAACAGTGACAGCAGATAATATTTGCGGTTGTCGCAACCAATAACACAAATGCACTGATGAGGATCAGTTGGTAATTTAGCGACAAAGTTGGTCCTACCCCACGCCATTTGGAGCTAACACGGACATGCTGACATCTCGTTTGAGAGAAAAGGGGCCATGACACTGCTGAGACACATTATACATTTATTACATGTCGCATTTATGTTTACAAAATAAGAGGAAATATGGAACATAAGACTGATTAACTTGAACGTCATATTTTTAATATCAAAGTATCATTTATCTAGCACTGCCATTCTAATGAATGCAAAGCAATTGCAAAATACTGCAGTACATAGGAGATATTCATCTTATAAAGGCTTCATACTGTATTCTCAGTGCACAACTAGAACAATATGAAAGCGTATCCCTATGAAGACATCTATCACAAACGTCAAACGATGTATTTGGAGGGTTAAAGAAGTGTCGCCCATTTGTTGATGCCAATACCATGGAGTTAATTTTTTAATTAATACAGATACAGGCATGTTTTTAGAAGTGTTTGGGGGTTGTCCAACACGCCGGGAAAAACATGTTCAACAGTTTTAGAACTTCAGTTATACTACTACGGTGGCTTCATTAAGTAGTAACTCGTATCCAGTGATGTGATAAGTGCTGGTGCTTTTTCCTCTTTTAGTTACCTTTTCCTTCCAATATGTGAAGTTTCTTAACTTGTGAGGTGAGAAATCTTTAAATGGTTTTATGCGGTTATAGCCAACTATCTATGGAATAAACTTGTTGCTACAACTTTAATTTTGATGTCTCTCAAGGACCTTCTGGTCTTTCTTATGTGGTACATGAAAAGTACTTACTACCTTTCCTTGATGTTGCCCTAAATCTCTTACTGCTATAGTCTCTGTGGGGGCACTTAGCTTTACCACTGCTACTGGATTATCTAACTTCATTCACCTTTTTCAGTGTTATATTCTCCACTTTTAACCCATCAGCATAGCTGGGGGAGGTTGCAATTATGAGGTGTAAGGTTTACTTTTCAGGGACATGTCTAAAGTGGCAATGTCTTCACAATCAAGGTCCTCTCACTTGAAGATTCTTTCTATGATGCAAAATAAGACTCATCACGCTTTCATTTGACGATCCAAGTTGTTAATTTTGTAGGACTCGATGTGGTCAACCTCCATTAAGAAATGCAGGTCCATCGACATCCGTATAGGCTTGGCCGAATCATTTTTTACAGCCGAGAGCAAACGGTTTGCACGATTTATTTCCCTGTGAGAAACCGTAATCTTGAAGACTTTTTGAGTTCAAGTATGGCTGCCAATGCCTTGGCTTACCCTATACCTGGGGAGGTTGCAATTATCTGAGGTGCGAGGTTTACTTTTCAGGAACAGGTCTAAAGTGGCAATGTCTTCCAAATTAAGATCTTCTCAAGTGAAGATTCCATTCTTTATGTGATGCAAAATAAGACTCATCACGCTCTCATTTAATGATCCGATTCGTTCATTTTGTAGGACTCAAGTCACTCAATGCGGTTTTCTTCCCTTTTAAAAAGAAAATTTAATCGGACATCCGTAAAGACTCTGTCGAATCATCTTTGACAACAGAGAATGAATCTATGAACACTTTATTTCTCTCATGACAAATATGTTTAGTTCAAACAGATGCTAGCGTCTGATTAACTTATTTTTCATTAACAAACATGTTCCTTTCAACTGATGTCCGATCACCTTTACTATTTCCACAGAAGACAAACGCATCGAAACTTATAAAATGAATAGGTTGGATCGTCAAACGAGACGAAAATTGGTTTTATTTTGCATTGCATGAGGCTTCTTCACATAAAAAGTTTCTTACACCTGTTTAAAGGGGTTTCTCATAAGCTATTTATTTTTTTGGTTAGTAGAAAGAAAGATCAGTTACAGGAGAGAGAGAGAGAGAGAGAGAGAGAGAGAGAGAGAGAGAGAGAGAGAGAGAGAGAGAGAGAGAGAGAGAGAGAGAGAGAGAGAGAGAGAGAGAGAGATGTACTTTTCATTCCTTTTGAGGCTCTTAAGCTTAATCCACTTTATGAGAAGTGTATATTGTGCAAAAGAGGATAGGATGAGTAGTAAACATCAAATGTAGAAATAGGAATTTAGTAAGTACTTATTTCTTGGGATGGTCAATTCTTTTGGGAGGCTACTTGTACAAACCCCATAGGTAGAGAACCTTTTGACTAACATTGGCTCAAACAAAAAGAAAGAGATGACCACGGAATGCTATTCCTTGTGGAGAAAAGTTTTGGAGGGCAGACGAAAAATCAAGATTCTAAGGGAATGGGAATGTAAGAATCTTGAAGAAAAGCCAAGGAGGGAGTTATTCCCAAATCAAGAACTTTTTTATTCTTTCTACTCAAAGCCACAAAAAATGGGTTCCCACCCATCCCTTTAAAACTTTAGCTAAATACAGGCAGATGCCTTTGGACATTTCCCTAATTTAATTTGGGTGTTGTAGGTTGTGCTAGTTTGTCAAAATGTTTGTCGTCTTTAGATTTGGGAAATGATTGGAAGATAGATGTCCGGACGGATATGCGGATACATGTTTGGAGTTGTTTTAAGTGTGTGGATCTCACGTGCGTCGTGTGAGATCTACGTGTGACAACGTCACCCAATTAAACCTATCAGAAAGACTAACCGTCTTACTCCTGTATAAAGACCTTTACACCATTGACCGGCTAAAGAAAACCATAAGGAAGCCTAAGAGTTGCAATGAATTTTTATTATTAATTTGATTTTTTATTATTCGATATAAATTTCGAATTCTTAATTCGAATTACAAGATATCTTTATAACAATATATAAATTAAGTATAATAGGATATAGTAAAATATAGTAAATCAAGATATTCATTCTATGATAACTTTCAACTTTCCCTGTATTTTTGTGCCTTTAGTAGGCCTAGTATTTCCGGCAATAGCAATGGCTTCTTTATCTCTTCATATTCAAAAAAACAAGATTGTTTAAATTCGCTAGGATAAAATCTGATCTTTTTTTTTTACTTAGACTTGTATCATAACACTAATATCTATTTAGTGGAATATGATATACCATGGAACTGCGACTTTTGCCCCACCCTAAATGAAAGAGTTCTTATGTATAGAGAAAATGATATATGTGCATAGAGAAAATGATATATGGGGAAATGCATTCGAGGTATATTCAAATAGAATCAAATTGGCGGATGGAAGTCTCTGTATCCATATGTATATCGATATCTCGAGTGGGATCATATGGAGGGGGTATTCTTTTTTTAGATATAACCGATTAATTTGATGAATTTTTCCTAAAGGCTCACATCAAAATAGTGCTAGTTGATGAGAGCTATTTCGGAAACAAAAAGAGTAAAGTCAAATTCATTTGGGCTATTTTCTCAATTCCAATAAAATGCAATCAAATCGAGTATGAGTTGGCGATCAGAACATATATGGATAGAACTTAGAAAGGGGTCTCGAAAGACAAGTAATTTTTGCTGGGCCTTTATCCTTTTTTTAGGTTCATTAGGATTCTTATTGGTTGGAACTACTAGTTATCTTGGTAGAAATTTAATATCTTTATTTCCGTCTCAACAAATCGTTTTTTTTCCACAAGGGCTCGTAATGTCTTTCTATGGGATCGCGGGTCTATTTATTAGCGCTTATTTGTGGTCTACAATTTTGTGGAATGTAGGTAGTGGTTATGATCGATTCGATCGAAAAGAAGGAATAGTGTAAGCACCTCCATTCTGGGTTCTTTTGCACGCACCCACTTAGAGAAGGTTGAAGAAGAAATCATGGAAAATGTGTTGAAAAACGTGTAGTGAAAAAATAGAAGGAACATGGCATCACCACGGTGGTAGGATATAGAATATTTGGGGTTAAAGAATCCCCCCAAAAAATTATATTAAATTTGCAAGAGACTGTATTGAAAAACAATCTAACTGGAATTGGAACTTCTAACGCATTGTAATATCATCAAACCCTCTTATGCGGAAACCGTTGATAATATACAACATATCGCTAGCTTAATGGAATCAATGGATTTCTATATGAAATTCGAAATTCATAAGAATCGCGGAATAATAAAGTACATCAAATAACTTTCAAGATGAAAGTTATCCTATAGATGCTGTATTCATGCCTGTTCGAAAAGCCAATTATCGTACTTATTCTTATGGGAATGGGACTGAAAGAGAAGAGATACTTTTTTTTTGAAATATTATGGACAAATGGAAATTTATCTCCTAAAGAAACACTTCATGAAGCTTTCCGGAAGTTGATTGATTAATTTAGTCTTTCTTAAATACAGAAGAAGAAAACTTCTATTTAGACGACAATCAAGACATAGAAATCAAAGACTTTCCGTTGATTTTTATTGAGGAATTAGTATTATCTCCGAGAATATATAGTTGGGAAAAATTTCATGTTATTCAGTAAACAGAATAGAAATTCCATTATGACTAGATCATCTTTATGATTTAATGAAGAATGAACCAATAATGGTATTTTTAGATAAATGGGAAATTAAAAAAATGCTCTGGGATGGAAATGAAGGAATGTCGGCAATACCTGGGTTTAATCAGATACAATTTGAAGGCTTTTGTAAGTTCATTGATCAGGGCTTGATGGAAGAACTTTATAAGTTTCCAAAAATGGAAGATACAGATGAAGAAATTGAATTTCAATTATTTGCGGAAACATATCAATTAGTAGAACCCTTGATAAAAGAAAGAGATGCTGTGTATGAATCACTTACATATTCTTCTCAATTATATGTATCCGCGGGATTAATTTCTAAAAAGAGCCGGGCCATGCAAGAACAAACAATTTTTATTGGAAACATTCCTTTAATGAATTCTTTGGGAACTTTTATAGTAAATGGAATATACAGAATTGTGATCAATCAAATATTGCAAAGCCCCGGTATTTATTACCGTTCAAAATTGAACCATAACGGAATTTCAGCCTATACTGGCACTATAATATCAGATTGGGGAGGAAGATTAGAATTAGCAATTGATAGAAAAGCAAGTATATGGGCTCGTGTGAGTAGGAAACAAAAAATATCTATTCTAGTTCTATCATCGGCTATGGGTTCGAATCTAAGAAATTTCATCCAATCATTATTTTCATTTTTCTCTGATCTCTCTCCAATCATTAACATTTTTTATTACTTTTTCCAAAAACTCATCCAGGAGAAAATGAAAATTGGGTCAAAAGAAAATGCTTTTTTTTTTTTGTCTTTTTTATCAACAATTTGTTTTGTGTAAGGGGGAAAATTTGTTTTAGAGTTTTATCAACATTTTGCTTATGTAAGGAAGTATTTTCTGAATTCTTTTTGTTATCCAAAGATGTGAATTAGGAAGGAATTTAGATTAAATAGTGCTCCAGAAATATTTACTTAGGTTTAACCAACAATGTGTTTTATACCAAAAAAAAAATTAATAAGTCAATGTTGAGACTTTTGAGATAAGAGCACCCCTCCAAGCTCCAGGTAATCAAACTAGCATCAAACAGAGAGTACTTAGCCACTAAATGAGTTACCTTCTTGCAATCACGATGTGTGTGTGAAAAAAGACAAGAAGTAAATTGTGTGGCAAGTTGAATGCAATCTAAGATAATCGAGTTACAATCTGCCAACATTTTAGTTTCCTTGAGAGCTTGGACCACTTGCTTTGCATCACCTTCCACTATAATCCGGGATAGATTACAAGAGCACGCAGTTGGCCCCAGCGTCGTGTAGCAATATTTTGTGTTGCGAGGTCTTGAGTTCGAGAAGCATCATGACACCCTTGTAGTTAATATAATAACATCCTACCTCAATTGAAATGATTTTCTTATGAGGGGATTTTGATTCGACACCCAAGAAGGCTGATAATCGCATGAACGCCTTTTTGTGGTTCAAAGACGTAGGCATGTGAATGGACCGGATTGATTGGAATCCAACAGGATCCAAATTGGAAGTAGCTCAAATCCTACTTGACTAAATGAATTAAGTGGACGATAGTTTTTTTCTCGCATCTGATTACAAGTTGGAGAGCTTTAATGAAATGAAAAATAGATAGAAGTTCAACTATCAAAAGTTTTTTGATCGATGGTTCGATAATCACGTTTGATTGGGACATAAGGCTCGGTTTGGTTTGAATTGGTTCGATTATCACGTTGAAACATAAAAACCCAGGAAAATGCCTGGGTAGAGATATTACACATCAAATGTATTCGCAAGACATTCAATGTGCATATGTCGGTTTTATGTATCGCCTCACACACACATGTATGGGGATGCATTTATATCTACTCAAAGTTGATGGGCCGAATTTGGTTAAGTGAAGGGACTGTATTATAAGTACAGATTTATTTATTTTTTAACAGATTTGTTGTTTTGGGCCCCCTCCACGTCCCATACAGATGATCTGATCTGTTCGTGTGTTTTCTAAATAATGTTACTCCCTCCGTCCCTAAAATAAAAGTAGAGTATTCCATTTCGGACTGTCTCTTAATAACTATGTGATTTGAAAAGTTAATGGGTAAAAATTTGTGCAATTATTATTTTGCCCTTTTTAAAAGTTAATGAGTAAAGAGCTAATGTATAAAAGTGGAGTATAATTCGAAAAGTAGAGGTAAAAGTAGTAATAATGATATTTCTTTAATAAGTTAAAATTATGAAACAATACATTTAAAAAGGGACGGAGGGAGTAATTGATATCCCGTTAAAAATTAGCTAAATCAAATACCGGTAAATGCTCCGATTTTTTATTTTAAATAAAAACTGGATGAACCGATAGAATATTTACCTATATTTGATTTAGCTAATTTTTTACAGGGCACAAGCAAACATTCCGTGTGGGATTCGAATGGGGCTTAAACAGATTTGTGCAAAATCTGGATTTATCGTTTGTGAAGTGATGGATATGAAACGGCCTTTGTGGTCTAATGGCATCTAGTTCCTCTCAAGTTGGGGGCAAATCTAGAAGTAGAAGTAACTCACGTGTTTTGGACGGCTCGGATGTGTTTTGATTTTTTACCGTAAAAAAAATTAAAATTAAAGGATAATTGCCGAACACATCTGAGCCGTCCAAAACTCGATCCAACGGCTGAGGAGTGCACAGCACCTCCCCCAAGTCCGTAACTCACGGGTACGGATTAGTACTCCAATCTCTAAATATTGAGAGTATAGATTTCGATTTTGTGGATCTATTTGTGAAGTGGAAATAAAATGTCTAGAGAAATCTATTCTTAAAATTATTTCACATTAACTTTTTCTCCCTCTTCATTAGGACGGAGCTCTTGTCCAGTTTTTGTTTGGTTTAGTCTGGTTCAGGTTTGGGCCAACAATGGTCGGAATCGTTTATTTATAGAGCTTGTCGAGTATATCATTCACGTAGAAAATTAGCTTGATCGAGCATCGAATGGTACATGTACGGGGTGTGATCAGTTGGTTCTTTTCTTTGTACCTTTTTGGTCCTTTTTTTTTTAACCAATTTTTCATTTTCATTATGTTTTCTTTTCTTTTTTTCTTCTTTTGGTGGTATATATGGATTATGATAGATATTTAAATTATCTTTTTGATTTTTGGAAATGACAAAAAGTGAAATAGAAACAACGGGAAGAACAAAAAAAGAAGGTACCCACTCATAATGCTATTTTCGCTAGAAATATCTCGTGGGATAATCCAGAAAAAATCGAGGCAAGAAAGAGGAGAGATTATTCAATGCTCCTAGAGCTTTGCTTCGGAGAATCTTTATTGGACACTCACGTGGGGTCGCTTTGAAGCCAGTTGCACACTACAGACCCCCAACAACAACGAAAGCGAGAAACTCATTACAGACGTGTAGTGAGTAGCGGTAGCCATTTGATCTGTTTTGGACGGTCCAGATTCGTTCAGAACACTTTTAACAGCCCAGATCACTCACTACACACCTGTAGTGAGTTTAGCTCAATACAGGTCCCCCAATTCCGTGAACATGAAGGTTATGTGCAAATTCATAGTTGAAGTTGTTTCGTGAGCTCCATTTTTTATTGGGATTTGCTATCCTCCACCCAATAAATGAAGGGTAGTATGTATATAATGAAATGACAAATTAGTTCAGATATTAATGCACATTTCTCGAATACCAAGATACTTTTCTCGAATATCACAAGGTTAACATTTTCCTTTCTTTTATTAAAAAGAAAGAAAATTTGGTCGAACCCTCTTGTAGTCTTAATATGAAACCATTCAGATGTTGTGCGCAACCACGATCGTAAACCAAACACACACACAAAACACAAATTGAGTAAAATTCGTATTCATATTCAACAACCAATATACAATAGTACAAAAACCTCTCCCGGTGGAAGAGCACCCCTTGGTCCCGAGCTGAGTATGGTTCTTCGCTCCCGCTCTTAATTTCTCGTACGAACGAATGCGCATTATGGTGCAAAGGAACATTCCATGTGTGGCCGCACAACTAATTTCTGCAGCAATATAGACAAAAAATTAAACATCAGGACACATTGAAAAGAAATAGATACCCAATCGAGGAACTGGAAATAATTATCATCGTCTTGGACAAATTGGAATATTTCTAGAACTCAAGGTTTCTAAAAATGGTATCATGACACGTAAAATTGTCGGTCGCGATGTAAGAGTATCAAAAAATACGTAACGGAAATCCGTATTGAATTATTCAGCTTATTGGCATTGGCTTTGCCTCTTAACCAAGCTAACCGTAAATATATTCTCTAAATATATTTAGCCAAACGATTCACCTTGTTCACTTCACATTTCCAAAAAAAATTCTAAAAAGATTCCTTCCCCATCTCTCATCTCTCGAATCATTAATCACTTTTCTCTCTCTACTCATATCCTTTCATCCAATCATTATTTTCATTTTTCTCTCTATCTCTCTCCAATCATTACACATCTCTCTAATTATTACTTTTTCCAAAAACTCATCCAAACACTATCTCAAAAAATTTCTCAAAAAATTTCTTCTCAAAACTCTCAATCAAACACAGCCTATAATTTAAACAATTGTTTGGCTCGTTTATAGCCCCTGATCGCATTCATTAATAATTTACAAAGAAAAAAAAAAGAATAAAGCATATAGAAGATACTTTTGTCATTTTTGGAATGTTCTTTGAGTTCTAACTACTAAGGTAGGTATCTAATAGGAAATTTTTTTGGGTACTGAATGGGTACCACCTGTCCATGCCTAGCACAATCTTGGCCGTCTAAAAGTGTGTTGGACGGCCCAGAGTGATTCCCTCTCTTTCCTCTCACCTGACCACTCTCTCTCCTCTTCCGAACCGTCAGATCGCTTTTTGGACTGCTGAGAGTGCCCAGCGGGTACTACGTGGGCACTACCCATCCGGCACCGAAAAATTTCTCATCTAATAGAGTGTGTCAGGGTAAAATTATCTAACATTTACAACTAAGGTCCCACGGCCAAAGAAAAAACTGTTTGCGCCAAATATTATTTTCCATATCTTATTTCTTGATAGGAAGCACCTCACCTTCATGAAAGCCTATCGAAATCATTCCAAGTTCGTCATAGTTTACTATGTCTTTTTGCATAATCTGTTTAGTTTTACTAGTTTAAGGCTCTATGCACGCACGGAGTCTCGTGCTCATAGTTTTCATATGGTATTTTAGTTGTTATCTTTGAGTACCTGTTTTGCGAAACCTTCTATGGGACAGAAAACTCTAATGTGATTTTTTTCAACTTGGTCCAATCAAGGTTGTGGCAGAAGCGGCATCAGGGTTAGCCCTGAGCTAAGGCCCAAGAGGCCGGCGTTTTGGGCCCCATAAATGGTGCAACAACTAGGGTCCCTTATTATTACTATTTTCTAGTACCTATAAGCCCAATTTTTGGTATAGGGGCCCATTTTAAAGGAATTGGGGATCTTGTAGTGTGGAACCGCCCTACATGGTTGTAATGCGGCATTCAAGCCATTGATTGCTCAATCAATGGTCCTGATTTCATCTCGGCATTTGCATGATCCAAGCCATTCATTGTCGAGATAAAATCCGAGTCATTAATTACCGAGATCAACGGTTCGGATGCCAAACTACAGAATCCCTGAATCCCATTTGAAAACCCAAGCAACCAATTTAACTCATATAATGGCAACGGGCCCATAGGCCCAATCTGATTTATTGCACCAGAGAACAAAAAGGGGAAAAGGAATTACATATCATGCTACGGACGGCCTCCTTGAAGATAGGATACTGATCTCATGGGATTCTTCCCCTTTTTACAACTTGTCTTCGTTAAAACCGAGTAATTACAAACAAAAAGCTCTCCTCTGGATGATAAAAATCGAAAACTCTCGTCTCCTTTGCAAAATCGCAAATTCTCGTTGTTTGATCCGAACCATTTATTTTGTTCGTCTCATTGAGTATGAAAATGAATCATTTAAAGAACCGGTTGTAGGTTATTTTTTTCCTCAGAATTGTAAGTTAAATGATCACCGATAAAATAGTTATCCATATCCGATCAACTTGAATTTTTACATAGACAAGACAAACAAAATGAACGATTTGGATCAAACAACGGGATTTCGGGTGGGCCTCATAACTGTCGGGCAGCATGCGTGCTTTGCATGCGGCATGCACTACATAGCACACACATGAGACCCTCCCCAACCCAACCAAATACTCCTAGATAATAATGAAATTTTGTTAATGTTTATGCCCGGCCTATTAATAATCGGATTTCATTTAATATTCTCAAGCCCTGCCTTATTATACTAGTTCAATTTCCCAAGCTCGTCCCCCTTATTGGTCGGGCCAGGTTGGACTTGATTTTAAGAGATATTCTTAAGTCCATTTCATTTACTAAACAGGCTTTAAAACTCAGCACAATCCACACATCTAACACGATAGGCCTAAATACATATCCAAAACCTTGAAAAAGAAAAAAAATATTAGTTGGGTGGGCTGGTGTGCACCGCTAGTCAAATATAATCTGCGGCCGTTGATGGCAACGGTCAACCCGGTCAACAGGGAAGCCAGACATAGCTGATGTAGGGTCAAAGTTGGAGCACACAAATTACGGTGTTGGGGCCGCGAGTGGGGAACATATATCATAGATGGGCCATGCAAAGAACTCTGTTCCTATCTAACATGTTAGCGCAAGCTAGTTTAGAATTAACAGACACAACGTACATTGTTCCGGCCGCAACTATGAAATCTGGGTTGACAGATTTTTACCCTCTGATGGAACATGTGAAGCTATGATGGGGCCTGAAGGAGTGCAAGAGAGAAAAAATGAGATGACAAAAAATAATTACAAATTTAATTTTTTTTACACAATTTTTTTAGTACAATTTTATTTTGTTCATGTATTTATGAATTTTCAATCAAGCTAATTTTTTTTTATGTAAATTACATTCTCGACAAGCTCTATAAAGGTGAACGATTGCGATCATTGTTGTGAGTCTGGAAAACCTAGTGGTAAGAAAATTGGTCGCTTACCTGTTGAAGAATAAACTTCATTTGGTCCAAGAAAAAATGAGGCCCAAGAAAAAATGAATGGATCCCAAGACAAGCCCAATATAAAAAGCCCAAAGTAGAAGATATTTTTGGTGGAGATAAAAATCAAGTTTCTAGAATATATAGTTTCTAGAAGAGTTCTAGAAAACCCTTATAAACTATCTAGATTTTTGTATTTGTATTAGTCACATGCCTAAATCTAGAATGTACCATAAAATATTATTTTGTAAGTTAAATATCTAGGTCTAGAACCATCCTTGTGGTAGTATAAATAGGGGTGGGTTGTAGCCATTTTTTTCCAAGCCCATATGTGTTGTTTCCTTCCTCACTATTGTCTCAATTATTTATTCCAAATAAATACATGAAATCCCTCCTCTTCCAACACTACCTACCTTCTCAAAAAAAAAAAAAAAAACTCTCTAAGAGGAAGCGGAAGTCAGACTTGAAACTCAGACCTTTGGTCTAGTAAAGAGTTCCCGACCACTGCCACAAAAATACGGAATCAACTCCAACCAGTAAGTTCTCCTTCCACCAACTATTAGGCTATGTTCATCGCTCATACTATATTAAATGATGATTGTTAACTATAGAAAATATATAGATCATCGATGGCAAACAAGTATTGCATGTTACTGTCTATAGAACTAATGTACTTGTGATTGTGACTATACGGTTGCATCTAATGAAAGTACATTGACAATTACAATATTTTGCACTCACCAAATTTGTTTTGAGAACATTAGAGTAACAGAATTTTTACATCACCACAAGCGTCGAATCAATAAGAGATTGCAATGCCCGCGGCATTTCTCTTGTTTGTAAGACGGTCTGGAAGGCATACCATACAATGAAGGCAAATATTCAAAGAAAAGACAAACCAAACAGGAACATGTCAAAAATTAACACCATTGCTGCTTTGTACATACTGTTTGTGTAAACACTTCTGATTCTTTAAGTCATCCATCATTTTCTTCACAAAATCTAAAGTTACCTTATCTACCTCAATTCTAGGCCAGAGTACCAATAACAGAATTAAAAACTACAATAACAAAATTAATCATAGGTGGTAAAACACGGTTTCCACTTCCTGTTCTACTTTCTGTTTCCTTTCCCCCTTTTTCCCCCCCACACAGCCTCACAAGCAGATTGACAAAGTGCTTTGCTTACAGAAATTCACAAAAAAAAATACTGAAATATGCGGAAAGGCGGAAAGCAAATGGAGAAACCTACAACGTGAAGCACTAGATAATTTCCCATGAGAAGCATACAATCATTTTCTAGCCCTAGAATTCCACGTCCTAGGAACAAACCTAAACTTCAAAATCAATCCGGACCATTGAAAAATGGACGGCCCTGATTTATGTCTTACATACTGTAGATATGATCCTTGGACGACCCTGATTTAGAGATCAAACAGGTTTATTGTTTCAGCCGCACTATATAAATGTCCCTTCCATCTCCCCCCTTCCTCTCACTCTAACCCTAAAAATGGGATCTTTAAGAACATCGTCAGTTTCCAGTCATTTGCCGAGCATTTTCCGACTCTGCTTCGCGTGTTTCTCTCTGGTCTTCTTCCTCTTCTTCGTTCCTCTTTTAGACATGAATCAAGAAATGGGTTTCTTTATTCCATCACTTCCTCAGCAAAAACCCAGAAATGGGTTTCTTTTTTTGGGGCATCTGGCAGTTGGCCGTGATATTTAGGTAATTGTAATTGATTAGATTTTTTTGTACTACAAATTTTGTTGATTTGTTTTTTTGGTATTAGATTAGGCATTTTATCCCCTTTTTTTTCAAAAAAAAAAAAAAAAGATTAGACATTTTATTGGGTTGGTGGTGATTTTTAGGTAATTGTAATTGATTAGATTTTTTTGTACTACAAATTTTGTTGATCTTTTTTGGTATTAGATTAGGCATTTTATCCCAGTTTTTTTTTAATAAAAAAGATTAGGCATTTTATCCCAGTTTTTTTTTAATAAAAAAGATTAGGCATTTTATTGCGTTGGCGGTGATTTTTAGGTAATTGTCATTGATTAGATTATTTAGTTTTTAGTTTTTTTGGTATTAGATTATGCATTTTATCCCAGTTTAAAAGAAAAAGAAAAAAAGATTAGACATTCTATTGGGTTTTTTTTGTATTTGAAATTTTATTGGGGGTTGTTTCGCTATTTTATATTTTATTTGGGTTTGTTTTGGTATTTTATGCAGGCTTGGAAATCGAGCTAGCTTCACGTGGATCCGACATCTCAACCGTTGGCTAATGCATTTCATCAACGGTCGACGTTGTATTCGAAGCGTTCACATGGATCTGGCATCTCAACCGTTGGCTAATGCATTTCATCAACGGTCGACGTTCTATTCCAAGTGTTCACGCGGATTCCAATCTTTAACCGTCCGTGGAAAATTTGATGTGAACGTTGATCTCTACCCCCGGAACCCCACAGTTCCCGCCCTTTTTTTGTTTGTATTTTCCTATAAATAGTGTCCTCACACCCCTATCATTTCCCACACCAAATCTCACTCATCAAAGGCTCACACATTAAACACGTCATGGTTCAACAATGATTCCAAAATGTTCTTTGCAAATGGGTCAGAGCTGAGTTCAAACTGAGGAGCAAAACGAATAGGTTGAAACAGAGGGAGGGAGAGAAGGAAGAAGCGAAAGCCAGGATCAACACGATTTCCTTCGAAATCTCTGAGTTGAAGACTAGGATTGTCGTCTTATCCGAGCAGAAAATCTCTGACCAAGACACTGAGGAAGGTCTGGAGGGTGAAATGAGATATTTCACCATCATTCATGTTTCTAGCAAGGAGGATATTGAATTTCTGGGTCGAAAGGGCGTTTATAATGCCCGGTTATCTATGGCTGATTGTTCTTTCGAGGAGATACTCGCTCTGCTACCGATTTGTGAGAACTATGGGCTTCGAGGAAGTTCTATTACTTTTTATATTCAACCAAAGGACAAGGTTAGCAAACAAAGGACAAAGTCCTGTTCAAAGAAAAAAAAGAAAAGGACAAAGTACTAAAGCAATGGCCCAACTAGAGAGAGAGAGAGTTCTGGCACATTATTCTAATATGTAGATTCTCTAGACTCTTTAGACACTGGGTTCAATCTCGAACCCATAACTCTGACAAACTGGTAGAAGAGCGAGTACTTCCTCGATCGAACAATCCGCCATCGACAGTCGAGCATTATAAACGCCCTCCTGACGGAGGAATTCAATGTCATCCTTGCTTGAAACATGGATGACAGTGAAATTCCTCATTTCTCCCTCGAGATTTTTTGCAATGTCTTGGTCTGAGATCTTCTGCTCAGACAAGACAACAATCCTAGTCTTCAAGTCGGTGATTTCAGAGGAAATGGTCTTCACCTTGGCTTCTGCTTCTGCCTTCTCTCCTTCCTTCTCTTTCACTTCTGATTCCAGCCAATTCAACCTGTTTGTTTTGCTCCTCAGCTTGTATTCCGCTCACACCCATTTTCGGAGAACCTTTTGGGATCGCACCATAATGTTTGATGAGTGTGCCTTTGATTTGGGGTGGGAAATGAGACTGGTGTGAGGACACTATTTATAGGAAAATATGAAAATTCAAACAAAAAAAGGGGCGGGAAGTGTGTATACCTGTGGGGTTCCGGGGGTTGAGATCACCGTTCACATCAAATTTTTGACGGACGGTTAGGATGGGAATCCGCGTGAAAACTTAGAATAGAACATCCACCATTGATGAAATGCATTAGCCGACGGTTGAGATGCCGGATCCACGTGAACGCTTGGAATACAACGTCGACCACTGACTGATAAGCCCCAAATGTTGTTTATATGCGGGCTTATCTCGCTTGTTGTGATCACACACACACGTTCATTTTGTGCCTTTATACGATTGATTTTGCGCGAGTTGTGTTTTTGATGAGTTTCAGAAAATCGGAGCTAAAAGATGTGTCCAAAGCTCCAAATAATCCCCGGTTGTATCCGGAAGTACCCAAGGTCCCGCAATACCATGGAGGAC
This sequence comes from Vaccinium myrtillus, assembly GCA_016920895.1. Lineage (NCBI taxonomy): Eukaryota > Viridiplantae > Streptophyta > Magnoliopsida > Ericales > Ericaceae > Vaccinium > Vaccinium myrtillus. The sequence goes on along the minus strand of CM029270.1, from coordinate 12,542,670 downwards.
AATCGCCGAAGCTTAGAAGTCTATTCAAGAAGCTTTGGAAGGTTCAAGAAAGGCCCGGAACAAAAGAACAAGAAATTTGGAGTTATGAGCCTCGAGAAAATCTGACCAATTGATAGAAAAAGGCTCATTACTTTCAAGATATAAAGGCTATGAATATGAGGTTAATTGGGTTAGAAAGTAGACTCATAGAGCTTTCCAACGGTTCAAGAATCGTCTCATTCCGAGTTCGGACGAAGCCGGGGCGTGCCCGCGAAGTTGGGTAAAAAATTTGCCCGAACAGACACTTCTGGATCGATCCAGAGTTAATGTGGATCGATCCACATATGTGAACTTCTCCAGACTCATCTGGATCGATCCATGATGAAGTTGGATCGATCCAAACTCAATTATGGCGATTTTTGACAGATTTTAGGTTGCTTTAATATCTTCCATTTATGGAAACTTTCCACTTATAGTATGTTTTTGGGATAATTAGCCAATGTAAAGGGCTTTTAGTATAAATACCCTCCTCCCTCCTCTCTCCTACCACTTCCTCCTTAGTTAGTTTTTTCTAGTAAAAACTCCATAGCTTGTTAAACTTTATCTCTCTAGATTAATCAAGTAAGTCTTCATTTTCCTTTAATTTCTTGTTGTTTAATGTTGTAGTTACTCGTTGGATCTCTATAGAAATCAAGTTTGTTTACGTTTTTATCGGTTAATTCGTTTTCTTGTTTTTCTAGCTATTTCCTTTGAAAACTCTTGTTCTTATTAGTTGTTTGATTAATTCTCAAGTGTTAATGTTGTAGGCAAACCTAGGATTAATCATAAAAATCAGTTTTTAGAGTTATTAAACATGTTTTTAGTTTTCTTCCAATTCATAGGCTTAATTTCTAGCATAATGTGTGAGTAGTTTTAATAGGCTTAGTCATGGGGTGATTAACACTCCATGACTTGGGTTTAATCTGTCCATCTCGTGTATAAGGCATACATCGCTTGTTTACCGAAAATTTGGGGTTTCACTTTTATGTACCAAAGAGTGGGTTTGTTAATCCTTTTGATCACCCGTAGCCAAGAGTTTGACTACTTGGCACATGTGATGCTTTGGGCGATGTCAACCTATCTGTTTGCAAAATGTACCGGAACCCCCTAATCTTTGGTAAACACATTTTCTTGTAAAAGGTTTTAAAATCTAAATCTTCCGTTCGGGGGCATTTAACGATGCCCCGAGCCGGTTATCAAGAGAGGATGGATTAACCCGAGTCATGGTAGTTAAATACCCCTAGACTTCGCCTTAGTTTATATTAGTCTTTTTAATTCCGAGTCGTTCTCGAAGTTGAGAGAATTCCACCAATCAAATCACAAACTAAGTTTGCCGCTTCAAGGCCGAAAACCTACACTTGCAAGACATTTCTCACGCCGGGTGCGTTTGGTCCCTATGGATTCGACCCGGTCTTACCGGTTATTATGCTACCGCCGACCTAGCCCTGTGCTTGGGGCGACACCATCTACGATACAATCTAAGGTCGCAAGTAGTGACTCTAAAGAGAGAATATTATCTAGAGAACATTGATTCTCACGGGGGAATCTTGCCAAGGATTTCTTCCACTGTTCTAGCCTTGTTCTTCACCAATCTTAGATTTCTCCAATAATCTCACTCACTAATCGTTCACTATTCTCGTCTCTAATCACTTTTCTTGTTGATTTGCGTGCCCTACAATTTCACTATCTTAGAGCATCTCCAATGGGATAATCAAAACATCTAAATAACCAAAGTTAGTAATGTTTGTCCAAAAATTGGTTCACATTGGCATAATCAAAGTTAACAACCTTTTATCCAATAACCAAATTTTGGCATTTGGATAATTAAAAGTAACAACATTTTCTCAATAGCTAAAACTCAATAACCAAATTTTGGGGACCACACCCTATTTATAAGTCTTTTTACTCTTTACCAATATTTTTAATAATGAAATCTTTATAAGTCTTTTTAAAATTTACTATTTTTTTTTTATCTTTACCAAAATTTCTCTAAAAATTTGAAATTATCAATTTTTAATCTTTACCAAAATACGTTCAAGATTGGTCTCATTTTGAAGGTATTGTGAATATCTTTAAATGGTACTGATATTATAAAAAAGTATATGTACAAATTTAACTCTTACAACATGTATATTGGTCACTTCATAATTTGTACCCAATATCCTCTTAATTGACGCGTGATTGTGATTGGCTGGACAATAAAATCTCATCTAGCAACAAATATCTTAATCATATTATGTAAGCCCATTTTATAAAATGAATATGTGACCTAAAGAATCTATTCTAATATCTATCTATCTCTAATATATAAAGGGGAGCAATAGTTTTTTGTCATTGTGTCAATTTTTATAATCCCCAAACTATCCCTGAAAAATTACTCTAGTATTTTACATCTTAAGTTGCCTTTGTTATGACTGCAAGGATAGACTAGGAAAGAAAATTTATTCCCGTATTACCCACAATCTAATGCATGCTTACTCTCATGCCTACTCTCTCTAATTATCCCATTACATCTTCCATTAGTTGGCAGTTCACAAATTTAAAGTTGTGCCTATTTTATGAATAAAAATAGAGTGAGTAGTACTTTTTTTTTTTTTTATTACGGACACAAAATACCATTGTGACACTTCTCATTTCTCCAAAGAAGCAACAAAACAATCAACTCTCATTCCAACGACTGTAGAACGGGAGGGTAATCAAACCCTTCAAAAGCAACAAAACCCATCAGTATGCCACATTTGAACCATAATACTCGAAAACCTGCACACCTTTAGATGGATCTGGCCAACTTAAATGCATAAGTGAGAGCAATATATATTCAAAACAATAAAATTGTCACCATATAAAGATCAATAAAACAAAATTCAAAGCTTCTTACTAAATAATTATAACTTAAAGAGAAATGAATAAGAGCAAGGGACTAAAACACTACTGAATTTCTAAATTGAAACTCTAATTGGTTCCGTAAAATCTTGGAAACACATTTATTGGGATTTAAACCTTTCTTATTCCAACCAAAGGCAATAATTTCCCTAGATTTTTCCCGTACCAAAAATATTTTCTATTCCTATTTGTGGAAATAAATTTACTAATAATAAAGAATGCCAATAGATCGTATGACAATTTTATTTATCAATGGCAAATGACTACTTACCAAATACCAATCAAGCAAATGAGATGCTAAATTAATTTTCTAAGGACATCCATAGTGGACTTTTAAAAAAACTCTTATGTGAGACTCCTAATATTTACCAATTCATTTGCAGATTTGCTCAATTATAGTCTTCAATGAACTATCCATAGAAGCTCCTAAGGATGACTTCTTAACATGACTTCTACTACATTAGCTAAGTTTAGGGAAGGAGTTAGAAGTGAGATGAAGAGAGAAAAAGAAAGAAGGAGAAGAGGAATGGGGAATGAGGGACCCACTTACATTTTTGTGTCCACAAATAATCTTAGGATTATTTTGGCCTAAAAAGTTAAGCATGCTTTTTGTGTTTATGAGTTTCAAAAAGTCATTTGTTTTGGGCTAATAAATAACTCCCACAACATTTTAGGCCAGAATAAGTTAAAAAAGCAAAAGACATGCTTAACTTTTTAGGCCAAAATAAGCCTTAGGACATAGTCTAGAAGCCAATTTTAGAAAATCCATTGTAGTGCTCTCACACTCCTAAATTAGTAAGTCCTTAACAAACAAAATTAGACCCCACTTTTATTTATTTGTCAATTTTAGGAGCCAAATATACAGAGTTCACTATAAATGCTCTTAAGTATTTTTGAAAGAACTCCGATTGATAAACCATTGGCAACAAACACTATAAAAAAAAAATGGAAAAGCCATCTAGACAAAATTAATTTTTGTTAAATACAGTCGGTATTAACTAATAATTAATTTTTTTAAAAAATTTGTCATAATTTTTAGAGGTAATTAAATATCCATCCGATTTTTGGGTGCAAATTAGATTTTCATCCCCCATTATTTATGGACTTATGTTTTCATCCTCTCAGAGTGTAAATTACCTATCTTACCCTTTTAATAAGATATCCATATGTATGTGTATATTGTCTTCCTAAATTAGTGGGATTGATTATATCTTCAAAAATTTCAAACATTCAAAACAACCAAATCCCATTGATTTGGTTTCCATTTTAAATGGTTGAAATTTGAAACTAAAAGAAAAAAAATACCAAAAGCCATCATAATTCAAAAAGCCACAGCAAACTCATCCCTCAATTTCGTATAGTCATGGTTAAAATAAAAATGGAAATGTTCAAACATGGTAAAATAAACGGAACATGATAAAAAAAATAATTAAGTTTGCACCGGTAAATATGGTAAAAATTGCATACATGAGCCAAACACCAAGTTTATGGTAAAAATAAATACCACCATAGTAAAGATGGAGAAATTTTAAATAATCATGGTAAAAAAAATGGCAAAGGTAAACTAATGACTGAGTAATTGTGGTGAAAACATCAATTCAAACTCAATAAATATGGTAAAATTAGGAATAATCATGGTAAAAAAAGGTAAAGAACCAGTAATGATGGTAACAAATAACTCAAACTTAGAAAATATGGTAAAATCGGTAAAAATGATATACTGAGCTATTTTCTCGAAACACACAATCTCTATGTTGTGCTCTATGAATGAAGCTAAATCAATGGCCATTAGAGACAAAACAAACTCAGCCATATGGGTGGTGATGATTGGGGTAAAGAACCAGTAATCATGGTAACAAAAAACTCAAACTCAGAAAATATGGTAAAATCAGGTAAAAAATGATATACGGGAGCTATTTTCTCGAAACACACAATCTCTATGTTGTGCTCTATGAATGAAGCTAAATCAATGGCCATTAGAGACAAAACAAACTCACCCATATGGGTGGTGATGATTGGGGTAAAGAACCAAGAAATCATGGTAACAAAAACTCAAACTCGAAAATATGGTAAAATCGGTAAAAAATGATATACGGGAGCTATTTTCTCAAACACACAATCTCTATGTTGTGCTCTATGAATGAAGCTAAATCAATGGCCATTAGAGACAAAACAAACTCACCCATATGGGTGGCGATGAATGGGGCTACTACAACGATTCCAATGATCGCTTTACGATGAAGTTTTTAGGTTTCAAGAACACGAAAACTTCCTATTATAAGGTGGACGGATTTGGACCCGATTTTGGGATGGACGATTGACGATGGCGGGACGCGGCGTTAGGGATTGAGTTTGATCGGGATGGAGAGGATGGCGGAATGGAAGGAATGTCGATTTGGGAATATTGGTTAGTGAGATAGTGTCAATCAGCATGATATAAGGGATTGGGTTCATCCCAAATCCCTTTAATTACGGTGGAGGACCACAAAAGTTAGAAAATGGTCCACTTCCCACTCCCCATATATGCAACTTTAAATTTAGTCATCAATCCCTTAATTTGTTACAATTATATAATTATATATAGATAAAGGGCATTTTAGGGTTTTTTTGAATCTCGGGATGATAACATAAGTTCTAAATAGGCTCAGGATGATTTTCTAATTTCAAGTTACTGAAAGGATCATTATTTAAGTGCCCCTATATATACATCACATTTTTTGGGATGTAGAAAATTATAGAAAAATTAGACTAAAATTGGGGGAAAAAAAATTAGTTTATGAGACGGCACTAAAATATACTAAAACTAAGACTCCATTTTTTAAAACCAAATTTCCATCTTATAGTTAGTGAATTTCTCTCAAAGCTAATCTACATTTTATAATTTCAAAATTTTCCTACATATGAATTATTTAGCCAAAAAATTGATTCGTATCAAATTAAAACGGAAAGAAATGGCAAAAAAGACTCATTAAAAAACTGAAAAATATAGGCCAAAATAATGTAGGTGCCAAACGCATAATAGTTGCCGGGAAAATCACCAACCGGATTTACCTTCACTTGAGTACGAAGACGACGAAGAAAGAAGATGAACTAGAGAGAGAGAGAGAGAGACCAGATCTCCATCTCTGCTTCTCTCCCCTGTATATTCATACCGTATATCCCTACACTGAATAATCTGTGTTGTCTTGATTCAGAAAACAATACGCAATGCCAACACTCGGATCGTCACCACCCTCCCCGGCCGATCACCGCCGATTCAGCGGCAGCGTCACCGGCGGCAACACCACCGGAGCAGACGCAGCCGAGTCTCTGTTCCGTACGAAACCAATATCCGAGATCCGAACCATCGAGTCCACCACCAGAAAACAGATCCAAGATAAGAGCGAAGAGCTCCGTCAACTCGTCGGCACCCGTTACCGCGACCTGATCGACTCGGCCGACTCGATCGTCGCGATGAAATCCTCGTGCGAGTCCATCTCCAATAACATATCCTCCATCCACGCCAGCATCCTCCGTTCCCTCTCTGAACCAACCACCACTCCCAAATTATCCACAAACCCTAACCCAAACAGGGCTAGGGTTTACGGCATTGCGTGCCGGGTGAAGTATTTGGTTGAAACGCCCGAGATCATCTGGGGGTGTCTTGATGAGAGCATGTTTGTTGAGGCTGCATCTAGGTACATTCGTGCTAGGCAAGTTCACTACACACTCGTAAATAATAATAATAACAATGACAATAAAAAGACTATACTGTCGAATTTCCCTTTGCTTAAGCATCAATGGCAGATTGTGGAGAGCTTCAAGGTTCAGATCTCACAGAGGAGCAAAGACAGGTTGATGGATCAAACCCCAGGCCTTGGGATTTCGGCCTATGCAGATGCTCTTGCCGCGGTTGCTATAATAGACGAGCTCGATCCGAAACAGGTTCTATTATTGTTTCTTGATTCGAGAAAATCGTGTATTTGTCAGAAATTAGTGAACTGTGATGTGGTCGTTGCGTTTTGTGAGGTTTTGAGGATAATTCAGGTTAGTATAGGGCAAGTAGGGGAGTTGTTCTTGCAAGTATTGAATGACATGCCGTTGTTTTATAAGGTTATATTGGGTACGCCTCCTGCTTCTCAATTGTTTGGGAGTATACCGAATCCTGATGAGGAAGTCAGGTCGTGGAAGTTGTTTAGGGATAAGTTGGAGTCGGTAATGGTAATGCTTGACCGGGATTTCGTTGCAAAAACGTGCTCAGATTGGTTGAGGAATTGTGGGAAGGAGGTTGTTAATAAGGTTAATGGGAGGTACTTGATTGATTCGATTCGTAGTGGTCGGGAGCTTGCTTCGGCTGAGAAGTTGATTAGGGAGACAATGGACAGTAAGCAAGTATTGGAGGGTAGTTTGGAGTGGCTTAAGAGTGTGTTTGGTTCTGAAATTGAGTTGCCGTGGAACAGGATTCGCGAGCTTGTTTTGGGAGATGATGCTGATTTATGGGATGAGATATTTGAAGATGCTTTTGTTCAGAGAATGAAAGCTATCATAGATTCGGGCTATGATGGCTTGACCCGAGTTGTTAATGTAACGGAATCAATTCGTGCTACTGCAGAAGCTCCAGGCGAGGGGGGCGGTTTCCAGGCCTACTTGAATAGATCTTATTTGGGTGGTGCGGTTTGGTTCATGGAATCAAATAATAAGAGGGCTGCCCCCTTCACTGGTTCGAGAGCACTCTCCGATGAGAATGATTTAAGTAGTTGTCTTAATACCTACTTCGGTGCTGAAGTCAGCCGGATTAGGGATGCAATTGACAGTTGCTGTGAGAGTGTTCTAGAGGATCTCTTATGCTTCCTAGAGTCTCCAAAGGCATCTTTGCGGTTAAAGGATCTAGGGCCATATCTCCAGAATAAGTGTTATAGGAGCATTTCTGCCATATTGATGGAACTCAAGAATGAGATTGAAAACTTGTCTGCTGCCCTAGGAAGAGGCAAGAGGGAAGATCAGTCTGTTTTATCACCAGCGACAATTGTCGATAGAGCTCTATTAATTGGGCGCGTCCTTTTCGCCTTTCAAAAACACTCGAGGCACATTCCGGTGATACTTGGTTCTCCAAGGTTGTGGGTGAATGAAACGACAGATGCTGTTTCTGTTAAGTCTGATTCCCTGATGAGGCATTATAGTATTATGGTTGATTCTCCTAGGTCTGATAGCCCTGGAAAGAAAAAGTTTGGCTTTTCTAAAAGGCAAACCTCTCTGGCTAACACGGCTTTGTTTGGAGTGGATGATAGCCCGCAACTTGTGGAACTTATTAACATTGCAAGAGATCTTACCATCAGAGCTCACAACTTGTGGATATCTTGGGTTTCTGATGAACTTTCAGCAATTCTCTCTCACGATCTAAGGCAAGATGATGGTTTATCAACAACAAGTATCATGAGAGTAAGTGGCATCTTCCCTAGAAACACCATGCCCTTTTTTTCTCATATCATAAAATACTCTTTATTTTTGCTCTTGATGGATCGTGTCTACTGCTTGCTTTGGATGTCTCAGGCGTTTGAAGTTTGTTGAATGAGCACCATTGTTACATACTTCCATTTAATATTGCCATTCTTGCTTTTGACCATTCATGCATATGGTATCAAACATTTTTAAGAATTTCAACTTAGATATAAGAGACACTGATGGATGATGTAAACTCTCTCATCTTAACTACTGAAACTGAAGAAACTGGTATTTCTGTGAAGTAGCATATAATGTGTAAAAGACATTAATCTAAACAAGACATGCATACACCATACATGATGTCCAAAGTGTGCCTGTGTCCTTGTCTTTTTTCGTATGCTCTTCTTTATTGTCCCCCCCATTTTACAAAGCTCCTCACCTTTGTCTGCCATTACTTAAGAAAAATTGTGTTGTGCTAAATTATGATGATTTTGGTACTCTGAAGTTGCATCCAACAATTTGTGAAATCTTGGATCTGGTGTAATTTGGATTCATCTTTACAAAGGACTAAGGAGTAAGCCACCAAATCAAATAGTTCCATTAGAGTTGAAGTTTGCTTGGAATGATGAGTACCATGTTAAAGAAGTTCTGAATCCTAGACATCCATGGCCGCTGCTAACCCATTAAAACCATTAAAATTACTGTGCAACCCACATGATCCTTAGTGCTTACCTCACTAATTGGCCACAGGTTTGTCATCCACTGTGGCATGACATAGCTGCTAGTGGAACCTGTTATTTGCTAAATTCCTCCTCTTGGATTTGCGACAATTTTATATACATAGTGGTGCATTGTACTCCCTAATTCCCATTTTCTTGGTCCCTCTTTGGGAATCCAACTATTTAAGGGGACATGTAATCATTACATATTTATTTCAAATTTCAAACCATTTTTCCAACAAAACCTTTTGATTCAACTTTTTGAATGTATCTATTACCAGGATAACATTGAAAATTTAATAAAATTGGACAAACTAAATTTGAAAGTGGTCAATTTTTTTGTGACGGACCAAAATGGAAAGATGGACCAAGAAAATGGGACGGAGGATGGAAATTTTTATGAATTGTTCTGTCTGTTTTGCTAACTGAGCTACTAGAATTTTGTTTCTTTGGAAAATAAACATACTCATATTTTAAGCATTATCAGGGCTGGGAAGACACTGTAGTCAAGCAAGAACAGTCTGACGAGAGCCAGTCAGAGATGAAAATATCACTCCCGGCCTTGCCTTCTCTTTATATTACTTCATTCCTCTTCCGAGCATGTGAAGAAATTCATCGAGTTGGAGGTCATGTACTTGATAAGCAAATTCTGCAAAAGTTTGCTTTGACACTACTGGAAAAGGTATTACAAAGTTGCCTGTATAGTCTTTTAATATACCCCATGAATAGAGCAGCTTATCTTTTCTTTGATAGTATCATAGTCCCATGGGAAGCCATATCAATATTCTCACAGAAAACCAGGTCCTTACAGTTGTAATTTTTTCCTTGTTTGATGAATGTGGCTCGGACATAATGAAGTGATTGTATAAATAGAGGAGTTGTTATGGTAGTGTTTTAATTTATTATAAGTTTCAACCTTGTAGGACTCAGCCTTTCCAGTGATGGTTTAATCCCTTTCTTTTTGTGGAATTGTTATTAGTGTAAACATTTGGAACTTCGAAGGTATGCAAAGTTCTAGGTGGAGGTTAGTTTTATTCCGAGGTGAAAGGCTTGAAAACCTAAACTTGTTTCTTCTTCTCTGAAACACCTCAAGTTCTTATCCTTCCTGTTGGGGAGGTGCTTGATGTGGATGAATTGTAGAGTGTTTTGTGGTGTTGGGTGGGATCTCTTCCAGCTTCTTGCATTGCCGCTGCCTTTGGGAAGTACTGCAAATTGTTACCATAGGAGGCAATCAGGGATAGGTTTGGGGATATTGGCTTGCTGGATGACACTATTATCAGTGCTAATATTATCACTGTAAATGAAGGCAACCAAGAGTTTAGGAGTTTGGGAAATTTGTAGGCAAGGTTTGGCATGCAAATGAGGTGAGAATGGAATGAAAGGTGGAACATACGGATGGCTGTTCTGATTCCCACTCTTTGGTTGCAAGTTGGAGTGGCATCACCATTCTCACCATGCTTGGTTTCACCTATTGAACTCGTGGAATAGCAGGGAAACCAAGCTGAAACGATACTAACTACTGGATTCTCTCATTTTCTCTGCACCCCCTCAACAATTGACCTGCTAATGCTGCAGAAGTATCTTGCTTCACAACTTCTTATCTGAATTGCCATATTTTTATAAATATTTTGATCCAAATTTCTTCTTGTTTGACATGACAATTATTAGAAAAAAAGGAAACCGAGTTTGTCTACTGTAATCATTTGAATTGTAGGGAACTTTTTCTTCAATAAAGTATGGATAGTTACTTCCTTTAAGTTCTGTTTGATCGTTGACTCAGAGTATTTTGGTTGGATCTGTGGAATCTCCTAATTTCTGTTTTATGCTATTTTGATGATTGGAGAAAGATGTCAAAACTTCCTCTTCTTGTTTTCTCTGAGTACTTCTTGTCCTCCTTCGTAGTAGGTCTTGGTTGACGTTCGCTGAAATATAGCAGGCTTTAATTGATTCACGATATCCACAAAGAGTGAAAATACCTGCAAAGAGAGCAGGGGAGGCGTGTCATTGGTCATGGCTTAGGATAAAGAGGCCGAGGGAATGCTAAATAGAGGTGTTTATGTGGAGATGAGGTGTGTGGAGGGTGAGGTTCATTGATGTTGTCTTTAGCATCGGTCATTCTGCAAGGTAATGGAATGACCATTCCCTCCCTCATAGTAGCAGGGTTAGCAAATTGTGGGAAGTGGTTTCTAATGGAATGGGCATTCAAATGTTCCTTTATTGTACCGAATGGAAATAAATGAGAAGCTAGAATGGGCTCTCTAGTCTAGCCCATTACCTCGTACAAAATGTACCCTTTTGTTCACTTAGGTTTCAAAGTTCCTTATTTTTCTTTTATGTCGTATTCGTTTTTATTTGTAAAGAAGAATCCTTTTCCCATAGTGAATGATCAGATTCGGAATGCCATATTTTAGTACCCATCTCTTGGAAGGCTTTCTCCCTCTTTTTTCTGTCACCGTCTTCTTCTCCCTCTTTCTTTCTTTTTCTTCCATTTTCTTATTTCCCTTCATTTCTTCCAGGCTTACTATCTGCTTTGTCCGGTTGAAGTTTTATTGCAGCAGAACTGTGTGTGCATGGTTTTCCTAATAGTGTAAAGCAAGATATCAGAAGTATTAGTAAATTGTTTGCATGGTTACGTGGATTAATAACGGTCGTGATTTTTCTTGTTTGTGTATTTTGTTCTGTTCATCTAGGTCCTTGGTATATATGCAGACTTCCTTTCTACTGCAGAGGCTCGCGACACTCAAATGTCAGATAAAGGTGTCTTGCAAGTTCTATTGGACTTAAGATTTGTGGCTGATGTTCTATCAGGAGGTGATTCGAGTGCAATCGAGGAGCTATCAAAAAATGCCAAGTCCAAGGTTTCTTTCAGACGGAAACAGGATGTAAACCAGACCAAGTCAGCTATCAGAGAGCAGGTTGATGGCTTGGTAAATCGGCTTTCACAGAAGTTGGATCCCATCGATTGGCTCACGTAAGTTTTTCTTGCTTTGTGTTATGATGTTATATATGAGAATAGGTATCTGTTTAAAAGTTTCTGCATTTTTTATACTTTCCAGTATTGTCATTTTATTGGCGATCTGTTATCTTGTCAAAAGTTTCGGTGATCTTTCAGCGTCGCTGTATTATTAATCATGGTTTGGGGTGACAAGGGCATCTTTTAGCTCTGACTCATTGTTGATTAATCATTATTAATCATGCTCTTTGATGCTTGGTTGGGTAAAAGTTGGATGTTTGGCGAAAAATGACAAACCCAAAAACTTCAAAAGGGGGTCTGTCTCTGGGTCATCCTTTTTTTTTTTTATGTGATTTTCTTTTCATTGAAGAAAACTACCCAAAAAAATTTTGAGCTAAGCTCCAGAGAGTAAGAGTTTGCTTCTATAAGACCCTCCAATTTCTCTCACACCAGATATTATAGATTACAGTAGCCAAAGAGAGCTTGAAAATCAAGTTTCTAAACTCCTTACCCCTCTGTTCACAAAAGCCCATTCAAGAGCAATCTGAATACTTTGAGCAGCCCTACTGATTCCATTTTCTGCAGAAAATGATTCCAAACTATGTAGAGTAAGTGCAGCCAAAGAACAATTGGGCGTGACTCTCCCGAGCCTCACAGCACAAGGCACACACACCATCTGTAATTAGGCCCCAATGTGAGAGTCTATCCGTAGTAGACAGCCGACGCAAATTGGCCATCCACTCTATCATTGCCCATCTTGGAACATGATTGGTAAACCAAACAATTTTGCTCAATGGAACTAGACGCTTCCATCTTCCATTCACAATGATAGATGCAACTTTGGCTGTCAAATTTCTGCCCGTATTGCTTACATTTCTAATTTTCTATCCCCATGCCTCTGATAAAGAGAATCCGGTGGGTGCCAATTGTCCAACCGCAAAAAGTTATCCAGACCATTCCCTACAACATTCTTAATCCAAGATGTAGCAATAGGCCTTAGGATAATTTTTTGTTTAAGTGTCCAAGATGCATTGCAGGGGGTATTCATAGTCCAGAAGCAATGATTCTCTATCACAGAAGTATGGATCCATAGTCCAGAAGCAATGATTCTCTATCACAGAAGTATGGATCCACTTAACCGAAAGGGTATCTGCCTTTTGGCAGACAGCCCACAAATGTCTGGACATAGAGGCGTTTTTCCACTCCCTAACCACTTTAAACCTCAAACCACCCTCTTCCTTTGGCTTGCAAATGGGGAGCCATTTTACTTTGGCACCCGTGGTCTTGATTCCGAGGCATGATAAAAACAGAACTCCAATAGACTTGGATACTGAACAAAACAGCACTTATAAGCTGGGACCTGCCTCCATAGGAAGAAGCTTACTTGTCCAAGACCCAGGGTGAACCCTCTTCATGATTCTGTTTACCACTATTTTACAACCTTGTGCTTTGTGTCTAGTGGTGGTGAGAGGAACTCCCAGGTACTTCACAAGCAAAGTGCCCTCGGATCATCAGAAATACTTTGGAGCATGGCCTTAGATTGTTGACTTACTCCAGCAAAAGCAATAGAACTTTTCTGCAGATTAGGCTTGAGGCTTGCATACTGGAGGAAGTCATTAAGAACCCCCTTAACTAGCTGGAATGAATGTCTGGCAATCTGCCCCACGAAGGACGAACAAGTCATCAGCAAAAATGAGATGGCTAATATTAAGATCTTTGCACTTTGGTTGATGAGAAAATCCCATGTGGTCTGCTCCGTAATTGAACATTGTAGTAAAAGATTCCATCACTAGAAGAAACAGGTATGGGGACAATGGATCTCCCTGCTCCAGACCCCTCTTCCCAGGGAAATAACCCTTCAATTCCCCATTGATGACCACTGAGAACATAGCTGTTGTTACACACTGTTTGATCCAGTGAATGAAGAGTGCAGGAATGAGGAAACTCCATGCCCTCCAAAATATCTAAAAGAAACCTCCAAGCAACTGACTCATAGCCTTCATCAAGTCAAGCTTCACAGCACATCTAGGAACTCCATTTTTATGATCATTCTTGACCATTTCCTGCATTAGAAAATGTTGTCCATGATGGATCTTCCCTTAGTTTCACGAAGCGGGAGCTGGGGTGGGAGCGGGAGCGGAGGTACCTAGAAGCTCCTAAGGTTGGGAGTGTAAAAATTGGAAAGTGTGATTTGTCCCTTAATGTTTTAGAGGGAGATGTGGCCCAACTCCAGTCAATATCTCAAATTCGTAATAAATGGATAGGCCCAAATCATGAACCTAATTAAATAAATAAGGCCCAACAATCAGTTCTCTATTAAACATAAAGAAGCCTAACAAACCCAACAAACATTATTAAATACAGAAGCCCAGCAACATTATTCAACCCTAGATCTATCTTCTTCTTCGTCTTCTGTCTGTTGCAGCAGCTGCTGCTCCTACCTGAGACCTGCTCTGATGATGATCTCCTGCTGCTGCTATATGTTCTGATTATCGTATCCTACTCTTCTTCTTCTCCGTTAATCCTACGTCTCTGTTGTTCAGTCCTTTTATGCAGAGGCGGCTCTACATTTTGTGATTGGTAACTTGAACACCTTATTTTTTTATTTTTTTATTTAGAATACATTAATTTTGTGTACTTTTATTTAAGTTTTGTCCTTTTTGAACACCCAAACTAAAAATATTTGAACATTCCCAAAAAAAATTTGGACTGGCCCCAAAATATGAGCCAACAAACTAATCCAATGTAAAAACTCAATTAAAAGCCATAAAAGGCTCCATAGCTTCCCATAGATGTTCAATTGACCGACCTAAACTCTTTTACAAGTTATATTGCATTGTAATAATTTTATCTCGAGTTTGTTTGAACACTTATTCCTATACCGTGAACATCCATTAGTCCAGGAAATTCACAATTGAATACCTAATATATTAGCTCAAAAGTACATACGCTTAATAACAAAAATTGAAAAATAGAGAGAGCAAAAAGTATCTATTGGTATGGATTTCGTGCTCTGGTTTTTCTCTAAATAACAATCAACTCTATATCTTCAAAAAATAAGAGTACACTTCCAAAAAAAATCTGTGTGAACCTATTTGCCATACAATTTCCTACAATAAAAACTAATGTGTTTATGTGCCAGTTTAATTTTGCTTGGCCTAAAAAATAGAATTCGCTGAGAACATGCAATTGTGACATTTATCTTACGTATTTTCATATTATTTGGTCTTATTATTCAAACTTATTTAGAAAAAATTGTGTATATATGGCTACTTATTTGGTCTCATTGTTAAGGTAATTTTCGCCACTACTTTTACGGTGGTTGTGATGTATTTGTTTCAGGTGTTAAGTTGCTTATCGAGAAAGAAAAGTTAAGCTGTTCAATCAGCAATCTTCTTGTTGTTTGAGCTAAAATATATCCACGGTCCTCATCTACTCTACTGTAGAATGTTCTGTCGGATGGGTTTCATATGTAATGTAGGATCTTCAGTTCTGTTTGACATTGTTCTCTTTGTAAGATTCTATGTTGAAAGGATGTTTTTCTTGACTTGATCATTGGTTCTATTTATTTCTTCATATTTCAGGTATGAGCCATACTTATGGGAGAATGAGAGGCAGTCGTACCTACGGCATGCTGTCCTCTTCGGCTTCTTTGTCCAGCTTAATCGGCTGTATACAGATACCGTTCAAAAGTTACCCACCAATTCAGAATCAAATATAATGAGATGCTCCACTGTTCCAAGGTTTAAATACCTTCCCATCAGGTTGATCTCGTGATCCTTCTGACTAAATTTCCACTTCTGTTTCTTAGTTGTTAATTGCATTGTTTGGTTTTGTATAATCCGTCCGTGGTCCAAAGTTCTAATATGTAATTGGATCTCTTTTCTTGTATCTTCAGTGTAGGGGTATTCATATTTCTTTCAGTTACAGAGACTATCCTTGCTGTACTTTTAACTAATTGGAGTTATATTGCACTTTTTCCTATGTGAGAAGACATGCATAGTGTATCACCGTTGTCTGTTAAATCTGAATGTATGGATTGCCTCCAAGTTTTATCTATACTTACAGTCGTATTGGTTACAGTGCTCCAGCATTGTCTTCAAGAGGGACAACTAAAGCTTCTAGTTCACCTTCTATGGATGACGTTTCTTCAAGAAGCTCTTGGAAAAATTATACAAATGACGACCTCTCTCGCAACGTTAATATTGACGATGACTCAAGTTTTGGGGTGGCTACACCTTTCTTGAAGTCTTTCATGCAGGTAAAGGTTCTATCCTTTTACACTTTTTTCCTCTGGGATGCTATCTTGTTTCTCAGGCTTCACATTTATGGTATCACGTGTTTGACCATTTCATTTCAGGGATAGCTAATGTCCACTGAAATGAAAAATGTGCCTAAGCCAGAGAGCTTTATTCTTTAGGGGTAGCTGCAGTGTGTCTTTGGGTACACCCGGGATTATCCAGTCTAATATTACACCCATTTCAGTCTACAATGTATCCTTTGTGCATGTATGATGCATCCGGGATTATCTTCTAGTCCCTTTGACATGTACTACTACTAATGTTGTGCAACGATTATGTCATTTAAGGTTCTATGTGGGGTATCAGTTGTCTCGTATGTTTATTGGAGAAAGGAATGGATGGCAAGTTATTGGAGTTGGTTGTGGTGTTGGGTATATTTAAATCATTATTATTGTTGATACGTAATTGATGAAAGCTTCTCTAATACTTAACTGAAAAGGAAAAGCTGTACTAATTCAGACAATCTAATATTACACACCATTTCATCTCCGCTTGAGAAAAGCACCTTCTCAAACGTCTACTGGCACTGCTGGGCCTAATTCACTGGTCCAGAAAGGCAGAAAATGGCCCAAACATTGAATCACTGCAAAGTTGTTCATAACTCCATCCTTATCTTTGATGGCCAAATCTGCTGGAATATGATTAAAGCATCTAATTTGAAGTGTGGTCCAGAAACAATGTGGAACCTCTCCGAAAATTATAAAATGCAATTATTACCTTGGATTTTGTTCCTTAAATCAGAATTGCGTTCATTTTATGTCATATCATTTACTAGCAAAAGCCATCAATCAATCTACTATACCAATTCATTCATCTAATCTGGTGTAAACACATAGAAGTCTAGGTTTCAGTTGAAGCATTACTGCATTCATGGTCAAGTGTCAATCCCTCCAGATCTTGGAGGAAACTGTGGGGAATTGGTGAATAAACTCATCTTTGAAGCTATTTGAGCAGGATCCACTTGAGGAGGAATATGTATGTCTGGGGTTTAGCTAATAACAAACGCTTGTGCTGGTAACTCTGCCGAGGCCTAGACATCAAGTAAGTGGCTTGATGAGGATAACTAAGCTGACATGCTTAAGTTGGCTTCTGGCACAAAAAGGGTGGTGGTACCTTACTGCACCTCACCACGCAAGGCTCACGGTAGGATTCGTGGCGTTGCTTCAGGATTCCGATGTATTGTGTCCAAGATTAGAAGACCATCCCCCTTTATAGCCTGATGAAATTAACTAGGAACTAGGAAGGGAAATGCTTACAAGATAAGAAAGAAAAATTGGCTAAAATAAGTTAAATTTGAGGAATATTAATGTTTTCTTTTTCTCAAATTCCATTATTTTTTATCTTTACTGTGTATTGGAAATGTTAGGATATGAGTTTAGGACGAGCAGAATTATGACTCAGAAATCTGGCACCGATTTCCCATAATTTGTTCTTGTAATGGTCAGGTTGGCAGCAGATTTGGTGAGCTGGGATCCATGCTAACAGATGGGCAAGTTGGGAGGTTCAAGGACAAATCAGCTGCTGCCATGTCGACGTTCGGCGACATTCTACCCGTCCAAGCCGCTGGTCTCCTTTCGTCCTTCACAGCTTCCAGATCAGACTCTTGATTTAAGATTTTATTCAAATAGACTATGCACCTTGTGATCAGTGAAAATGAGCCCGGAGTAATTCCTGCAAGTTCGGAGATGGGATCACACTGTTTATAGCAAGCGGGGACACATGTAACCTTGTCTTATGTAATTGGGGACGAATCCGGAGAGGTGAAATATGATTTGGGTTTTGCAGCAGTAGGGTACTATTTTAGTTATACTTTTCGAAGATACGATGTAGATTGAAACAACGAACGAATGAAACCGGAATTGGTGGAGGCGTAATAGGTTAAGGGATACCCTCTGTTGGTCTGTATATTGTGGGGTACTAATGCAGATCAAATGTATTGTTTCATTTTTTTCCCCCCTAGTTTTACCTTCCGTGTAACAGTGTAATTGAGAAAAATAAGATGTGTATTAAGCTATCAGGATGAGGACTATTTTGGTATTCTATTCACATTGGGTATTGATCTGTGTAACAAGATTCTTAGAATTCCTTCTGAAAATATTTCGAATTTGTGATCATATTTTCATTCCAGTGCTGAATCTATATCGCCCGTTTCAGTAATTTTTGAATAGATTTTTATGAATACGTTATCATGCGAACGAAGAACGAAAACTTGTATTGTTCTTCAAGTCCTCTATCATTTGGAATGGGGAACAACTTACTCCTTTTAAACCTAGGCGTGGCCTTTGCCAAGGGGATCCTTTATCTCCTTACATGTTTGTGTTATGCATGGAAAGACTGTCCGCTAAAATCAATCAAAGGGTTGCCTTGAATCAGTGGGTGGGGGTTAAGGCCTCTTAGGAGGGACCCTGCCTCTCTCACTTATTCTTTGCGGATGATATTATTTTCTTTGGGGTTGCTACTGAGAAACAGGGAGAGATTATGAAAACTACTCTTGATGATTTTTGTGAAGAATCTGGTCAGTTGGTTAGCGCCCATAAATCAAAAAATTTTGTTTCTCCCAACATCCCTACCAACAAAGCCAGAATCTTGAGTCGTCTAAGTGGTTTTCCCCTCACTTTAGACCTTGGCATGTACCTTGGTGTCCCCTTGATCCACTCTAAAGTCTCCAAACGCACCTACCAGTATATTATTGAAAGACTTTCCAAAAAACTTGCTGGTTGGAAGGCGGACTCCATTAACCTCATGGGTCGTGCCACACTTGTCCAATCTGTCACCTCTACCATTCCTAATTACACCATGCAAACCACCTCTCTACCTACTTCTATTACCAATCAAATTGACAAAATCAATAGGAATTTTCTTTGGGGTGATAAAGTTGAGAAGAAGAAGGTTCACTTGGTTAATTGGCACACTGTGTGTAGACCTAAAAAATTGGGGGGTCTTGGCATTAGAAAAGCTGGTCCTACTAACTTGGCCCTCTTATCTAAACTGGGTTGGTGTGTCACCTCTGAGAAAAAACCGTTGTGGATTCAAGTGCTCAAAAGTAAATATCTCAAGAACCATACTTTTAAAAGCTGGCCTTCTAATAAAAAAGCGTCCCATACTTGGAGAAGTATGATTGAAGTCAGGGATTTCACTGTTAAAAACATCAAATGGATTGTTGGCAACGGGAATGATGTTTCCTTTTGGCACGACTGGTGGTGTGGCGACACCAGTCTTGCTAGTCAAGGTTTGGTTACTAATATGGAGAATGCCAAAGTCAAGGAGTTTATAACCACTGACAAAACCTGGGACACCTCCCTCCTGTCAGATATCTTGGGGGCTCCCAATATTGGGATGGTTACCAATTCTTTGCTACCCACGAGAGCTGTGGTTGAGGATGCCCCTTGTTGGGTGTTGACTATCAATGGTGATTTCTCTGTTAAATCAGCCTATACGCAGCTGACCCATCTTCCTGATATTAATGAGAATTGGGACTGGATTTGGCATCTCAAGGTGCCAGCGAAACTTCAGGGGTTTCTCTGGACATGCATGCATGGAAAGATTCTCACAAACCAACATCGTAAGCTCAGAGGGTTAACGGTTGATGACTTGTGTCCGAGATGTGGCATGGTGACTGAGGATCTTATCCATCTGTTTTTTGCTTGCCCTTCTAGCGCTAACATTTGGGGTAGACTCCCCAACATCCAGGTGCTGTCCACTGGAAATCTAGAAGATTGGAAGACTTGGCTTAAGACTCATATCAAACAGTCGCAAGGAAATCCAGGGGGTCTTCTTAACTCTGTTTTAGTTCTTACTACTCTATGGAACATCTGGATTATGAGAAACAATAAGGTTTTTGATAACACCACTCCTAACCCCATGACGGCCTACACGACTAGCTTGAAATTCACTGCTGAAATTATTTCTTTACACACTGCTAGATCTTATTCCTCCAATGTTAAACGTGTGAGACTTGATTGCATGGAACTTTCCAGGTGCTGGAAAGCTGATGCTGAACACCGACGGAAGTAGCAGGGGCAACCCAGGCCCAGCCGGTTATGGTGGAGTAATCAGAGACGAGAGAGGCTATTGGATCCTTGGCTTTTATGGAAGGCTGGACGACTTCAACAGCCTTGAGGCTGAACTTTGGGGTATCTTCAGGGGTTTAGAATTGATTCAAAGCCAAGGCATGGATGCCTTAGAGATAAAATCTGACTCCACATCTGCCATTGCTCTCGTTAGTGAAGAGGTGCCAGACCATTCGCCCTACCTAGTCTTAATCAAGGAATGCAAAGCCCTAATGGATAGCACAAGGTGTACTCTGAAACACATTTACCGCGAAGGCAACAAGGTAGCCGATAAGCTAGCCAACCTGGGTGTGGAACAAGATGATAAGTGGGTCTCTCACATTTCGCCACCGGATACCATCATTCCCCTTCTCGAAGCGGACATGAGGGGTGTGGCTTTCGAAAGGATGTAGTCTCTCTTTGTTTTCCCTTGTACCAAAAAAAAATCATTCTTGTGGGCCTCTCTCAAGTCTACAAAGACCCAAACTAGGCCGGACTGGACCACAATAAGATGGGAACTCTGTCCGAAACGCAGGCCCAAGTAAACTCGTTCTAAGCGGGCCGGTTGGGTGCATATTGGGCAAAACATTTAGCCCAATTTTTAAGCGGTAATCATTTTGCAGAATTATTTATTATTTATTATTTTTGTCATTCGTCATTCCTAATCTATTACATCGGGAGGGATGGGACTCGGTCCCAGGATGCAGTGTGGTACATCCAAAAACTCTGCCGCATGAGCTAACCACCGCTTGCCATTTTGCATAAGTCATTAAGTAGAAATGGACAAACAGTTTCAATTTTTTCATTTTTTTAACTAATCTGTTTTGTTTATGTATCTAGTATATGTTAATTTGAATCCTTATCGTGGGCCTCTCTGGAGCCTACAAAGACCCAAACTGGGCCGGAGTGGATCACAATATAGCTGGACAGTCCAAGACGCAGGCCCGAGTAAACCCGTTCCAAGCGGACATTTAGCCCAAATTAAACGGTAATTACTACAATTGGATTCCTTCTTCCGTTTTCCTTCTGTTTCTCGAGGGGTTCCACTCTGGCGCGAGACTCTCTCTCTCTCTCTCTCTCGGCAACTGAGGTGGCGGTGATGGGGGATCCAAACCCTAGAAGAGGTTTGAGATGTCGCCACTGTGCAGGCCCTCTCTCAAAGGAGATGGTAACTCATACTAACCCTAGCCTTTGTTCTCTTCATCCACGGACTAAGTTCACAAGCTTTGTCTCATTTGATTTTGTGAAATTCAGTTGGATATTCTTGATTGATCGCAGGAAACGAGCAAATGGACTGTTGCTCCGCTCATCAGAGATAGCTTTTGTATGGTAATTATTACTACTATTTTACGTACTCATTTGTGTATATCGTGAATTTCGCAATTTCGATTTTCTGTTGCGATTGGACTGTTCCTCCGCGTTCTTTCATAATTTTTAGTGTGCTCTGTCTTCGTGATGACTGGCGTATTAGTGCAATTTTGTACCCTCACCAACATTACAAGTGGGTGAACTTAGTGGTGGACGCATGATTTGTATTTAGCACTTAGCAGGGGCTCAACTCAACCACATGTATTTTTACATTGATAACAAAAATATACTCCTATGAGCAAGTGCAGCAGGTAAGGTAAATTTTGAGGGAAAAAAACTGGTGCACAGTGTATATAGCTACCCAATCACTCTCAATGCTCCAACAATACTACCCATTTTACCTATTTTATGAAAATATCCCATTTTACCTATCTTTTATTAAAATATCCCATTTTACCTATCTTTTATTAAAATATTATTTTTTCCTTTTTAAAATATCCCAAAATACTAATGTAAATAGAATACATAGTTACATACGTATACATATGTACATAAATTCTCTGGTGAACTGAAAAATCGGAAACCACTCTGAGCAAAACTAAACAACGGCCTAAACAAAACCAAATTTCCAGATACCGGTGGCAATGATCGGAATGATGGCAAGACTTCGCCGTTGAGCGTAGGAGAGAGAGCAAGAGAAAGGAAAACTAATAAAAACCCAGTTGCAGTCCCAACGGAGCATACCTCCGTCGATCAAAACCCGCCATTCGTCATCAATCGGAACTCGTCATTTGTCGTCGATCGGAATTTTCCAGTCACCGTCGATTGGAAGGAATAATTTTTGCCTTCGATTGGGAATCAGAGAGTGTCAATAGTGAACAGGAGGGGCTCTTCGCACAGGAGAGAGAGTAAACAAATGGTTAACTTGTGAACAGTGTCTAGGTATTTCTACCGAAGCACTGTAGCAATTAGCAAAATGTTAAGAAAAGGTAAAATAGAGAAGCTTAAGCAAGACTGCTGCACCTGGGTTCTCTCTATTTCGGTAAGGTAAAATGACTAAAGTGACTCTTTTGCTAAGCTGCTGCACATGCTCTGAGTGCATATTTCTAATTGCTAGGTTTGAGAAAGATGGGGGTAATGTTGGGTGAACCAAAATGTACTGCTGGCATCCAGGGATGCTTCCTAACTGGTTGCTCCCTTTTATTTTTGCTCACTTTGACTCTATTTTTTTCTTCTTTTATGTGTTTGTTATTTCTGTTCATGTAGATTGGGACTGCCGTCGGTGGGACGACAAGTGCGTTCTATGGCTTCAACCATGGTATGTTGCCGTATCATTGTGTATTACTCAGTTCTTCATGTTGTTCCTTAACCTCAAAATTTTAGGTCATTCTTCCAGGCTCGATAAACTGATTAGTTCATGAATAATCATGATTGTACTTGTAATTGAGTTTCTTAAAGAGTGAATATATGTGTTATTGTTATGGTATGGTTGTACTTTCAGCTATTTTTTGATGGTCTAGTGCGTTGAAGGTGGTTTCATTCAGTTAAAGGGGAAATCTAAAACAGTAAAAGATCAAGTATACCAAGATTATATTTTCTGATTCCCTTATGCAGAGTATTGTGTAAGAAATTGTGGAATTAACAAATTCCTATCAGAGTAGCGGCTATATTTTTGTGTTGGATGATCTGGCTTCTTCCATAATCTATTAATTTCTGTACTTAAGGTGAAAACTTGTACCTAACATTTTCAGGAACAAAGATACATTTTCTAAAGTTGCAGAGTACTGTAGTTCTATAATTTTAGATTGTTGTCATCGCGATCAGCATTGGACCTCATGCTTCTACATTTCAATAGAATGAATTGGCACTAAAACATTTGTTTTGGTTATAATACTCGGTGGAAGGAAAAATTGGAAAGACCAGAATCGTATTCTGATGGTATTTAATGTTGTCCACTAGAAGATATATTGCACATTAATCACCCATTATATTGTAGTTTCGAGTAATTTTTATGTACTTCATTAAACCGTCGATATTCTAACTGTATAGTGCATGTTACATTGTTGCTGCTAGGATATTGTACGGTTGCTAAGTCTACCTTCCTATGTTTCAAAATTTCTTCTAATTACTTGCATATTCTCAACCCCTATGTATTTCTTTGTCATTCATCTTAGATCCTCTGTTTCCTTTATGCTTCACAAATGCCGGAGTTTTATCAATACTGATTCAAGTGACTGTTTTATCCTCTTTGTCCTTTACCTCTGGTCCACTGCATCATTTTATGTTTTCAACAGCATTTATTCTTGATTACTGTATTGCAAAGCAATTGGAGCTTCTGCTAAAGTACTGGTGAAATTTAAAACTAATCAAACCGCTAGTTGTATAACCATCCCAGTATGCCATATGTTCGGTGATATTAAACTAACACCCAATCACGATATTTGAACCACAAAGATTTGCATGATATAGCTATTAGCTACTAAATATTTGTCTTGACACAAAAAGCTTACAATTCATGAATCTTTTTAAGAAACTCTGGAAAACCTCTATACATTAACCCTTCTCTTCATCGTTCTTAAATTAATTTGCTTTTGGTGAAGTAATAAGTAGTAACTCTAGCTTATATGGTGCTGTTGTGGGAATACTTGGGTCAAGTAGCTAGGCGGAAAGGGCAGCTGTCGAAGTTAAGAGGAAAGAGGGAGTCATTTTACCCACCCACTCCAGCCTTTTAGGAAAGAATGCAGGCAAGGAAAGCACTTGGAGCAGGTCGGACTTTAGCTTTAGTAATAAATCCCTATGTGAGATTGATTTAAGTTGCAATTGGTCCTTAATTTTCCGACATGTAATTAGTTAGGGTCCTTAGGGACAATTGGACATATACTTTCGTCTGATGGAATATGACATTTACCTATCAAATATTAGGGTCCACAAAGCTAGATTCCTGGGTCCACCACTGATGCTAGGGAACATGGTTGTCTTTTTTTATTACGTATTACATAGCAGTGCATTCCGGAATTACTTCGCTGAGAATATGTCGTATTGATTTTCAATAACATCCAAGGAGAAACTTTAGACAGAGTAAACACACCGATTCCTCTACTTTATGTTGTATTTGTTCCTCCTTCTGTTAATTGATTTTATAACATTTCCTGTGCAGTGATGCCAATTGTTCAGAGGTGGATTAAAGGACCTATGTGGTTGCATTTCCTCGTTGGTGTGAGTGTCTAATTTGCATGACTCCCTTTTGCTTCTGTTCCCTAATTTTCATTTCCTTTTGAGTCAATGTGTTATCTTGTGAAGAGATTATTTTTGTTTCATAAGTAAGAAATTTATTGAAAAGGCATGAAATTGGATATCTTTTTTTAAGGGGTACTTCTAGCACTACCTTGAAGATGTTAAATGAGGCCGAAATTGATACCAGAAAATGTTTTCCAGTGGAACTACTCTATGAAGTTCGATTTGAGAAAAAATAGTTTTTTTGGATGTTTGGTTTCAACATATAGCTTATAAAAGATTGCAAAAATACTAATAAATGTTCTCATTGAATGTGTAGATATAAGTTCGATGCATGGTAGATCTTACGTGTTGCACATTTATTGAAATGTAGGAAGTGATATATGGGTTTCATCTCTTCCTGGGTCTTTTCTGTCCTTTTTTTTTTTCCAAACAAAATTTTTGACTTAAGATGGAAAGACCGAGGTTTTAAAGTTTTGCATCTTGATAATTTCTGATTTAGACAAACAAACCACACTCAAATGTTGGGCATTACTTGTGGTCAATAATGCTACGCATGCTTGATTCTCTTTCTATTGTTCTTACTCAAACTGTTGTCCCAGTCATTTAATTTGTTGGTTATGCTATATCATGCTATTTGCTTTAAATGGCAACGAGTGGTGGGGCCATTCTCTTACCTTAGTAGGCAAAAAAATCCGCTGCCTTACTGGTTGTATGCATAGCCCTCCATCTCACATTCATGGGTTCTGTAATGTGAAAGAGAAGGCATTTCATACAACCACAGTCACTGTTGATTCAGAACTTTCTCCCATTCGATATTTGTGGTTTGTAACTTTGTTGCCTTCTCTTTCTGTGGGTGCAGGCTCCACCTGTGATAGTCTTCTCTTCAGCTTGTGCGGGGTTAGTAGGTTAGAGTTTTCTCTGCATAGTCTATTATTGACTTGAATCTTCTTGTGGTTGCTTGAACTGCTTTTCTATATATGTAAATACGCTACCACCACTTTCTGGAAAATGACGGGCTATCTGAGTTCTCTTGGATGGACTGGCTTTCATTTGTTTCCTCTTTCGGGAAAAAAAGTAGGCGAATGCAAGAAATTCGTCTTTGCATGTTTTGAGTTGGAAATTTAATGGATCATTGCGTCATTGCTGCATTTGAAGTGTGGTTTCAGTGACCTTCATATGGTTTGTGTTACTAGGGTTTTGTCTTAATGTTATTTCCATTTCTGAAATACACTGTCCATTATATTGTGGTGCCAAGATGTTAGTCACATTCCGTTCAAAACGGGAAAAAAAAAAGGAAAAAAAAAGAAGATAGTTACATTGGGTTTTCTATGGAGGGCAGGACACAGTAATTTGGCAGCATGTATTGTGTATGCCACAAACTGAATAGAATGTCTCTGTATAGCCTCTTGACATTGCTTGGAGAACTGGGCCAAATTGTTTTTTGGAGATGTTGAGAATTCATGATGTTGATATTTTTCTGAGCTTGTGTTGGTCAACTCCACCAGGGAACTCGAGAATGACAAATAAATTAGAATGGCTAGTGATGGCCATCTGCTGCAGTTTAGTAACACGTTTTGGATATATGTTCTTCTCGTAGTCAGTGGAATTTTGTTTGTTTCTGGGCATCTAAATTTTGTTTTGGGTTTTGCACATATATATCGTCCAATACGTGAAATTAGTTGAAGCTAATGTGTGTGTTCCTGGGGTTGGAATTCTGCAGGTGGTGCTGTTCCAGCACTTACCCAACTTGCATCTTCATCTTATCATGCGGCGGTCTCATCTCCATCATTGCCATCTCCATCCTCCTCACAGGATGATCAGATTAAAAAATCCCGAACGTCATCTACTCTATAATCTCCTATAAGCACAAGAGAGGAGCACTTTTGGTGATGCCCGCCATGATCATTTCAGACCATGGAGCCACCCTCTTGTACGCTTTTCTGGATGGTGTCTTCGATTTTACCCCAGAAACGCCTGGCTTGGGTATGTCCTCTTTGGTCTTGTCTCAAGAATGGTTCTTATGTACGTAAGATTACTTTACTATTAAGTTATACAAATATATTCCTCCGGTTGAGAGCATTATTCTTTTCGAAGTAAAATCTTTAGACATTTCTCTGTAATGTGATTTTGACTCTGTAATAAGTTACAGTAATAAGAGTAATAATAAAAAAAAAAGTTACAGTAATGAGTTATGGGATATGCCTTCTGGTTTAGAAGAACCCCTATTGTTGGTAGACATCTGGCCCAAGCGGCACATGGACGATGCTTGACCTAAACGCACAGAATGGATGCCGAAAATACCCTCTAGCGGGATGATTTTCATCTTTTAATTTTTCCCTCCTATTTAAAAAACTTGTTGCCTTTGCACATTCTCAAAAAAAACAGTGCCATTTTCTCGGATTTGGGGTTCCCGTAGTGGCCTTAATTGTGGGTCCCTTTGAAATCTTCATTTGGAATCAGAGCCATTTTTTTAGGAATGTTGCGTACATTATAGGTACAAAAAGTTATGATTATCGGATATTGGTAGAAACACAGTTGGTCTAACTTGTCCTATAGTTTATATTGGCCATCCATTTTCGTAAATAAATGGTATCCAACCATATGACTACCAATATTCAATTAATTTGATTTTTTCACATGAATGATCTACTCAACATTCCCGACATATTAAACGGTTCCAATCCCAAATACAGATTACAGAGGACCCACAATTGAGGTCACTACGGGATTATAGTGACTTGGGTCAATACAGGAACCCGAAATCCCATTTTCTCTGAAACACACTAATTGAAAAAGGGGTCCAATTCTTCTGTGGTTTGGAATTTCCTTGGGCATGGTCATCTTAACAAAAAGGACTTGGGGATTTTATCATGGGGGATCATCCCTTGGATGATGCTTGGAGTACTTTATAAGCAACATCCAGTGGACACCAACTAGGGGTGGGCAATGGAGAAAGAATGATTCAAAAGAAGCATCATCTCAAAAGCTGTTCCACACCCTTTGAAGATGCCAATGGATATTATACCACCTTAGTGGAGACTAATGGAGTGGAAAAATACTGGGGAATCAGAGAGGCTTCCATTGATGGTAGTCCTTCACTCTTTGCTTTGAATTTATTCTTTTGGGATAAGTTTATTTGGAGTAGTTCCCCACCTCTTTCATGCTAGTATTTCTTTGATAACTCAACTGTCCGGCAGGGGCGGACGCAAGATTTTCTATTGGTAGGGTCAAGAATCTAGAAAGGTTGGTCAAGAATCTAGAAAGGTTGTACATATTTCATGTCTTGGTTCAAGATCTAGTGAATCGAGTGCAGGGTCTTGAGGTAAAATTACCAAAATATCTAGAAATATGTAATGTCTGTAGGAAATTTTAATCCAATGGGGTCAATTGACCTCTCTTTCCCTTGCTTGGGTCCGGGTTAGTTTAAGTGTATATCGACTAATTTTGAGGGCCTAATTTCACCGTCCATTTGCGGGGAGCTCAATTAAAGCTTGAGCAAAACTCTGTATGGATTGCCCAAATGAGTTGATAGCGCATTAGAGGTTTTAAATCTAAGACCTTAGGAAGGAGCAAACCCTAACTGTCTTCCTACGAGTAACTTTTAGGCTTTGACCACCAGGCCAGCCGCTATGGGTTTTCATGCTAGTATTATTATTGGCAAGATCTTAATTATGTGCTCTCATTGTGTGGTTGTTATGTTAGGGTAGTAAATTATCAGTTGTTGCATGTTATTTTTGGATCAACTCAGTTGTTGCATGTTGAAACAGCAGAGAATGACACACAAGGACTGCCTAACTACTGCTAGTGTCTTTATCAACATGCAATATTTGCATGCTGCAGTAAATGTTTGAATGACCAAAACACCACTCCTTACGAATATTGAGTGCAAAGGTGATACAATCATGTATGATGCCACAAACAAACAGCCACAATTTTTGTACATGAGTTGTAATTCACGTTTTTCTCGTCCTTTTGAGAACACGAGTGGTTGGTCTTGGGGTGGGTGATGTTAATGGCATGGGAACTTGGTCTTAGGCGGTAGCTTTTTTCTATAATTAGGTAGTAATTTAGTGATAATTTTGTCGGACAAACATATGGGTACAGATTGTCCAAGAAAATGTTGGTTCGGTAATTAATCAAGTTTTTGATTGAATTGGGGTTTGAGAACTTCTAACTGTCGTTTGATATGATTTTGATGATACATTTGTCTTAGAGCATAACAAGATTAAAAAAATCAAAAGAACGGGTCTAATTTATTATAGTATTAAGAAGTAAAAAGTTATGAACCTCATTTAGTGTTGAAGAGGGTGGCTACGGAATTAGCTCATCTCCGGTGGGCTAATGAGATGGTATCCCCCTTGGGAAAGGAAAATGGAAGCAAAAAGGATTGAAGATCGTTGGGTTTTTCAGTCTAAGAAGGGGGTTTGGTCAACGGGAAAAAGTTAATTGGGTGTTCGTTTGATATGATTTTGGAATACATTTTTTTATGCATAACAAGATTAAAAAATCAAAAGAACGGGTTAATGATTAAAAATCAAAAGAATCCTCTTATTAGTTATAGTGTGTTTATGTTGAGGCCTCTAGTGGCAAAAAAGGGGCTTTATCTCCCTTGGGAAAGGAAAATTTTTTTGTTTCAAAAAAAAAGGATCTAATTTGTTTGGTTTTTTCTCAATTTTTGTAGTTTATTGATTGTCTTGAGTGGAAAAATCAAAAATGTATAAAATTATGGTCAAAACTATTTTTTTTCTAATAAAAAATTTCCAAAATTAATCCAATAAATCTTTATTTTTTTTCATTAAAATGAAATTAGTTTTGACCATAATTTTATCTCCTCTTTATTAGTTATAGAGTGTTTATTGAGGCCTCATTGGCAAAAAGTTTAAACCGGCTTTTTGATTTTTTTGTTTAATCTTTATTCAAAATAAATTTACATTTTATCATTTTGCCCTTTTGTAGTTTATTGATTGTCTTAATGGGTAAAAGAAATGGAAAAGTAATTTTGGAAAGTAGAGGTTAAAACTATTTTTTTTGATAAAGCAAAAAAATCCGATAAATTGGTTTATTTTTTGCTTCATTAAAAAAAATAGTTTTGACTATAATTTTATACTTTTTGGGTTCTTATTGAGACAAATAAAAAATCTACGAAAATTTGACTCAAAACTAACGAATGTAAAAATAAATAAATTAAATAAAGATAAAACAAATAAAAAAACAATTTATTGCTTTTTTCCCAAGCAAAGTGCTATACTCAATATTTTTCTTCATTCATCAATTAAAAGTTGAGTGTTGACTACTGATGCATATGGTAGTAAAGTAATTTCTTGAGCAGTACTCCTCATCAATTAAAGGAAATATGATTAAAAAGAAGCTTGGGGTTCAAGAAGCGAATATTCCTTTTACAAACACAGCAAAGCTAGGGCTTCGATTTAGAATTTGGCAAAAGCTACAATTAATTAATTAATTAATTAATTAATTAGGAAACCTGACTTCTCCATTTTCAAGTGTTTTGTCAACTCGGCAAGAAACCTCTATTATGGAAAATTCAATAAATTGTTAGGTCCCTTTGGGGACTGTCATACAACTTTAAAAATGATTTATATTTCACAATATATAATACTTTTTTATAATTCTTAAAATTATGTTTAGTAGTGAAAATCGACTAACAATTTAAAAAAAGGGAACAACATTGAAAAATATTTTTGAAACCTCTCATATGATAAATTATTCAATACCCGAGGCACTTATGTGGTGCCCCAAGCCTCCCGTTACGAAACAATTCTGTGAGAGTCAAAACAAAGAAACAAAATAATAATAATCTCTACAAAATGTATGGTGGAGAAAACTCGGAGCACTGAATAATCTCTCTAGTCGTAGACACAAATTCATTGTTAACCAATAAGTGCAACGGAAAACGCCTAAACCACCACGTGGCGGTGTTCCTAAAGTAATTCATAATTTTTCTATTATTATACTACTATGGGCCTATGGCATAATCTTACCTTCCGATGGTATAAACCTCTTTGATACACCGACTATAATTCAAAAGTGATCTCATTTCATCATATAAATATAAATAAAATAAATAACGAACCCTTCTTGTTAAAGTTCATTTTAGTCCCTCCTAAACCAAACAATCGCCTCCTGCCCCTCTCTCTCTCTCTCTCTCTCTCTCTCTACAATGGCTGTTCTCGGGGACGTTTTTCTCTCTCTTAAATCCAAAAGCAACGCAGCGGAGGAGGCAATGGAGGAGGAGGAGGATCAGAAGCAGCAGCAGAGGAGGAGGGCGAAGACGAAGATCGTCTGCACGTTGGGTCCGGCGTCGAGATCAGTGGAGATGATAGAGAAGCTTTTGAATGCTGGGATGAACGTCGCTCGATTCAACTTTTCACACGGATCTCACTCTTACCACCAGGAGACCCTCGATAACCTCCGCGCCGCCGTGAGGAATACCGGCATTCTCTGTGCTGTTATGCTTGACACTAAGGTCTCTCTCTCTCTCTCTCTCTGCCTTTCTTTGAATTTCATTGTTTAACTTTATCTGTGTTTCGAGTCTTGTTACGCTCGTTTTGGCGATTTTTTTTTAGTTTTTGTCGTTTTTTATTTTTTTGATTCTCCTTGTCGAGATGGACAAATGTCATATAAAAATTATGATGAAAAATAATAGTAAAATTTATCTAAATGAGTAAATAATTAATAATACTACAGACTATATTTAACAGAATTTATTTAGTCCAAAGGTACTCATATTTGGCTGTGTACTAGGTCAAGGAGGCTGTTTGTGATTTATGTGTGTAGTTGAGAAAGTGTACTAGGTCAAGGAGGCTGTTTGTGCTTTATGTGTGTAGTTGAGAAAGGGGAACAGCAATCAAGACATTTTATTTTTGTACTTTTCTCTGTATTTCTCACCAAAATACTTAATCCAAATGAATGATTTGGTTAGAAACCATGACCATTTCTTCTTCTTTTTTCTCACCAAAATACTTAATCCAAAGGGGGTGTTGATTGGAGATTTAAGGCTTGGTATTGGTTATCTATATGTATAGATTTAGGTTTGGTTATTTTGATATTGACATGAAACTCGAGATACAGAGCTTCTTCTTTTCCTTTTTTTTGAACAGAAGATACAGACTACAGAGCTTCCATCCGTTATTTTTTGTTGGTTTTGTCTTTTTTTTCTGACAAGAATGTCTGTGCTGTTATGCTTGTCATTAAGGCCTCTCTCTCTCTATCAATATATCTATATATAC
This sequence comes from Vaccinium myrtillus, assembly GCA_016920895.1. Taxonomy (NCBI): domain Eukaryota; kingdom Viridiplantae; phylum Streptophyta; class Magnoliopsida; order Ericales; family Ericaceae; genus Vaccinium; species Vaccinium myrtillus. Next base: position 12,510,534 of record CM029270.1, on the reverse strand, counting down.
TTCATGTGTATATCCTTTCTCGCTTTACACTAGAATCTAATATATATATTTGGGTTTTATTGTTTTTACATCATATTGAAAAAACAAATTTTGTTTTTATATGTGGGACTTGAAACTTGTGATGCATTCATCTGTTTTTATCTTGTTCTTTTTTCTGATACGGGTGTCTGCGCTCTCCTGGGTACATGTAAAACTTATGTGGCGACGCAGGAATTTTTGATAAAGAAAAGGTGAATTGCAAAATTATTTTGAGTTTTGAGAGATTATGGTTATTTTAGAAAGAAAAAAAACCCTTTTGAAAGGGCCAAAACATTGAATTTATTATAAATGTCTGCATATGTGTCAAAATAATGAGATTAATCAAAAGTTTGAGTGCTATGGCCCCACCTGTGCCCCCGGAATCCTATTTATAATTTTATCCAAGGAAAAATATTAATTGCTCCTTGACAGTGGTGACTCCAGAATTATCTATACACGGGGTCATTCCCATACATACGTTTACTGGTTCAATGAGGAAAAAATTAGTATATGTATGAGTGAAATATCAATTAATGCTAATCAATTCACTATATATGAGCGAAAGATCAATTAAAACTAATCAATTCACGTTTATTGAGTACAGAAGTAGCTAAAGTACCCTATAGTGTGCTGAGAGAGAGAGAGAGAGAGAGAGAGAGAGAGAGAGAGAGAGAGAGAGAGAGAGAGAGAGAGAGAGAGAGACGACTCTCTGTTCTTCGGAGAGAGGGAGAGGAAAATGCTTGGATGGGTAAAGAGGGAAAATTACTCATTGTTCCTGTCTTGCTTGAGATCAAAGACTTTTGGACCAATGAGAAAACTATAGCATAAACGTATTGATTATTTGCATTTACATGGGGTTAGCTAACACCATGGCCGAGCCACTGGCATCGGCTCTGCTCCTGGAACACTGCCACGTGGTGGAGAAACCTGGCCTTCTCCACCATTCCGTGCCCAGCTGTGTTGCCCACCAATACTTCAATATTTGGCAAGGGAACCTAAACATCACGTGGCGGTGCTCCAGGACCTGTAAATAATCATTGTAGCCTCTGACTTCTTCTGGGTTTTCTTTCCATTGTCTCATGTTTTTCTTTTTGCTCGGCTCCATTGTCTCTATGTCCTTGGGCTCTCTTGTTTCTCTTTGATCTCTAGTACTACTGCTATTTGTGGTAATGTTAGTTAAGTAGTTCTAAAACGATGAATATAACCAGTAAATGTGGAGTGCATAGAAGAATCTTTGGTTATAGACTCAAGTAACAAACTTTTCAATTAAATAGACCTTTGGTTCCAACTTCCAAGTGATCCCAATTTCCAAGTGATCCCAATTTGTTGAACACGTAAGTGCCATATTCAATGTACTGGTAATATGGAAGGCAAGTTCAACTTTTTACAAGCCCTACCTTGTCTTTCAACTTAAAAGTTTAAAACGTAAGCCAACAAATGAATAGAAAAAGAAAGAGCTTTGTTTCTCTCTCCCGCCCTTCCTCCTGCTCTCTACAGCAAAAGTTTATGCAATTCGAGTTTCTAAGTTTTTCTTTGTGGTTTTATTATGTTAAAGTTGAAGGTTAAGCAAAGCTTTTCTGGAACTTTTGCTGATAACACATAGATGAAAGTCATATTAGAGAGAATTCTGCTGATTGCTAATGAATAAATCGTATATGCTGAAATCCTTGTTGCAGGGTCCAGAGATACGAACTGGGTTCTTAAAGGATGAGAAGCCCATTCAACTGAATCAGGGTCAAGAGATCACCATCTCCACAGACTACACCATAAAGGGAGATGACAACATGATCTCAATGAGTTATAAAAAGTTAGCCGAGGACTTGAAGCCCGAGAGTGTGATTCTGTGTTCTGATGGGACCATCTCGCTCACAGTCCTTGAATGTGACAAGGAATTGGGTTTGGTTCGATGTCGTTGTGAGAACTCTGCAGTTTTGGGGGAGAGGAAGAATGTTAATCTCCCGGGGGTGGTTGTGGATCTCCCAACCTTGACTGAGAAAGACAAAGAGGATATCTTGGGTTGGGGGGTTCCGAATAAGATCGACATGATTGCTTTGTCGTTTGTTCGCAAAGGTTCAGACCTTGTAGAGGTTCGAAAGCTTCTAGGGGACCATGCGAAGACTATCCTCCTCATGTCTAAGGTATGTTCAGGTCTAACAGTCCCTTTAGCTACTTACGAGAGAAAATAAAAGATTTCATTGTGTTTCTCTGCTTGTTTGGATGAGAAGAAGAGAAAAGAGAGTGAATTCTCTCTTTGTTGTTTGGATTTACTATATTCGAGGGTATATTGTATTCCTGTTTTATTTTTTGTATGTTATATAGGTTGAAAATCAAGAAGGGGTGGCCAATTTCGACGATATCCTTGCAAACTCGGATGCTTTTATGGTTGCGCGGGGTGATTTGGGTATGGAGATTCCAATTGAAAAGATATTCCTAGCACAAAAAGTGATGATTTACAAGTGCAACATCCAAGGGAAACCCGTGGTGACTGCGACACAAATGTTGGAGTCGATGATCAAATCTCCTCGACCAACTAGAGCTGAAGCCACAGACGTCGCCAATGCAGTTATTGATGGCACGGACTGCGTAATGCTTAGTGGTGAAACAGCCGCAGGGGCCTACCCTGAACTTGCTGTCCAAACCATGTCCAAAATTTGCATAGAAGCTGAGGATTCACTAAACTATCGGGATGTTTTCAAAAAAATAATGGAATCCTCACCAATGCCTATGAGTCCTATGGAGAGTATAGCATCAATGGCGGTCCAAAGTTCCAACTGCTCAAAAGCAGCTTTGATTGTGGTTCTAACCAGAGGAGGAAGCACTGCAAAACTTGTTTCTAAGTACAGACCGAGTGTGCCAATTTTGTCGGTCGTGGTGCCAGAGATCACTACGGATCCCAGCAATGAGGCTCCGGCTAGGCATAGTCTAATATTCAGGGGTTTGGTTCCTGTTCTGAGTCCTGGGTCTTCTAAGGCTTCTGAAAGTGAGTCAACTGAGGAGGCGCTTGAGTTTGCGATTCAATATGCTAAAGGTAAACAGCTTTGCAAGCCTGGGGACTCAGTTGTGGCATTGCACCGTGTTGAAACTGCAGTAGTGTTCAAGATCTTGACTGTTAATCAGTGATGTCTGAGCGAGTTTTTGCATTTTGAGGCATCAGTTTTGGTAAATCTAGCTAACTACGGAGTAAGTTTCAATACTTTTAGTTTCCTACGAAAATAAATTTTTGGATGATTCATTGAGCTGTATTGAAGCTCTGAAGTTTTGAGTTCGAACTGTCTTGAGAGTTATTCTTCATCTTTGTTAATCACTTACTCGTCGGGTGTTTTATGTATTTCATATGCAATTTTAGACTTTTGCTTATAGTTCTATCGTTTGCCTCGATCAATTGCAAAGCTTCAAATTTGTGAAAAACTGTCCAGGAGAAATGAAAAACTTGCCTCGTCCTGAGGAAAAGGCGAAAGCAGAAACGACTTGCTTCAAGAACAGGTAATCTTCCATTGTTTTACTTGTTGCCAATTAGCAGCTGAGTGACATGTTTCTCTTAAGAGGGATTATGAATACATTTGACTGGTCCAGTTTCATCCTCCTCTCTCGATGTGATGCTTCCATGATTATGACTTGGCACATGTGGCGTGCGACACACGATTAAGCTTTACATGGAACAGGGCACCGGGAACAATTTAGGGCTGCAAACAAATCGAGCTGCTCGCGAGCGGCTCGTGGCTTGGCTTGTTAAGACTTGTGTAGTGATCGAGCCGAGCTTGAGCTCAAGTTTTAGACTCTCGGTAAAGCTCGGCTCAGCTTGCAAAAACTTGGCTCGTTTAAAAAGGCTCGTTAAGTAAATTATCTTGGCTCGGCTCGTTTACGAATGAGCCAAGCTCAAGCTCGATTTTTGACTCATTTACTAAACGAGTTGAGCTCGAGTTTTACAAAATTCGGCATGGCTCGGCTCGTTTACAACCCCAACAACATGCCGAAAAAGGAGACATCAAGCTAGAGCAGGGTAAATATAGAGCTGGGACTTGGATGCTTGGTTTTTTTTTTTGGTAAATATAATTGTTACTTTCTTTTTTTGTTTGGCTAAAGAGAGAAAAATACATTAAATCAACAAATCATTCATTACGGCAACATAAAAAAAAAAGAGGATAACATGAAAAACTGCCGGAGGTTTTCAGATCTGGGCTTCAACATCAACCCTTTTCTCACCTGATGAAGAAAGGAATTCCCTTTGTGCGGGATCGTCAGTGTCAGGCTGCTTTTGAAGATCAAAGACCTGACGTTTTTATTTATGCAATTCCAACGGATTAGGCTGGATAGTGTTTGAGCGAGATTACCCCTAAAATTAGGAGTGTCCACGGATCGGATACGGATCCGATCCGATCAGAGCGGACTATGGTTTTTAAGATCCGGAACCGAACCGAACATTCACGGATCGGTTACGGATCGGATCGGATCATGTCGGATCGGGTGGATTTGACAGATTAAAGAAGGATTATTGAGCGGATCGAGCGGATCAGATCCGATCCGATCCGGATCCGGAACCGCCAGATAAGAAATTCTCGATCCGGAACCGAACTAAACATTCACGGATGGTTCGGATTGGTCGGATTGGCGGATTAGATGATCCGCTGGACAACCCTACCTAAAATATTTGCTACTGGCCGGCATTCAAAGCTGTTGTGAAATCGTTTTGGTTTGGTTTATTCGTTTATTTGGCTTTGAAAAATGAATACAAAACTCAATAGAAAATCGAGAAGAAGTATACAAAAAATTCACAGTAGAATTTTGAAGAGAGAAAAAAAAATGCATGAGTTATGAGGGAGGAATGTAATTTCATTTTTGGATTCAAAATTACGATGTAATTTAACAGGTTAATGCGACGATAATGATATACTCCCTTTTGGAGATTCATCTATTTAATAAACATAATCATTACATCTCAAAAACTACATTTTTCAAAATTTGTCCACTATTTGAGAATAAGAATTACCAATTAAAATTAAAAGACAACTAAAATTAGGGCAATGATAATGCCAAAACCCATTTTGTTAATGCCAAAACCCATTTTGATGCTGCCAAAACTCACTTCGAAAATCATCTGTGGAGGGGAGAGGAGTCTAGGTAAGACCATGATCAGAAGAGCAAAGGTCACTTGTGTGTTCTCTTCTACATATAAGGTGTGTTTGGATGATGCAAAATGGGTTTATCTCCAACAAATAGAAATTCGCAAAACCACGAATACAAATTCGCAGTGTTCAAATCCGTAGGGTCATCGGTCGGGTTCAATTTCAAAATGAGCACCTCCTGTTTTTCTATTCTTTGCGAATTTTTGGGTGCGATTTTTTAGTTGCCGGGCGGAAGTAGGGATTCATCCTATTTTTTTTTTCAAATTCTCAGTGAAATTTTTTATCGGCTGAAATCGAAGTTTAGATCGGGTTATACGTCGACAATTTAATTTTTTATATGGATTCCTCTTTTTATTTACAAATCCGCTTTTTTTTAAAAAATTTCCTGATCCACATTTTAGGTTAACTTACCAACAAGTTATTCTGTTGAGTTTATTGTTTGGTTCTTATTCAGTATATTCAAACCCCAAGTTATTATGTTGAGTTTATTGTTTGGTTCTTATTCAGTATATTCAAACCCTTTTTTCTGGGCTAATGTTGTTGGGAGATGTATGCATAGAGCCATATTTATAAATTTTGTTGTTATGACCTACGGTGGAATAAAAAAACTAGCCTTTGTTTATGTTTTTGGACCCTGGAACCATTGTAAAGTAGTATGTTTGTCTATTTTTATTTTTGTTTCTCTTTTTGTAGGCCTTCATTCTGCTTTGGAGCACAAAAAATGTTGTTTAATACTAATTCGCAGTGAAATTACGGTCGCCGGAAGTAGTTGCTGGCCGGAAGTGGATGGTGGATGAAAGTGGGGAGTGGGAGGGGGAGTAAAGAGTAAATTTGGAATACGTGGGGTGTAAAAGGGCATAATAGTAATCTAAACTAGCAACTAGAGTTGGAGGTAATTAAAATGCTTACTAGAATCGGCAAAACTATACTTAACAGTACAAATTTGTAGAAAGACATTCTTACAAAAATAAGCAGTTTGGATCATCTTTACGGGACTCAAGATGAGTCGTGCAAAAAGTTCTGTGCATACTTCCTAATACGTGCGAATTGCACACCTGGTTTCTAAATGTAGTAATCAATCATGGTATTACCTAGACTCCCTCCACAGATGATGTAGTAATCAATCAAAGAAATCCGATTGACTAACGGGTAGGTCAAGGGTTTGATTTGTGAATTGATGGATTTAATTACAAAATTGATGTTGTTCTCTGAGCCTATAATTTGTTCTCTACAATTGAAAAACTCAAAATGGGTAAGAGAACAAGTTGCTTTCTCTACTGTTGAGTTGACTATGTTTGACGTGAGTTTTGTTCATATTTGAGCGCAACCACTAGTATAAATTGAAGGTCATAAACTAGGTTTTGCAAGTAAATAAAAAATGTGCAGTTCAAGTTGATTTGTAGGAAGAGAAATGAGGAGAGTAGGATATGGGAGGTTTGAATTAGAGTTGCAGAGACATTAGAATTAGTGATGGGGGACGGAGGTTCCAAAGGAGAAGAAACAACTGCAGAAAAAAGGGGTTGTTGGCATCATGACAGATTGGGACCTCGGAAGGAGAAATCAGTCATTCACAGATGATTTTCGAAGTGAGTTTTGGCAGCATCAAAATGGGTTTTGGCATTAACAAAATGGGTTTTGGCATTATCACTACCCATAGGGCAATGATAATGCCAAAACCCATTTTGTTGCCGCAAAAACTCACACTTAAATTTATCACAAAATTACTTATTTGTCCTCCCAAGTCTTAATCCAACATTCAAAGTCAATACCCCTCTTTTCAACTGTACGTTTCTTCTTCCTCCATAGATGCTCTTTCAACTAATTCCCAAATAATCCTCCGCCATTAAAGCCATCCAAAAGCTTGAGTCAAAGAAATCCGATTGACTAACGGGTAGGTCAAGGGTTTGATTTGTGCATTGATGGATTTAATTACGAAATTGATGTTGTTCTCTGAGACTATAATTTGTTCTGTACAATTGAAAAACTCAAAATGGGTAAGAGAACAAGTTGCTTTCTCTACTACTGAGTTGACTATGTTTGACGTGAGTTTTGTTCATATTTGAGCGCAACCACTAGTATAAATTGAAGGTCATAAACTAGGTTTTGCAAGTAAATAAAAATCGTGCAGTTCAAGTTGATTTGTAGAAAGAGAAATGAGGAGAGTAGGATATGGGAGGTTTGAATTTGAGTTGCAGAGACATTAGAATTAGTGACGGGGGACGGAGGTTCCAAAGGAGAAGAAACAATTGTAGAAAAAAATGGTTGTTGGCATCATGATGGATTGGGACCTCGGAAGGAGAAATCAGTCATTCACAGATGATTTTCGAAGTGAGTTTTGGCAGCATCAAAATGGGTTTTGGCATTAACAAAATGGGTTTTGGCATTATCACTACCCATAGGGCAATGATAATGCCAAAACCCATTTTGTTGCCGCAAAAACTCACACTTAAATTTATCACAAAATTACTTATTTGTCCTCCCAAGTCTTAATCCAACATTCAAAGTCAATACCCCTCTTTTCAACTGTACGTTTCTTCTTCCTCCATAGATGCTCTTTCAACTAATTCCCAAATATTTCTCCGCCATTAAAGCCATCCAAAAGCTTGAGTCAAAGAAATCCGATTGACTAACGGGTAGGTCAAGGGTTTGATTTGTGAATTGATGGATTTAATTACGAAATTGATGTTGTTCTCTGAGCCTATAATTTGTTCTCTTCAATTGAAAAACTCAAAATGGGTAAGAGAACAAGTTGTTTTCTCTACTGCTGAGTTGATTATGTTTGACGTGAGTTTTGTTCATATTTGAGCGCAACCACTACTATAAATTGAAGGTCATAAACTAGGTTTTGCAAGTAAATAAAAAACGTGCAGTTCAAGTTGATTTGTAGGAGAGAAATGAGGAGAGTAGGATATGGGAGGTTTGAATTTGAGTTGCAGAGACATTAGAATTAGTGATGGGGGATGGAGGTTCCAAAGGAGAAGAAACAACTGTAGAAAAAAGGGGTTGTTAGCATCATGACAGATTGGGACCTCGGAAGGAGAAATCAGTCATTCACAGATGATTTTCGAAGTGAGTTTTGGCATTAACAAAATGGGTTTTGGCATTATCACTACCCTAAAATTATAGACGGAGGGAGTCTAGGTAAGACCATGATTGATTACTACATTTAGAAACCAGGTGTGCAATTCGCACGTATTAGGAAGTACGCACAAAACTTTTTGCACGACCCATCTTGAGTCCCGTAAAGATGATCCAAACTGCTTATTTTTGTAAGAATATCTTTCTACAAATTTTTACTGTTAAGTATAGTTTTGCCGATTCTAGTCAGCATTTTAATTACCTCCAACTCTAGTTGCTAGTTTAGATTACTATTATGCCCTTTTACACCCCACGTATTCCAAATTTACTCTTTACTCCCCCTCCCACTCCCCACCTTCATCCGCCATCCACTTCTGGCCAGCAACTACTTCCGGCCGCCGTAATTTCACTGCGAATTTGTATTAAACAACATTTTTTGTGCTCCAAAGCAGAATGAAGGCCTACAAAAAGAGAAACAAAAATACAAATAGACAAACATACTACTTTACAATGGCTCCAGGGTCCAAAAACATAAACAAAGGCTAGTTTTTTTATTCCACCGTAGGTCATAACAACAAAATTTATAAATATGGCTCTATGCATACATCTCCCAACAACATTAGCCCTGAAAAAAGGGTTTGAATATACTGAATAAGAACCAAACAATAAACTCAACATAATAACTTAGGGTTTGAATATACTGAATAAGAACCAAACAATAAACTCAACAAAATAACTTGTTGGTAAGTTAACCTAAAATGTGGATTAGGAAATTTAAAAAAAAAAAAGCGGATTTGTAAAAAAAACAGCGAATTTGTAAATAAAAAGAGGAATCCATATAAAAAATTAAATTGTCGACGTATAACCCGATCTAAACTTCGATTTCAGCCGATAAAAATTTCACTGAGAATTTGAAAAAAAATAGGATGAATCCCTACTTCCGCCCGACAACTAAAAAATCACACCCAAAAATTCGCAAAGAATAGAAAAACAGGAGGTGATCATTTTGAAATTGAACCCGACCGATGACCCTACGGATTTGAACACTGCGAATTTGTATTCGTGGTTTTGCGAATTTCTATTTGTTGGAGATAAACCTATTTTGCATCATCCAAACACACCTTATATGTAGAAGAGAACACACAAGTGGCCTTTGCTCTTCTGATCATGAGGTTTTGATCGGATGGCGGAAGGGAGAGGAGCTGATTTGGAGAAGAATCGAACGGCCAAGAATGGTGGTTGCTTTGTTGGTGTGGTTTTTGCACCAGCGTATTGATGATGATGATTGGTTGAGTTGGGGATCTAAGAGAGAATATAGTATAAAACGCATTCGAATCCTCATAGTTTAATAGCAGGAGATTAAAAAAGAGAAAAGAAGATAGATTTAATGGGAAGAGAGAGTAGGGAGAGATGAGACTTTAATTTCCTTGTTTTGCCATGCTAAAGATTTTAATTGGGAACAGACGGTGGGTGGTAGTGTACTACTATATTTTTTTTTTTTTTTGAAAGCAAGTCAAGAATTTCATATCAACGCCATCCGGCAACGATTACATCAACTGACAGGAAAGAAACCAAAACCACTAACAATTGAAATGAGCGCGGCTTGGTTTAGCTTTCAAGGGCTACCGGCTCTCAGACACACCTGCCGGAGCAGACCCAACACCTTCGGGACGGGACTATGAATCCTATCAAAAGCTAGCAGTAGAGAACCCGAGGGAACCCAGCTCAAACCATTACTCAACACAGCGCACATGTAATCAAACAAAAACCCAGCAGACAGAAGCAAAAGAAAACTAGCTACACAAATAACAACTAATCAAACCCAGAAAACTAGACTGAAACCCAATACCAACTCAGCTGCAACACTGAGTCAAAACCGAGTCAAGCCGAGTCACCCAAGAAACGATTGAGTCGCTTATTTCCCACCACCAAACCCACCAGATCTGTGACAAACTAGACTGGTACGAGCATCCGACTGAGAAAAGCCGGCAAAAACCCACTTTCTTCGAACCCTCCTTATTACTCCACCGCTAGCCGTCACACCAGGCCACCTCAAGACGTCTTCTGCCGCGCCGGAAACTGCACCAAACTTGCCGGATCAAACACTGCTGACGGAGGACGACAAGAGGACCGGACCGCCAGTACCAGAATCGGAGCTACAAAAAATGACCCAAGACGGCAGTGTGCACACACCAACGGGGAGAGGATGAGGGATGGGAGAGAAAGGGGAGAAAGAGGGGAGGGGGAGGAGGCGGAGAGGAGGGGAGCCTCCCCCCCCAAAGGAACTTTCAGATCTGGAGAAACAAGGTTTAGAGAGAAGTCAGACGTTCTCTCTCTAAACAAGGTTCAGTTGTTGTTGCTAAATGTACTACTATATTAATTGGGAGAAGAAACACACTTTATGAATCCCAACAAAGGCATTTGGACGAATGGGAGGGTGATACATGTCTTTATAACTTGACTGGACCGGAGGCAATTGATTACAATTTTTTTTACCGGGCCGTAATTTTTTTTCTTTTCTATGAGCACTTGAAAGAAGTTCAGTGAGGATCTACATGACCCAAAATTGACCCCTAATCAATTTTAATTTTGGTTTAACGTTGGGTTTAGTTGTCTCGTGGACTCTCACAATAGGTGTAGTGTCCCGAATTTGTACTTTGTACTTTATACTTTACATGTGATATAATATCTCTTCTATCAATTGAACAAAAAAAAAAAAAAAGCGATGATACAAGAAAACCAACCCAAATCAATTTTCCCAGGGCGATCTTTTCGGCCGGTTCAGTGTTCATTTCGCCACTAGTTGGAAACTCTGGAGGGGTATTTTAGGAAATTAAAATTAGCAGCGGCATCTTCTCTCGTATAAAAAGAAGACGCCTCACAGAAAGAGAGCACACTACTTGATCTTATCCGAGCAGTCACTTGTTAGGGTTTAGTTTGGTAGGGTTTAGGGTTTGACGGCGACTGCGTCGTGTGGGGGCGGAGGAAAGGCGGAGGGAGAGTCACCCACCCACTCACCGTGGGCCGCAGGCGGCCATCTCCGCTTCTTCTTCCTTCTCAACCTCACACAACGTTAGTCGCAGTCAACCCTTTCTTCAATCTCCCATTCAAAATCCTAAAGAGAGACTGCGATGAAGACTGCCCGCCGTCGGAGCCCTTAACATTGATTCATTCAATTGGGCCGTGACGGCAGAGCGGGCTATCCCCAATCCAAATTAACCGACTTCCCTTTCAATTTTCGCTTTCTTGTGTTTTTTCGTCTCTTTGATTTTACCATGAATCTATTCGTTGTTTATGAGTTGTATTTTCCTATTAGTGTTCCGCTTTTCTGGGCATGCTGTCTGTTAGTACTCCTATTCTGACGGCCGAGAGGGCTGTACCCTACCCAAAGTGACCATCTTTCTTTCACTTTTCTTTTATTGCTTTCTTGGGTTTCTTGTGATTGCATAAATAAATCTATGGGTATGTAGTTTTGTACATTCTCTGTATTTTTATGTGTTTTGGGTTTCCTAAAAATGGTCTTTCTCGTTAATATTTTTGTTTGTAGTATACAATATTTTCCTATTAGTGTTCCCTTTCAATGTTTCTTGGGTTTATTTTAAGTATTTCTACTTTCTTAGCTTATGCCTTATTGCACTAGTTTGGTTTTGTTTTCCTGTTAAATGTTTACCTTTTTCTTGGCATATGGTTTAGTTCACAATTTTGGAAATAATACATTGGCACATACGGCTTACAGTCCCCTGGAAAAGAAGAATAAAATGCTAATGTGTAGCTGATGGTTCTTAATTTTGTTAAGGGTTCTCTTAACTGTTCACACGTTCGATTCCCACTACCAACAATGTTTTATTGACCCTATCGAGGTTTATTCTGTCAGGCCTTTGGAATTGCCATTTTTTTCGGGAGCTGGCCCAGATACCCGATTTATCAATGAAGCTAGTATTTTCATGATGTTAGCTGCTTATCCATGGTTTTATGGTTTACTTCTTTGTCTGGTGGAATAAGCTTCATGACTAACATACGTGTTAGCTACTTATTATGCTCCATGTTGCAGACTGAATATGCCATTGTTAGGCTGAATAGTAAATTGTATATTAATGGTGGGTGAATCTCAAGTTTTGTTGTTTCCTTTGTTCGCTATATCGTTTCCATGGGGTGAAAGCATTGATAGAGCTCTGAGAAACATGGTACAAGTCTCATCTGGAAAACAACTGCCGCAATTCTGAATGAGATTTCAGTGGGTAATTCATCAGTAGCGCCAAAGAGTGTGAGCTGTTCAATTGTGAACATGGTAACTAGTCCGGATTAAGCTCATGTTTTGAATCTGGTTTGGTTGTATGTTCTTTTTGTGATCTCATTATTCCCACTTACTGGCCTATTGGCTTTGTTATGTTCTATTCAACTCTTATATATGGGCTGATGACATGTACTTAAATAAGTTTTGGTTTGAAGCATGGGAAATTTAGTTGGGATAAACTTTATTTACCATTTTCGCTTTTTGGTACTGGAATTTTCTCAGACATGACACTATAAATGTTGTTGCTTGCAACACAAACCAATTCCTGCCCCAACAGTGGACGCTTTATGAGTAGACGGGATTTATACCTCTTGTTAATTGTGGGAACATCGAGCATTCTATGAAGTCAGTATCCATTGAATGATGTATGAATTACGATCCTAGTGAATGAATTTGATTGGCTTCACCTAGGAATGCCATTGGGGTACAGGATTTAATAGCATCTATGGCCACAAATAATTTGTGAATAGCTCGTGCATTCATGGAGTTTTATATGCTCTATTTTACATCTCGACAGAGATTATAGATTATAGCCTGATTGTTTTGGCTCTGGCCAAGCTTGTTAACAAGTAAGGTGTTCACATATACTTGCAGGGCATGAGATGGTCAATTTAAGAAGTTTTTATTGATCCTTGAAGATTTGGGCCATAGTGGTTGCGCTGATATTTTCTATGATTGGGAATGTGGTTTGAGTGGGGAATTTCTGACGGTTATTTCCTTCTCTGTGAAAGATGATCTCTTTCTCGACGCTTAACCATGTCGCTATATTTGCCTCACTCGCTCATACTCACTCTTTGCTCAGATAATACATTGGAGCGACAATGCTAAAAAAAAACACAGTACAGGAGCATCAATAGGAGACAACTGAAGGAGCTGAAAGCTAGGGGTGAAACAGTGTAGGTTAAATAGTGAGACATGAATGAAGAGGCACAAAGATTAGCCAGAGGAAGGATATTTGTTCAACATGGCAAAGGGGAAAAACGACTCAATTTGAAGTTTGGACTTCCAATTGTAAATTGTTACTTAAATGGGATTTGACCCGCCTTGTGTTTGCTTCCTCCACTGAGTGATGTATGCAGTATGCACCATTCTTTGGCTCAAATCAAGAGCTGGTCACCGACTGGGGAGTCAATCTTCGAAGTAGACCCGGATACTTAAAGGTGAACTGTGAGTGTATCAAGTGGAAATGAAGGCCCTGAAGTATGTTAGCTTGTCACTTTGAAGTTGAAGCCCTATTTTGTAATGGGTACAAGATCACCATACATTCTTTGATGGCGATATATGAAGATTGACGGAATGTTGACGGAATGGGGGGTTGAGGTAGAAACCCTTTGGTCAGGCTTGCTTGATGCTGGTTTGCTTTATTGTTGACTTGTGTTTTCGTTTCCTTAACTAGTTCACTATGTAACCTCGCTCTCTTCTATTTGGTGAAGTTTCTGTTAAAAAATAGACACATTGTTCATGTAAAGCTTGAAATTTTTATTATTATTCATGAATCGTTGGAAGTTTGGTTGAATAATGGTATGAGAACTCTCTGTGCAATTGTTGTGTTACCGAGGTTGATCTGTCACGAAATTAGTTATGTCACTGAGGTTGATCTGTCATGTCACCGAGGTTGATCTGTCACGAAATTCGATGAGGTCGTTCAAATTTTTTGCAGTAGTTCTAGACAAGGATGCAGTTTTTTGAGGTTGATTGGGACATATGTTGCTGGCCTTACTTTCTTCCAAGAAAAAATGCACATTCAGGATTTCATTTATTTATGAAAAACATAATCAAGAACTTGAATACACCAACTTGAATATTACAAGAGGAGTCTTTAACAATTCTTGTGAAATCAAAGCTAAATCTCTTTTACGAAGAGAAACCGAAAAAAAAAAAAAAAATGTCTGCCAGAAACACTAGACAAACCGTCTTTCGACATCTCGTGTTGGAAAATACATCCAGCAACAAACTGACCTTGGAGTTCCTCTAAATTTGCTAAAGGTTTGGAATAGACCCTTCACACCAACCCTTTGTTGGTGTGGGGGAAAAACACAGAAGAAAATACGTTGTTATTAACCATTCAATTAGGGTTGTCGATAAAAGGGCCCATCTTGATATCATCATCACTGCACAGATTATACAGTACCAATACAATATACGGTAGGAATATATAATAGACTCAATAAAAAGTGAGTGCTTGCGAAGCTAAACTTCCGGGTGGTTAGTTCAGTTGAGGGGATAAAATGAGTTAGAATCAGAATTGGTCTCCTGTGAAGGTTTGGCCAAAAGACCAGTTTGGAGGGGCCACATTGTTATGGGTAAGACAGCGGCCATCGCTGGTGGTGACCTTGAAAGAGACGGATTGTCCGTTGAGGTTACCGTTGCTTTGCCAGTTTTGGCCCCAGTTTCGGGACATTGGTTGCCAATCAGTTGTTGATCCTTTGATGGAGATCGAGATCACATCTCCAGCGCCACCAACATTGGTTATCAGGACAAGGTTGAAGAACGAATGGCCATTGATCGTAAATCTGACTCCTCCATTCTTAATGCACGGAACCCTGGACGAAAAAAAAGAGAGAATGTGAAAAAGCATCGAGAATCTAAAATTATCGGACCTGGGAAATGAATGGGAAAGATATTGTTTCGATCATTCGTGATTTCACAAGGCTTATTTAGATGGAAAAGTAAGTACGTAGGGTAGCAGTTCATATATGTTGTATAATTTTATATACCTTCTGTGCTGAACAGGGACAATCCCTGCTTTGTACTTGGCAATGTGTTGAAAGACAGGCTGAGCAAGATCGAAATGGCTTAAAGGAGGGTTACACCACCCTCCGGCGTTGTTAGGGAGACCTTCGTTTGGAGGACAGAAGTTCGTTGCTGTGACAAATATGGATCCAGGGAGACACCAATCTTTGTCATTTACGCATTTGATCTCAAAGCAAGCTCCACAACTCAACCCATTGTTGAATAGAGCTGTGCTCAGCGCAGCTGTGTTTGTGCCGTAGCCTTGGCTGTAGAGATTTCCATACCCACAAGCTCCTCCTACATCATAAAAAGAAAGTTACTTCATCTACCGTCGCCTACATTTGAGATTCGTAGTGAAATATTTTCCATACACAAAAAGTTAAGTATCATCTCTCGAATTCGTGCACTAGAAAGAATCATCTTGTTCGCAAAATAGCAAGTAGCATTGTAGCAGACTAGCAGGTCAATTTCCATAAATCTCATCGTAAATGTGATAAAGCTGCGGGAAAGATACAAGAAGCTGTCGTATGTCTGTTTGGCAAGTCACGCATGGGATAACTAAAACACAGTGACAATAACAGCAAAACAACTAAGGAAAAAAGAACGTAATGAACATTCTTTGCGTTGAGGGTTTGGTTGTTCTTACCCATTGTACCGGAAGCATCACCACCTCCATAGAAGGTAGCATGGGCATCAGACCACTCACCAGTAAAGCCTTGAACAATTTTCAGCATTGCTAGGGAAGACAGCAGGCAAAATCCAAGAAAATCCATTGATTTCCTGCAAATTAACAGTAACCCATTTTTCAGTTTTCGATTTGAGATGACCAATAACTTCGTAATGTTACGAAAGTTGGGAGTTTGTTATTTACTTATGCTTACACACACAGAGGCCTAAGTGTGACTCTTAAAATTCCAAATTGGACTTAAAAAGACTAATGAGAAAGAAGAGGTTATGAGAAGGGTGGGAGGGAATGGACCTGTATATATAGAAGTTGTGTTCATGATTGTAGGGTGGTGGTCCTTGTGGAGGGTATGATTAAAAAGAGAATCAAGCAGCAGGACAAAAAGGCACAGAAGTCACTAGTACATTATCCTGTCTTGGTAACATGTTCAACCAAGGTATCGTTTCGCACTTTCGCATGCTTTTAGAATAACGTTTTTTTGAAACAATAAAAGAAAAGCCGGCCAACCATTAGAGTTGTCGGCTGGAAATGAAGATAAATCTACTATTGGAGAAAGTTTTCGTTTTTTGATAACTCGTTCTCAGTCCAATGAACCGAACGATTTCACTGTTCACTAGTTGGGGCCCAACTAAAGCCGAGACAAGTCCCCATATGGACAAAGCCTGACTTGACCGCCATAGGCTGCCTTAAGCCTTGGTTGCAAGTTCAATCAACAAATCGTTTTGCAACTTTTTTAGAGGTTTTAAACTGTCCAAGTTAGTAAAGTGTGCTTCTCTGAAAGCTGGTATGCCTGGTTTTTTAACTCCTATAATGGCATCCCAAAAGAAATAGAAATCTCCACTTTGTGCAAGATCAGAAAAAGAGTGTATAATTTGAGATAATTTGAGACTAACCATCTTGATATTGAAAGTGCAGAAGTTTTACCAGACGGATTAATCCAGACAAGAGTACTTCGTCAATCCGTATAAAAGTCGGTAACATTATTTCTACCAAATAGATGCAAATCAACGGTCCACAATCCATAAGTATATATGAACTATATATCTGTGGAAAATTTCACTCTGGGGCCGAGCATTAAAACTTATATTTTAACCTTTTAATGTGCCTTTAGCATTTTCCAAGAATTTGGCCAACGTATCCTAGAGTATCCACAATGTGTCAGATTATAAGAAATATCATAAGAAAAATTGAACAAGTGTTCAGACATGGCCTACACCTGTTCGGAGATTGGAGAGTGTCATGTTCATAACCGACACGTGTCGCACACAGATACCTGAGGCCGGTAGACGTGCCCGTAGTTCTTAACTTGAGACAGACCATCTTGATATTGAAAGTGGAGAAGTTTTACCTGACAGATTAATCCAGACAAGAGTACTTTGTCAACTAGCTAAACCAATCAATCAGACACTCTTACAAGTCAGGAGACTCTGGTGGGCTGTTGAGCACTTTTTTTTCCATTTCTCTTTCTTGGTGGTTAGTTTAGTGTGAATTTCTAATATTAATGTAGAAGTGCAGAATAAGTAACAGGAATTTAATCCACAAAATTTTCTTGCTTACCCAAAGACAATGAAAAAAAAAGAAAGCATGGGGTGAGGTGAGGAAATTCATGCACATGGGTTCAGGTACAAATTTATCTGGCCACTTAATTTAAAATGAAATTGTGGGCCTGTAGCCATCTATATTTTTAAATTGGGAAGGAAAGCATATGCTCCTGCAGAAAGTATAGGATTTAAAAAGCCCAATCGGAAGAAGTGCTATGCATGTGGCCAAACCATCCAATTTTACATGTCGGACCGTTTTTTCACTCTCTATCTTAATTAGAACGGTCGCAGAGAGTGACACCTATGTAACCAAATCCATGGGGGCACGTACTCGAGCCCAACATTACTGATGCATTCATGGACCTCCATCTCTTCCCTTTCCATCTTATATCTCTCACTCATCTTTCTACGTCTGTCCTCTCTTTCTTGTTGTATGGTTTCTCCTCCCTCACTTTTCACTCTCCTTTATCTATCTTAGCTGTGATTACCTGCTCATCCTTTATTATAACATGCTGAACTAAAACAGCCCCATGGCCCATAGGTTATCTGTACAGCTTAACAGAACTTCATTTCAGGAAAGGGATAATGATTAAGTTGCTCATGAACTGTTCCTTCTAAATAGTACTGAGGTATAAGTACTCTATAAGAGTTGGCAAAGCCTTTTTTTTTTTTTTTCCACAGACGGTTAAACGTGCTTGTTGTACGAATCCTGTGAACCAAATGCCATTTTAGAGAGACTTTGTTCTGCTCGTGCCTTAAGTACGTGATGGATCCTTCTGAGATCTACTGTGAGTCTGCTTGGAATCTCTATGATCATGCATAGGGCTTGTAATTACGTTGGTTGCCTCCACCACATTACCTTAAAAAAAAAGAAAAAAAGAATTGAGGTATACATATAAGGATGAAAAATGGACTAATGAATCCCAACCGTTAGATATATATATATATATGGAAAAAGGTGTTGACGAGTTGAAAGGCTATCTAAAACATCAATTCTTACTGAGAACTTGGAAAAATTGCAATGCTTCTTGGGTATAGAGGTGATGCGACCCAAAGATTTTATTAGCTTATTTCATAGAAAGTATGTGTTGGATACTCTGTCTCTTGAGACTCTTGTGGATCCCAGCATCAACTTTGTGTTGATCGGGGGGAGTATCGTTGCTTGGTTGGCAAGTGAAGCTATCTTACCATTACACACTCTGATATCATGTTTGCAATTAGTATGCAAGTAAGTTTTTGTTTGCTCATTGTCTTCGACATTGGGAGGCTAGTTGTTCTTAGAATTATGAAAAGTATCTTAAGGCTTTATCTTGGACATGGTATGTTTTACTGAATTAATAGACACTTGTGTGTTGAGGCTTTACCGATTCTGAATGGGCACGAGAACCATCTAACAGGTCCACGGTCTTGTGTCGAGGAAGAGCATATATACCATGGCTCACACAACATGTGAGATTCTATGGGTACACTCTTTTCTACAAGAGATAGGATTCAATGTGCAATTACTTATAAGGGGTTTTTGCACTTACACCCCCTGTACTTTGACCGATTTGTAGAGACACCCCTATACTATTTTTTTAGGCACTTACACCCCTCGCACTTCAGACTAAACTGCAAAAGTTGGATGCCAGTAACGGAATGGACGAAAAGTCTTAAATGCCCCTTCACAACCCTAACCCTTACTCATTTCGCGAAACCATTTCTCTCTCTACACTACACAGAACCCTCATCTCTCTGTATCTCCTTCTCAAATTTCGACCACCGCCTCAAAATGCTGCCACGCTACCCTCAATCCGCATCTCCAACCGTAGTAGTTTCACATCCTCCCTCTCTTATCATTCACAATCGGAGAAGAAGCCCTTTGACAGCTGCTGGCCGTACGATTTGATGATGATGACGATGATACAAGTCATATACGCAGAGAGTGCTTGTCGATTTCGAAGCCAAGTTTCGTGGGAATACTAACGATTACACATTCTTGCTTCGAGAGCTTGGTAATCGAAGCAAATAATCCACGGCCACGAAGTGTTTCAAATTCGAGATTCGCCACCAGAGATGGCATAATGTGCAGGGTAAGCTTGTGATTGCCATGATTAGTGTTCTTGGAAGGTTGGGAAAGGTTGACTTGGCTAGGTACGTGTTTGATTCCGCGGTTAAAGAGGGATATGGGAACACAGTTTACATTATTTCGCTTTAATTAGTGCCCATGCCAAGAGTGGGTGTTGTGATGAGGCCATCAAGGTCTTTGACACCATGAAAGCTTTTGGCTTGAACCCCAATTTGGTAACTTACAATGCTTTAATTGATGTAGATCGTGGTCACCGAGATGCCGTGGTCGCGGTCGATCTAAAATCGTCGTTGTGGTGGAATCGTCGATCTAATTTCTGGAAACCCATTTTTTATTTTTTTGGAAACCCTTTTTTTTCTTCTTCTGGAAACCCATGAATTCTGGCACCATCGTCAATCGGACGAATCCCCATCGATTATGTACAAAATGGTGTTTGCAGATAAATGGGTTTGATGTGTTTTGTGAAAACAGCCAGATCAAAATGGGTTTGATTTTTTTAGTGAAAATACCCAAATCAGAATGGGTTTGCAGAGGTATAAGATACATACATGCATACATACCTACATGCATACATATGTGTGTGTGTAGGTAAATATAGCAAAAAAGAAAAAAGGGTAAGCACATACTGATAAACCTATGTAAACATGGGAGAGAGATTGTGTATATGTGCAAGTCATTTTGGATTTGTGGTAGTAACTTTTTTTTTCTTTATTTGGCTTTGGGGTATTGTTGAAGTAAAGCTCTCATAAGCCTCATAAATGGCTACCAGGGGCATTTGTGGCATTAAAGTAGTCATTTTGGTGGGAAATTTCCCGCCTCTCTCTTTTCCGTCCAAGTTGACAGAAAAACTAACGGAGTGGTGTAAGTGCCTAAAAAAATAGTATAAGGGGTGTCTCTGCAAATCGATCAAAGTACATGGGGTGTAAGTGCAAAAACCCCTACTTATAAAGTTGTACTGTGATAATCAAGCGGCAATTCACATTACATCCAATCCAGTGTTTCATGAGAGGACTAAGAGTATTGAAGTTGACAACCATCTTGTGCCAGAGAAGTAAGCTGGTAGTATGATAGCTAGAGGCGGAGCCGAGATTTTAGGTTAGCAGGGTCAACAATTTGATCTATATGCAAGTTTTTTTTTATTTGCTCATGCAAATAAATAATTAGATTAAAAGGTTAACTATAACGTCGATATATTGTGATACACATATTTTGCTTTATAATTGGTCCCAATGACTTATTATATTTAAAAATTCATGTACGTATGCCTCATTTGTAATACTATCAACTCTCGAAGGAAGAAAAAACTTGAGAATTCTATGCATTTTAAGCAAGTTGGAGTAATTTGTGAAATTTTTGTTGGGTCAAAAGTGCAAAATTTAACTCCAAACTATAAAAAATTCTTATGAGAAATTAAAGTGAGAAATCCCTCGGCCCATGATGATAACTACTCCCAGGAAGAGTCTTCTTTTCCGAGAAGAGTTTTATTTTAAATCCGGACCATTAATTACTGAGACGGACGATTCCAGATACGGTTGGCAAGGTGTACTGACCTATGGAGACACCAGAGCCCCACGTCCGTTAACACTTTCATCACTTTTTCTTTTTCCCAAACAACTAATTCAAGTAATCCTAGATCTATGATTACATTTGTACTGGAACCGACCAATTGATCAAAAGGTTTAAAAACCGGCCATTATTAATCCATTAACCATCCACGCGTTTTAGACATCGCTAGACATGAATATTCCTTCCAGGTCATGTGAAGCGAGCATGCTATGAACCTGCAAACAAAAAAGAACATAGCAGTACAAAATAACTCATCAGATTAATTAGGAAATAAATGAATAACACAACTTATTATTTCATACGAAATAATAATTTCAAGCTTGGATTAACTCTATTTGTAGTTTCGCCGAGGATGTATTTCTACTTTTCCCGTTGGCGGAGCCGGGAATACTAGTCAGAGGGGGTACCTTGTCACGATAAAAAAAGAAATTCGCAGTGAAAAATATAGGGAATAAAATGCACCAAGAACAAAATTTAAACATTCTCCGTTAGAAACAAAAGTTTGTAGCATGATATCTTAAAACGCTTCCAAACATAAGCAAAAAAAAAACTAATTATTTGTTGGTAATTTTATTTACAATTGACGCAGACAATATATGTACTCTTTTAATTATAACGTGTGAAAAAAAAAAGGAAAAAGGAAAAAGAAAATGGTAATCCATCCAAAAAAGAGAGCAGCGCATACCCCAAGGCTCAAACCCAGATATTTGGGGAGGAAAGGTCTGCACTTGGGCCACTAGATCTGATGAATCTCATGTTAAAAAAAAAGAGAAAATTATATTATATATAGTAAACTTTAAAACAGGTTGCGAAGAAAAAAAACAATAGGGGATAACGTACTCCTTGGTCGTAAGCTGGCTCCGCCATTTATCATATCTTGAAAAGAGTTCGGGAAAAAAAAAAGACAAGGAACTATGAGTACGGAGGGAATAATGATGACGTAAATAGAGTGGTAGTTCAGTAATAGACACAATATACTCTCGTGTATTTGACTGAGGTTTATATCTCACTAATTGTAAAAAAAAGAAAAACAGTGACTACCACTCCTTAAAAGCAAAGCAGCTGTAATAATGTGGGGGTGAAAATATACCGAAGCTCCACATGGGACCACGTGTACATGGCGACTTGAGAATATACAATTTCCCATAACAAATGAGAAAAAGAGGGGCACCCTATGGCCCAAGTGACTAGAGCAATAGGCTGGACTACTCATAGACTTAAAGTTTGTGAAATTAGCCACGAATGGCTAGAAACGAAGGGTACAAGCACATTCCAAACTTGAAGAAACCACCTGGTTGCTCAAGTCATGAGCAACCCACTGGGGTGTACCCAACACCTAATTCACAGAGTAGTCCCACCAAAGATTTTTATAATCTCGTACCGTACCGATCGGGACATATTGAATTTGGAAGAAACCGATAACCTAACCTTCTAACACTGTCCCTGTTCTGATACTGTTGCTTACAGGTGAGAACCAGTGATTATGTACAATCTCGGACGAGATGGTGATAAGTTCAATTCTCACCTCTTCCTTCCAACATACTTTTGTTTAATTGAAAAGGCATCATCATACCATGCTCCCTGAATGCTTTTGATGGTGTTGTGCGAACAATAAAGATGAAGAAACGCGAACAATAAAGATGAATAAACGCGAGGAAGCAAGAAACCAAGCACACAAGAACACGAGAGATTTACGCGTGGTTCGATAAGCATGTAGTGTACCTACACCATGGGCGAGAGGACAAATCAATCCACTATAATCAATAAAGGATTACAAACTTCAATCTCTTCTCAATATAACTCTCAGTTTCTCTCTCCAAAACATGTTTCTTAAACCCTAAAACTTAACATAACACATATATAGCGTTGTTGTCCATGTTTGCTCGTCCGAACCAATTGCCCCTCGTCCGAACAAACAACCTGAACGTCTAGACCAAGCTGACCCTCGTCCGGACCAGCAATACTGAGAGCTTCAGTTCCGGACCGCTTAAGCTGGTACGGACCACCATAGGCCTAGTCCATTTCAGAGATACTGCACTCGCTTGATATTGCAAGATTCATCTTCTCCGAAAGCTTCTCTTGATTGTAATACTCAATTTTTCTAAGCGCATTGCTATTGACTTTAACACTTTTTAGTTGGATTTAGGACCACAACTGAAGATCTTCTCATGTAATATATTGTGGGTTGTTATAACACATAGTATGTATTAGTATAAGGCTATGCAAGGATGGAGTCAGAGGGGAACAAGTGGTGGCGGCCGCCACCACAAGGTTTACAAAAAATGCAATTATGACATAGGAAATAAATTTTTATTTCCAAATTATATAGACTTGCCACTAAGGGTCATCATCGAACCGAACCGGGCCGGGCCAGCCCGCGACTTTTCAGCCCAAGCCCGCCTGCGGGTCGGGCTATCTCTCAAAAGTTGAAACCCAAGTCCGCCCACGGGCTTATCCTAGTCGGGCGGGCAGGCGGACCGGTCTTCGGGCGGGGCAAGGGCTATATTTGGGGGGCAAATGCCCTTCTTTTTTTTTTTGTTTACAACAACCTTTTGAAGCCATTTTTTTCAATTACAATGAACCTTGTGGCGGCCGCCACCACAAGGTTTACAAAAAATGCAATTATGACATAGGAAATAAATTTTTATTTCCAAATTATATAGACTTGCCACTAAGGGTCATCATCGAACCGAACCGGGCCGGGCCAGCCCGCGACCTTTCAGCCCAAGCCCGCCTGCGGGTCGGGCTATCTCTCAAAAGTTGAAGCCCAAGTCCGCCCACGGGCTTATCCTAATCAGGCCTTGGCTAAATTTGGGGCTATTTGGGGGCAAATGCCCTTCTTTTTTTCGTTTACAGCTGAACCTTTTGAAGCCATTTTTTTTTCAATTACAACTGAACCTTGTCTAGCCTACCCTATGTTGTAACAATAACACACCATTAGCAGTTGTTAGTTACCCATGCAACAAATGAATGGTCAATCAATGCATATGTTCAGACCTTCTCAAAATTTTAATGCATATGTTTAGTTTTTTATTAGAACTTTACTGTGAGATATATACACATAGTTACACACCTATGTCCAACTGTGTATTATTATTATTTATTTTGGTACATTTGTATTATATCTTTTTTTTGGTACATTATATATTATACCTTCTGTACATTAATCGTGCAATAATGCATTACAAGTGTATCGGGTTACAGGCGGGCTAGTATCTCGGGCCGGCGGGCCTGGCTATCTGGCGGGCCAACGGGCGGGTTGTAGCTAAAATTTTTAGGCCCAAGCCTGGCCCATGGAAAAGTCGGGCTGGGCTAGCCCGCCCATTTGGCGGGCTCGGGTAAAGCTCGACAAGCCTTGGGGGGTCGGGCGGCCCCGGGCCAATGAGCCAAATGATGAGGCTTACTTGCCACCACTAGATTTTTTTTTTCTGTAGAGTGAATGAATATTCATAATGCAATTTGTCTTTTTATTTTTGAAGTATATATTTTTGCCACCACAAAGGTAAAATCCTGTCTCCGTCCCTGAGGCTATGGGTTCACAACTGATATACTAAGGAGTTCTTTGGAATTTTAATGCCATATCAGATTTTTTTCGTACTAAATAATTTCTTGACGAAGTTTTAATTTCATCTTTATATGAAATAATATAATTATACTTGATTTTATATAGTATTTCCACAGCCAAATTTGAGTCCATATCTATGTATCCTTCTACTCTAGGTCCATCTTTTGAAATACATCTGCATGATTTTTCGTACTAAATATCTATGTATCCTTCTACTCTAGGTAAAGGGAGCCTCTTCATGCCCTATTACAATCCATTTTAGCTTTTATAAAATTCGTTTAGTAAGATTTTTTTTTGCTCACAGCAGCGACCTTTTTTTTTTTTTTTTTTTTCTTTTCAGTTTTGCCGAAAAAAGATATATTTTTCAGATTTTATTTGAATTATTTATTTGTCTCGACAAAACAAATCTAACAACTAAAGAATTATGACAAAAAACTTTGGGATTTTTTTACTAAAGATAAAAATAATACGATAAAATAGATAGATTTTTTACATTCATGTATGTTGTTTTCTTGACTCCTCTAGTCAAGATGGATAAATAATTTTAAAAAATTTCCGCAAGCAAACTAAATTTTGTGAATCACGAAATTTTGTGAAACTGATCCAACAATGGCGAAATCTTGTCTAAAAAATAAATGGTTAGCAAAGGGAGTAGATATTTTTGGGCAATCAATCACATCCGTTTATCTTGGCAATCAATATGGTTCAGATTCACTGAAACTTTACTATCGGTAATAATGCACTTTGACCGGTAATAAAGTGTCTGTAAATCTGAAACATTGAAAACACTTTAGATGACTGCGATTGCAATTCCTTTTTTTTATTTTTTATTTATTATTTATAGGCTAGGTGGGCTGGGCTGGGCTTTGTTTAGAAAGTGTAAGCCCAGGCTCAACTAATAGGCTAATCCCAAAAGGGCTATCAGTCAGCGGGCTTGTAGACAATAGACAGGATTGAAAACACATGCATGCTTTTCGAGCCGCTAACGGGGCGTTTGGATGACGTATTAATTTGAGAGGGATTAAATAGTAAGGGGGATAAAATAGTAAGAGTGATTAAATAAGAAGGGTGGGCCCCACATTGATGTGATAGTTAAGAAGAGGGATTAAATAGTCCAAAGTTTGGATGAGGGATTAAAAATGAGGGATAAGGAGGGTGGATGATGTAAAAATAATCAAATTGACTATATTGCCCTTGTCAATGCCCATATTAGATTATGCATTTAAAATAACTATAAAAATATAAAAATTAATTGTTTTGCTCTATTTGTCAACAATTAAGTTATATTTTTTTATGTTTGTCAACAATTACGATAACAATTAAGTTATTTGTCAATTAATTGTAAATAACGATATTGTCAATTATTTGTAGATAACAATTAAGTTGTTCTTTTTATGTTTGTCAACAATTAATGCTCTCCACTCCACTTCATTGTAAATAACGAAGAACAAAAAAAAAAAAGCCCTACTTTATCTCTTTACCCAATCCAAAACCCATTTCCTATTCTCAAGTCAAAATGCCCTTCTTCTTCTTGGAAGAAAAAATTGCAGCGGCATGAATAGTGAACCGAGCTCCCCGATCGGCGATGCAACAAACATCAGAACTCTTCGACCGACAAGTTTTCATCGTAACTCCTCTCTTCTTCGTTCTACTTTCTCTCCTTTTTTTTGTCATTCCTTTAGTATTTGTTTTTGTCGCCGGATTACTAACCGGAGTAGGCCGGAACTTGCTGGATCCGACCGGTATTGCAGAGCTGTGGGGGTAGGGATGTCATTCGACCACTCTCATCCCCTATATTTAGTCCGGGTTCTCCCGGATTATTTAACCGACGACTATTTAGTCGGGGTGTGCATTTTGCATCCAAAGCATGGGTTAAACATCAAATCACCCCTTATCCCCCCTGATTGCTTCATCCCTCCCCCATAAACGACATTCAAACGACGCCTAAAATGGGGAGATGACCGCTTCAAGTTTTTTTGGGCTCAATAACAGTTCATAGTAGTATAATATGTTAGTTGAGTTAGATTACTAGAAAAATATTAATGCTGTTCTATTAGCTTGAATCCAGAATCTCTCAACTCGTAAGTACCGGTGCGTGACCAATTGAACTAAAATCCTAGTAAAAAACCGCCTAAGAGCATCCGCTCAAGACCAGACAAAATTCACTTAGCAAAGTAGCAATTAAAAGGCCACATTTCTACTTTAGTTAGTCAAAGAAAAGGGTCAATCGAAAACACGGGCCGGTCCATAATTGGACCCCGTTTACCACCAACTCCACCTTTTCTGGAAAAAAAAGCACGGTCCAGTCACCTCTTTCGTGTACTGCGCTACTGTCTCAGTTTTTTTGAAGTGGAAGCAATTTTATTCTGTCTCTCTCTCTCTCTCTCTACCCACTCCACATGGGCACAATCTCTCTCTCTCTCCTCAACCCCCCAAACCGTATGAAAGTGCCTTATAAATCTAAACCCTAGGGTACCCTATGAAAGTGCTTAAACCACTAAAACCCTATAATAGGAAAGTGTACCCTAAACTTAAACCCTATGGTACCCTATGAAAGTGCCTATGATGCAGGACAAGATAGACACCCCTATCACTTATGGAAACATTATTTTTGTAATAATTTTTATTTATGACTATTCTTAGAAGATTTTATTTGTACTGCCTGTTTTGCACATTCCTAGTTTAGTTATGGTTATATTTGATTTTATTTCCTTTTAGCTAATAGTCTAGGTTTCCAAGTAATGCTTTGCTTGGTCGCCACTCCAAGTAATGCTTTGCTCTGATACCACTTGACGCAGCGGAATTCACAAGAGAATAGTTAGCGTACTATTCCAAACGAGATAGGTTCTCGAATTCACGAGAAATTCTTGAATCCACAGGAAAGAAAAAGAGAAAAACTCTACAAATTTTATTGATAATTGAATAAAAGCTGAATATGTCCATATGCTACATCCTTATTTATACTAGTAGGAGTCCTAACTAAAAGGAAATTACTTAGAGTGGCGACCAAGCAAAGCATTACTTGGAAACCTAGACTATTAGCTAAAAGGAAATAAAATCAAATCTAACCAAAACTAAACTAGGAACGTGCAAAATAGGCAGTACAAATAAAATCTTCTAAGAATAGTCATAAATAAAAATTGTTACAAAAATAATATTTCCATAAGTAATAGAGGTGTCTATCTTGTCCTGCATTAGCCTAAATCACTAAAACCCTATAATAGGAAAATGCACCCTAAACCTAAACCCCAAAAAAGAGTGATTGACTTTAATGGTAATTAAAAAAGAGTGATGACCTTAATGGTAATAAATATTTGTGTTCTGACCTTAATGGTAATTGTTCCATCTATAGTCTTCATTTTAGGCCCCATAAATACATGGCCACCTATAGGGCTATAAAAGAACCAAGTCGTTCGTGAACTGTTCGAGACTCGACTAGATAAAAGCTCGTTTCAGTTCAACTCAATTAATAAACGAACAAAACAGAGCCCCAATTTTAGGCTCGTTTAGTAAATGAGTCAAACCCGAACCTGACAGTATTTGGCTCGGTTAGACTCTCGAACCTGGCGTATATATGTATATGTCATAAGAATTTCACATATAACCTTGAATATGTGTAACCTTTTACTTGTACGTAATGAAATTTTTTATAACTTGTATAAACTTTTAAGAGTATTATAAACTTAATTTTAATACTTTGTAATAATTTTATATGCATATAAACTTATTTTTATAGGAAATGAAATTTTTATTTGAAGTTCTAGACCTGTATAAGAATATAACTATCCAATATTTTTTATTCATTAAGACTTGTGAACAAGTTCGGGTTCGACTAAAATCTAAGCAAGTTCGGTTCGAGCTAAGCTCAACAAATTTTCATTGAGTTCGAGCTCAACTCAGATTCGTTTAAAAGCTTAATGAACGAAGCTGAACATTCTTAAGCTCAACTTGATTCGGCTCGTTTGCAGCCCTAACTACCTATGATTAAAAAAACGAAAATGAAAAGAATACGTGGCCACCTTTTTGTCCATGTGCGAATGGCATGGCATTTTGCAGCAGCATGATCCTTCTGTAGCCAGGGTGATCTCCTTCGGTTTGTTTTTTTTTATAAGCAAAAGAAATTTATTAATATTTGAAATGAATTCCAAAGATCAAAAGGACCGAGGAAAAAATCATCACAACAGAAAACGAGCATCTCAACTATGTTGCCACCCCCAATTATGACAATGATATGCCCCCAAGGACCTGAACATAAAAACAGATAAAGCAAATCAAATATGGTTGGTAAGGAGCCATGGTGATCTCCTTTCGGGCCGGCTTGGTGTTGTGATTGCAAATGAAGGGAGTTATGGACTCCTTTCGAACATTTGTATGGCGGCAACTTACATCCATCTAATGCTTAAGTCAACGTTGCCACGATATGGTTCTATGGAAGCGGGTGGGCTGTTAGAACTACTCGGTACTCGACGACCCAGATGTGGACGCTGTTTTAGCCGCCGAGAAGAAGAAGCACATCCTGCTGGAAAAGCCAGTGGCGCTCAATGTGTCGGAGCTTAATGTGATTCTGTAGGCTTCTGAATCGAATGGTGTGCAGTACATGGACGCTACCATGTGGATGCACCATCCGCAGACGGCTCAGATGAGCAGGGCCGGCCCAAGGTATTTGGGTGCCCTAGGCCCAATCGTCATTTGAGTGCCCTATATATTTTGTTGGGGATGTGTATTTTTCAAAGTGATTTTAAAAGCATCTTGTGAACACCCTGTGGGAACGCGTTATGTCCACGAAAACGGTTGTGACTTGAAAAATGGTTTTGATTGGTTGAATGGAGTCGCCACCCGGATTTGAGGACTATACCCGAGAAACCATTTGAAAAAAATGACTCTTTTGCCCTTGAAATGGAAAATGCTTTACCGGCCTCTCAAAATGAAATTTCTCGGATCCGGGAGCTAGGTTACGTGAGGGGAAGGAATTTAAAGCACCCCTCACGCCCGGTATGATTACCGGTCTCTACTAAATGTTTAGAAAGATTTTGAAAATATTGTTTAAGTGGACTTTAAACACAGATTTATGCGAAAACACAACAAATATATCAATAAGATTAATGAGATATGGGTGAATGCTTGTGCAAAATGTTATGAGTGGATGATTTATGTACAATAGATGCTAAAATTACACTAAAATGCCCCCAAACTGCCTTAGGATATCTCAGAAACTGATCACAAATGCCCAACACATCACACCTGGATTGCAATCTGGGCGCCTGGATTAGGCAGATCCAGGCGCCTGGATTGAATACAGGCGCTTGGAAAGGGCCAATCCAGGCGCCTGGATGGCCTCCCAGACAGCAAACTCAAACTCCATTTTTGACAGTAAGCAACCAAATGCAATGCTTTTGACTAACTCATATGCACTCTAAAAGATGTATAACAACATAGTAGCAAACTTGAACCTTAAATTTAACTCAAATGCATGATATGAGCTTAAAAGAAACTTGATTTTGAATGATTTTTGGAAATATACACAACAAATGCTAATGAAGAACTTCCATTTTTGTGAAATTTGAAACCTTTCCAAACTCTTAACTAGTATGAAGAACTAGTAAGAGCTTGGATGGTATCCCCTCAGGGCCTTTTGAGCACAATGGTAGAAAAACTACCTTGAAACCTTGATTTGTGAACTTTGGAGAGTTATTTGGGATGATTTTTGGAAGTTGAGTGAACTGGATTTTGATTATTGGAAGTGTATCCAACTGATTATAGGTGGTTTGATTGGGGATGATGAAAAATGGGTAGAATCAAGTGAGTTTGTGGAGTTAGGATGGAGGAAAATTGAGTTTTGATGGTTGAAAATGGATAGCATTGAGAGGGATCAGTTGGGGATGAGTTTCTGGAAATATTTGGGCAGAATAACAGTAAGGGAAAGAGGTGAGAGCTGATCCTTTGGTTTTTGATTAAGTTTGGTGGTGGAAGGTTGAAATATGAAGATTTTGGTGATGAAAGATGGGTTTGTAGGCTAGAAATGAGTGGAACTATAGAGGATCAGTTTGGGGATGAAGTTTCTGGTGTGATTTTGGCAGAATAACAGTAGAGGAAGGAGGGAGAAACTGATCCTTCAATATGGAGAGAAGTGGGGGTATATATAGGCAAGAATGGGGTCCAAAAAGGGCCATTAGAACCCTTAGGGGTCAAGGTTAGGGGGCAATAGGGTACCCTATATTCCCTCCACTATATATTAACAGATTTCTGCAGAAAATCCCCAAAGAATCCTCCAAGACGCTCCCCCCCACTCACTTGAACTTGGGGACCAAGTACCTGGAGAGAGTCCAGGCGCCTGGAATTGGGGAATCCGGGCGCCTGGATTAGGGGACAGCACAACAATCCAAACTTCGCGGGGCCATTCCGGGTGCTACCAAACTCCGTTTTGTGCATGGTTTGAAGCGTTGGAAAGCTTGAAAAGTCTAGTTTCTAACCCAAGTGGTTTGAACCCAAGTGGTTTGAACCCAAGATGATATGTACATCAAAATATGTGACCATTTTACCCTCAGAAGGTCGGAAAAATGAATCGTTTTGGTAAAACGGGCATATCTCCCTCATTTCAAAATGGATTGGGACGTATTATATATCAAAAAAAGAGGGTTTTGAATGTACTAGAAGGTGGTGTAGGATTGGGTTTATTTTGGAGAGGTTTAGGCGAGGTTTCCAAGTTCACAATCAAGCTTCGCGTGCTCTTATCAGACATTTTCATCATCAGGGAAGTTCGAAAAGTTTCTCGGGTCAAAATCGGGGGTGTCTACACATCTCCTATTCTTTTGTCCCACATTGATTAAACACAAAACTTTTGAGCTCTGTAGGGGTCCGGATATACGGAGCACCTTTGCCACCGGCGTGAGATACCTCCAAGGAAATAGCCGAAAGACTGTTTAAAGAGGGACTCCTCGGATGAGCGGTTCAGTGTGATCAAATACATTCAACAAGAGCGAAGTGGGGCTTCAGCTCACCATCTCGGGAATTCACCGAGACACTTACTATATTGAATCTACCAATTACCTTGTAGAATTAACGATGAAGGAGCTCGGTACAATGCCGAGAGATTGGTTAATACTCTAACCGATTCCAGAATGCCGAAGAATCATAGTCTGGGGCTGACTCAGCAGAGGCTTTAATGCTGCATGTGCGTGTAACAAACCGTGATCATGACGAGTGACGTCACCCGAGCAGTTACGACACATGTCATGACTTTACTGGAGGCATGTGCTTGTAGCATATTCTCTCGGACTCATCACAGTGACGTCAGCCGAACGGTTAAGTCACGTGACAAGCACGATTGTACTTGGAGAGCAAGACAAGGCTCACCTATAAAAGGTAACCTTCATCAGCAAACGTAGGTATGCACATTCTCTCACTAAACCCTAGATCTACATTTCACACTTCATTTCTTTCCTCTACTTACTTGACCGTCGGAGTGCCGTTCTGGACTTTAGGTCCAGTCCGGTGCTAACGAGGGTGTTAAGTGTGCATGATCCAACGCACTTGCACGAGGAAGGATCATCTTCGTCCATCATCACCGTCGGGAAGAACTGCATGAGAAAGAGTACCTCCACAAGCTCCTTATATGTGTGAACACTTAGTAGGCTATTGAATGTGGTTAGACTAAAGGAGAGGTCTCGCGAGCTCAGGAAAATTGGCCAATGTGCAAGTCACGCATTTTGTTGCAAAAAGATTGCAAGTTTGGGACCTTTTTTCCTAGGTTGGACTTCAATAAATCAGATTGGGCCTTTCATTTTCTATTGGATCCCTTTATTTTTTTTTCTTGTTTGACTAAAAAAGACCCCTAATCAAGCCTAATAACAAATTTTATGAGAGTGCCCCTAAAATTTCGTGTTTTTGGGATGCCCTAGGCCCGGGCCTCTTGGGCCTAGGCCTTGGGCCGACCTTGCAGATGAGGGAGTTCCTATCCGATCCGAAGTGTTTTGGCCAACTCAAATAAGAAATTGCAAAGTCATTATTCAAATTTTTCTCGCATTTGTTAGTTACCGGTTAAATTTTTGTGAATTATTGAATCTTCTCGATGACAGGAATCAAAAAAATAAAAAATCTTGATCCAAACTCAATTTTTTTTAATAACGCCAAAAAAATGGGTTTTGACTTATTAAAAAAAATTTAAATGTGGGTCTTAATTGTTTACTTTTCTGATTTCTCTTATCGAGAATAACCAATAATTTATAAAAATTTGATTCGAATCTAACAAATGGGGGAAATTTTTGAATAAAGACAAAAAAAAAAAAAACCAAGTGGCTTATTTAGCCCAAAACATTAATTTTTGTTGCCCCCATAATTTGATATTTGGATCAGTTTGATAGAGGGCCGGCCCTGAGATTTGCAAAATAGAGAAATTAAACTCATATTGATTTTCGTAATAAGTTCGGGAAAACTAAGTTGACTTCAAAATAAAATTGTCACGAGTATTACAAAACGAAATAGTATAATACATTTGTTTTGTTGATGCATATTTAACCGAATATGAACTCTAAAATTTGATCTAAGAAAATAGAGTAATTTTAACTACCTAAAAAACCTAGCCAGAAGGGAAGGAAAAAATATACTTGCACATATATATTTCATTACAATTTACAAGTTAATCAAATTCAAGATTTTCCTCTTTTCATTTTTTGCATAACATAGTTGTACACGCATCGCATGTGCCCACACGTTTATGCCTTCCTCATTGATCATTACCCCTGCTAAAGACGAAAAACTAACGTAGGCAAGTAGGCAACGTATGAGCATTGTCTATCCAAATTCCTCATTAATACAGTATGTGATTTTGCGGTGGATGGAGGAAATAATGATCCATTTTACGTCCTTTCGGAATTGGTCGGTGTATCCTAGTCAGCTTATACGTATTTCGACCGTGTGTCCTAGTTAGCTTACGCATACCTTGACTAATATGAGGGATCCAATCAGGGGCGGATGGTTGAAGGGCACAGGGGGTCACGTGACCCCCCTGAAATTCAAATGTTTTTTTTTTTTTTTTTTTTTTTTGGAGTTAAAAATCCAAAGTTATAAATATGCAACTTCAAAAACTAAATGTTTGTTTCACCAAGGTAAATAATGAGTTGCTACTTTGTATGGCATGTTTATCCCATCCAACTCTTTCTCTTGTTTTGCAAAGGAGAAATTGGATTCGTCTTGCCGAGTTTTATCCAAAAGAGTTTTCTTAGGTGGTAGAGCTCATGGTGCTTTCTGATCAACTTGATTCATATATTTTTGACGTGCAATCGAATGATTCTTTTTCGAGCTTGAATGGACTTACTTATTCTTTCTAAGAAAATGGTAGAGACCGGGAGAGATAAACTATATCCTTGAGTTTACTTTCTTGACTTTGGCGTTGATCTTACCGGTTGCGACTGCTACTGTTGAAAGAGTATTTTTTGCGATGGTCATTGTGAAGAATCGACTGCGGAACCGAATGAATGATTTGTGGTTGAACAATTATTTGGCGGTGTACATAGAAAGAGATGTTTTTGCCGACATTGACAATGATAAACTCATGCAAAACTTTCAGAAGATGAAAATCCGTTGGGGTCAATTGTAAAAAATTTTAGGAAGAAATCTTCGTGTGCTTATGTCTGAAATCTTTTAGAATGTCTTAACTTCGAACTATTATATGTTTAATGAAGAATATTTAAACATTTTTTTTCTAGTTATATTGGATTGGATTGTGAATTTTTTTTCCTAGTTATGCTTGAAAGGTGACCCCCCTAGATGGAATTCTTGGATCCGCCACTGGACCCAATACCTATAACCTACTTCAAAATGCATGAGAATGAAATAGTGCTTTTCTTTTTTATGATTCAAGTTCAAGGCCTTAATTTGATTTGTACCGTAATATAAACCGGAAAACCTGGGGGTACACCCCTTTTTGCACCGAAAATGCACCCCACGCCTTCGGGGACCCGCTTTTGGGTCCTACACGAGTGATCCGAACCGTTCAAACGGTGAGACTTTGGTTCAAGCACTTCTAACCGTCCGATTGAGCTGATTTTTGGTGGGCCCCCTCGGAAAAATGTTTTAAGAATAATGAACGGTTCGGATCACTCGTGTGGGACCCAAAAGCGGGTCCCCGAAGGCGTGGGGTGCATTTTCGGTGCAAAAAGGGGTGTACCCCTAGCAGCGTTCAATATAAACCAAAGTTCTCTACCATTTTGTCTTTAACCATAATTCAACCTCTGCTTCTGATTCCAACAGGTCCACAGTATCTTCTGCTACAACCCTGGCCCTGACTTCCTCATCAATGACATCCGTGTCAAGCCGGACCTTGATGGTCTTGGCTGTCTCGGGGATGCCGGATGGTACTGCATCCGGGCTATCCTCTAGACAGCTGACTACCAACTGCCTGAAAGAGTAACAGCTTTGCCCAATCCCGAATTCAACAAATCAGGGGTGATCCTATCCTGTGGCGCTTCCTTGAGTTGGACCGACGGGAAAATTGCAACCTTCTACTGCTCTTTCCTCACCAACTTAACCATGGACTTAACTTGTGCTGGAACCAATGGATATTTACACGTCCACGACTTTGTCATACCGTTTCAGGAAAAAGTTGCTTCGTTTTATGGAGCTTCGAATTCAAGATGGGTGAATCTTGGATGTGAACCAACTCCAACTAAGCACAAGGTCGCGACTGATCTTCCACATGAAGCTATTGTGGTAAAGGAGTTTGCTCGTTTGGTAGCAAGTATTGAAGGAAATGGTTTGGAGCCTGAGAAGAAGTGGCCAATTTTTGCTCCTGTGTTACTAATGATGTGTTTTGCTCCTGTGTTTGTATGATCTGGGACCTTGGATTGTCTGTCTTGAGAAATTGAATGGCCTAACGTCATTTTGATGACCCTAACAGCTCGTTTGGATGCGATGTGAGTTTTGGGTAGGTATAATAGTAAGGAAAGATATGATACTACTGTAATGAGTATTATTTATGTAGGTTGAACATTAACTACATTAATGTGGCACTTATAAAGGAGCCAAAACAGTTCATATTTTTAGTATCAAGATAATATTTTTTTTGAATGCTCTTCTCAACGAGTCGTATAACACCTACGGCTCAGTGTTACCAAGCACACAATTGTATAACTTTTCTTGAAAATTCTTTTGAATTATAGGGTTCTGAATTTCTGAATGAAAAACGAACGAATTAGATCAATTACGTGCAAATATCCGATGGACCTGATTTTGCCCAAAATTACTTGAATAATTATTTTAAAATTATTTAATGGTTCAAATTATTTGTGTGGAACTCGAAAGTGGGCCCACAGGACCACATTTGGCTAGGAATTGCAACGGGTAAGGTGTGGATCGGAGGACTCTATTCCATACCCGATCCCCAATCAGACGGCCTTTCACCACCCCCACCCCAATTCCTATTGGGGATATTAGATAGAAAAATCAAATCCGCTCCCCCGATGGGAATCAGGTATTACGCAAATATACCCATATTCAAACAAAAAAAGATTATATCAAGAATGAAATCAAAGATTTATACGTATGTTTCTTAGGCTATAATAATAGGTAATAATTATCTAATTGATAAGATTTTTGGTATAAATTTACTTATGATACTGAATATGAATAAATAATATATATGTACAGTTATAATATACGTATGGGGCAGGTACGGGTATACATGGGTAGAGATTATAAAGTCATACTCGCTCCATACCCAAACAGGTTTTCTTTCAACCCCACCATATCCATTCCTATTAGAGAAAATTTTGGGCAAACTCCATCTCCGTATGGACGGGGTGGGGCGGGTATCCATTGGATATGAGAAAATTGCCATCCCTACATTGGTGAAGCACTTGGCTTGCAGTGCTGCACATTGTTTGCGCTATGACTCAGTTTGGAATTTGGATGACAGTAATCTCGAGGGGGAATGAGAATCTGATGCCTTCTATCCATGATTTCAACGTTTGGAAAAGACCAAAACGGTAATGTGATGCCATGCATTTTTTATTCTGATGTTTGGCAGGTACAAAAATAAGAATGTGATTCCTGATGATATATTCAACCAGAAATCACATTCCCAGACAGTGGGAATCTGATCCCTCCCTTACCCTATGAAAATATTAGATTCCTGACTCATTCATTAAGAAGAAGAAATGTTGACTTTAATAAATTTCTAGAATAATTGTTTCTCGCGTAAAATCACTGAATGAATTAATCCAAATATGCAATTCTTCGAGGTATCCAATTCCTAGGAATTCGATTCTTGTAATAATATTCTTATTTCCAACCAAGAAAATTTCTAGAAATTTGATCCCCTAATGGTATTCATATTCTTAGGCCTTGTTCTTGAATGGATTTTATCTCATAAAATCTAACATTCTCAATGAATTTTAGCAAAATTAGATTTTATCAACACTTGATTTTATCTCACAAAATCATTTACAAAACACCTTTATCAACCCTAGATTTAATCCATTGAAAAAACAATGCGATTTTATCACATCGCTAAACAAAACTAGTTTTTGTTCGTACAAAAAAAAAAAAACTAAAATTTATCAAAATTAGATTTTATCTCGTAAAATTCATTTAAGAACAAGGCCTTATTGCTGCTCATTGCTCAAATTCGGATGATCCAAATACAGACCAAAAAAGCTATGTACCCGGAAACAAATACCCTGAAAATACCCAACTCACACACACTTTTCGGTGTATCTTTTCCGGGTACGTATCATTACTCAACACAGACAACCGGTTCCCTTATACTCCAAGTCTGCAAGTGACTTCATTCTCTCTCTCTCTCAGATTGCATATACCGGGTTACCCTCTGCTCCAAGTCTGCAACTTCACTCTCTCTCTCTCACCCCCCGATTGTATATTTTTCTGATATAGATACAAGAAGTTTGCTCGCACTTGGGTTATGGCGAAGATGATGATCAGAATTCGAAGCAGAGACGGTTTAGAACGAGTCACAATCGACAACCCCAACCCGAGCCTCACAATCGCCCAACTCAAATCCACAATCGAGTCTCAACTCAGAGTTCCTATCCCCAACCAAACCATATCCACCAACCAAAACCTCCTCCTCGCCAAAACCCCATCCGACGTCTCCAAGTTCACCGACATGACCAACCCACAAACCCTAATCTCCACCCTCGGCATCGCCCACGGCTCGATGATCTACTTATCCTACGAGGGCGAGCGGACCGTGGCGGGGCCTCAGTTCAACCCGGCCGGATCGTTCGGGCGCAAGATGACTATGGATGATTTAATTGCCAAGCAAATGCGGGTCACTCGACAGGAAAACCCTTATTGTGAGATGGTCTCGTTTGATCGGGATGCTGCCAATGCGTTTCAGAACTATGTTAATGAGTCACTCGCGTTTGCGGTGAAGCGTGGTGGGATTATGTATGGTACGGTCTCACCGGAGGGGAAAGTCGAAGTGGATTTCATTTACGAGCCGCCGCAACAGGTTGAATCTTTAGTTTTGCAGATTACATGTAACTTTGTTTTCTCATAAGGCTAATGATAGTAAATGCTATAACGATTGTGCTAAGGTATTAAGTGCATCTTTTGGAGGTAGTATAATTGAATTTTATACCAACAATAGCTTTGGTGACACGTGGCAAATTGAAGAATCACTTGCAACAAGTGCAATCCTAGGGACTCTTCAAAAGTTAAGTTTTTGCGGTAAAGGGGGATGGGATTATGTATGGCACGGTGTCACCAGAGGGGAAGGTTGAAGTGGATTTCATTATGAGCTGCTGCCGCAGGTTAAATATTTAATTTGGTAGATTAGATGTACTTTACTGAATTACTCAGATTCTTAGTCAAA
Source organism: Vaccinium myrtillus (assembly GCA_016920895.1). Classification (NCBI taxonomy): domain Eukaryota; kingdom Viridiplantae; phylum Streptophyta; class Magnoliopsida; order Ericales; family Ericaceae; genus Vaccinium; species Vaccinium myrtillus. The sequence continues at coordinate 12,472,032 of CM029270.1, read as the reverse complement.
TTTGAGTAAAGATTCGAATAAAAACCTTTATTTGGTATCAAGCACTCCAATGGAAAAACTGAAGAACAAATTTGAATAAAAAACTTCTTTAGCTACATGCTTGTAAATTGGGTGAAAATGCCTTGTAAATTTGGTGTAAAAATTAGAGTCGTGCTTGATTTGTGTAAAACTCAACTTGGTATACGATTGAGTCAAGAAGTGGAGTGTGTTGAGGGTGATTTTACTCATATTTTGAGTTTGAGTAAAAAAGAGAGTAGGGGTGGTCCAGGTGGAGATGCTTTTAGAACGTGAACTTTTGTTAAGGAGGTGTTTGAATCAAATGGTGGACCAAATTTTTTATTTTTCACTTCTCATTTCCCTTGACGCTGTTGCTACCCAGGGTTTAGGCGCTAATTACATGTATATCTATCAGTGGAAAGGGACTAAATTTATTATTTATCTAAGGATTTTTTAGGCAAAGCCATGGAATGTGGTTAGAAACAAATTAAAGGAAATAAGTATTAAGCAAAAAGTTTAATGTGGCATTACAAGTATAATGTAGTAGTTTCTATGCAAAACAAGTGGGTGGGGCCTTTATTATTTAATGGGTAGTTAAATAGTCACTATACCATGTAGTGTTCCTTGCATTGTTTGGATTGTTTCCAAAATTGGGTGGATGAACCAGAAGTAAGGATAGTGAACTAACCGATTTGGGAGGACAGCATTTCTGACAAATTTTGTAAGTGAAGACTTTGATAGTAGATATCTATAATGTTGCAAGATAGATTTGTGTACTAAAATAGAGTGGCCCTATTGCAACAGGGCACTGAGGAGGTTTTGATACTTTTGCGAGATCCTGATGAGGAGAAGCTGGTTGAGGCAATCGCTATGGGGTTGGGGATGAGGAAAGTAGGGTTTATATTTACTCAGACGATTGGTCAGAACAAGAAAGATTACACGATGTCGAATGTGGAGGTTTTACAGGCGGCCGAGCTTCAAGCAGAAGGGGATTTGAAGGAGTGGGTGACGGCGATTGTGAAATTGGATGTGAATGAGGAGGGTGGTGCTGACGTGCATTTTGAGGCGTTTCAGATGAGTGACATGTGTATTAGATTATTTAAGGAAGGATGGTTTGAAAGGGAGATTGGGGAAGATGCTGATCCTAAGTTATCGAGGATGAAGAAGGATGTGGTCGTTGGAGGAAAGGATACCCAGGAAGTTGATAATGACTTTTTCTTGGTTGTAGTGAAGATATTCGATCACCAGGTACATTCTAAAACCTCTTTGATCACCTATGTCTGCAATTTTCAATCTGGTTTATGTTGATTTTTATGATAGTATAGTACGGTCATTATGCTATGTAAGGGGAATGTCTCCTTGATCCCCTGTAAGTTGTATATTTTTGGCCATCTAATTGGGGATACTAACAGAAGACAATTACCATAGGGATTATTGCGTTGGCTTGGTTTTCATTGCTTTCCTTGTGTTCCACTTAACTATTAGTGTGATGAATTTCAAGGTATATAGGATTCTTTGTTGGTTACTTTTACATGAACTTTTGTTTTGTGGAGATCTTGATCGTTCTCTACGTGTGTATGAGTGGGTGGTGTGGCATTAGTTTGTATACCTGTGTCCATGTAGAGTTTGTGTTTCCTTATCGTACGCTGGCCTCGGTGATCACTTCTCAAATATCTTAGATGGCAAGCCTAGTGAATCCTTTTGCTCCTGAATCACAAGAAAACTGGTACTTTTGAGTCTTTGTAATTGTCCCCTAATTAGGTACTTGTGTATTGTAATGAACTGTTGGTAGTTTCCAATTGCCTTATTTTATGGTAAGGAAATGCACTTTTGAAGGGGCGTGCTAGTTTAATATACCATCTCAATGCACAAGACTTTGTCTAGGAGTAACTTTGGCCAGAGTTTCTTGTCACCATTATTAGCTCTAGCAGGCGTATATGGTGTTGGATTGTAAATTATCAAGGCTCTTTGCATTGGCCTCTACTTGTTCAACTTCTTCAGTCTTATCTCCGTCTTATAAGTAAGAACCATGTTGCGATTTATGATTGTGATTACGTTGTCATATGTTGATTGTGATTAGGTTGATTGTCCTCTTTGCGTAAAATAGATCAGAAAGGACGAAAAAATTGCCCTACCTTTAGCCAAAGAATACACGTGTACTCTAATGAACAAAATGGGATACACTTGATGCCAAAGGCCAGATCACTTCCCTCACAAATTGATAGTCTCCCATACCGTGAGATGAACTTTTTTGACAAGAAAAGAAATTTCCCAACACAGAAGACCCCTCTAAAGCAGAAAAGAAATTGCCCAACACAAAAAGAGGGCTCTAAGGCAATTCCTTGAGTTGCATCTTCTAAACCAAATGATTTTTGAGGTTGCTTGAACCTATTGGGATGGTCCAATTTGTAGTGTGGAATCTGTCGATCAACTCCTTTTCTATTCAACCAATCCAATTTCAAAACCTTAGGAAAGGGTGCTTATCATTGAACAAATCCTTCCTTTCTCTGAGGTTGCTGGCATAGTGGCATATCATGTAAGTCTTTTTTTCCCAGCTACTTGGGGCTGTGTAAGCCTACATGAGATTTTATCTTTTTCTTCGTTTTATCTTGAAGATCATCTAGTTACCATTCTTTGCTTTTTAAAGCATCACTGGCATGCAGACATTGGAAGAAAAATGGACTCCAGATTGGGGTTATCACCACATTGTGACTTGAGCAGTAGTGTAATGCAAAGTCACATTGATTCTGTTGAATGCATGGTTTCTGAATTGATGTACTTCTATCATATTTATTGGAGTAGGCTGTGAACTTCATGTGGTTACAGTATTAATCTGCGATTTGTTCTTACTTTTTTATGGTAATGCAGGGTCCACTTTCATCTATCTTTCCTATAGAGAACAGGATTACTCCAGTGCCAGTGAAAGCACTGAAGAACCATCTGGACCGTACAAGGAGTCTTCCGTTCGTAAAGCGAATATCCGATTTCCATCTGCTGCTCTTGCTGGCGAGATTTTTAGATGTCAACGCAGATGTTCCAGCATTGGCACAGTGTGTACAGACACAGATGGCTATCCCAGAAGGTTATCAGCTACTAATTGAGTCCATGGCCAGTGCTTGCTGTAAGTTTATTCCATCTCCTATCCTGCCTATTCCTTTTTCCCAACTAGGCCTTTTTTTTTTTCCAACTCAATTCATATTTCATTTGCATGCCATATTAATCATAATTACTTACAATGGGCATGTGAATTTGCATACAACTGCGGCATTGCTTGTGTCATTGGCAGACTGATAGTATTTTCATTTGAAAATAGTAGCTTGATGATGGTTCGCAGTGTAGGTGCCCTAACTGTATTTTGTTACTCAAATCAACTGCTCCTGAGTGCTTAGCTTCTTTGTGTTTTTCATCATTTAAATCCCTGATGCTTGTGGTATTGACAACTGATAACATCATACGAGACTTTCCAATTAAAAATGGTTAACTGTTACTCAGAACTGCTGCTCCTGAGTGCTCACCTTCTATGTAGGTGCCCTTTACATAACTGTTAGAGGTTTGGAAGTTGGAATGAAAATGAAGTCATTGGGTTTTGGAATTTCAATTCTTAGGTATGATAACATAGACTAGCAGTGGCAGGCTTTTAATAATCCTCAAATTGTCGAGTGTTTGAGAAACATAGTAGTGGGAGACTTCCGATTTTAAAGTTCTAACCTCATTAGTTGAAGGCCATCGACTGGCCTATTATAACCTCAATGGATATCAAGTTGAACACACACCACAAGAATAATTATTTTAAACAGACGAGTAAGTTGAGGCTTAATTGTTTGGTATTGTTTCAAGTTTAATGGATCAAGCCTTCCAGACCTCCATAATCTGTGCACATTTGGATACATCACCTGTTGTTGGAGGCTTACACCTTTTTTCATTTTGTCTATCATACCTTTCCTCTTGCATGGAAGTACAGTGCTGCCACATTTCTGCATTTGTCTTTTTTCTGCATTTGTCTTGTACATTAAACTGTATGGAGAAATTTGAGCAAATATGCACAAGTATAAATAATACTTAAGTTGACTAGTAGTATTAAAATATTTTGAGGTGAGCGAACTCCCAGGTTTTGGATATTCCATTTCTGAGGTATTGTATTTGACTATTTGTAGTGTTCGTTAGTCCCTCCGTCACATTTTTTTTGTCCATCTTTCCACTTTGGTCCGTCCCAAAATAATTGACCACTTTCCATTTTAGGTTTTCCAATTTTATTAGTTTTCCAATAGTATCCTTGTAAGTGTTCATGGATAAATTTAAAAAATAAAATGAAAGGGTATTTGTTAGAAAAAATGTTTGAAATTTGAAATAAAGTGTAATGATTACATGTCCCCTTAAAATAGTTGGATTCCCAAAGAGGGACCAAAATTTTGGAACAGAGGGAGTATCTTTTAATAATGCTCTCATAATTCCTCTAGTATTGAATATCTATCTAATGTAGTTGTGTGAGGCACCCGAAATTTGAGGAGAAGTTTACCTCATTCCATTTTACAGAGGGAATTGGTTGGTGGGATCTCTTTGGCATTGAGAGAGTTCTTTGGGTGTTTGTGTTTGGGCCCAAGTATGGCCCTTGGTACGTTTATCTTTTTATATGCTTTTTTTGAGGGAGGCTTTTGAGAGTTACTGGGCAAGGGTGGAGTTTTGGGGCATGTTCTGGCTCAGTGTTTTCCACCTATTAGGTGAGGGACTGAGGCTGGTTGGTCAGCTACTGCAGTGGTTTGAGTGTGAGGTTGGTTGGTGGTCCTTCACTGCTGCCTCTTTTTTTCTGTCCAATTGGGTTCAGCTCCTCGGAATTTCCTATATTCCATGCCATTAGTTGCGTGGCTTTGGGTTGTAGAACTATGAATTGTTTCTTTGGATCATTCATGTGATGTTCCATAGCTGGTGGGCTCTTATTTCGTCAGTCAAGAGTGCTACCCTTGATAGATTCGGGCTGGAGTCAGGCTTGTATGCTTTTTGTTTATGTTTATATTCCACCTGTTCATTTATAATATACCAAAACAAATTGATGCAGAAATGGAGTACTGGGTGGAATATAGGAAGCGGAAGGAAGTGTCTCCAAAGCCGAAGATGAGCAAGTACTTAACAAAAGAAAAGAGACTGAAGAGCTAACCATTTGATTGCTATAGACGTGAAGTTCTTGCTACCGTGGAGGTCAGACAAGCGGGAGCTGTGCTTAAATTGTCCACGCATTACTATGTTTCTGTTGGTGATTAACTTTAAAGTTTGTCCTTTAAGATGTTTTTATTTCTGTTTAGGATGTTGATCTGACAATTGCACGGCGTTACTATTTAAGTTCTGCAATATGGGAACGAATTAGCTAAATTAATTAGATTTGGACCCTAGTAATTTGACTTCACTCTTGGTGTTCTTAATCTTCTAGTAGGGGGTTTAAGTTATCCTACAAAATGTATCTATTTTGTTTCTTTTGTCAGGGTACTGTTGAACTGTAAATGTTTGTATACCAATGTTACAATTATCTAATTATGAATTTCCATTTTTATTAAGGACTTGTTACCCATAACCATCTCCGCTGTGTAATTGCTTTGTGTGACGTATTAAGTTGCTAACATCTCTTCATATATGTAATTGGGAAGCAATGCTACTTCTGTCCGGTATTTCTTACTGGAAGCAATGCTATTTGTGTATTGTCCGGCTTGCCTGTTGAATTGAGTAGGTATGGTTTCTAGTAATGTGCAGTAGCCTGTTGAATTGAGTAGGTATGGTTTCTAGTAATGTGCAGTAGCTTGCATCCATATGCCATAAACTTACTGGAAGCTCTGGTAGTGATTGGAGCATTCCACAATTATTCAAGAGTCTTTGCAAGGTCACTGAAACTATTTGGTAGGCTACAAACATTATTACCTCGAAGATCAAAACACGTTGACGAGCTCAACATTCCAATTCCACTGGGCAGATGTGACACATTACAGTGTGGCAAAAGCAACTCCCTCAAGCAAGCAAGGTTACAGATACTATCCAGCAAGGTAAGTAAATTGTTTCCTCCAAGATTCAAAGATAGCAATGAGATCAACTGGCCAATTTTGTTGGGCAGATGTGTCGCATTGCAGTCTTCCAAATTCAAATTTGTAAGGAATTAAGGTTGCAGATACTATCCGCCAAGGTAAGTAAATTGTTTCCTTCAAGATCTAAAAATGCTGTCTATTTTGTTTGAGAACTTACCTTAGCCACGTATTTGATCCTCTTTCATGTTTTGAAGGGGAAAGTTGATCAGTCCATGTTTTTCCTCATAAAGGATTACATCGATTGGTTTATTGTTCAACAGGTTGTAATGTGCGTTTCGAAGATATTTTTTTCGTTGTATAAGTAAGTCGCGAGCTACATGTTTGACGAAATGACTGAAAAGGGATAGCTCTACTTGTAACAACTTTAATTTCAGTCTACATTTGTACTTGATCCTACCAGCAAACAATTACTGCTCTATTTTTTTTTGTTTCAAATTCATGTTGTATGAGCCGATGTCTATATATATTCATAGTTCCAGTAAAAAATGGGGACTGGAGGGAATCCATTTCCTTATGAAATTATGCTTTCCAAATGGGATTTGGATTTGGTGTATAGTATGTGCCGGTTTCACAGCCCCTTTGGGTGGTGGTGAGAATGGGTGAGAAAAGAAAGTTCACATCTTTATTTATTATGATTGGATTCTCATTTCTATTCTTATCTCACCATTTTTCATCATCCAAAGGGGGCCCTTAGTCTTCAGTTTATTTCGAGTTCAAAGCTGAAATAGTTTTGGTACTGTTGTATTAGGTTGAAGAAGCGACATGGCAGATATGATCTCCTTGAAAGAAATTGCACCTGCAGCCCAGAACAGCATAAACACAGTTCATACTTTTGGATAAAGGAAGGGTAACGTTTGAAGGCCAAAATAAGACATGCTTGGCACTAGTGGCTGACAACAGAGTTGCCGTTTCTTTTTCAGCTCTGAGAGGATGAGTGTGATGCTTTCGAACCCAGTGACATTATCCGTTTGTCTAATGGCATTTTCTCGTATCAACGGAACAATCTTGTGCTCAGGGAAGGCAGAGAAGGTGGGGGAATTCACAATGGCATTTGTTGAGACACCAAAGATGAGCAAGATCAGTTGGGTTCCTGATACGAATAACTCTAAGAAGTATGTCCAGGAAGCTGTTATTTCTCCCCAGTCACGTATATTATTGCTTTATTTTCACAATGGATCATGCATCATGATTGTGAAATACATGGGCTTTTTGCTGGCACATAGGCATTCAACTTCTACTGTGTTAATAATGTTAGAAAAACCCTTTTAGTATTTTCTTGGAGTTTCTGCACGATAGGATGTTCTTTAGTGCCCAATTCCTTTTGCATAATGGTTGGCCTATTTTCCACTTTGTTTGAATGGACCGTCCAAGAGAAAAGGAACTTGAGGGAGAATTTATACAATTTGTTGAACAGTTTAACAGAACTCTTACCACTGCTTTCTCCAAACAGAGAGAGAAAGGAGGAGAGGAAGCCCAAGCAGGAAAGCCTCAACGGAACTCCTAGCTACTACTACGTCCTAAAGGAAGACCACTTTAGCGCGAGCCTTTCCCCTATGAGCTCTGGAAGACAGTTTTTTTTTGCTTGGTAGGGTGGACCAATGGTTGATAAGCGGTCGCTTTGCCACTCTATGTGCATGTTCATTAAGATTGCTGATCAATAGAAATGTACATCTCTCATCTCTTTTTTCTAAGTGAACAGCCTCGCGCTCCAGGGAATAGGCTTGCTTTGTGAAGAAAATCCCTTTTGAGGACTTGTAGTAGCCTGTAAAAAGTTTCTCCAGCACTCAGTGTGAAACTGATCCATTGATCCATGCATATTTTTGAAGGGTCCGTTTTTTGAAAGGATATAGTAAATGGGTCTTTACTTTAGTAAGGACATCAACTTTTTCTTTAATGCCAAAAGGACAAATCAACTACACATTCCAAAAATGACCCCACTGACTAATGAAAGTGTCTAAACCGCCAAACCTAATGAAAGTGCCTAAACCTAAACCCCAGGGTACCCTATGAAAGTGCCTAAACCACTAAAACCCTGTAATTGGAAAGTGCACCCTAAACCTAAACCCAAAATGCCTAAACCCACTATACCCTACCTCAAAGAGCCTAAACCCCCTAAAATTGAACTCCAAAATTGAACCCACCCCCAAAATTGAAGAAAGAGAAATTAATTTTGTCCCACCCAAAACCCACGCATGAGAGAGAGAGAGAGAGAGAGAGAGAGAGAGAGAGAGAGAGAGAGAGTGACTGGTGGGTATGAAAGTGACGGGTCAGTGCGTTAATGACAGAAAGAAACATGAAAGTGACGGGTCAATGCGCCTTGGGTCAGTACGTGAAATGAAGTGTCGGGCCTTTTTTTTTCTCTTATAGCAGTGCATAAAGGACACGCGTGGAATGATTCATTAAGGGTATTTTTGTCACTTTGTTGTCAGGGGAAAGGAAAAATGACGCACTGTGCTGTCACTTTCAAGGATTCAAATGCCGGGCTGCACCAATTAATGTGTGTGTGTGTGAGAGAGAGAGAGAGAGAGAGAGAGAGAGAGAGAGAGAGAAGAAGAAGAAGAAGAAGAAGAAGAAGAAGAAGAAGAAGAATTGAAAGTGACGGGTTGGGGTTGGGACCGCTTGGTACTGTCGGGCCTTTTTCTTTTTTGAGTCTTTCTCCTCACATGTGCACAATCTTTTCATTAAGGGTATTTTTGTCTACTTTTGTCCTTGAGCCCTCAAATATTTCCTATCAATGTATTGGATGTCTTAAAATAAGTTAACCTGGACTAAACAACATTTAAAGCCTCAAACTTAGACTTTAGACCAATTTTCTGTAGTTTATACTCCATTTGTTGATTGCAATGACTGAGATTCTACGACATAAAAAGGAAGGAAGCTGGCTACTTCCAAAAATATGAGTAACCACCTTCTGAAAAAGACAATAACATCAGTGATACAAACATGGGATACTGAATTAACCAAAAAAAAAACATGGGATACTGTAACATGTGAGACTGATGTAGACATTGCAAAAATGGAAAAAGTATGCATCACTTAAAAGGTACTATCAAATATCGGCGAGTGAGGTCCAGTCAAGGTCCAACTGTGGACGACCTCTCATGGGAGTCGGTCGCATGTGCGGACCGGGTTCGTGCCGAGCTTATATTAGATAATAACGAATTTGTGCAACTCCAAGCGCAACCCATTAATAATCGGACTTCATTTAACATGCCCAATCCCAATCCAATTAAAATTTTCATTTCTAAAGCCTGTCCAACAAATCCATTTATTTTCCTAAAGCGTATTAAATTAATCATAACGATCACAAATTAAAATTCACAACCGTAATAATTATAGGAAAAGTTCTAAGTTATCACAAACTATTAAAAATGTACACATAAAACTATGAAGTTCGAATGAGTTTAAGTTATTTCCACTGCCGGTGGAAACAAAAGTTTCCTCCAAATCGATTGCATTGCGCCATTTGGGACCACTGTTTGAACACATGGCGTAATGCAATCGATTTGGAGAAAACTTTTGTTTCCACCGGCGGTGGAAATAACTTAAACTCAGTTTGAATAATCATATTTGTCTCCCCAAAAAACAATTAAAGTGCTCAAAAAGTTGAAACTCTCCAATTAATGGTTATAGGTTAACAACATCTAAGACTACTATTTTAACCTGGTTATAGGTTAACAACATCTAAGACTACTATTTTAACCGGGCCGGGCCAGGATGGCACTCAAGGATTTTTTTCCAAAGCCCATTTAGTAAACGGACTTAAAATCTTAACTCAACCTAGCTAGCCTATGAGCCTAAATATTTATCTCAAACCCTAAATAAAACGGACTAGCTAGGCGGACTTCCGGGCCGATGTGCACCCCTTTTCAAATCCACACGTTTTATGGACTCTTATAATGAGCTGCAACTTGTTCTTCTTATAAAATCTGTCACTCGATCAGGCTGTAAGCGGTGGAAATGGGTCATGAAGGGCATATAGAAGGTAAACTGCAACTCAAAACATCATTAAGCATGAAGGATGCTTGTGTGCGAATAACTTAAGGTAGAGAACCGTATTAGACAAATTTTTTCAGGTATCAAATTTGATCCTCAAGTAGCAAAGTCTAACAGCTTAGCTGAGATGTTTGAATGTTTAAAAGATGTCCTCTAGTGGGAATTTGTCAACAAAGACCTCCATTCCTTTTTGTTGGTTAACCATCAAAAGGGTGGAAGGGGACAACCAGCGAAGCAACTCCCCTTGGACATGACCATAGGGGCTCCCAACCCGCCAATGGAATGTCCGGCCAGTTCGAGCCATAACTACTGTCCTTGAGGACAGACCGTCACCATGACACCACCTAGGTACAAATGGATATAACCCACAATCACTTGCCACTGGCAAAACTCAAAACCAAGTCTCCCCTGAAAATGTTCTACCACCATCGGTGATAAAGATGAAGCAACTGAAAAGGAGGAAAATGCGCATAGAGATTCATTTTTCAGAAAATTAGTTTAAAGGCCAAGTTTGGAGCTTTAAATAGTGTTTAATCCAGCCTAACTTATTTTAATGCATCTAATACATTGATAGGAAATATTTGATGGCTCAAGGACAACACTAGACAAAAATACCCTTAATGAATCATTCCACGCGCGTCCTTTATGCACTGCTATAAGCGGAAAAAAAAAAAAGCCCGACACTTCATTTCACGTACTGACCCAAAGCGCATTGACCCGTCACTTTCATGTTTCTTTCTGTCATTAACGCACTGACCCGTCACTTTCATACCCACCGGTCACTTTCTCTCTCTCTCTCTCTCTCTCTCTCTCTCTCTCTCTCTCTCTCTCATGCGTGGGTTTTGGGTGGGACAAAATTAATTTCTCTCTCTTCAATTTTGGGGGTGGGTTCAATTTTAGGGGGTTTAGGCTCTTTGAGGTAGGGTATAGTGGGTTTAGGCATTTTGGTTTAGGCACTTATGGTGCACTTTCTATTATAGAGTTTTAGCTGTTTAGGCACTTTCATAGGGTACCCTAGTATTTTAGACACTTTCATAGGGCACCCTAGGGTTTAGGTTTATGGTGCACTTTCCAATTATAGGATTTTAGTGGTTTAGATACTTTCATAGGGTACCCTGCGGGTTTTAGGTTTAGCACTTTCATATGACTTTCCAATTATAGGGTTTTAGTGGTTTCATGAGGTTTCATGCTGAAGTCCTGAGGTTTTACTTTCATGCAGACTTTTGCTTTTAGCAGCACTTTCATTAGGTTTGGCGGTTTAGGCACTTTCATTAGTTAGTGGGGGCATTTTTGGAATGTGTAGGTGATTTGTCCTTTTGACATTAAAGAAAAAGTTGATGCCTTTATTGAAGTAAAGACCCCTTTACTATGTCGTTCCAAAAAACGGACCCTTCATTTTTAAGCATGCATTAAAAACATGCATGCCCCGAAAGTAACGGGTGCAGGACCTCTGGCATTTGGTCTCCAACCCTCCACGCTTTCGTTTCTGTGGGATCGGACCTGCACAAAACATGGGTCCGGGGACTATGTTGTGCACCTAGTGCATAGCACGCGTGTTGTGTAGTCCCTTTGGAGCCCACCCAGAACCCCGTTGTTTGATCCGAATCATTTATTTTGTTTGTCTCGTCGAGTATGTAGTCCATGAAAAAATTCATGTTGATCGGACATCGGTAACTATTTGAATGGTGACCATTTAGCTTACAATTTTGTAAGAAAAAAATCACCTACATCAGTTTCATTGAGTGTTTTCGTTTCCAAGAAAAATGTAGTCTGAAAACATAGTTACCGATGTCGGATCAACATGAATTTTTTCGTGGACTACAACTCGACAAGACGAACAAAATGAATAATTCGAATCAAACAATGGGACTCGGAGTGGGCCCCAAAGGAGCTGCACAACACGCTTGCTATACAGTAGGTGCACAGCATAATCCCCAGAACCACAAAGCATGAAATGATGTTAACAGGAAATATTCTAGTACCAGAGAGGTGGGAGGAGGGTTGCCATAGAACAGAAAAGTGAGAGAAGGGTTGACAACTTTGCCCCTGAAATTTGGGAAAAAATCATATGTGCTTGGCACATGACATGTGTTTTCCATCCAAAAAAGTGGATGCCATTAACGGTTGGACGAAATGGGTTGCAATCAGGAAGTTGAGGGATGAAATTTGTGGTTTTCATAGTTTAAAGGCGAGGTAGACAAAATGTGAATAGTTTAGGCGATCAAAGAGAAAAAAAACTCATTTTTCAGAATAACAGTACACTATTTTGTAGCCTAGTATTTGTAATAAAATATGAGTAACCACCTTCTGAAAAAGACAATAACATCAGTGATACAAACATGGGATACTGTAACATGTGAGACTTTGAATTTTCTCATTGATGTAGACATTGCAAAAATGGAAAAAGTATGCATCACTTAAAAGGTATCAAATGTAGGCGAGTGAGGTCCAGTCAAGGTCCAACTGTGGACGACCTCTCGTAGGAGTCGGAAATATTTGATGCATCTAATACATTGATAGGAAATATTTGATGGTTCAAGGATAAAATTAGACAAAAATATCCTTAATGAATCATTTCACGCGGGTCCTTTATGCACTGCTATAAGAGGAAAAAAAAAAAAGGCCCAACACTTCATTTCACGTACTGACCCAAGGCGCATTGACCCGTCACTTTCATGTTTCTTTCTGTCATTAACGCACTGACCCGTCACTTTCATACCCACCGGTCACTCTCTCTCTCTCTCTCTCTCTCTCTCATGCGGGGTTTTGGGTGGGACAAAATTAATTTCTCTCTCTTCAATTTTGGGGGTGAGTTCAATTTTGGAGTTCAATTTTAGGGGGTTTAGGCTCTTTGAGGTAGGGTATAGTGGGTTTAGGTTTAGGGTGCACTTTCCAATTATAGGGTTTTAGTGGTTTGCCCTGAAAGGACTTTCATAGGTCTACCCTCAGGGTTTTAGACACTTTCATGGGGAGTGGGGACTCTTGTGTGTCTTGCACTTTCATAAGACTGCCTGGGATTTTGGTTTAGGCACTTTCATTAGGTTTGGCGGTTTAGGCACTTTCATTAGTCAGTGGGGCATTTTTCGAATGTGAGGTGATTTTCCTTTTTAAAGAAAAAAAGAAAAAAAATGATGTAATCGTATTAAAGTAAAGGCCCCAGAAAATTCTAAACGCTTGTAACCAAAACCACAAAACATGAAATGATGTTAACAGGAAATATTCCAGTACCAGAGAGGTGGGAGGAGGGTTGCCATAGAACAGAAAGGTGAGAGGAGGGTTGACAACTTTGCCCCTGAAATTTGGGAAAAAATCATATGTGCTTGGCACATGACATGTGTTTTCCATCCAAAAAAGTGGATGCCATTAACGGTTGGACGAAATGGGTTGCAATCAGGAAGTTGAGGGATGAAATTTGTGGTTTTCATAGTTTAGAGATGAGGTAGACAAAATGTGAATAGTTTAGGCGATCAAAGAAAAAAAAAAACTCATTTCAGAATAATATTACACTATTTTGTAGCCTAGTATTTGTTTTAGATGTTGATAGGGTTTCGCAATTTAAATGGAGTACCACATATGCATATACAGCTGAACTAATTCCTTTGTGAGGCAGCCTTGGCTTTGTTCAGTTTGCGTTTTGAGGGAGGCTTTTGTAATGAGTAGAGAGAGATAAAAAAATATATTGGGGATCGTGCATGGTTGGTCTTGAGACTCAAACAGAACATGATGCTTGTAATAATTAGTAAAACAACTAGCCTTCATATAATTGTGTGACTTGGGATTAGGTTCCCTTGAGTAGTCGAAGTACGCGTAAACTAACTCGACACTTAAGTTATCAGGAAAAAAAAGAAAAAAGAATGACCTTCCTGCACAGAGACGTAACTACATTGCGGCTTATGGCGGCCAAGGCCTCCCCCACTTGAAAATTCCTATAATAATTTAGTTATTTCATAAAAAATATCTAGGTGTTGCTGTTTTCGCCATTGTTTCATGTTACTATTTCTATTACTTTTTGGGGCTATTAATCTGTTTTTTGTTACTTTGATGCCTATTGTTGCTATCTTGGCATTTGCTCTCGAAGTTTAGGCTTGTATCTTCTCCTTTTCTTATAACGTATATATCGTTTCTTTGCTGATCCAAAATAAAAAGAAATAGCACCTAGATATTGTATTTTGTTTTGGATATTACTTTGACATTTAAATATTTAAATTCTTAAACCTTGAAATTTCAAAGTTTCGTTGTTTCACTTTTTGGTCCCCTCGCGTATGAAATTCTAGTTCCGTCCGCATATTCTCTATCATGTACTTGAAAAACATTAGAGACTCCAACACCATGAACTCAACAAAGTTCATTGTCATCAAATCAAAGGACTCAAAAGCACAAGGGAATAAGCAAGGAGCCACTAAAAATCCACAGTAAAGTGAATAAGTGACCCTTTGCTGCTACGGGGAGCCAATTGAACTGAATTAATGCAGTCCCCACTGCCACTACGCTAACGCCCTGTTTGGCGACTGGAGTAGGAGCCGGATTTGGGTCTCGCCCGGATTTGTAATCCATTTAGTTTAATATAATATTCGGCCAGGGGTAAAAAGGTCTTTTGGTCACTTATCCTATCAAATCCACATTCCAAATCCCCCTTATCAAAATACCATCCAAACACTTCACTAACAAGTCCACCATTCTTATGAGGTGGGGCCACCCTCATTACAAATCCACTTTCAAATTCACCATCATTACAAAGAAAAATGATACATACAAATCCACCCAAAATCATCTCCGGTCGTCAAACGGGCCGTAAAGGTGGTGGTGTCTCCACCCTTGTATTTTTGTCTTTATAGAGCAGCTCCAACCGGAGCAGTCAATTTCTTGTGATACCATTTAAATTTGCGGTTTAAATTTAAGCCAAATAAGGAGCCAAATTTTACGTGAATTTGGCATGACTTGAGTACCGTCCTTTTAGATGTAACATGAAAAAGGTAGAGGTTCAAATTAATGTCCTCTTATTTGAAAAAGTGACCTTGAAGAATTTTTTTGTGGTTGTTGCTAAAGGCTAGAGAAGCTCATAAAATACCCATAGATGCCAAAATTACTTCGTTAAAGTTGACCCAATTCTTGTGGCTGTTGAAAGAAGTTTGTTTTAGCTATTAGCGGGATTAGCATGGAGAATGCTCCTAATAAGACCATCTCCAGGAGACTCGTCTTCTCCTCCTCCCTCGCCAGCAGTGGCGAGTTTCCCAGAAAATGACCAAAAACCACCGCCTAGCAGCCTAGCCATCGTCCTCGCCATCGTGGCATCGTCTACAGTACCTCGCCACAGAGGGCGAGGCTTGGCGAGGAAAGGCGAGCTCGCCTAGCCTTCTCTCTCCTTCTCTCTCTCTCTCTCTCTCTCTCTCTCTCTCTCTCTCTCTCGCAGCAAATCGGCGACAAAGAATGGCCAGGAATGGGTAACAGCTTGCTTCGCCGGAGGAAAACTAGTTGCCGGAAAAACCAGTCACCGGAAAACGAGTCCTAAAATCGTTTTGAGACAAGAAGATTATAGATCTCGTCGAGACAAAGAGATTGCTCGAAGACCCGTCGCCGACGGAGTCTCGTGGAGACCGCACGCGCCGGTCAAAGGCGGTGCGTGCAAGAGCGTTAGATGCACTCTCGGCGCGTGACTTACATGCGCCCGTGTGAGGGAGAAGGTGACGTCGGTTTTTTTTTTGTTGAGCCTGATGGCTAGGCAGTTTGGTGTTCTACCTTTTGGGGGGCTTGCCAAAATGGTATTTGACACTTTTTCAAGGTAATATAGCCAAAATTTTGGCTAGGCTGTTGGAGATGCCCTAACAACTCAACTTAACCGGAACTGATGAACGCGTATCCACTGTTGACATGTCAACTTTTTACATGTTAAAGTGATTTTATGGCTTAATTTAGAGTTCATTTCAGTTAGTTAAGATACAAGTTAGGTAATCAACTCATGTGAAGTATTATGGACAAGTTAAAAAATTCATTAGTTAAAATAAATACCTCCAATTAAAATGCAAATACCTGCCTCTCTCTTTTTAATTAAATGTCAATAAATATATTTCTTACTGATCACCAGCTCTTTATTTTTGCTAGGGATATTTATTTAATGCAAATGTGATAAAGTTAATTATTTAAACGACAATATAATAAAGTTAGTAAATCACCCAAAAGTCCAAGCGATATTTATTACATTAAGTGGACGGCAATGAGTAAATCTTAGAATAACTATTTTTTAGAATACATGTTGAATTGCCACACATACGTCAATGAGTAAATCTTAGAATCAGGGGCGGCCCAACCTCATTGGAGGCTCAAGTGAAAGGATTTCAATGTTAGGACTTAAGAGTTTAGTATCAAAGTTAACATTAATGTTATTCTAGTAATAGTTTTCTTTATATTGGAAAATTATATTTCTTGTTTTTTGAGATGATAAATTAATAAGAACACCTAATTTCTAGCATCTACAATTTTATTAGGAGAATTCTACCGTCAGTCCAATGGGCGACGGTAAGGAAAACTCTTTCATGGAAGAGTTAAACATTTTCTGTGTCAGAGCCATTAATAAAGTATAAAAAGTGAAAACTCTTCCGTGTAAGAGTTTGTCTTATTGTCAGCCAACTGAGCTGGCTATAAAAAGACCGATTGTATTATTCTATGCGAGATATAGAAGAGTAATACTTGCTATGAAAATCTATGCTTGAAACACGAGATTTTAAACACGGAGGGTATTTTATGGAGGCTTTTTTTTTTTTTTTTTTTTTTTTTTTTTGTCATTCGTCATTCCTAATCTATTATATGGGGGAGAGGAGAGTGAGACTCCCGAGATGCAGTATGGGACATTCAAGAGTTCTACTGCATAAGCTAGACAGCACTGGCTCGGAGTGGTTTTTTTCCCAATGAAAATATTTTAGATCTTTACAGCGAGTGTTAGAAAAGTTAGTATCATTTAAATCCTCTGTGAGCTAGGCCTAAATAAAAAAGCAAACCCTCATATGATTGTGTGCCTTTGAGATAAATGGTTAGCTACTAATAAACTTGGGATTCAGCGCCTCCCCAGGATGACCTTTCCCTAGACAACTCCAAGGAAAACGAAAATACGAATTATTATTTTTTTTTTTTTGATACTTCGGAATAGATAAACTTAAACAACAGTCAAAGTCTTACGATACAAAACGAGAAAAAACAGGAAATAAACTAGTCCTTGATATGGTTCCGACCGAATCAATCATCATGCACAAATGGCCGAACAGATTGAGGCGAATCCTCAGTTACAACCAGGTCTTCAAGTTGTTCTGCACCCAGTCTAGCCATATGATCGGCACTACTGTTGGCTTCACGGAAAATATGAATGAGGGAAGACTGGGTACGCTCTAGTAGCATGTGAGAATCACTTATCAGCGCGTTGTTAGGATGATCGGCAGCTGGATCTTCATTGATAAGTTGGACTGGAGTCCGTCTCGATAAGGATATTGCTATAGCCTTTCTCCACCATTATAGTGAGACCACGGTAGATTCCCCAAAGTTCAGTTTCCAGGCTTGAAGAAGAGATGATTTTCCGTAGTAACCTAGTAGTCATTGTCCTTCGTGGTCTCTGAATAGGCCACCAAAATCCCGCTTTCCCATTGCTTCCATATAAGCATCCATCTATGTTAAGTTTCACTCCAGCTGCCAAAGGGGGTAACCAGCGAATTAGAATAGAGTTTGAATAGCCGTTGTAGAGGGAGGATTTAAATGCCTCAGAAATTTCAGTAGCGAAAGCAATGTTGTTTTTATGGCTCACACAAGCAACTACCTCAATGTTATCAAAACTCTTCCGGTTTCTATCTTTCCAAATTTGCCAAGTTATCATTGCCTTCGCTTACCTTCCCTTTCTATTTGAAAATAGGAATTCTTTCTCTAATTATTGTGAACTCAAACGACTGTTGCCCAAATTTTATTTTATTTTACTCCTTGTAAAGTGAGTACTTGATTTTTATTACTTAAGTTCTTGATTTTTATTTCCTTTGTTTCCATTTTTCGCAATTTGCAATGGCTTAGGATAATTATTTTTTACTATCTTTTTCCAGTCCTTTTGTCAACAACTCTTGGGATCAGTGTAGTTGATGCCATCGAGCTGGTTGGAAATCTGTAGATGGTGCCAGTGTATATGTCACGACCCAACCCGAAGGGTTAGAAATCATGACCGGCCAGTGATATTCGATCACCCCAAGCCTCTTTAAGAAAATCACACCTTTGAAAGACTCTTCTAAATAATCGAGTTTAAATATTTAAAAAGCGGAAGTAGTAAACAAAATATATTAAGAGCTGGTTACAAAAATACATATTCACCCAACGGCGTTACATTACAACCCTGTGGCCCATTATTATTGGCACCACCAAATAAAAAAGAATTACAATTTAGGAGCACTACAATTTTATTACAAAAAGAATATGAATTATGTAAAATAGCAGCAACAACAACATTAATCAGTAACCACGCCAGATCCATAGAGCCTTCTTTTACCCCTTGTTTCCTGGAATGGGTTCATAAAAATAAAACCATTCCAGTGACCATTACGATATACAGAGGTTCCATAATTAACATGGGAATAGTTTACAAAAAGTAAGTTTTCAATCTTGAAATTGCAATCCGTAAATTAATAAAATGCAGTTATTCAGGCTCAAAACTGACAAACTGTAATTTAATCAATAATGCAGTTATTCAGCAAACTGCCAAAGCTCTAACAGCTTTTATGGGCGGACACCGGCAACTGTTTGGGGAGCGACCCCACCGTTTGGGAAATGATATCAAGTCCATAGGATACCCGGATATATCCTCTCATTAGGCGCCAAAATCTCAACGCCCAGATATTTTACCAAAATGAACAATATAGTCCGTTTTCTTTTTCCTTTTCAATCGATCCCATGTTTATCTTTAAAATTTCATTTCCAAATTGTGCTTATTATGCACTATGATGCTTCCGTACAAGACATCTATTTTCAACGCATTTTATCGATCTAATTTGCAATTCATAATTCACAAAACACTTAAAAATAAACTATGCAACCAATGTATATTTGTAACTCACCTTTGTAGCATGAACTGCAATAAAATGTACTCAAAATAGTGCATCGTAATAGAATCTGCTCGATCAAAGTACTAATAGAACCTGTTGAAAATTGCTAGAGGTGGTCTACGTGGGAACTTTAGACGAAGAAAGGAGAATTGTAGAATGAGAATAGAAAAACAAATGAAAAATATAAAGAAAAGAGATAGAGAGGCACATGGGAGACAACCCATTAATTTCCCATCTTCCCCAACTGCATTCTTGCCGTGGGAAATAATGCCACCGAAATGGCCAAGCAAATATCCCACCGATAGAGTTGAGCCGATCTTGTTTGCTCGCGCTGTCCGAACTTTGTGCTCAGAAATAATTCCAAAAATTTACCTTTAATTATAAAAATTATTTTAAAAACGATTGTAGCGACGAAATTCTTATAAAGAAAATAAATAATGAAACACGAATTTTATTTGTGAAAAAATCGGGTTATCACAGTATATTTTGATGCCATCGAACTGGTTGGAAATCCGTAGATGGTTTCAATGTATATTTTGATTTCTTCTGGTGATTCCCTAACTATTTTTGAGGATATATGTTTCTTCTAGACAAAGGGAGATTAGGGGGAGACAGTAGAATCTGTTGGTTGGTTGTTTTGGGCAAATCAAGGAACATGGGGGGATTCATTGAGGAAAACAAGGAAAGAATCTGAACTAGCAGTAGCATTTTGCATTGAGTGCTAAATCTAGCACCAGTTACAGCTGGGCCAATGCCCAACACCAAGAGCTTTGATTCACGAGTCCCTCACTTCCCAAGATCCACTCCATATTTTTTTTACCCAACTCTCTCTCTCTCTCTCTCTCTCTGGCCTGCATGCTGTGCCGACCATACGGATCTTGTCACAAGCTCAAAAACATGATCCATACCTTTCGCTTTATAAAACTTGACGCATTTAACAGTATTGTGAAAAATCAACTCGATCTGACATTTGTGACTTAGTAATCGAATAATGTTTTTCTACTGTAAATGTAACAGATAGGATACAAAAACTACACAACGGAACATTTTATTTTGTTTGCTAAGCTAATGATGTCTGATTGACGTGATTTTTTTTCGCAGGTTTAAAACACCGAGCTCTACAAAGTGAATGATTTGCATCATGTTTTTGAGCTCTGGAAGAGATCTATAGGCCCGACACAGCTGCCTCCTATGCCTTGGGGCACAACAAGGTCCCGTCTTCTGTTGTAGGTAGAAGACGAGTAAGCACGCAGGTTCAAGTTTCATCACTAGTTAAAAACCCGTATATAACAACATTAAATATTTAGTTCAGTCGTCAATTTCATAACATGCAGTAGAGAAAATGTCGAGGTGTGCATAAGATGACTGAAAAATTCACTAATCGAAATATCAAATTTTACATGACAGTATAAATGTTTCACACATGCACGCAACAAGCTCAATTTTGTATGAAGAACTTGAGCTTGGTTTGGTTTGAGTATCAAACGCCTCTTTAAACAAGCCAAGCTCACGTTACAAGCAGAACTTATTATCTACATGGGCCTATATAGTTACGCCAAACCAAAGCTTGGTTTATTTACTAAATGAACTGAGGGAAAGAAAAAAAAAAAAGACGAACCTTGAGTTGGACGTCAATAGCTCGTTCATTTGCAACCCCTACACGAAGCCACTTGAACGTAAAAAATTGGATTAATTCGTTAGTGTAAGTAGTAAATGTTGGGAAAAAATACCGAAATCCAGAGAATATATTCCTTTGATAGATAAACATACTTATAAGTTACATAAAATAGAATAAATAAACAGATCATAGAAATAAGATACAAACGATGTTAACGAATTGAATCAAGTCCTGTGTTAGATATAGTCTTCTTAAAACAGATTTACCGTCTACCGTGGGTGTTGTAGGTCCCGTCGGCATCTGTCTCCCATAATAAAACGACTAAAACCATTACCTCCGGAACACCTCCGAAGACAGCCTTGACGAAACGTGTCTCTCTCTCTCTCTCTCTCTCTCTCTCTCTCTCTCTCTCTCTCTCTCTCACACACACACACACACACACAAAAAGGAATATCAGAATGGTATTGTATGAACTCGATCGAATTTCTGGTGTATAAACCAATTCGGTATTGTAAAGTATATAAGCATATATAGGAATGACTGATTGTGCACCTGGGTGTTTTGCACCCATCGGCCGTCCAATCATGTTTTGGATGATCCGGATACGTTCGGCAATTTTAATCACTGTGTTTTTTGTCTTGTTTTTACCGGAAGATGTTGACAAGGACAACCTAACGACTTTTGGTTGTGTTTGGTTTGGATTTTGGGTTTTGGTTTTGATAATGATTAGAGATAAAAATGAGAATAATATTTGAAAATAGAGATAATAATTAAATAATAATTGAGAAAACCGGTATTGAAACCCAAAACGAGCAAGACCAATATAATTTTGATTTATTTTTACCGGTAAAAAATCAAAACACATAAACACGATCGGACGACTGAGGGGTGCAAAACACCTGGATGCACAATGAATTTTGCCATCAACACATCATTATCGGGAATTTTCAAGCCACGGGAAATAACATCTGTAATCCGAATTCCATGAACCAGGAGGGGACCTTCCGATCGCTTTGAGAGACCCTCCGTCTTCCCCGATATCATTCACAATATTTCCAACTGTTAAATTTGCCTAGCTCCCAACAACCTATATTTATTTTTACAATATAGTACTATATGTGGGCATATGCGGGGAACCGGTAGACAGTGAGCTGCACATAATGAGCAATTAATAATTGATTCCACTGAAGAAGATCTAATTATTATAGTTTTTACCGAATCCAGACATGTCGGTGACTTTGATTTTATGCTATATTTATATGTAATTAGCATAAGCTCTCAAGTTAATTGATCTTTTTTTAATTAGTACTCCAGAAATGATGCTAACATATAATGAAATCTTATAGATTGCATCATGATCATACTATCTTTTCCAACACATTCATAATGGACTGTCTTAAATGGTTAATCATCTGTGATTTAGAAAACTAATTCTTTGGTCTTGGGACCGCACCACGTGGTGTCCCATTACTGTCTCACGGAAATATATATCACCGGTGATCCAGTCAAGGATCCCGGATTGAAGGTTTTTTGGTGTTTTGAAGATTTTAAAAGATATTTTTGCATGATCAGAGTCGTCCAATGTGTTCAAAATGTGTTTTCCAAGGAATATACAATTTTTGCGAAAACTGCTTGGATCAAGCCCTTCCCGGTATTTTGTTTTGTAGATTTCCCACATGGACCTTGGAAAACACATTTTGAACACATTGGACGGTTCGGATCATGAAAATTTAATTCGGAACTATGAGTTCCGGACTTAGGGATCCCGGACTAGATCGGGACTCATATATATATATATATATATATATATATATATATGGTGAATGAGGGTGGTGAATGAGGGTGTTCTTACTGTCTCGCAGAAATATGTGGTGAATGATGGTGTTCTCATCACTATGAGATGAATAAGTACAATTAATGTATTGTATACTAGGTGACGGTTCCCCAAGACCTCCGAATAATTACTCGAGCGATGTTAACCTCATGTCGCTACGCTCGGGATACGGATATGTGGAGCGAGAGAGAGATGGGCATACCATAAAAAGGAACCTTATCACTTCGTCTGGCTATACATTTGGGGCAAATATAGGACCCATCCAGTAGCTGTCCTGAAGATTTGAAAAAAAATAGTAAAATCTAGTAGCTGTCCTGTCCTCATCCACCTCTGTTGAAGATAACATTTCTTCCAATTTTGCTTAGAGATAACTCACTCTCTCTCTCTCTCTCTCTCTCTCTCTCTCTCTCTCTCTCTCTCTCTCTCTCTCTCTCTCTCTCTCTCTCTCTCTCTCTCTCTCTCTCTCTCTCCTTCCTTGTGTTGTAGCCCTTTGGCTATATAAACGGTAATCAACTGCCTCTTACTTTCATCATAGTTGAATATATCTCATCCACTGGCCTTTGTGTCTAGGGTTAGACAGAAGAGTGCAGCCAAGGATGACTTGCCGACGTCTCACTAGGTAATCCTTCGCGCTTTTTTTGCAGCTTCAAATGGATTTGTAGGTTAATGGAGATAAAAGAGAAGATGTTGGCAAGTTGTCTTTGGCTACATTCTTCTTTCTCCCTCCTTGTGCCGGCTTTCGGTGATACGGAAAGTTTCTTCTTAGGGTTTCCAGAGTCCAACAAGGTTCTCTGCATTTCTCTCTCACACGCTTCGCGCACACACATCTTGTTATGGAAAGCATCTGAATTGATGATTAAAATAGCATCAAGGTTTTTTTATTGATAAAAGAAGATTTATTTATAACTCGACGAAGTGTACATTGAAAAAGAAAAAAAGAAAGGAGTAATATCAAAGGAATCCAGTAAATGGAAAAACCAAATTTAATTATCATATATCACCACCATCCAGAAACAAAAATAGCGATCAAGGTTATCCTGAAATTGTATGTCTTTTTTTCGAGGAATTTAATAGATCCGTATAAAAATTCAGAATATTGTTCAGTGTGCGTTGCTTGTCATAATACGATTGTTAGGAGAAAGAATTAAACTTCATTTTTGTTAATTTGTTAGGATAAATTCAGTTGAGTATACGGCACATATGGCATGATAGTGTGGTGAGTGCAAAGAGTGCATTGAATTTTAGGGTAGCTTATAAAATTGTCTGGGGTTTGAAGTAACAAAGGGGTGCCTTCAATGGCCTTCTTGCCTTTCTCTTGCTCCATTTAGTCTTGTATCTTCGATATTTGACTAATAAATCCTTTTTTGCCGTGCAAAAAAAATATATATATGCATATTGTATAGACTAGGAGATAGAGAAACCTGCTAAATGAGTTTATGTGATTTTTACTTATTTTCCGAGCAGATTCCATAAAATTGTGCCAACCCAGTTGGGATATATCTCTTTGACAATATATGTTGCTAGTTTTCCCATTCTTAGTTGTATCTCTTGCTCGAGTTAGTGAAATTTCTTCTTGTTATAAAAAAAACATTCAACAAAATTGTGTGCTTATTATGTGAACTCTCCCACCAACAATAATCTCTGTGATTTCTTGTTTTTGGAGTTAACTCCCCAGGGTTATTAGTGTTATTATTGCTGAGTTATTAATTTTCGGTAATTGGGCTTCTTGCCCCTTATTTCCTTCTCTTCTCCCTCCTTTCCCTCGATGTACCCTCATCAAGTTCAATATATTCTCTTCTTTTGCTGATCCAACAAAAAAAATAAAAATTCTTGTTTTCGGAGTAGAGGTGATCCTAAACTTCCAAAATATTGATAAGTTATACATAATTGAAATACTCACATTTTTATGTGCATGGGACTGTTTTTGCTCTCTTAATTTCTTATTCTCAATTGGTTGGAAGAAGAAGAATATTAAGAAGAAGGATATTTCATTCAGTAGCAATTCCTGGTGGCAGATGCAGGCATGACTCAAGGATTTCAAGTTCAAGACTTCAGGAGATCTGTGGCTCAATTGTTGTTATGATTTAAGATAGTATTCTCTGGGTTCTCTAAACTTGATGTAATTTTTTGGGTAGAACCTATGAGCCCTTTGTCTGTTTTTATTCAGTGGTTGGTCTCTTGCTAACCGTTTGTTTGGGTTTTGTAGTGGCAAGTGATTGTCGAGGAGTTGTGTATCAACCTAGTTGGGATATTCTCTTACGTTGTGATGCCATTATTCTTCTTATCCCTTTAATCTTTGTAATGCTTACTGAGATTAATAAAATTACTTTTCAATGTTATAAAAAAGAAGAAGAAGAAGAAGAATATTAAGAAGAAGGTGGAGGAGGGAAGCTTCTTAAGATGATTTTTCATTTGCTATTGTGGTGTATTTCGGCCCGCTTGTGCGCACCTCAGACTAATCAATCTCTGCAACCACTTTCACAGCCGTTTTTCAAGTTTCACTCGTGAAGGTGAAGTGACCCTAAGAGTTTCGGCGAGAGTTGAACACGAAATCTTATGAGGGAGCAATCCCTAAGTCTCATGACCACCAGGCCGGATGCAATGCTTGCTGTCTTCAATCACAATGGACTTATCTCAACGGGTGCTAACTGGATTTTGGATTTTTGTTGATCGCTTGCCATAATAATGCCTTTCTTTAGTTGGAGGTCTTGTTCTTATTGGCTACTGCTATGGTTGATCGCTTCCCAACCGTGTAGTCTTTGGGCTTGACCGGTATATGATTGTTGGGCGGCTTAGGTGTCAATCTGGTTAGGATGTAACCCTCTCGTTGTAGCCCTTTTGTAACCGTTTTGCGCTTGATAATAAAATATGTTCTTTTTGCTGTTAAAAAAAATATTGCATGGCAACAGACAGCTTGCAGTTTTTTGAGGATTGTCTAAAGAGGAAATGACAAAAACTGGAGGGGAAATGTGAAAAGAAAAATAATTATCAGACATGAGAAACAAGTGACAAAAACTAGAGGGGAAATGTGAAAAGCAAAATAATTATCAGACTTGAGAAACAAGTTTTCATAACAAAACTTGAACGAAATGTTGGTGTAGCTTATTACGTACCTTGGTCACAATATTTTAGTTGGGGCGGGTGAGTTTCCATAAGGTATTTTTGACATTTTCGATATTTTTAGTATGAATAATGATACAGACACATCCTTTCAGCCACACTTTACCACAACCTCACTCACATTTGGGTGTGAGAACCACATGTGGGGACCACCCACATGCGAGTGAGGGTGTGGTAGAGTGTGGCTGAAAGGGTGTGTCTGTATCATTTTTGTTTCAGTATTAAGTTGTAGATAAAAGTGGGTGTAGTTTCTGTTAAGAGTACCATGCATGATACTTTTGTGATATGTGTCTTGAGAATGACTTACATTGGAATGCGTGAAAATACCTAAAATATCAAGATTACATAAAATACCGAAAACACCCACAATAGAAACTCAGAAAGACAAAAAATCAAATCTTGTAAGTGTAAGACGTACAAAGTTTTTCGATCCCCCTTCCTCCGCCCATGTCATACAATGTGTGGTAAATACAGGTGTTAACCTTCGTTTATTGTAGTGTAGTGTCTATCCAAATCTCTAATCCAGAACAAAGCATCCTCGCCCTTGATTTGCAAATCAGAACCATTGTTAGTGCCTAGCCGATTAATGGCCCCCACTCAGTCCTTTTTTTAATGTAATTTTGTACTTCCTTTTTAAATTGTCTTCCATAAATCATTCTCTTCTAATCAATTTTATGACTTTTGCATATCATTAATTTTATTCTCAACATTTATTCTAAAATCATAACATTCAAAATCCAAAAAGTGGCCAAAAAAACCATGCATGGGCTTATAATCATTATACGTTAGCAATTATTTAAAATTGTTACAATAGTCTTATTTCTTTCTCACTGCAAAGCCACAATGAAGCCGGGGCCACCACAACCCTTATACACCTCTGCCCATGAATGTTGATGTTGTCCTACGAATGAATATGACTCACGGGTAGCTCAAGTGGTAAATGGATAAGCTGTAAACCCTAAAATCTTAAGAGGTAGTCAGGCAACAAGAACTTCTCTTGTGAATTTTTTAATCTCACTGTAGATGACATATCTTTGACCGGACCAAAAAGAGAAGTAACCGAAGTGTCTACAAACTGGTTAGGACATCCTTGACCGCCAAACTAAAAAAAAAAATGAATGAGAGGTGTATATTGTAGACTTTAGGGGGCTCAAATTGCTTGTTAGTTAAGGTTTCGGTAAAGTTTCATAGTTTAAGCCCCCAATTATCCAAATTTGCCATTAATGATAGGAAAATTCGCTTTGTCAGTGGTTAAGATAAAACCGTTAAAAAAAAAAAAGAGAGATAAAACCGTTAAAAGACTACGTTTTTATGCCATGGTAGCCTTTTGTTTTCACAATCCTCAATTTTGGCAATTTTTATAATTTTCTTTCTGTCTTTCTTTATTTACTCTTTTACTCTCTTTTTTCAAGTTGCTAATATTTCTTATTTTAGGTAGGGTATGGTTTTAAAAGGAAGCAAGTCTAATGTACTTAATTATCGAGTTTCTCTATTTTACCTGCGAATTTTAGGTTTGCTCAAGTGGTTCACGTCTACTAGAATGCTATCTAGTTCTCACCTACTAGAATTCTATTTAGTGCTTATCTATTATTTTGCTTTGTCAAATATATGGAGAGAGAGAGAGAGAGAGAGAGAGAGAGAGAGAGAGAGAGAGTTTTCTTTTTCTTTCTTTGAAATCAAATATATGGAGAGAGAGAGGGCTATTTTTGTTGCAGTGCCAAAAAGAAATCCTTTTTGATCGGTAACATATCAAAAATTGAACAAAAGTTATATCATTTTTTTTTTAAAGGTGTTTACCCAAAAAAAAAATTATTTTTTAAAGGGGGGAAAATTTCGTTAAATTTAATTACATTAGCCCTTCTATTTTAACAACTGTCAAACAGTCATGGAGGACACTACTTTTTTCAAGAATTCATTTAATCTTTATAATTCGTTTTCAGTGATTAATAATTTATATAAAAAAAATCATGGAGGACACTACTTGGATTTCTTCGAAACTGGGTTGGGCCTAACTTCACAAGCCGAGACTATGGGCTTTTGAAGAATCACACGTGGACTTTAACATGGTCTATCACAATAGGAGAAGATGGGAAACAAAATAAGAATAAAGAAAGTGGACTGATTTGGTGAGACGAGGTGATTGGAAATTTGGAAGAGTGGGATGAAGTTTTCAAATTCGGTGGAGTTGTTTGAATTTGTAAACTTTTAGACAATAAATACCATTAATTTGTTTGAAAAATACTATCCATCTTTCCAATTTGAAGAACAAATATAAAATTAAATAATGAATATAATTTTTACTAAAGTCCCAAACATAGTCCCGTTCCGCTAATGAGCTTTTTGGCTTTTTTGAACTTTTTTAGTTGAAGTATTGTGAGGCGATGACCTGCCTTGAAAAGTGCAATACGAAAAACCTATGGGTACCGACCCATAGGTACAAAGAATGCACAAATCGTGTTTGGGGACCCACGTTTGGGTCCCACACTAGTGATCCGAACCGTTCATTCTTCTTAGAATCGTTGATTGAAATGGTGGGACTTTGGTTCGATCACTTCTAATTGTCCGATTGAGCTGAAATTTTGCTTGCCCACTCGGAAAAATGTTTTAAGAAGAATGAACGGTTTGGATCGCTCGTGTGGGACCCAAAAGTGGGTCCCCGAGCACGATCTGTGCATTTTATGTGCACTTGTATTTGTACATGTAGCAATGTCCGGTGCAATAAGCCAAAAAGCCTCCTAACTTCTTTGTTTTTCCCTTCGTTTATGGTTAAGAAAAATAAATTATTTACACAGCCGGTGGAAAATATGAGCTCCATTGTGTGTTAATTGTTTATCTGAACCGTTCATCTTGTCAGACCCACAAAGTAGTTCATCTATTTAAAAAATTAGGTTGATTGGACATCGATATGTATATTAAATTTTGAATTTTGTTATGTAAAATGGACGATCATGTAGGAGTAAGGATTCAAGATTATGAGGTACCACACAGTGATCATTTTAGGTATTCAAATTCTATTATTAGCAAAGATGAAGAGATTACTGACTCATATGATCTAGGTGGGATGACTTAAGTGTAGAAGCGCTACTGTTATACTATGGGACAAGATATTAAAAAATAAAAAGGAAAATTCTATAAAACTACTATAAGACCAGTGATGTTTTACGAGACAGAATGTTGACCTAACAAGAAACAACGGTGGATGTAGCTGAAATGAGAATGTTGAGATGGATGTGTGTGGTAAGACTAGAAGAGACTTGATTAGAGAAATGAAACTGTTAATGAGATGTTAAATGTGGCACCTATAGAGAAGAGTTGAGAAAAAATAGACTAAAGTTGTTTGGACATCTATATCATATACCTATAGATGCAGTAGTTAAGAGAGCTGTTAGGAGAGTTTTGGGTAGTAACATTATGAGGAGAGGAAGACTCAAATTGACATTAGATACTATAGTGCGCAAAGATATGAGTCTACTAAGTTTAAGGAAGCAGGTAGCCCTTGAAAGACCTCAATCGATAAAATGAATTCATGTAGCCGACCCCAATTGATTGAGACATAAACTTTGGTTTGGTTTGGTTATTTAAATGGATGGTCATAGACAGTATAATTTTAGAAATAATTATTGACACGATCAGATCGTCCATTATATGAACCAAAATTTAAATTTTGATATGTTTATTGATGTTCAATCAAGTTAATTTTTTTTGATAAATACGCTACTCTGTCGGCCCTACAAGAAGAATGATTCAGATTACAACAATCAAAGCATGGTGTGACCCACAACAGCGGTGCTGTAAAAGTGGACTTTTCGCCCAAAGGTAAGGAATTTATTCTCATGGTTAAAATGCTTACCAAGTATGACATCATGGAAAGAAAACAAACGAGTGATTATTCAATGCTCTTAAGTCTCGAAACATCGTCAAACACAGGGCCGGCTCTGGGCTAAGGCCCAATAGGCCGGCGTCTTAGGCCCCCCAAAAAATGAAAAAAAAAAAAAAAGGGGCCCCTAATCATTTTTAGGACCAAGTACATAAGCCCAGTTTTTTTTTTTTTTTTTGGCATAGAAGCCCATTTTAAAACCCAAACAACTACTCACTCAATTAATGGCCAAGGGGGCCAAAGGCCCAATTTGGGATTGTTATTAGCGTCCAGAACAAAGAAAAAAAAAGAGACAAAAAGGAAAAAAATGAGAGACAAAAAGTGTAGATCCTGATCATGATTCACCGAGCCCAGAGGCCCCATTAGGCTTACAACGACAACATTAAAGGTGAAATCTCTCCTCCCACTCTCTCTCTCTCTCTCTCTCTCAGAGCTTAGTGAGCTTGTATCTCATATATATAGTCATATTCTTTTTGACACCAACGAAAAAAGTTGGAAGAACTAGGGTATCGAAAAAGTGTAATTCGGGTGGTGGATTGCTCGTGATTTTAAATTGGGTTTAGGTTTTTTATCTCATCAACTAATGTATATATGGATATACGTATAGTTGGTGCGATCGATTCCTTGCAGTTTCGTAGAAAAACACCAAAAATTTGCTCAAATTGTTTTCTTCCCCAAATGTCACCGACAAAAGGAACGAGCAATTTTCCCTCCCTGTATCTCATATTCTTATTAGTTTGAAAGTTTCATTGGTCACGGCTTTCATTCTGCTGCTTTTTTGCTGTCAACTTAAGTGGTTCAGGCTTGTTACAGGCCATTTTTTTGAAACGCTTTCTGCAAGAAGAGTAATGTTTAAGTGATGATGGTGGGCGATGTTTTTTATTCATGTAAGATACTGTAGTTTTTTTGGGGGATTTTTTTGTTAAATACATGCATGTAATTTTGAAACGGTGTTTAACGACTTTTATTTAGCTTCGCTAGCATTTTTAAGGGCCTTCATTTTTAACGTTCGTCTTAGGCCCTTGAAATGTCAGGGCCGGCCTTAGTCAAACAGTATATCAAAACCTTTTTTCACCGCACGTTGGGAATCACATCTTCCGTGGGGGTCCTGTTGGAGTCGTATGAAAGTGTGTTTTTCGGATAAAATTTGAAATATCAAATTCCCAACATTCACCAAATACTGTAAATTCAAGAGTGGTTTTATTTTAAAAGTATTGTTACGATCTTTTTAAATGGCCAGATTGCACGTCGAAGCCTCCTCTCTCTTTACGCAGTCACTTTCGTTGTTTGTTTCTTCCATCCATCTGTTCGAGTGCCATTGAGGCCATCTGTCCCTTCTTCCTCCTCTTCTTCCTCTTCCATGATTGATCAATTTTATCAACTTGACATGCATGCGTGTTCCACGGTGGTTGATCACCACCTCATCTTCATTGCCCCACCCCACATCCACTGGGAACAAAAAACGCCTCCCTCTTTCACTACCCACCCTAGCAAGAAAAACTCGGGTACCGAGAGGGTACCACGTGGTACCCTCGGCACGTTCGGGTTGTCCAATGTGTATATGGATGGTCTGGATTTCGAAAGAGGAAGAGGAGAGAGAGTGTTTTACTCCAGACCGCCCAACACATTTTTGGACGGCTCGGATGTGCTAAATGGGCACCACTTCAGCTCATACCCTATTTGCACCCAAGTTTTTCTCCAGGATAATCCTACGGGTACAGAGGGCTTGGTACAGAAAATGTACCGAGCCTTCTCGGGGACCCACTTTTGGGTCCCACACGAGTGATCCGAACCATTCATTGTTCTTAAAACATTTTTCCGAGGGACCGCACAAAAAATCAGCTCAATCGGACGGTTAAAAGTGCTTGAACCAAAGTCCCACCGTTGTCGGATCACTCGTGTGGGACCCAAAAGTGGGCCCCCGAGAAGGCTCGGTACATTTTTTGTACCAAGCCCTCTGTACCCCCAGCAGGGTCCTTTTCTCCGGAACCTGGGGGGGTGCTGTGCATCCCAATGCACAGCACCATGCTGTGCAGCCTCACGGCGCCGTCGCGCCGGCATTTTTTTGACGATCGGAGACGTTCACCGCGTAGACCTCGTCGAATACTACAAGTCTGCCAAAGATCAACTCGATCAGATATCATTAAGTGCCTCATCGGCACACAAATAACATGAAAAAGTGGTTTTGATCCAGTGTTTGTGTCCATTTGTGTTCCACTTGTTTTCAAAGTATTTGTGTTCCGATGACGTACTTAAAGATATCCGATCAAATTGATTTTTTCTACACTTGTAGTATTCGACGAGGTCTACGTGGTGAATGTCTCCGATCATCAAAAAAATGCCGGTGCGGTCGGCCGGCCGTGGGGCTGCACAGCACGGTGCTGTGCATCCCATGCACAGCACCTCCCCTAAGTCCCTTTTCTCCACCCTAGCTGGTAAAGAAACTCACGACTACCGGCTACCGCCATTCGATTGATAGCTCTAAAACATGTATTCAAAATCTATTAGTATTGTATTATATTCTTTTTAATACAATACACTCCGAGTTGAAACACGATCATCTATTGTTAGTTTTTTTTTGCGAGGTGGTTTTTTGGTTTTTCCGTTTTGTCTTTATTCAATTTTTTTTTGCATTTGTTAGTTTTGCGTCAAGTTTTCTTGGTTTATGGATTAAATCTCAATCCAAAAAATATAAAATTATGGCAAAACTAATTTTTTTAATAAAGCAAACTTAAACCAATAAATTAGTTTATTTTGGTTTATTTTCGAAACTTTATTCAAAAATTATTACTTTCACCATAATTTTAATACTTTTTTGGATTCGTCTCGTCCAGACGAATCCATAAACCACAAAAACTTGACGCAAAACTAAAAAATGCAAAAAATATTTTGAATAAAGACAAAACGAAAAAACCAAAAAAACAGTTTTTGGTTTTTTTGCCAAAACCTAAGTATCGACAGTCACAGAGGTCGCCATATTCTTGTATTCTTGTCAACCTTACGAGGACGCAACATATATGCATGTATGGGAGGCTTGCCGATTAGTTTTTAGGCGGGCACAATGAGAACACTGGAGGGACACTATGTGGTTAAGGCCAGTAACATGTTATCAAACGACTCACAAACAACACGAGCCACTCATGTTCGCAAACAACACGAGCCACTCATTTAATGGGAGAACCATGTAGGCAAACGACACATTATACTCTGAAATGACCTAATCTGAAGTCCAGACATGGGAGAACCACGTAGGCAAACGACACATGATACTCTAAAATGACCTAATCTGAAGTCCAGACACAAGTATGTTCGAAACTGCCATATGCAAAAGGGACCATATGAGGATATAAGAAAATTAACCTTACAGTCTCCTGAGAGAAGGATATAACACAAGCCACTGGCGGCTCCACCCTATGGGGTGGATGGTTACATGACCACCCTAAAAAAAAAATTGTACTAATAATATATGCAAAAATTTGTACAAATTTTAGGTTAGTTCATGTTTTGAACACCCAGCCGAAATATGAACGAACACCCAGTGCAAAATTAAATGAACACCCACTAACAAATCAGTCTACTTTGAACAACCTAAATTACATCCCGTTATAGCACAATCATTGGTGGCACAACATATAAGAAAATGTGGTCAATTGAACACGTTTTTTTATTGGTATCGTTTTGGTGTAGTTTTTCTTAGAGCAGATAATCCAAAAATAAAAAACATATGTTTATAAAGATCCGTGCAAACGTATTCGCTACATAATTTCCTAAAAAAAATAAGCATATTTATACTCCTGTTTGATTTTGCTTTGGTAAAAATATAAAAAAAACTGAAAACAACTACAACGTTTTACGTGTTTTTGTATTTTTGAGGTCGCATTATACACACTAGTATATGAAATTTTGTGAAGATACGACTGATTGGTTAAGCTAGTAGAGTTAAAGGTAATTTCTGAACACCCTGTTGAAAATTCTTGGAACCGCCACTGACACAAGCCTCAAATCAAAGACAAGAACAAGCATCTACAGCCACAATAAGTTGTAACCAGTTGATTCAAAATGACTTTACAAACAGCTAAAAAGAACGACGAAACGTTACACAGCCAATAGCTCTCTCCTATAAGGTGTCCCCAGCACTTCGCAGGCTTGGATCCAAACAAAAATAAATCCAAAAGCCTTCAACTCAACTGGGGATCAAATACATACATTTGACATACAGATCCTAAGTAGCACTAACATTTTGTACAGGTAACAGCGATAAACACCAAAGATATCTGTACAATAGAAAATGGAAAGACAACGACGCCTATCACAATAGGAGAAGATGGGAAACAAATTAAAGAACAAAGAAAGTGGACTGATTTTGTGAGATGAGGTGATTGGAAATTTGGAAGAATGGGATTTTTTATTTTTTATTTTTGATAAAATCGTCAATCTCATAAATCCAAGGGCTCGAAGGCTTAAAAATGTCCGCAGACAGTACAAGGATTCCACAATGATTCCACAGGAAAATACAGGAATAAGTTCCATATTACCAAAACCTAGACTAAAATCACGGCATAACTGAAAAATAGAACCGGTCAAAAGGCACACTTTACAAAAGTAGAACTATCCATTCTAATAGGCGTAGTCCCCGTCCAAGATTTGGCAGCCGAGATTGACAAGGGAAGTCCCAAACTCTCAAACTAGAGAATTTTCAAATTCGGTGGAGTTGTTTGAATTTGAAGAGTGGGGGCTGGACATACAAAATCCAATGTTAAAACAAATAAATTTAAAAGAGTGAGTCTGCATACTTCAAACATGATACAAAACAAAAAATACTATTAATTTACGTAAGATAGAAAGTTCAAGCATAAAGGAAGAGAAAAGTAAACTCTTAGACAATAAATACCATTAATTTGTTTGAAAAATACTATCCATGCATCTTTCCAGTTTGAAGAATAAATAATAATATTAAATAATGAAAATAATTTTTGAGATAATTACTTAATAAAGTTAGAATATTCCCGTTCCGCTAAAGGGCTTTTTGGCTTTTTTTAACTTTTGTAGTTGACGTATTGTGAGACAATGATCTGCCTCGAAAAAAAGCAATAAGCCAAAAAGCCTCTTAGCTTCTTGTTTTTCCCTTTGTTTATGGTTAAGAAGAATAAATTATTCACACCGCGGACAGAAAAAATCGCTTTTCCACCACGCCACTATGAGCTCCATTGTGAAATTGTTGATCTAGACCTTTTATCTTATCAAACCGCAAAGTAGTTCATATATTTAAAAATCAGTTTGATTGGACATCGATTTGTTAAATTTTGAATTTTGTTTTGTAAAATAGACGGTCATGTAGTAGTAAGGATTCAAGATTACGAGGTACCACATAGTGATCATTTTAGGTATTTAGGTTATATTATTAGCAAAGATGATGAGATTTACTAACTCATACGATCCGGGTTGGGTGATTTAAGTGTAGAAGTGCTACTGGTGTACTATGGGACAAGATGATACTCAAAAATAAAAAAGAAAATTCTATAGAATTACCATAAGACCAGCGATGTTTTACGAGACGGAATGCCGACCTATCAAGAAACAACAGTGAATGTAGCTGAAATGAAAATATTGAGATGGATGTGTGTGGTAAGACTAGAAGAGACTTGAATAGAATGGAACTGTTAATGAGATGTGGCACCTATAGAGGAGAAGTTGAGAGAAAATAGACTAAAGTGGTTTGAATAGCTATATCGTAGTAGATGCAGTAGTTAAGAGAGTTGTTACAAAAGTTTTGGGTAGTAACATTACGGGGAGGAGAAGACCCAAATTGACATTAGATACTGTAGTGCGCAAAGATACGAGTCTACTAATTTTAAGGAAGCAGGTAGCCCTTGAAAGAGCTCAATAGATAAAATGGATTCATGTAGCTGACCCCAATTGATTGTAACGTACATAAAGCTTGGTTTGGTTTGGTTTTTTAAATGGACGGTCATAGACAATATAATTTTAAAAGTAATTATTGACAGGATCAGACCGTCCATTATATGAACCAAAATTGAAATTTTGATATATTTATTGATGTCCGATCAAGCCAATTTTTTTGTATAGATACACTACTATGTGGGCCCTACAAGATGAACAATTCAGATTACAACAATCAAAGCATGGTGTGGCCCACAATAGCAGTGGTGGAAAAGTGGACTTTTCGTCCGAAGGTAAAGAATTTATTGTCATGTTTAAGATGCTTATGTCCAAGTATTATGGGCTCCTTTGGCAAAAAAGTGTAGAAGTGGTTTTTTGGTTTTCGACTTTCGTTTTGTCTTTATTCAAAAAAAATTTACATTTATGGATTCGTCTCGACGAGACGAATCCAACAAATATAAAATTATGGTCAAAAGTAATATTTTTTTAATAAAGCCGAAAATAAACCAGTTTATTGGTTTAATTTTGGCTTTATTAAAAAAAAATTAGTTTCGACCATAATTTTATACTTTTTGGATTTGTCTCGTCGAGACGAATTCATAAACCACGAAAACTTGACGTGAAACTAACAAATGTAATATTTTTTTGAATAAAGACAACGAAAAAACCAAAACCTTTGTTCGCCACACGGTGGGAATCACGTCCTTTGTGGGGTCTCGGTGTAGTCATATGAAAGAGTGATTTTCGGGAGAAGGGGGTGATGCATTTTAGTTTGTAAGGGCATCCTTATCAGGATACCTAAATTAACCTTTAACCAAATGTACGAGAGCTAAACCCCCCAAAACCCTCCAAAATTAGCCGAACCAAACAAATAATCAAATTTGTTTTTGCTGCAGTGGCTACTCAAATTTGGTGCGGCACTGTTCACACACAGAAGGCATTGTTCACGCACTGTTTACTTTATTATTATTATTTTTGGAGAGTAGGAGTAGAAAAAAAGAATAATTTAATATAGTGAAGTTATAATAGAGAGTCTGATTTTGTGAGTTTTTTAATAAGTGACTTGCTAAATTATAAAATGTATTTTTGGGGTTAAATTTGGTGTTTTTTTTTGTGCGGTTGATAATGATGCTCTAAGAGCATTTCCAACCCAATTGTTCATTTCGCAGGATCAAAATGTCATTATTTAAAAGTAAATTTGAAGAATTTTAACAATGTTATTATTCACTCATACTCCAACTCTTGATGCTAAATACATTATCATCTAATCACAACTCAATCCACAACCCTTTGTATACACGTGAGGTCCACACACAATTATGAGGTGAGCTCCACGAGTATGTGAAGGGTTGTGGTTGGATGGTTGTGTATCTAGTATATTTGTTATTCTCTATATCTATCGTCATTTTTCAAAAACAACACACTCAAAACTCAATCATCCCTCATTTCTTCTTTTTTTTCCCAAAATTTGAAATATCAAATTCCCAACATTCACCAAATACTGTAAATTCAAGAGTGATTTTATTTTAAAAGTATTGTTACGATCTTTTTAAATGGCCAGATTGCACGTCGAAGCCTCCTCTCTCTTTACGCAGTCACTTTCGTTGTTTGTTTCTTCCATCCATCTGTTCGAGTGCCATTGAGGCCATCTGTCCCTTCTTCCTCCTCTTCTTCCTCTTCCATGATTGATCAATTTTATCAACTTGACATGCATGCGTGTTCCACGGTGGTTGATCACCACCTCATCTTCATTGCCCCACCCCACATCCACTGGGAACGAAAAACGCCTCCCTCTTTCACTACCCACCCTAGCAAGAAAAACTCGGGTACCGAGAGGGTACCACGTGGTACCCTTGGCACGTTCGGGTTGTCCATTGTGTATTTGGATGGTCTGGATTTCGAAAGAGGAAGAGGAGAGAGAGTGGGGTGAGAGAGTGTTTTACTCCAGATCGCCCAACACATTTTTGGACAGTTCGAATGTGCTAAATGGGCACCACTTCAGCTCCTACCCTACTTGCACCCAAATTTTTCGCCATTCGAATGATAGCTCTAAAACATGTATTCAAAATCTATTGGCTACTCAGAAGAAGCAGCCGCAGCAGCTGCTGCTATTATATTCTTTTTAATGCAATACACTCCGAGTTGAAACACGATCATCTTTATGGGAGGCTTGCCGATTAGTTTTTAGGCGGGCACAATGAGAACACGGGAGGGACACTATGAGGTTAAGGCCAGTAACATGTTATCAAACGACTCACTCATATAACTAGAGTAACATGTTAGCAAACAACACGAGCCACTCATTTAATGGGAGAACCATGTAGGCAAACGACATATGATACTCTTAAATGACCTAATCTGAAGTCCAGACATGGGAGAACCACGTAGGCAAACGACACATGATACTCTTAAATGACCTAATCTGAAGTCCAGACACAAGTATGTTCGAAACTGCCATATGCAAAAGGGACAAGTGATATGAGGATATAAGAAAATTAATCTTACAGTCTCCTGAGAGAAAATTAAACTGACACAAGTGATATGAGGATATAAGAAAATTAATCTTACAGTCTCCTGAGAGAAGGATATAACACAAGCCTCAAATCAAAAACAAGAACAAGCATCTACTGCCACAATAAGTTGTAACCAGTTGATTCAAAATGACTTTACAAACAGCTAAAAAGAACGACGAAACATTACACAGCCAATAGCTCTCTCCTATAAGGTGTCCCCAGCACTTCGCAGGCTTGGATCCAAACAAAAATAAATCCAAAAGCCTTCAACTCAACTGGGGATCAAATACATACATTTGACATACAGATCCTAAGTAGCACTAACATTTTGTACAGTTAACAGCGATAAACACCAAAGATATCTGTACAATAGAAAAAGGAAAGACAATGACGCCTCCAGTGGAGTCCTCTCCCGACTATCTTCCTGATGTGACCAAGTTTTTACCCTCTTGAGCTGCATTTGAACCAGTTGCCAATGAAAGAGGAAGAGGAAGAGGTAGTGGAGGCCCTCCCTTTGAATGAGAAGGCGACATTTGAAGTGGTGATGTTTCTGCAAGGAGCGTCTCTTCTTGGGCAGTCACAGGCATTGGTTCCTTTGGCTTTGGTGTGAAATCAAAAGAGAGATCTTTGTTGGCAGCTAGCGCTAGCAGTTCTTTCTCCTCTAGCCCATTTGGTGGTTCCAGGCTGCAACGATCTGTGTTGTGCTTTGCCAATGCATCTCTGAATTTCTTGATCTGTGAAATCAACACAATTTCAGCAATGGTTCAGAATGCAAATACCAAAATTGCAACGAGCAAAGCAAGCCCATGGGATTCTCATCAATTTCATAGGGTATGGTTTTGAGAGTTATTCAGCACATCTACACAAGGATCATAGATTAATAGTGCAGCAATAGGTGAACCAAGAGTCTAATAATAACTGTTATTGTCTGAGATTAGAGAACAATGATTTTGCATCAACTTGAAACTCCTAAAGCAAGAAAAACCTAAACAACAGTATGCAGGGCACACTAAGTTAAATCCAGTTATAAGTGGAACACAAACCAGGGGTTGCACCAGGGTCCCCCAACTCCTCCCTCTGCTCAGATTGGTTTGGTTACCCTTTGCAGCAGAGGGAGTTCGGGGACCTGTTGGCCTGGTAATGAAAACATAAGTACTTAATATCTCTACATATTGTACCAATTTTATATGCAAATTTCAAGGGGAAGAAAGTATAAGGGTTAAGAAGGGAGGAACATGAGATCTAACCGTGGCATTAGTGCAGCTAAAGCTACAAAGCCGACCATGAGCACCTCTGTAGAAACGGAAAAAGGGAAGAACATGAACATTGAGTGAGTAGCACATGGATTTGTGCTCCTCATAATTCACCTGCAGAAACTGCACATCTGGGTTCATCTCTGCAATTTGACATATCTGCAGGTTCAAGGACAATAACGACACATTCAGATTCATATACTATGTGAGGCTTCGTATAAAAAACGAAACATAATGGGTTGTCGGGTGAGATTTGGTGAGAAACCAAACGAACCAAAAAAAATTCATCTTTTTCCTATATTTCTCATATTTTCTCACCATTCTCATCTCTTTCAATAACGCAAATAAGTGAAAGATTCTCCTTTTCTATTCTTTTTTCTCACCCTTTCTCACTATCCAAAGGGGCTGTTAGATAAACATCTTTCTGAAATAAACTAACACTTCTTGCTTGCTCAGATCAAGAAATCTAATTGAGACATCATTATGTATATCTAAAAATGCAAAGATAATTAAAGGATTGGTGACCTTGGGATGAAGGGCTTTGCAACCACCGCAGCCAGGTGAGAAGAACTCAACAACCACCAGTTTGTCCCCTGCGTTCAACAAGGATTCCACAAGATCTCCGGCACCTTCAATTTCTTTCATGTTGGGTTGAAGCCCTTTCTCCCACCATTTTTGAGCTTTCCCAATAAGTCCTGTGGTCATCTGTGCAAAATATCCACAACTCAATTACCATTTACTCAAACTCTGTCGATAAGGAAAAAACTCAATATGATAAATTGATCTCATAATTATTAAAAACACAACTGGTGTCGAAAGAAATTAACCCCATAAACCCAAATTTCTTGGCATCAAGAGAGAATAAGCCAAACCGAACCGAGACTAGAGTCCCAATCAATTCAATTTGGGTCTCCTACATGCTACACAAATTCATTGCTTCCATTTGGTTCTGTTAAGGGCATCGTGTACGGAAAATATATTTTTATGCATAGCTTTCCCAAACCCCCAATATATATGTATATATATATGATCAATACACATCAATTGAACACACGAGGTCTGGAAAAAAAATAGGGCAACAGGAAGAATAGAAGAGGTAACAAACCTGTGCATAGAGAGGAGAAGGAAAAGAAATTCTGGTATTCACTTTCTTGGGTATGCCTTGAAGAAGATAACTGCGGCCTTGAAAATCATCGTCGGACGGTGAAGATGATCGGATGGAAAGAGACGGAAACCCAATTCCAGAAGAAACCATGGTTAATGATTTCGTTGGAAACAAAGAGACCCCATGATTGTGATGTTGAATCGAAGAAGAAGAAGAGGACGAGAACATGAAAGTCTTGTTCATCATAGCCTCCGCCATTTTCAATTCCATTGCTCTACACAAACCCTATCAAAAAGCAAATTTTTTTTTTTTTGTAACGCCTAATTCTCCTCCTGTTCTCGCCTGTTTTAGAAATCAAGGGCGTCGAAACGACACGAAATTTGTGGATCGATCCAGGACCCTTCTGGGAAAAACTACAGATGGGTTTGTATCTTTTCACAAGGAAATCTTGAAAGATGAGTTGCTTGCTTCCCGTTCAAAAAGAGACTCGAAAAGAGAAAAAGGTTACCACAAGAAAACTTAAAGAAGAAGAAATGAAAATAAATAGGTCATGTTAACGGGTGCCATAGTGCACTCGTTAAAGTACAAAAAGTCTGGATCTCATTTCTAAAAAAAATATATTTTAAAAGTGTGGATCTCATTTTAAAAATATATTTTAAAAATATTTTGTACGTTAAAAAGACACTTTAGAATTTGATGTATTTTAAATAATTATAATTTTATTTTAAAATCCACTATTTTTTATACTTTTTTTGGTCTTTTTTTGGAGTGGATAAGATTGGTACATCCGAAGATTTTTTCTGGTTTCTGTAAATACTTCCTCTGTCCCTTAATTTTGATCCACCCTGTAAGACGTGTATTTTTTTTTTTTTTTTTTTGCACCAAATTAAAGAGCACAATGAACCTTTAATTTGGTACAAAGAGTTTACAAATACTATGAAAATACATTTTATTTGAATTTGAAAATTTAAGTTGTCTTGTAGTGGACCAAAATTAAAGAGTACACAATTTATTTACTTTTTTATTAGAAAATATCCACTTATAATTTGTCTGGTCCGTTGGATTGAAATGCGAAGCTATGTGGATCTAACGATTGTAACTGTCCAACTGCCAAATAAACGTCCACTATTTATTTACTTTTTTGGTCCACAGTTTTGGCTTGGAGTGGATAAGATTGGTATATCCGAATCCGATTTTTTCTGGTTTCTGTGGGAGACAGAGGGATGGCACGTGAACCTCCCACCTTTCACCACGTAGCACCATTGACGTCCTGGTTTTTTTCTTTTTTCGGTTTCTTTCGGATAATGTTCGTTTTTTTGGACGCTCCTACGCGTACATTACGTGTGGAACAGAAAGTGTATCTGACTGGTTTGGGTACTCACTTATGGGTCTTACACGAAGATTACAGTCGTCTATTTATTTTAGAATAATTTTCCGAGAGACTTACGATAAATCAGTTCAATCGAACATTCATAAATATTTGATCCAAAGTCCTTTCGTTTCATTCAACTATGCTCTGTTCGCGTAGCAGTGTCCAAGTTTTGTTTACGTGTTTTGCAGCCTCTGCAAACCACTGAGTACACTGCCGACAAAGCAAATTGTTTTGCCCCCCGCCCTGACACCTCCCCCTGGCCCCACCCACTGACATTTTTTTAGATTTTTTTACCGTTCTTCCTTTAATTATTTTCCTTTAATTATTTTATTTTATTATTATTTATATTATTTTATTTATATATTATTTTATTTATTTAATTATTTATTTATTTATATTTTTTATTTCTTTTTTTTTTTTTATCTTTTTAATTTATCTCTTTTATTAATATTTTTTTCTTTTTTATCTTTTTAATATGCTCTAATAGCTTGTTTCTCTTAATTAATTATTTAATATCTTGTTTCTCTAATATCTTTTAATTCTCTTTCTTTATATATATCTTAATTCATTTATTTAATTATTTATTTATCTTGTTTCTTTTTCTCTTTTATTTATTTAATATTGTTTATTTACCTCTTTTTATTAATTATTTAATCTTATTTATTTTATTCGTATATTCAGATTATTTCTTATCTTCTTATCTTCAATCACAATCACTCAGATTTTCTTCTTATCTTTTTATCTTTATTTATAACCACTCATTCAGATTTTTTTTTCTTACCTTCTTATCTATTTATACTACTTCATTCTTCTACTACTTCACACCTTCTTTTCCTCATTCTCCCACTACTTCATACCTACATTCACAGAACATCTCCCACTATTTTTCTTTCTATTTTTGTAATTCATCGAAGAACATTATGGATGACTATTTCTATTCAGATGGTTGGTCATTTGAGAATGATGTTCCCAGTGAGGAGGACATCT
This sequence comes from Vaccinium myrtillus, assembly GCA_016920895.1. Lineage (NCBI taxonomy): Eukaryota > Viridiplantae > Streptophyta > Magnoliopsida > Ericales > Ericaceae > Vaccinium > Vaccinium myrtillus. Next base: position 12,429,332 of record CM029270.1, on the reverse strand, counting down.
CCTATAGCAGTCGCGATTATACAGCCAAATTTAGTACTGATCAGGTTAGTTATTTCCGTTCTTCTTAAGCATATTCGTCATTTATTTTGAAAGTGGATAAAATATGGTAAGACTGGATAATGTTTTACTTATACATATTCGTTTATTTTATTTTATTTATAAATTTTTTAAAGTAGAGAAGATATGTTAGTTTGGGTGCGGAGAGTTGGTCTCGAAAATGGTATTGTGGTGGTTATTAATAAATCTGCTAATTTAAAAAGCTGCAAGTTGTCGAGGTGCGTTCTTGGTTGAGAGAGGAGGAAAGTACAAACCGCGCCGTAGGGTTGAAAAGCAAACCTTGCATAGGAATATTGGGACTAAAAAATGTGATTCTCCATTTGAGTTGCGAGGTATACCAATACCTTCAGACGGTGCCAAGTGTGGTTTAAGTGTTTCATGTGGTTTACATAACCATGAACCAGCAGAAAATATTGAGGGCCATGAGTACCCATCAAGGCTAAAACCAATGGAGAAACAATTTGTGGTCGACATGGCCAACAACACCGCACCTCGTGAAATTCTTAGTATTTTGAAGCAAAAAGACCCGTCAAACACTACGGGAATTAAAAACATTTACAACGCTATTTTCACAAACAAGGAAGCCAAACGGGGCGGTCTAACTGCTACTCAGTATGTCTTAGACCAATTAATTAAGAAAGGATACCTCCATGACTTCGTCTTTCCAGCAGAAGTGGGTAGCCATGTGCGAGGAGTATAGCCAATATCTACATGTCATAACTTATCTTGTGGATACATGGTTAAGGCCGTACAAAGAGCGGTTTATTACAGCATGGACAGACACATGTATGCGCCTCGGAAGCAATTCAAGTCAAGGGGATACCACCATGTCATCGCTCCAAACATCTTTTGACCGCATAGATAATATGTTGAGAAATTAGTTTGGGGAAATTAAGAAGTCGTTCGAGAAATCTCTCAACATTCCACGCCACAAAATATTACATGACAACATTTTTGATCAAATAAGGTGTCGCATTTCATTATATGCAACGGAGTTGGTTGATTTTCAGCTACAATCCGCCGCAGACGCCTACCCCCTCCCAGGCGACTCTTGCGGCTATTCAATCAAAACAACTCACGAATTGTCATGCACGCACGATCTTGCATGTTACCGTTCCCTTTCCATTCCAATTCCGCTATCCAGTATCCACGTTCATTGGAGTAGGCTCTCTATGCACGCGAACGAGTTTAATGACGAAGTAGAACAACCCGACGGGACATCTCATGTGGTTGACATATTTACAGGTGATGGATCCATGTATGCGAAAACATATGATAGTCAGAATTGTTGATATGACGGATCCATCTCACAGCAGTGTTCGATCCTCATCGTACAACACAGAACATAGAGGTCGACCTGCGGGAAAAGCTGAGCAGAGTGGATGGCGCATACCTTATTGTACAGAAACATCTACTTCATCATCTAAGGCTGCATCTACATTGAGAGGGAGAGGGAAAGGGAGAGGGAGAGGGAGAGGGAGGAGGTTGACTACATTCAGCATTTACCTGGGGCATTTCAGCAGTATATGTCCCACACTAAAGATGTCAAAGTTGATGGTCATTGTGGATTCAAGGAGATAGCCGCGCAAATCTATGACACTGAGGAGGGCTGAGCTCAAGTACGACATGATCTTATTCATGAAATTCGTCAGAATAGAGATCTCTACAATGCAGTTTATCCGCAACAAAATATGGCAGATGAGGTACTGTAGTCCTAGCTATTTCCTACCTGCGGCTCCAGAGGAAAATTGGATGGACTGTATGAGTTTGGGGGTAGTCATCACATCACGGTACAACATTGTAATACACACATTTGACGAGAATGTTGTAGGTTGTTTTACTCACTTGCCCTTGAGATCCCCTCCAGTTCCAGTCCGACAGCGCAAAGAAATAGCTATTGCCCGTATTAACAATCACTTCGTGTAACTTTTTTTGCGTCCTTATCACCCTGTACCACCCATCCCAATATGGTGGTGGCAGAATGCGTCGGATGAAGCTAAAGGATGAGCTTTTACTTATAACACATGTGTTAATTTGTGGTTCGACATACTGGGCGTCATGCCGGGACCACAATTTGGAGGCAATATTGATTAGGGCTGAACATTGTCAACTTGATTGTAATATTTATTTACTTTTAAATGTGATTGTAATATTATTCACTTTTAGAAGTTTTTTTTAGTTTTTATTCATTGTTAAGACAAATTACTTAACTAATTAAAAAAATATAAAGTTTCTAAATATAAAGTCAAAATTTAAATGTAAATGTAAAAAAATAATTTACTTGCAAATATAATTTGAGTAAACCAAATTAAATACGTAATTAAATAAATAACGAGTAAAGTAATTGTGTCGGAAAAAAAAAAAAGGGGCAATTGCTAATTGGGTCGGGGTTTAAAGGGGGAGGGAAATTGGGGTGGGGTCGGAAAAAGTGGGGCGTGTCCGTGGGGTGCGAAGCACCTCTCCCGACAAAACAATTCATTAACGTCCATTCAAGCTTCACCCTTTTTGTACGTAAAAAAGTGTAAGTAGTTGAAACTTGAAACCGGCAATTACACTAGTAAAAAGAAAAGGAAAATGATAATGTGTATTCAATAGACACATTAAGATTGAAAAAGTAGATTACAATGTGTGAAAAATGTATAGAAATATGTGAAAGTGTATTAAAAAGTAAAAAGATATATTGAAGTGTGTGTTTTCTTTGTTTGTTTGTGTGCTAATTTTGTGCTATTGGACACGTTAGCAAGACCCAAAAGAATCTTTTCAAAAAAAAAAAGACCCAAAAGAAAATTTTACAAGTCAACTAGCTATGTTTTTATTTTGTTCTCCAATCATTGCGTCAATTTTTTTAGGGAATTGATATCGGCACCTCACTTTTCTCTATTGTCACTCTTTTTTTTTTGTCCCTATACTTAAAGTGCAATGGTAATTTTACCTAATAAGACAAAAAAAAGAGTGTCAATAAAGAAAAGTGGAGTGCCAATATCAATTCTATTTTTTTAATCTAATAGATCAATAAAGTATAATGTTATAGAACGCATTAAACAATATAGTAATATATTTTGGGGAGTGATTTGCACACCCCCAAATTGTTATCCACACCCTCTTTTTGTCTTCTAGTAAAAAAAATTTGTGTAATAATTTTACTAAAAGACAAAAAGGAGGTGTAAATAACAATTTGGGGGTATGAATATCAATTACCTATATTTTTATCTTACTTAATATAAATGCTCTCAAAATGCACTCGAAGTCAATCCTTTCAAAAATTGACGCTTGCATGCTCTGCTCTCTCATTCGCCCCCGTTCATGCTCATACTTTGTGTGACTTAACAGTCGATTAGTCAACTGTGATGCATCCAGAATGAAGAATACTTTTTAATCATGACTTTAAAAAAAATCAATACAACTCAGACGAGGTTTTCAGTTCCTCTATACCGAGTAAAAAAGCACTTATCAATATGATCATGGTTACATCATTTTTAGTGTACACCAAATGGTTCTGATCATTTGTATAAAACCTCGAAGTGGGTCCCTGATAGGCGCTGAAAAGCACCCATTTAACCTCTTTAATTTGCACTTTGTTAGGCCAATTAGGTTGTTATTTAATTAGCGATTGTTGGTTATTGGTGTTATAGGCTCCGAATGCTCGAGGACTTGGAAAGTGTGCTTTGGAGTGGTTTAGAAGTGATAAGGATGCGAAGGGGAGCGAAAGAGAAGCCAAGAGTCAAGTTACTGCCTTCTTGGTCCGGACCACCACATTCCTGATCCGAACGAGCACTCAGGATCACAAATGCATGGAATCTGCCTCCTTGGTCCGAACCACCATTTTCCCCGTCCGGACCAGCGACCCCGCTAGCTTCAGTGAACAATCTGCCTTGTTGGTTCAGACCACCATTTTCCCCGTCCGGACTAGAGCGACGGGAATCAGCGTTTTTACATATTTTTAGGGCTCCAAGTATAAATAGACCTTCCTAACAATGTTTTAGGGTTCCAAACTATTTTGAGAGGCTACTTTGAGAGAGAAAGCTAGGGTTTTTCATGTTCTTCACGCGTTCTTCAAATCAAAGTATGTCAATCATCACCATGTCCGGCTAAACCCCTTTTCTAGGGAGAGGATGAAGCTCTACACCAAGTAACCATTCTATTTTGAGTAGGTTAGGGTTTTAATCCAATCGGATTATATGTTCAGAACTTGGTTTCACAAGATCAATGAAACCATTGTTTTATTTTTCCAACCTGTTGCATATTTGTATGTTGGCTTTCAAATACCCGTTCATATAATTGTTTTCAACGTTGTGTTTGGAGTTCTGAGATAGGCTATGCTCGTGAGACAGATCGTGTCGTTGGGTGGCGTGACACCGTACCAGTGAGACGGTCTGTGCCGTGGGATAGTTTATGCCTTTTAACAATCACAAATATTTTCTTGATGATTATCGATGGGGATCGCAAGCCCTAGTGATAATCCCTTGTGATTCAATTATTAACATAACCTATGCAAAAGTCGTGGTTACGAGGGTGAAGTGGATTCTAAACTCTAGATTCTCTCTCCATCAATTTAAATCATTTTTAATTATTGCGCTCTTTAGTGTAACAATTTCACAACCATCAAACATCTTTTTACCGAATTAGATTAGAAGTTAATTGGAATTAACGCAACTCAGCCAATTTGTCTCTGTGGAACGACACTCGAACTTAACCGCTATTCTCCGGAATAAAAGTTAATTCCTAGTTATTATTTAATTAATTTTGACTTGGCACGACACAGTCAAATTTTGGCGCCGTTGCCGGGGACAATTTGCACGGTTGCTTAATTTCGATTAGTTTTTATTTTAATTCTTAGTTCAAGATTTTTTATTATTATTTTTATTTTGGTTCTTAGTTTAGGACTTTTTAATTTTGTTTGTTAGTGTCATTCTCAAAGTGCAGGTTGCAAGGATTGTGCAGAAGATAACAAACCAATAACAATATTCTAAGGAGGGCACCATCACTGTGAGTGTGGAATAGTTTGCATTAGGTTTGATTTGTTATAAAAAAATATGGACTACACAAATGCTCCCCAGTATCCCGAGTATGTCCAATAGCAATTTAGTCATGCCCAATGGTTTCCTGAACCGAGTTATGGGTTACTTTAACACTTATAATTCGGGATAGGAAAATCCTTCTAATTTTTCTTGGTCACAACAATCTCCGTACCCATGCTATGCTCCACCCCAAAGGCCAGTTTTTCCTAATGATTTTCATCCTTTAGCCTCTTACCATGCTTCCTTTCAATAGCCATATCAGTACCCTACACCCAACCCACCATCAAAAGATTTTAACAATTTTGAGGAGAAAATACTGCAATTAATTGAAAAACTTGAGGCTAATAACCAATTGTTTAAATTTGAAGATTGATCTACCTCACAACATGAGGCCGACCGAATAGATTTTATACTTAGTAGGTGGGATAAAGAGATATTACCAAGCAATGAGCATGTAGTGGACACTGAGTATCAAGATGATACATGGAATGTGAGAGAGTTAATCACCATCTTCAACCCTTCTGTGGCTGACGAGGTGCAAATACCCGAGAGGGGTGTCCACTCCCCTCCTCCTTCATTGGGCTTTACTTTTGAGACCATGACAAGTGACCAAGGCACAGAACCTGTGCTGACACTTTCACCACATGCATCTATGCCCGTAGATATTGGACCAATGAAAATTTTCACAGTCCCACATTTGCATGACAATCACTCCACGGGGGAGAGAGAAGAGAAAATATTGCCTAATCAGACCGTTTCTAATCTGATGGGTTCATGTTGAGTCGAGAGCTTGCAAGTGAATACGGTTTATTGTGAGCGAGAAAATGAAATAATGGTCCCAAGGAACAGGCATGTAATAGAAATTGAGTCTGAGGAATATATGAGTAAGGTGGATGTGTCAGTTTCTAACTCTACAGGTGCTAGGGTTGATGTCATTATTGAGGAGCTTGATATTTCAATGGAGAAAAAGGTTTTATTAGAACATGAGCCTCTTTCATGTGTGGGTGTTTTGGACTTGTTTGGTCCTATTGATTCTCCACAATTGTTAAGTTTTAACAAGTTAGAACAGATTGATTTTCTGGGTGTCAATAATTTTGATTTGGTATACCACCCATGTTTAATGAACAGTGTCAACAGTCTAAAAATCAATTCGGTACGGATTATGCACTTGGTGGGGCTTAAATTTCTAATGCAACTATGACCATTGCGGTACTCGAAGTATCTCATTTTGTGGCATGGTCAAGTTCAGTTTTTGAAAAAGAGCTTGAAGGGGGTGAGATGTTCATGGTAGTAATTTTTCATGGTGTGACTAGAGTTCGAAATCCACGAAAGCATAATGTCTTTAGTTTATTTATTCATTTATTATTATTATTTCTTTTATTTTATATTTAGTTTTTTTCTGTGTTGTTTTTGTTTTGTTTTTTGTGTTGTCAATCTAACATTGCAGGTTGCTTTCATTCGGGGGGGTCTCTTCCCCCACACATTCTTTTGCCTGCTTAGTTCTCCGTCACTAGGTGATCTCTTTCCTTACTTTTTCGTTCTTTGTCCTATCTTTTCGCTTATGGCATCCAATGCGAACATTGCATGATTTAAGTTAGGGGGAGGGAACACTTTGTAGTTGTAAAGTCTTGAAAATCCAAAAAAAAAAATTTAAAACTAAAAAGTTGGATATTTTAGCATGGATTTTGAGCTTGTTATGCCTAAGTTGGATTCACAGAGCAATACACTTAAAAGAGGATGGAGGGAGTATGAGATTTCACTTAGGAATGGGAAGTGGCCGCCAAAATTGCATATATAAATCCTAATTAATATTCCCTCCATTTCAATTTGTTGTGCATGTTCCTTTTTTGGGATTTTTCAAAAAATTGTCTATGTTTCGTAATTATAAGTTTTTTATGACTTTTGAAATCTTTGTTTAACAAAATTAATTGAGATCTATCAAACAAGATTCATATTGAATATAAAAAATATTATAAATTAAAAAATATAGACAATTTTCGAGATGTCCAAAAAAGGAAACAGACATAACAAATTAGGACGGAGAGAGTAACAAAATATTGTACAATTTAATATTGGAAAAGGTACACTTGTTAATCATCCATAATATATCCAAAATAATTTATATGTTTTAAAGTTAATATCCCATCAATATAACAAATTCCGTATTCTTTCAACGCGATTATTTTTCTTGAATTTTGAGCCTATTGTGTCTTGTTAGTTTAAGATTTTAGAATTTTGCTATCAGCAATGAAAGAAATCCCGAAGTCCATCCCGATCCAACGTGTCAAGTGAAGGGGCCCACTTGCTTCACTTCCCAGCTCCCACTTCGACCAAAACAAGACCAAAAATGAAATTCAAAAATGAAATTTCAAAATTCAAAACAAATACAGTACATTACTCTCTCTCCTCTCTGTCCTCTCTTCTTCTGTAAACCACGAATACTCCCTCTGAACGCGGCCTTTCCCACCGCCACGGACGCACCGCCACCACCACGATATCCACTCTTCTCTCTCCTCCATCTGAAACCACCGACGAGCAACCCCTGTCCCACCCCAACCACCACCGACGAGCAACCCCTAACACCACCGACGACTGACCCCGAACCCACCCCTACCACCACCGACGGCTGACCCCGAACCCACCCCTACCACCACCGACGGCTGACCCCAAACCCACCCCTACCACCACCGGCGCACGACCACCATCTCTTCTCTCTCACAGGTATCTCTCTCTCACTTCCCTCTTCATGCAATTTACATTTGGTCACCGCCAATTAGGGTTTTTTTTTTCGATTTTATAAAATTAGGTTTTCGATTCTGATGGTAGGTTTTTTTTTTTCTTTGTGAAATGGTACCCATGCTTGGTGCCAATGCAATACACAATGAGGTTTATAAGCCTATAGCATTTACTCTGTTGGTGCTCGTGTTATATTCTCTCGTCCACCTTAAATGCCGTTCACCCAAAAAATCCTAGTTTTCGAATTATCTTTCCTCGAACTCGTTTAATTCCAGCTCATTTTATTTCTTATCGACAATTTTGTGAGTAATTTGTCTTTTGCGAAAGATAATTGGGTGGACATGCTTCGAACTACACTTAAGCACTTATGTTCAAGTTCATTGTGTGTGTTATACTTGGATAGCCGATCAAGAACAAAACAAAAGAGCTTTGTGAGTTATATATCTCTAGCGAAAAAGAAAAAGAAAGAAAGATAAATGACAAGTATATATCAATTTGTGTGTTCATCTTATTGCATTCTTCACTTCATGCTTCAAGAATAACTATATTTCGAGATGGAAATACTTGGTTTACTCACCTCTTGTGTTTTCTCGTTTCTTTACAATGGCTCTAGTTCATTGTTCATTTGAAGTTAATCTACTAATTCAAACTCTTCATTAGTTCTCCCTCAAAAGTCTAGAACTCTAGTCCATTGTTCATTTGAAGTTAGGTGATTTGCCTCGGCCTCTTGATTGCCAAAATCTTGGGTGTTTTCTGTAAAAATCTGATGCATCTCCGCAAGAAGTTGTTGTGATGTTATACTTCGTTAGTATCAAATACCGATTTTCTAGTTCAATTTCGCATCTAACTTCTAGTTAACAACCTCTTGCGCTTTAATGTTGTTGGAAACTTATCTCTCTCCGTTTGTCATATCCAAGTCCGACGAATCTTGGCCGGAGTGATATTTGATGAGTAATTTGTGGACTACTTCTCATCGCCATCAAAGAATGAATCAACAAGGTCACAAAGTGTAATGGAAAAGAAAAACAATACCCGATTGGAAATGCAAAGTGGACTCCATAAAGTCAAATAATAGCACGTGTCTCGTTTGTGCAAGCTCGGAGAAGAGGCGAGGGTGCCTTAAAGCGCCACCCAAGAAATGCTAGCAAAACTTAGGAATTTTTTTTTCCATTTTGCTTGTATATAGAGCTTAAGTTAGACGATGATTATTATTTTCGGCTCATGCCTCTTTTGTAAAGCATAATGTATTCATGTCCGCCAAATTAGCGGATGCCATATTGTTTATTCTACTTGTTTGGATTTAAAAACTTTCATTTCAATTGCAATGTGCGACTCGGCATGAGTTTGAATTATCATTGAACCTGTATGCTCTGTTGTGATAGTTGGCTGAGACGTGATGTCGGGTTAGACCGAAAACAAACGAAACTCTGTCGAATTTTTTCAGAAAATAGGATACACATTATCCTGGTAATCTCTGGTTAGATTAAAAAACAATGCACGTGAATGCATGGGAAAAATGACTCAACCTTGCTTAGTCATTAGCACTACTTTATACAGCATACAACATTGACGGGATTCAGGCCAATGATGTTATAATTTTTTTTGTTTGCTCGGGAAAATATTTTAGAAATCTGGAGTATACATCAAGCCCAACATAACCAAATTGAAGCATAGTCCTTGGATACGGATACGATACGGATACGGATACGATACGGACACGAGACCCATTTTCTAGCATAGTCCTTGGATACGGATACGATACGGACACGACACCCATTTTCTAGCATAGTTCTTGGATACGGATACGATACGGACACGAGACCCATTTTCTAGCATAGTCCTTGCATACGGATACGATACGGACACGACACCCATTTTCTAGCATAGTCCTTGGATACGGATACGATACGGACACGACTTGTAAGAAAAAACAGATTCAAGCCCAACATTTCAAAATAAATTCAAGCCCAACATAACCAAATTGAAGCCTAGCATTCTCAAACTTTCATTTTCACAGTTAAACATCATAAAAGTGAGTAGGTATCACAAATGCAAACTTAGTCTACAAAAGCATAAACTATACCACTTAACAAATCATCCATCTAGCAGGTCCATAAACTACACTACTTCAAAATATACCACATGCACCAAAGTGATCTATCCATAAACTATAATTAAAAGACTATACCCATTACCCACTTCAAAATGTACCACCACTAGTCTATCCAAAAAGGCAAAAACTATACTTCAACTCTTCAAGACTATACATTATCCACTTAAAAATATACCACCAAATCCACTATCCACAAAATCATATCGTTAGGCTCTATTTCCTGCAAAAAAAAAAAAAAAGAAAAAAAGAAGGGAAGTTTGAGTTAAATATGAAAAGGTAATAGATTATAAAATGCAACCACCACTCTAAAAGATTATAAAATGAAAGCACCAACTCTAAATGATTATAAAATGCAAGTATGAAAGCTAACCTTATTCTAATCCCAAATCAAATGGAGATTCATTAAGGTCATAGCTCCACATACCAATACATCCTACACTTCCTTGAGATGGCTGAAATCATAACCAATTTTTTTTTTATCAGAAATCATAACCAATTGAAAGCACAAATTACGTAACATGAGCAAAATTACTAATTGATAAGACTCGATGTAGTACAAATGAAGCCATACTTACAAAAGAACATAACAACTCTCTTCCATTACACTCTCATGAAATCCCGTACCATGAGTGTAGACGTCCACATCCTGTGAAAGAATAAAGTCAAATAATAAATCATACAAACCAATGAACTTAATTATGTAAAACATTCAAAGGAATGCATAGTGGTTTTTTATACCGGTATACTCTTTGCATTGGCGCTACTACATTCAATCCTTTTTTTCGCTTGCGCATTTTTCCTAATAATTTGCTCACCCATTGATTGCTTTCTCTTCCCTGGCGGTCGCCCTCTTCGAGGTCCTTTAATTGGATCGCCCACGGTATTTGATTTATCTTGGAAACTTTCCAAACCATTTTCTACATCTCCAACCGAAGGCATGTTGCTTAGACACTCCCCATCCTCATCGTATGAGTCATTTTCTGCAACTATTTCTCGCAACGTAGCCGCCATCCTATCAGTCTTGGCAATGGAATACATGGCAACATCGGCGGCCTCATTGAATAACTTCAATAAACTGTCATAGCGAGTAAATTCGGGCTTGCATTGCCAATTAACATAACTCACCTTTATTTTTGTGTGACTCCTCACCAAGTTTTTCATCCATCGTCGTAGAATATATTTATCGGGCACTTTTTCAAGCTTCTTGTTTGACCAAACCGAGATCATATGCGTGCACACCATTCCTTTACTCTCGAACAACCGACAATTGCAATTAGTTTCTCTTGACTCTTCATTAAAATGCACAACGAAAGTAAACGTCTTAAATACATTTTTTTTCTTTCCAACTAGAATGTCTTGGTCAATGCGAAACTCTGAAATACCATTCACCATCGATCCAGTAGTCAAACTGCAGCCAATCATTCGCGCTACTTGATCTCGGAATTGGTCGCATTTCGCAACTGTGTATGCTTGCTGAAATTGGTCCTCAAACCCATAAGGGGACACATTTTGAATTTGAAAGTTGAAGGAATAGGCGTCTGCCTCTTGTTCTTTTCGCACTTTCTTACGCAAAGCATTCTCATATTGCTCCACAAATTCCTTCAAGCTGGTATTAGAATGGACATAGCCGTTAAAGAAGGCATTTGTGCTCTCACTTCGTTGAGTTGTTGACATCCCAGCCCAAAAGGTATCCTTAACAAATGCCGGTACCCATCGATGCCTCTCCTCGTACAATCCAGCTAGCCAACCATTGTCATGCAAATCAAATTTTTTTATGAGATTTGCCCAATTTTGTTCAAACTCCTTTGGATACAAGGAATCATACACAGCACTCTTGAGGGAAGCTCTAATCCCCTTATACTCTTTGTAACTCTTGAACTTGTCAGGAATTTTGTTCATGATATGCCACAAACACCAACGATGTCGTGTATTTGGCAAGACTTGACTGATCGCATTTTGCATGGCCCTGCATTGGTCTGTGATGATGGCATTAGGGTAGGAATCAGACATGCAAGAAAGCCAAGTCTCGAACAACCATACAAATGAAGCTGTGTCCTCCCGTGTAACCAAACCACATCCAAGCAAAATCGATTGTCCATGATGATTGACCCCAACAAATGGAGCAAAAGGCATATCAAACTTGTTAACAAGGTAAGTCGTGTCAAAGGTGACCACATCGCCGAACTCTTTGTATAACTCTCTACTGTAAGCATCGGCCCAAAAGACATTCACCAATCGGTCATCTCCATCAACATCCATGGAATAAAAGAAGTCACTGTTATCTTTTTGCATTCTGAGAAAGTACTGATGCATTGCATCGGCATCCCCTTCTTTGACCAGTAAACGCCTTTCTTTATCCTTGTAATTCCTTGCATCTTTTTCTGTCCAAGTTAGATTATCAGGGCCCCCCGCCTCAATCACACATGAGGCAATGATTTGGTTCATTTTGATTCCGGCAGCCGATTTCAATTCAATGGTCCTCTTCGAATGTGGTGGGAGAGTCCGGTAGCACCGAAGATATTTCACTTTTTCCGGATCCAATTCATGATTATGATTCAGTACAATCGTATTCAACCTCCACTTCCCGTCAACTTGCAAAGAGATGTTCACATGGGCTTTACAACCTGTCTTTGGTGTTGGATGGTTTGTAACAGGATTTGAACCCGTTGGCCTGGCATTTCCACTCCGATTACAACCATAAGTTATATACGACTTTACATTGTTACACTTCTTAGATGTTATTGTGATCGCACCAAAACCTTTTGCTTTCGCATAAGTAGTGTAACATTCCTGGGCTTCCTTTTCAGAATCAAATATCATTCCAACCTTAGGTTCTAATACCACCTCCAAGTTTTGATTTTCCTCCAAATTTTGCTGTTCTATTTCCATGATTCTACAAATAAGAAATAGACACACATAACACTAAACAGTCATACAATTATAGAATAAACAATTGGTAGAAACATACATTCAAGATCCCATAGCATTGACAAAAATGAGGGTTACCAGAAAAAGCATAAATAGCTTCATTTATATAACAAAATGAGGTTCACCAAAAGAGCATGAATGAGATTCTTTTGTATCTTTGTTTATTCTCTGTTTTTAATGAGATGACATACAATCCTAGATGAGTGTCACTTTCTTCTGGATATCTCAATCCGACCAAACGATATGCTATTTTAGCATTGCAAAATTATGATCAGAGATGACAACCAAACCCATTTGTAAAACTACCCATCAACAGAAACTTTTACCTGTTAAGGGAGAGAATCGGCACTGCTTGTTACCCACAAATCGTGGTGGTGGGCCTATCGTTGGTGGTCCCGGCCGGAAGAGAGAGTGTGTGGATCGTTGGTCGTGGGCCTGTCGTCAGTGGTCCCGATGGGAAGATGAACGCGGGTACTCTTCCATGGGCTGTCGTATGTGGAGAGACACAGAGTGTTGATCGTTGGTGGTGGGGTTGGCGTAGGTGGTCCAGACTGAAAGAGGTGGTGGGGCTGGCGTATGTGGAGAGAGAGAGAGAGGATCGTTTTGGAGAGACTTGATTTTCCCCAGATTTTGAGATTTCATCTTTTTCCCCAATTTTGAAATTGTTTTTGTGAAGAAATGGGTCCATTCTCCCGCGCGTTTTGGAAGCTGGAAATGTAAGGCAGGTGGACCCCTTCACTTGACACGTTGGATCGGGATGGACTTCGGGATTTCTTTCATTGCTGATAGCAAAATTCAAGATTTTATGGTATAGAAAAAAAAATACAAGATGGGACAGAAGTGAAAGACGAAAGATGCTCACCTCTTTACCTCTGCGGCTCTGCCTTTAGGAGCGGGCAATCTGCTGGTAAAATATATTACTACAAGTTTGTAGGGTAAATGCTCGTCGGTCAAAATTAATTAGTCGGGATGCCCCGGGCCCCCAGCTGATTCCCAGAAATCATGAAAAAGAAAAGGTGATCGGATCGCTATGTTTGGTTGAGAGTTTTGAAAATAATATTTGAAGAAATATTTTTGAGATGGTGTTTGGATGAGTTTTTGAAAAAAGTAATAATTAGAGAGATGTGTAATAATTGGAGAGAGATAGAGAGATAAATGAGAATAATAATTGGATAAAGATGTATGAGTAGAGAGAGAAAGATGATTAATGATTAGAGAGATGATGAAAGAATCTTTTTGAAATTTTTTTTTAGAAATGTGAAGTGAACAAATACTTGACGGAAATTAACGGTTTCGACTTTTGGCTGTTCCAATTCGAAGTGAAGGGGTAAAGGCGAATTTGATGTAAAGTACAGGGGTTTAAAGTGACATCTATTACTTTTCATTTTGGACTCATATCAACGGAGTGTGTGGACAAAATCTGATTCGTCCAAGATTCCAAGGCAGTCACTGAAGCGTTGATCGGAGATGACTGAATATTCCCAAAGCCAGTTTGAATCTCCGCTTAGGTTACCAAGAGAAGGTATGGGTTCTGGGCTTTAGCTCTCTCTCTCTCTCTCTCTCTCTCTCTCTCTCTCTCTCATGAAACATCTCCCACCTAACGTGGGTAACAGAGATCCTAGGATTGATTTTGTCTTGCACTTGAACATTATCACTTTTTTGCTTTTCCTCTTGAATATGAGCCTTTTAATTGAATTAAATGGTAAAGAAAGCAATTGCATTTCGATTATCTGGAGATATCTCTGAAAACTGACTTTGTGTCCACTCAAAAAGCTTATTATATTAGAACGTGGAAAGTTTGCTAGATTTCTTTGAGGTTCCAACCTAAAAATCTATTGGCAATAGGTGGACTAATCTCTCAATTATATTAACCAAGATTGGGTGGCTTAGGTGAACGATGTGGGATAGTGTAACAATCCTTATCCCCCACAAGTGTATCCCAGAAGCACATGAAGGTATGGATTGATGAGTTGAGGCGATTGAATCGCTCGGAGACTTGACCAAGTGAGGTGAGGCCACCTTAGACCTTGCTTTGATACCATGTTAAAAAACATCCAACTCAAAACCAATTGACTTGACAATAAGTGGGGAGTCCGCCAGGCTCATGTACTAGTTTTGGAGGTTATAATTAGTCAATCTGGGATAACTTTTATAACTCCCCGCATGTGCGACCCCTGACCAACACGTGGAGAGGTAAACAAAGGATCCATAACATTGGGATTATTAAACAAACAAGGTGTACTTGTGGCACAAACTACAGGGCAAACAATCAACAGAGTCTCATCCAAAAGCCTCCTAAATCTATCATCCAACTCAAAACTGATTGGCAAGTAGTGGAGTTACCTCTAGATCTTGGGTGGCTTAGGTGAACAATGTGGGATAAAGTGTAACACAGTTGAACATTTTCAAGAAGCCATAGCACATTCCAACCCCATGTTACTAGAAAACACTAACACCCTGAATTACATTTTGGAACGAGCGTTCCGAATTGTTGTACACCTGCATTCCAATATGATAAATTTATCGATACAAAGTGATACCACAATTTCTCCTATAAGACTAGAGATATTGGTGCTTTAGCAAGACAAAATATAAGAAAAGTTGGTCATAATGCTTCTAGAAATGTGTTTTACATGAATTATTAGACAAACCTATGTTAGTTGGAATGCATATCATTCTGGGACGAGGAACGGGAACGGAACTGGTACGCCACTTGCTTATATTGTGCTACCATAGATAACAAAATTAGAACTTTCTCTTTCAAGTGATAAACATCTAGTGAAACTAAATATTATTTGTCAAATTACTCATACAAAACACATTTGTAGTAGCATAACAACGGAACTTTTTACACTTTCTCCCATTGAAATTCCATTTTCTCTATGTTCATGCCATAAAAAATTGACATTTTGGGGAAAACATTGGGGATTGCTTTGGATTGCTACATTTACCATTTTGGAACGGTAGCGTACCATGTTTTGGAGCTTTCATACCAAAACGTAATTCGCTAGGGTAGTAGCGTTCCTTGGTAATATAGAGACAAACAGTAGTTTATTTAGTTGGATATTTATTTCTTGGAATTAGAACATTCTTGGATTGAAAGATATAGAAGCCTACCCATTTCATTGTGGAAATTAGGACATGCGCGTACAACACTCCCGTTCTCGATTCTCATTCTGGAACGATCCATGTTCCAAGTAACATAGTCTATCCCCAAATGGATGTGGGATTCCCTAACACCTAGCTTTTCTTTTACCTTGTAAAAATTTTACACTAGTGCTCCAAGTAGTCAGAAAATATTAATTCATTAACTCTCATTAGCCTCAAACAAACAAAACCTAAATTAATTTGCTCCAGCATTTTTCTCTCAAAATTTACCTCTCATCTATTTTTTTTTAATTTACTTTGACATTTTTCTGTTTTTTCATGGATATATTATAATTAGGGTCTCATTTGCTTGATTGATTTGAATCTATTGATAATATTTTGTTCTTGAAAGGTATGGCTTTTGATTCCTTAATTAATTGTTAGTGTTATGTAGATTGCATATTTGCATGTTAGAACTTAAGATTTTCAATTTGATTAACAAAAGATCTTCAAAATATGTGGAATAAGACCTGAAATAACTTTGGACTTGATTGTTTTAAAAAAATGAGAGAATAGCGAATAAGGGCTCCCTCTGCACAAATTTTCTTAAACGCCACTGCGTGTAGTCATTCTTGATCCCATAGTGTAGCCTCTTTTTTGGGTGTGTGGTATTGGTGTGGGGGCTGTTGAAATTTTGCTAACTTAGGTACTGTCATTTCTAAGTAGTAATATTTTGGTATAGCTAGATGCACACATTGTACATGTATGTAGTTGAGTCGTTCATGTATTTAGTTGAAGAGTTATGGATGTCTCAATTACCTATGGTCATAAACTTTGCCAGATGCATGGCCATTGAGGTAGTGTAAGGTGGAGAAGTGTGATAAAAATAGAGTGCAGAAATTCAGTTTCGATTTGTGCTCTCTTTTATGGGTGTTGCTTCTCATTTATTTTACATGTTAAAATCTTGATTTCTTGGACAGCCTTGTGCAGTCTAATTTCTATATTTCTTCATTTGTGAAAGTGTTTTCTCCCAAGTTGGGGTAATACTTATTAATTGGGTTTAAAGCCTGACCCTGATACGATGAAGAAACTTTATAAAAAATTCAAAAGCTTAAGCAATTAGGTGGGTAGGTTAAAGAGATAAAATAGGTAACGCACTCCAATCCCAATATATGCGAGATTTTCTGACCCCTTGAAACTGAATAGTAGTAACTCCAATCCCAATATATGCGAGATTTTCTGACCCCTTGAAACTGAATAGTAGTAACTCCTAGCCTGATTCTTTCTCTCTATTTTTAGTTTTGGTGTACAACATTGCAAGGTTTCACAAGTTTGGATAATTTTGGTAGATAAGTTTGTAGGTTGTATTCATCACCCTCTCACATGGAGGGGTCAGTATGTAATCCTCAAAGTATTTGAGCTTAAATATCAACATATGTGGTATTATATGGATTGTATTGTGTTTATTAATGGCCTTCCCTTTTTCATGGATGGAGTATGTAGATATAGCTTTTAGGTGGTGAATTTAGTAATCTTTTGTACATCCTATGTTCTGAGTTTGAATTTTGTCCTTGTACAACACAAACTGCCAGTGACTCTTCCTACTTTTATGCATATCCAATTATGTGATCACATAGTTAACAATGCTATGTTTTCTCTCTGCTACTAGCTATGTTTTCTATATGTTTGCAATTAAAGGTTACCATTCTCTTGCTTTTTCTCATCTCTGTTGTTTAATTTCCCCTAGTTTCTCCTTTCATTTGTTATGCCATCTAGAACTTAGGAATACTAAACTAAGTATTGCTCACTGTTTTATGTGATCATCATCCCTAGCCACCTACTCGCCCCTGCCAATACTAAGCTGCCAGTAAGCTGTAGTCTCCCGATTCATTTGCAATGCCTTATGTGCTGGATTCCACAGTATAAGACTAGAGTTCTCTTGGATTATTGGGGCACTTGACGGAGACATGTAGGGGAGATGAACAAATACCTCACTGGGTAACTCTTGAGCCACTAAATTGGAATTTTTTCAGGGATTTGGATTGGTGTAGGTGTTGGACATCTTTTAGCCCCGTGTTTGTTGTGGTTTACATGGGATTATTCTCTTGCATGTGAATGTAGGTATATTTGTGCCGAACCACCCAAATGATTTTTTTTTTTTTTTTCTGTCAGTGTGGAATGTAAAATTAATCTCAACAGATGAGAGTCAGAAATACTAGTTGTCTAATGCTTCTGCTATCACAGTAACACTGTTCATTTTCAATATGCACGTAATGCAAAATGTAATCTGCATGCAATGTGCATTATTGATCACATTTTACTTTCATAAAGGTACTATTTCTGAAGGAACTGCATAAGTCTACACCTACCAGACTAGTGATTCTTTTTTCTTCTTGTTGAAAGAACCTTTTTAAGTGTTTTAACTCATAAAATCACAATTTTATGAACTTGTTCTTAAAAGGAGTTTTATGAACAAAGACTTTGAAGAACAAAGCTACTCTCATAGGTTGGACTCACATCCCAGTCCTTGATTACTTTGGTAAAGAAAGCATGAAAATTCATCAATATCGGTTTGCTTCTCTATGCCAATCAGTTAATCATTCATCATTACACATCAAGGCTTTTAGCTATTCTCCCATCACACGAGTTCAGAGACTGTTGTCGGACCCCCATTACCTGACACTCAACAAGTTCAACCCCAGATTAACACGCAACAATACTAGGTGCAGAAACCATGATACCTTGGATGTTTCAATCTCTTCAGTCCACAATGATGGTGATATAGTTGCTTTAAAGGTCACCATAAAGCTCAAAAAGTTCAAGAAGAAGCTAAGGACAAAAGCTTCTGGGGTGCTGTTGGTCTGATTATTGGCACTGCTGTAGGCCCCGGAATGCTGGGTTTACCAGCTGCGACGATAAGATCTGGTCCTCTTCCATCAACCATAGCAATCCTCCTCTCATGGGTCTATGTTATCTCCTCTATCATACTTGCAGCAGAGCTCAGCTTTGCTGCTATGGAAGAAGACAATGTCTCTGAGGTGAGCTTCACTGGGCTTGCAACAAAGGCTTTGGGAAGTCATGTTGGCTCTTTTGTAGCCATAGTCTATGCCTCACTGAGTTTTTCTTTGTTGGTGGCATGAGTCTCCGGCATTGGTTCTATTGTTTCTCAGTGGTTTCCATTGATAGATCCCATAATAGCCAATGCCTTGTTTCCATTTGTTGTTGGAATCATACTATGGTTCTTTCCTTTTAAGGTGATCGATGCTGCTAACAGGTTTCTATGTCTTGTCATGCTTTTCTCTATATCTGCACTTGTGGCCGTTGGTTTATTAGTGGGAAGAATGAACATACTTGGTTCCTTCGCCCACGCCTCATGGGATCTTTCTTCCCGTGTTACCTGCCATACCCGTTACTGTACTCACATTAGGGTTCCATGTAATCACCCCTTTCATTTGTAAGATTGCTGGGAATTCCGTAAATGATGCCCGCAGAGCCATATTATTTGGTGGAGTTGTTCCATTAGTCATGGTTTTGTTGTGGAATCTCATAGTTTTGGGGCTTGCTGGCACCAACACAGTCCCATCGTCAAGAGATCCTATATCACTCCTGTTATCCGTTAATCCATCTGCTTTATCAGCTGTTCAAGGTTTTGCATTTTCAGCTTTGGCAACTAGCTTGATAGGGTATGCTGTTAGTTTCCCGAAATAGATATTTGATACTGTGGAGTTGATATTCAGAAAACCCAATTCATGCATTCTATTGAGGTTGGTGGTGGAAAAGTTGGGTTTGCCACTTACTCAGGTGGCCATGATAACAGAACTGTGGGCAAGGTTTCTTATATTGGGTCAAGGAGTACTTCTTCAGAAGTTAAATTGGTACCTGCTTTTGGCTCCTTACAGTACATTATGTTGCCACTTGTACTCGGCGTCCCAGTTCTCATCACATCTTTCTTTCGCTCAACTTTTTCAAGAGCTCTAGACTTTGCTGGAGTTTATGCAAATTGCTTTCTTTTCGGCATCCTTCCTCCTGTGATGGCGTATATTTATCAATCCAGGAGACAAATTAGGTATGTCAATTGTTCCCTAACTCCAGCTACTTAGAAGATAAGTTTATGGCTCATAGCATACTTCTCATTGGCATGTTTATTAATTTTGTGATAGTGTTCCTAGTTTTTTGAAATCCAAGGAGGTATTGCTGTTTTGAATCCGTTGCTAACTTGAAATTGAGTTCATACCATTTTCAGAAAAGGCATATTGAATTTCCTTGGATGTCCACTATATTGCTGCACATTGGATTATCAACTATTTTCTCTCTAAAAAAATCCAATTCTTTTTTTTTTTTTTTTGCTCAGGCAAAGAAGAAATATTTCATTGAAACCAATAAAATATTACAAGAGAGAGGAGAGAAGAGGACCTAACGAAAGAAAGAAGCCAACGAGACTACCCCTAAAAACCACAATACTATGAAACTGACAGCGCAACACCTAAATCCCCAAAGAAAGCACAAGACCTCTAAACCAACAAAAGAGAAGCAACATGGGCTGTTAACAAACAGACTTAGGAAAATCAAAAAACCAAGCACACTGTAGACACCCCAATTTTGAAACCCCCGAACAAATTATGATTACCGGAACTTGTGAGAATGACTTGAATTTGATCAAAATCAACCAAACACCACCCAAGCAATCAAAACAGCCCAAACCAACCCAAGCACTGTTGAACCAAGCCAAACCAACAAATTGCCATCAAGAGCCTTGAGCGCTCAATCCTGAAGCCTTAAGCGCTCAACCACTGGAAAACACCTTGAGCGCGCTCAAGCCCACGGCTTTGGCTCAACTCGATCCAATCGAAACTTGCAGTATCTCATCATGAGATTTTCTACATGGGAGCGTCTAGGATGATCTTATACGATCTCTATATGTATAATACACTCCACTAACTCCAAAAATACACCAAAAATACTTCTCCCCCACTCTCAAAATACAAACCCACTTCCTCTCTCTCCTCTCTTCCCTCCCACTCACTCTATAAAATCCACCCTCCACCCCTGGTTTTGGGGTTAACTACTCTCATACTCCAGCCCTCAAATTTCCAGAGAATCGTCTACTCCTCTCTCTCTCTACAAAACCACTCATTCATTACCAAAACCACTTACAAATACCACTCTTCAAGTCCAAAATTGAGTCCTTGATCATCAACCAATCACCTACATTGTCCAATTCGTCCAGAGTATAAACCAAAACATCCACAATCATCATCCCCAAGCCCAGAATCAAGTTCAAATTACAAGTCTTTCCAAAAGGTAGTGGAACATGTGATGTATTCACTGTTTTGGCCCATCTGAGGAAGGCCAGTGAGTTCAAACAAGTTCTTTATACTTGCATTGAACTCACAGAGGTCTAAAAGTTGTCCAAAAATAGTTTTTAAATCTGTAGTTACAACAGGGGTTGAGCGCTCAAGCCTCAGGCTTTGAGCGCTCAAGCCCAGTTTTGAATAAGTTTCTGATTTCCTGACTTTGGTGTTCTTTTCTGGTTTTGATCATCATTTAAAAGTCATCTATGTTCATGTGGTCCTCAAAACAGTTCATTCCCATTTCAAAATCACATGCATGAACATTGGTTAACAATTTTATGATGATCGAAAGTCGAAATCTTTGCAACTCTCACCTTTAAGTACAAAATGGTGACTGAAATCATGTTCATTTGTTTTTTTGTTTAAAGTCATGAAGGTCCTGAGAATCATTAAAAATCCATTTTCAAGCCAAAAACCAGAAAGCCAGATTATGGCTTGAGCGCTCAATGTCATTAACTTGAGCGCTCAAGCTGTTCTTGAGCAGTTTGCTGATTGTTTGTCGTTTCAATGATGGACCATGGTTTAGCATATTAATTGTGTGTGTGAGTTATTGTCGTTGTGTTTAGGATCTGGATTCCTCCCTCATTCCTCTATTTTCAAACATTTCCTTGTTAATTCATCGAGATTATACCCTTTTCATCTTTCTTTAAGAGATCAATCGGTCTATTCTTATTTGTTTCTCCTGGGAAAGCTCTTGATAAATGTTTGATCTCGCAAAGAAGTTGTAAAAAGGTGTAATTTCACAGAGGCCAGGAACTGGTTTGAGCGCTCAATCCACGAGCCTTGAGCGCTCAAACTGGTTTGAAGAGGTTGAGCGCTCAAGCCATCGTCTTTGAGCGCTCAAGCCATCGTCTTTGAGCGCTCAAGCCATCGTCTTTGAGCGCTCAATCCCTATTCTGGGATCCAGTTTGCAAAACAGTTTGATTGGGCTTCATGTTCATAATTTCTGGAATTGCTGTACATTTTCTGTAATTTCTCATTTCCTGTAAATATTTGTGGCAATTTCATTTGTTTTCATCATCATCATTCATGTAAATCATCAAGCACAAGCATCCACTTTAGATATACATTTTATGTTTTTATTGTTTATGTGATTCCCATTCTCGACCCCCTATTTTTATGAATAAATTGAATTTCAAATATTTCTAAAATCCCACAAAATATCGAGTAGAGACCGGTTCACGGACCGGGCGAGAGGGGTGCCGTAAAACCCTTCCCCTCTCGTAACCAAACCCCCGAATCCGAGAAATCTTTGGTTTCACAGTGGCTAGTAAAATCTTTTTCAATGGGCAACGAGTCATATTTTTATTGGTTTCTCGGGTTCGGACCTTAAATCCGGGTGGCGACTCAAACAATCACAATCTTTTCGAAACGCGAACCGCACCGTTTTCCAGTGGGCCGTCCACACAAACCAAACAATGCCCCCAAGACCACTCAAGCTCAACCAAAACCCAACCAAGACCACTCAGAGCACAATCAGAAGTTGATAAAATTATGAGTTCGAAGTCTTTGATCCTCAAGCTCCACTTGCATAAGCTTTCTCTAGGCCCTTCCATCATTTTCATGAAAGTGAAGCCCATATCTTTTCACAGCCAACACTAAATCCTCCATCTCATCCACTGTAACGCCCTGTTTGTTGCCGGTATATAAGAGGGGAATATGAGGTTGAGCCGGATATATATATCCGGGTAGTTTTTATCCTGTGGTTGTTATGTTTTTGGCCACCCGGATATAAAATCCAAGGATATGTATATCACCCTGTGGAAGGATAAAACATAGGCACCCTCCACCCTCCCTTAAGCATATCCGGCCTCATTTGAGTCATTTTTACACTCTGCCCTTTGCGCCCCACCACGAGAGAGAGAGAGAGAGAGAGAGAGATGCAACAGACCACTTTTCTCACTTTTTACTTTTTTTTATTTGGGACAAAAGGGGTATTTTACATTATCCAACCCCTTATATCCCTCTTCTACAACAACAAAACAAACAAAGTTATTTTTAATCTCCCCTTTTAAAATAATACCCCTCCAATTATATCCACCTCTATATCCCTAAGATTATATCCCTTTTCTCCCCTCATATATATATCCCGTTAACAAACAGGGCGTTAGGGCATTCCTTTTGGAAATATCTTCAGTGGAGATTAAAGCGTTATGGATATCGGAGGAAAAATGGGTGGAATCAAAAGGAGAGCGAGCCAGACCATCACCTAGGCAATCTCTAACGTTATTGTTAAGAATATCAGATAAAAGCCTCCTCCTCCTTCTCTTCTCAGACCTGTCTTTCTTGGATTCAATTTCCTCAGGAATGATCTTAGTAGAGTCAGGGATGGCGGTAGAAAGATCTTGCTCCTTAGCTTCTGTTTCTCGAATATCCACTAAGATCATGTTGAAACTCTCTGGATATTTACAGACCCCAAGGCAAGAAGGTTTCCGAAGTTCATCTCTTTTAGTTGAAAGTTAAAATTAGATAGTATTTGCATCAAAGTTGCAGCTATGACCATCACTTCATGGAAAAAAGACAAAAAAATATTCACTTTATGGAGGTTCCAGATTCCATTATCGAAATGTTACTGCCATTAACGAGGTTCACACACAATTAGGATTTGATCATGTAAGAACTTGACTAAATTACACTAGACATATTACATATCTAATCCGTGTGCTTTACTTTTTGCAGATCATCCATTCTGCCTAAGGGACGTGGTGCACTTGCACTTCTCTTCGTCATTGCAGTCATATTAGGTATTTGGCATTAGACATAGAACCATAGCAGAACCAAACAGAGAAGACTAGAACTCAGCAGACAGAGACGGGGTAGACAGAGGTAGAACTAGTATATTTCTGAATGGCTAAAATCAAATTAACATGTGTTTTGAAGGTCTAAAATAGCGAATAATGTAATTGTTCCGTGTCTCTCTCTCTCAATTAAAATCCGGACCGCCCAAAACAAGAATGGGCCTGAGATTCTCACTTCCCTCCCCTAGGGTTCGATACCTATAGTGAGTTGCTCACTGAGCTCCCGTTCCGAGTAGAACTGGTATCTTTCTCATGTGGCTAAAATCAAATTAGCGACATGATTTAGGTTTAATCAAACTTCTATTCTGAGATGTCCATGACTGGCAATCCATTTGACCATGAATGGTAAAGAAAAAGAAAAGGGGAAAGAAAAAAAAAAAAAAAAACCATTGATTGGACTTCCACGTACTTATATCATATTCTAAGTTCACTTTGTTTCTTCTTTCCCTGGAAGAAGAGATCCATTTATTTAGAGTACCAAGCATTTTAAGACATTTTAGCTGTATGAAAATTTCTCCATGAATATTGGACTTGCTTGGTAAATAGTACTATTTGTCAAATCATCACAAGCTTTAGTAAGATTAAGATTAGGATTAAGACAAAAGAATCCCAAGTTAAAGACTTGGGATTTAGGGGTTTGCTTTCTCCAACTAAAATCTCGGGTTTGAAACCTTTCAGGTGGTATCATCTCCTTTTAGGACCAATCCATATAGAGCTTTGCTCTAGCTTTAAATAAAAACTCATTTCTCAAAAAAAAAAACTTTATGAGATGTCTAGATTAGTCTCCATTTGACCATTGAATGGTAGAGAAAAAAAAGAAAAGAAAAAAAAAAAAAAAGGAGAATTAAGACAAAAAAAAAACTATGTAAAACCAGTTAACAAGAAGGAAACTCCAATTTTATCCAATCTTAAGAGGACCTGTAAGAAGTAAGTTTCTGGTTTTGGGTATTGCATGGATCATACAGAAATAGTAAGTCAAAGTCCCCAAATTTCCTGATAATGCATTAGAGCGTCTACAATCCTAAACCCTTTTTTTTTTTTTTTTTTTTTGTTATATCCAATTTGGGGGAAACCAATTTTGTAGCCCAAACATATAAATTTTTAAATACCTGTCGACATTCATGTAATTTAGAGAAAGAGGTGAGAACCTCAGATCCAACAAAGTTCAGACAATTCCGGCGAGTTGGTGACACTCAGCAAAGCTCCGGTGATCTCTGTAAATCTCCGGCTAAGCTTAGTAAAACTCCAGCGAAGCTCAAGATATCTCCAGCAACAAGATCAAACAAAGTTCAGACAATTCCAATGACATCGACCAGCTCTGGCAACTTCCAGAAATAGGTCTCTGGTCTCATCTCTCTCTCTTAAAAGAGCCGTTGGGAAAATGAGTCTGCATTTGGGTTATCCCCAATTTGGGCAAAGAAATGGGTAAAACTCGATGACGAGAGATTTGGGTCACCCATTGGAGATGTGTTTTTGCCCAAATTTTAAATTTGGGTCTTAAAATGGGTCAAGGTTGGAGATGTTCTCACAATCCACATTGAAGGGCGTATTATCACCTATAGTGATCCATTCACATGTACGTGTGTACAAAGGAGGTCGAGGTCGAGGTCGAGGTTAGAACCAAGAAAATGTCACTTCAAATCGAAACCGTGTGTATTCAGGCTATGAATAATGACGAAAACTGGAAGTTTCCGGTTTTATCAATACGACGAGTTTCTCTAAAGTTTTAATCGGTAAAGTTGAACTTTATGGGTCCATCTCAGTTTCCTCCCGAGCATTTTTGGAAGTCATTCATGCAAAAACGAAAATTGATCAAATATCAATAACAATGTAATAAGGTCACATATGAATTTCATTACACAACATTTTTTTTTTTTTTTAAATAGAGAAAATTTTATAAATCACTGCGTAATGCCAGTACAAATAGACCTAAATGATGCAACTAATCAAAAGGAGACCTGCAACTCCATCATATCTAACCTACACAAACAAAACACAGTGAGAAATTCTAGCCAAGCACTACCATCGAAACAACAGACAAATTCTAACCAAATTAAACGGGTACAACAAATTAAACCACCACCACCATGCAATGTACGGCCGCCCAAAAGGGAAGTCCACCACCGTCGTCACCACTCAAACGTCCAACAAGCACAGCATTAACGTTACTCCCCTCCTATGCTCGAACAAACCCGACAATAACCTTAGTCCCATCCACTGCTCAATGCCAAAGAACTAGAAAACCGATCAGAAGGAAGAAAACCTAAATATAAGAACCATGGGGGAAAAACCCGGTTAAAACCCATTTTTTTTATCTATTGAATTATGTTTTTGTAGATATGATGTCTAAAGGACTAGAATTGACATAATGATCTTTTCCATGTAAAGATTATTGGTTTGGGTCTATATCCCTTCAAGTTCATGCCAAGGTCCAAAGAATTACGTACAGATAACGTGAATGCAATTAGGCAGGGTGATGGTTGTGGAAGATAAGTAACAAACAACGTAACTAATAATGCTGCAACCATACACAATTTGCCAAATTTTATCACGTCAGATCAAATTCTTGTGACATAACTTTTCTTCGAGATCCAATTAATTTGATTTTTTTTTATCCAATGCCTAATGAACAAAAAATCAAGTTGATCAGACATTGATAACTATTTACATAAAATATATTTGTCACAAGACAATTTGATGGTCAGACATGACCGTTCATTTTTTATTTTATTTTTTTCCTATTGCGAATTTGCACGGACCATGGTTCAACAGAGTTTTTACTGTTCAATCAATCGACGACAAACGTATCAAGAATGTAGAATGAATGGTTCAAAACGCAAAAAAAAAAAAAAAATTACTGTGGTTGCTCGTGGGAGTTGCTCTTGGGTAAGGAAGTTTATTGAGTGCTTTAGCTAGGTATTTTATGCAATGGCGACTCCAGAAATTTCTGCCAATGGTGTCATAATTTTTACGAGTTGATAAAAAATTTACATTGAAAGGGAACACTTGAAAAATACTACGACTAGTAAACGAACGGATTATAGAAAGTAGTAGTATAACATATGTAACTTTGTATACATGCAATATATAATTTCATATCTCAAATTATGTATTTATGTATAAATGCATATAGTCTATTGTAAAAATAAAAAAAAATGCAGTCTTTTGAAGGTGCTGGTAATTGCACCCAATAAAATACCATTCAACCAAGGGTTTCAAGCCATTTTTAAGTGGGTTCAAAGCCATTTTGCATACAGTGGAAGGGTAAAAACTTAATGGGGTAATGTAAGCATTTTCTGTACCATGGGGTCGCCTGACCCCCCTACTCTCTGAGTAGCGTCGCCCCTGATTTTATGGTGCAACCGTGCAACCAAGGGGAAAGCTTCGTGGTCAAGACTTGAGAGTTAGAGTGAGTTTATTGAGTGCTCTAGCTAGGTATTCTTATGCCTTAGTACTTTGCTTATTTTTACAGTATTAGGTTCGAAACTTTTCAAGTGCTTTCAACTTTTATGGGGATTTTAAGGAGGAAAAAAAGGGACAAGAGATGCTATTGTATTTTGTTTTGAAACATGTGAATAACGAGTTGCATAGTTAGGTAAGTTTGAGAGAATACTAGAATAAAGAAAGAAAAATTAATAAATTATGGAAAATAACAAAAAAGGTTTAACGGACAAAACCAAAGGTTGAAATTTGAACAACAAATAATACTTAATTTAAGATTTGATGGGTAGGGTGCATTTCCCAACTTTGAAGAGAGAGAGAGAAAATTGAGAGGTGACTTCAAATTATTTGGTCTTTAAGATATCTGCCGGAGTACTTATTATATGCTTGATCCTTTAAATTGTCTGACATTTGAGGTTGAGGGATCTGTTGAAGATGCTCAATTACATCACATATCAAGTACAAAGTACAAACCCGGGACACTACACCAATTGTGAGAGTCCACGAGACAACTTAGCCAAACAACTTAACCAATACACGAAATAAGCCCGTTACATGGTACTCCCTTTGTTCCTAGATAAGTCTCTCTCTTTTTCCTATATCTCTCTCTCTCTCTCTCTCTCTCTCTCTCTCTCTCTCTCTCTCTCTCTCTCTCTCTCTCGCCATTTTTCGAATCAAAAAATTATGCGCTTCCGTGTATCATTTTTTGAATTTTTTCGCACCAAATTAAAGTAAGTATTTTAATTCGATGCAAAAAAATTTGAAAAATGATTTATGGAAGCACTTAATTTTTTTATTTGAAAAACGATACGACTTTTTGTAGTTGACACTTATTAGGAACGGAGGGAATAGAAACAAATAAAGGAAAAGCCCCTAACACGCAAGTGGAAAAATTCGAATTCCTGACCTCCTAATAAGATGCAATAGCCCCAGTTAAATATTATATTACTCCTCCTATAAGATGTAGATAGATTATAGACGTATGAGTATACGTACGTAAGGAATTAAATATTACTGAGTTTTTTTTTTATAAAAAAAATTGAGTTCCTTGATTTGATGACATTTATAGGCCAAGTTTAGGACTCTTAATTTCCATAAAAAAAAAATTTATTTTTCTTCATAAGAAATTTAAATTAAGATAATGGGTTAGTTGATAATCTAAAACCTACCAATGAAGTCATATGAATAGGATAGTGGTGTATTCATCACTCATCCTCGTCTGACTAAATGTGACACTTCAATTCTCCCAACATAAAATAATCTTAGAGCATCTTTAGAGGATGAATCAAAAAAATTCTAAAAAATTCAAGAGTCATGTCAATAAAAAAAATTCATTGGAAGAAGCAAAATACTATTACAATATTTGACAATTAAAGAAATGATTGATTTAAAATTAAAATGAAAATTTCTTGAAGATTTTTGTCTGAAATATGAAAAAGAACCACCAAGCTCATTGGAAGAAGCAAAAAGATCTATTACAAATTTGACAATTAAAATGGAAATATTCTCAAAAATTGATTTAAAAATTAAATTATGAATAATTTCTTGAAGTGTATTCATCACTCATCCTCATCTGACTAATATGACACTTCAATTCTCCCAACATAAAATAATCTTAGAGCATCTTTAGAGGATGAATAAAAAAATTCTCTAAAATTTCAGGAGTCATGTCAATAAAAAAATTCATTGGAAGAAGCAAAATACTATTACAATATTTGACAATTAAAGAAATATTCTCCATTGATTTAAAAATTAAAATGAATAATTTCTTGGAGTAGAGACTTGTTTCAATCATCTACTCAAAAAAATTCTGACTAATATGACAAATTTTTTAATTCTCCCAACATAAAATAATCTTGAGCATCTTTAGAGAGATCTTTAAGAGAAGTTGGGAGTCCATAAAAATTTTATAAGAAGTGTTTGGGAAAATTTATTTTTCCTAAAGATAATGGGCATTTTTACTTTTTTAATATTATTATTTGTAATAACTTTTGAACTCTTTTCACATCAACTTTTAATCTATTTTCAAAATATATAGTGTCTTTCACTTAGCTTTTCAAAAGAAGCAAAATGATAATTGTACAAACTTTTACCCATTAACTTTTCAAACTTACAATACTTTGACAATTAAAGAAATATTTTCTCCATTGATTTAAAAATTAAAATGAATAATTTCTTGGAGTAGAGACTTGTTTCAATAACTACTCAACTTTGTTTTAATTAGCAAATTTTTATATCCATTTGTGTTCCATTTTATTTTTGCCTTAGAGATTATTTGTGTTCTTGGGAGTCCATAAAGATATTTTATAAGTGTAAAAGATTTTTTCCTTTCTAATGCATTTTTACTTTTTTAATGCTCTTTATTTGTAATTAGTGAGGTTTAAACTCCTGTTAAATGTTGAAATATATAGTGTCCCACTATCACTCCACTAACATAAAAATGAGCATTATTGATGTTTACTATTTATTTTTTTTACCTTTTTTCCCGAAAAAGTTTTAGCTTAATCATTTGATTGTATCGACGAGAGAAATCTGAAAAAGATGAAAACAAGAATTGAATTGAATTTGAAAAAAAAAAGGGTCTAAATAACACCACCCTAAGGATAGTGAAAAATGGTCTTTGACTCTGTCTTTTTCTATTTTTTGTTTTTGGCTTTAAGTGGACTTTTTTTTGGACCTTTGATCGTAGTTTTTCATTTTTCAGATCCCATTCATCAAGACGAGAAGAGTAAATAAAAAAATTAACAAAATTCTAAAAGAACAGTAAAAAAAATAATAATAATAATAATAATAATAATAAGTAATACTCCCTCCTCCAAAAATATTAAGACGACATTGTAATACTCCCTCCGTCCAAAAAATAATCATTACACTTTTTTTTTTATTGTCTTTCCAACTTTATCCATAATCATTACAACTTTTATTTAATTGCCCTATCAGAAAATGAAAGGTATAATTGAAAATTTATCGCCTAAAGTATATTGATTCTTATAAAGGATAACTACTATTTTGGGAATACCGGTATAACATTTTGAGAAGGGTGGAGTATTGAATAACTTTGTCCAAAAACACTCTTAACGGATGGCGCCATGTAATATATTCTGCGATGGCCCGTGATTGGAAGCAACCACATATTTCCATGCAAGAAATAAATAAAAGGATTAAATCATGATTGGGAATACAAAAATGTACCTTTTTCATTCTTTATTTGAACATTCGAGTAAATTCTAATTCCAAAATAATATTATATTAAACAAAGGAATCTAAAATTAAAATGTCACAGCGGATATGTTCCGTGCAAGTATGAAACCCGCTGACGCTTTGGTTTGAAAAGAAAGTAAAGACAACCTAAAATGCGTAGTTCCACAAGCAAAGGACAATCGACCCTTTCTATTGGACCTGGCTCTCTGTAGTTCAATTGACAAAAAAAAAAATATCCGTTCATACATTCCAACCATTCATTTCGCTTTCGTTAGAAAGTTTGAATCTACGTTTGAAAACATTCTTTCTTTCGTTCAACGAATTTGAAAACGTAGTTTGCTTCCCGAAAGCATTTTCTAGAATTTGAATCATTGAAAACACTTTTAACGATGAAATTACACGAAGCTCTCTTTGATTCATCCTTTGGCAAAAAAACCAAAAGTGGTTTTTAAATTCAACTCCCCCGAAACCTTTTCGTGTAAATTTTGTGATTTTCAAAACATCTTTCTAAATTTGAATCAAAGAAAAGGGCATTATCTCTGGGAGTTCAACGACAGACTTTTTTATTCTCCTCTCTCCTCCCCCAAACCCAGAAGATTTTCAACATCATAAGAAAAGATTCTGAAAATGACTTTAGACACAGAGAGCAGTAAGAAAGATTCTGAAAATGCTCCCTGACACATAGAGAGAAAGATTCTGAGAATGAGAGAGAGAGAGAGGGAGGGAGGGTCTCACTAGGGAGAGAGGTGCAAACGTGCAAGTTGTTGATTCCGAATGTGGAACATGTGAGAGAATATTCTGACAGCTCAACTCTTCCTCTGCGGTTACAAAAATTACTTACATTATTCACATACATCTCGTACTAATACTTGGGAAAAAAACAAACTCGGAGCCATGTCAACTTATCCGGATCGTTAATCTCGACAATCAATATTCGATCGTTTTGAATCACATTTTTGAATTGTTGATTGATTGGCGGGTTTTGCCTGGACAGCAGAGCCTGAAATCATACGACATCAAATGTCTAGTAAGATTTGTTTTTGTCTAGAGTTGTGTCTGGATTGTTGAGAAAAAGACCAAACCTGAAATACTTTGAAAAATACGTACATCAAATGTCTAAGATTCGTTTTTGTCTAGAGTTGTGTCTGGATTGTTGAGAAAAAGACCAAACCGCAACAAATACTTTGGGGGAACAAATATCGGGCAAGAATAAACAAGGAAAGCAAAGTATACCAGATTTAAGTGGTTGTCCAAAGGTGCAAAATTGAGGGACACTGCTGGGTTATTCAAAACACCTTTGAACACTTTGGTTTTCCAAAAACATTTTCTAAATGCTTCAAAACGCCCGATTGGGATTTCCGGGATCCTTGAAATTTTGTTTAAGTTGTTGTCCAAATGTGCAAAATTGAGGGACACTGCCCTATTCAAATGTTTTAAGAAAATAAACGGTTCGGATCACTCGTGTGGGACCCAAAAGTGGGTCCCCAAACGCGATCGGTACATTTTCGGGTCCTTTTCTTCTGTACCAGTATCTTTATCCAAAATTCAGTGGATTCACGATTTACACCAATTTTTACTATGTAAAATTCAGTGGATTCACGATTTACACCAATTTTTACTATGTATAAATGAGAAGAATACAAGAGTTATATTTATTTATTTATACGTACGTATAACAAGTATTAATTTATAATTTACGTCGCTAGTGACCGTAATACTCATATCTATGTTTTGGGGTGCTCCCATAAGCCCGTGACCTAAACAAACCTTTAGAGTTTGTTCAACAAAACTGAGTTTATTCTCAAAATTGACTAATTGTGTTTTACGTGACAGGTCATTCTCTTGCAATATATAAAAAAAAAAAAAAAAAAACTGACTTAAGCCAATTCATGAACAAAGACTCGGAGACCAAATGCGAATATATTAAAGAAGAGCCTAATTTTGCTGAAATGTTATAAGTGGTACCAAAGTAGAAGTCGTCCCTAATATCTGTAAATTTCCGATAGCCTAGAGCAGATGCACCTCGAGAATTAGCTCAAGGGCCAGCTATGGGCATGACGAATCAAATCGAATCCCGAATAGTCAGAGAAGCACAAATCAAACCAAACCAAACCGAGCCAGGCTTCACAAACACGACGCGGACATCACATCTAAATCATGTTCCATATGATTACCCATGATGAGATGTGGATGGAGTAAAGCAGTGGTCAATCAAAGGAAGGAAGTTACGTCTGTTATATGGGTTACTTCTCTGGAGCCCCGCCGGAATCTGTTGCATCAAACCAGCCCAGAATTCGTGAACAACAACAGCACTCATCTCAAGAACCTATAATATATATGTATGTATGTATGTAACTTCAAAGAATTACAGTGCACGTCACAGAGACTTCTTTCTAGCTTAGTTGTAATGACTTTGAAATTAGTTTTGTGATGTCACTCCCATTTCATATGAGGTAACTACATAATATATATAATCCCCACAATATATATAATTCAAAAATCAATTTTGGGTTGTGTGTAAATTATTATCCAGAACGGACGTCCTCTTTTTTTCTTTTCTTTTTATAACCGGATATCCGGGTCAGCTTGCACGCACCTGGACTAATTTCAGGGTCTTAGAGGTAACGACCAGGCATAACTAACAGTGGTTCCAAGAGTTTTGTTGGCAAAGGGAATCGAATCTGAAATGATAGGTGAGAGCAAACCCTTTGGTCACAAGGCAAATCACTTTGCAAACGTTCTCTTTATCAGTGTTTTGATGGATTTTTTAGTCATTGGATCACGTAAGAATCTTTACATGACTCGATGGCTGAAAAATACTGTGAAACACGAGTGCAAATTTGTCCACCCTCACCTAACGAGGATGAACAAAACTCTCGCTCTGATTGATGGAAAAGGTGAGAGGTTCATGGAATCACATCACTTTTTAGTAAACATAACATCACTTTCTGGCTGACCCCGCACTGATTCCATGGATCCCACACCTTTTCCATCAATCGGAGCGAGGGTTTTGTTCACCCTCGTTAGGTGAGGGTGAACAAATTTGCACTCGTGAAACACCAGTATAGAGAATTTGGAAATGGAAACTTTGGACTCAACAATAATTTGAATGCAATATAAAACAATCCCACATCGACAAAAAAAAAACAGTAGGAAAAATTTGAATGGATGATTGTAGTAGCTGAAGGAAAGAATGGATATTAATGTAACATGAAGTGCTTTTTTCATTGGATCAATCTATCTAAATCACTACAAATTAAATCTAATCTACTCTAAAAATAAAAAACAAGCCTAGACATTCATGAATCTGTACAGTATAGTTAAATTCAAGAACATTCAACATCAACCTAACTGTGATCGGCTCGGTCGATCGATCGATCGAATAACGCAGGATTGTTGTAATGCCAGTCAGTATAAATTCAGTAATTCCAAAGGTAATCAAGATCATCCGAAACCGGGCAAACCGAAGGATCCTGGTCGAGGTCTTGATCGTGATAATTAGACAAGTTGCTGTTGCTTCCCAAGTCCTTCTTCGAAATCACCGAGGATGTCTCGGCCGTTGTCGCGTCGGTGCTGACTCCACCAGTGTCCTGAGAAATGCTCATCACGACATCATCGGTTCGCGATCCATTTTTCGTCGCTAGAGCTTTTAACATCATGGCTCGATCGTTATCGAAGCCCTTCAAGCTGGAATTGTAGTACCCAAGATTTGTAGAAGCTTGCTTGAAAGGAAAGACAGGATTATTACTTGATAGCGGGATCTGAGGGTAAAACTGGCAGTCTGACATTGGATTATATGGCATAATATGATTTTTGGCGTCGTTGATGAAGTGGTCCGAGGGTAAGTATGAGAAGTAATTATGATGATCGCCTCCGTCTGATGATCTTGGCGACGACGATGATGCTGTGGCTTTTCCTTTCATCTTGTATTCGTCCTCGATGGTACCGTCGGTAAAGCTCGAATTGTTACCGGCCGGTTGTCGTTCGACAAGAGCCGGTAGCGAATTGTTCGGAAATTCTAGTAGCAGATCGTCCACAAAACTTGAGGAGCTCATTCTTGGTAACAGACCATGTTCTGATCCCCTAATTGGACTCCTTTTGATTCCTGAGTTCTTGTGGAAAATCCTACACACCACCCATTCATCCTGGAAAATAAAAAATTATGAGCGATGAACGTACAAGTATCGAGCAATTAAGAGTTGTTTTGGCTAAATAATTAAGTCTGATTATTTTTTTTAACCAATATTAACTGGAAATGATTTTAACACTCTATTTTTATTTTCTAGCCAACTATACGTACTCAAATTTTTATTTATTTTTTCATCATGTGAGATTACAAGATTACTCAATCTGTCTATGAAAATAAATGTAGGGAAGAAATTTCCTAATTTTACCTGAATAAAGACCAAGAAAAAGTTTATTTCATTGAAAATATAGTGGAAAAATCATTTTCTTTTTTATTTGTGCTTTAACCTTTTTTATTCTTTTTGGTAATTGCATAAAAAAAAATGCAAATTATAAGCACCAATATATACATATAGCTCAGCCAAACTATTTTACTTGCTTGTTTCTTCAATATAATCAAGTAAAAAAAAAAACAATTAATCCAGCAAATCAAACGAGACCAAATGTTAAATTTTCCCATAAAAATAAAATAAACCAACGTTAAAGGAAACGATAAAAAAAAAAAAAAATTTACCAAAATCAAAAACAAAAAATAATAATAAGGAGAAAAAGAAGTAAAAAAGATGGTCAATTTTTTTGGTGTACCTTTGAGGGTTTAGGGAAAGTATAGTAAGAGAATTGGCCTTCAAGCCTGTATTCATGCATCACCCAATTGGTTTTCTCTCCTTTGGGAGCTCTCCCCTTGTAGAAAACAAGAGTCTTCTTCATTCCAACCAGAGAACCACCCCTTCCCTTTTTGTAAATCTCCTTATCTTTCCCGGTAGCTTTCCAGTACCCGGATACGGTCGCCCTGTTCGTTCTCATCCCCGTCGGATACTTCCGGTCTCTCTGGCAAAAAAAGTACCATTCCTTCTCCCCCATCTTCGCTTTCTCTACACAACACAATTAGACAATTACGTTTTTAACCCGGGCATCCGGTTATGAAAACACATTAAAAATTGTACTTTTAAACCTTTTTTTTCATTTTTGAAGACTTCATAATTATGTACTTTCTAGATTTCATTTCTCGAAAAGAGAAATTATTTGAAAAAACTGAACTCGATCGAATCTGGGGAAAAAAATTAGAAAAAGTTCTCAAAAAATGAAAATTAGCACCCAAAGAAGGAAAAAAAAAAACATATAAAATTTTGTAATAGAATTCTTACTAGGTAAATCCCATGGTTCGCACTTGTTGAGATCGACTTCACCGATGGCTACGGCGTTGAAGTCGCCGTTGATCACCTTCTGTGTGAGATAATGAGAGATGATTTCCTCGTCGGTGGGGTGGAATCGAAAACCCGGTGGCAAATCCATGTTGTAGTCCTCCTGATCATCGCTGACGTTCACCAATATTGAAGAAGGTCCTTCCATGGGTATTAGACTTGCACCACCTTCTTTTAGAGAGAGAGAAAGGGGAGCAGATGAAGAGAGAGAAAATATCTAGCTACTTGTGGGGATGAGATGGGTGATTTTTTTTGAAGAGAAAAAGGCTACTAAGAAAGAACAAAATAGAGGTGGAAAAGGAGCTTAATAAATAGAGGAGAGAGAGAGAGAGATGAGGGGGTTAAAGATCCGTAGCCTGCAAGGCACTTGTTGAGAAAGCCTCGTGCTTTTGTTTTTTTTTAATTATTTTTCATGTGTTTCAATTATCACAGCTCTTCCAAAACAAAACAAAAAATGTGTGTCCACATTGTAACTGCAGTAACTATGACCGAGTTTTCACTATGGTATTTTCGGAATTTATTTCAAAATTATTCTTCTTACATACTTCCTCCGTCTCATTTTAAATGCTCCTTACGTATATCCGTGTCATTTTCAAACGTCTATATCTTTTTCTTAGTAAGGTTCCTTAAGTTTTTAAAAATATTTTCTAATAGAACTAATTGAGATCTATCAAAAAGATTCATATTGCATATAAAATAAATTATAGAATAAAAACTATAAGAGTTTTAAAAAAAATACGCATAACCGTAGGGAGCATTTAAATTGGGATAGATGGAGTAAATTATAAAAATATGATTTAGCGAAAACAAGACACTTTTGATTACAGTGGAAAGACGGTACTTTTAGTCAAAATTCAGCCAATTCAATGGTCGAGAGTTGTGATGACCCCATTTTGCACTAGTCCCACATCGGGCATATGTATAACTTGATATTAACATTTTGAACCACGTCGTTAGGGTAAAAGTTAGTAGGTCAGTTGGGCGAATCATTACAGAAACTATTACATGGTGTTTAAAATTTCTATTTTCTTTACAGTGTCCATGTCAGTATATCCGCAACTCAGTTTTCCAAAAATAAGTCACGTGCTAAAAATCATTTTTAAAATTCGTCTTTATAACAAAAAAATTGCGTTGTTCGTTTTGCGTCATAAATATTGAGTAAAAGTCACAATTTTCACTTTTCTGATTTCTCTCGTTGAAATGAACCATTAAACCAAAAAAATTGACGCAAAAATGGCAAACACGAATTTTATTTAAATAAAACGAATTTTAAAAGTGACTTTTAACAACTTAACTCACCAGCCTAATTTATGAGAGGTCCATCCACTAAAAGTAGAGATAAGAATAAAAAAAACCTACACATTCACTAAAGGCTTTCATGCATGTTTATCCTTAGCTCCTCATAAGTACCCAATACAGTTGTCCATTTTGAAAGCTTTTAGGGACAGGCAAAGCATTGCAGCATTTGGTTCATTAATTTGGCAAAAGTGGCAAATATTCTGAGATACCTAAATTTTTTTAAAAAATGAATAAATAAATTGAGACGAAAAGAATACGTAGTCAGTGAGCGGTATTTGAACACCGCGTGACGGTACTGAGAGTCCGATAAAAAAAAAAATCCCGTCTGTGTGTGGTTCCTTAGCTGGATCATCTCTCTTCTCTCTCACAATCAGCTCCACGTCTTGGCCAAAAAAAAAACAGTAGTGTAAAAAGGATAAAAATCGTAGAATCAGTTTCTTCGTTGTTGGGTGGGGGCCGGTGGATGGGCCCCTGCTTTCTATTTTCGTCTCTCTTTCTTTTTGTGCGGGATTACGTCATATTTTTTTTACGCGGTG
This sequence comes from Vaccinium myrtillus, assembly GCA_016920895.1. Lineage (NCBI taxonomy): Eukaryota > Viridiplantae > Streptophyta > Magnoliopsida > Ericales > Ericaceae > Vaccinium > Vaccinium myrtillus. The sequence continues at coordinate 12,391,380 of CM029270.1, read as the reverse complement.
TCCAAGCCGACTTACGTGCACTTCAATAATTTGCTTCTCCGGTTTAGTAAAAAGCAAGTCATCTACGTCGGGACAAAGAATTCATAAAAAAATATTTCATTTCAACCTGGCCGTATAATCGAATCACGATCAATTATATTGAGACCAAATCCACTAACCAACCGGACTAACGCTCGCGAGTAACGCGTCATCCTTTTGTAACAAATACTAAAACCGATCCAAAAAGGTTCTTAAACGAAACGTGGTTACCTAACAGCCCCTTGTGGTCCAATACTTTAAATTTGGTTTCTAGTACATTTATTAAGTTTAGTGCCGCAAAAGTCTTGTTGAAAAGGCTTTGGAAAAAGTTCATTGCAACCTTTTTCTTGCTCTTGGAATTTGTATAATACGAAAATGTATGGAACCTTAATATTTTACGAGAAAAAAACACACGACTTTGTCAATTTCAGAATAATTGGAAGACGGCTCAGGAGTTTGGCCAAATATGAATAAGAAAGCAATAATTAAGTAATGTTCGAATCTTACGGAGGTCGAACATTTCAAATTTTAGGACAACTAGAGGGTTTTGTCTGATCGTTAACTCTATAGTCACGAAATTAATCGAGATGCATGTTCGTAGATTGACCCGGCCATCCGTTTATCCCCAAAAAAAAAAAGGGGGAATTAATATGGCTTCCTAGTATTTTCTGAGAAGCTGACATAAGAGACCCAGGAAACTGTACAAAAAGTCCTATGGTTTGAAGATAACGTAATTAATACTTGAACAGTCTTCGGATAAAGTTTTGATTCGGTCCCTCACAAAAGGTATATATATAGTACTTCCTCCGTCCCTTTTTAAATGTGTTGCTTCGTAAATCCAACTTATTAAAGAAACGTCATCATTACACTTTTCACATCAACTTTTTCCTCCACTTTACACTATTCACATCAACTTTTCAGGACCTAAAGCAGAAAAGTTTGATGAAGGCGAAAAAGAAAGGGGGAAAAAGTTCGGAAAATCATTTTGATCTTCTTATCTTCAAAAATAATATTTATAGTTTTTCAATTCCTCTCGTTGAGACAGATGGAGAAATTTTTCCCAGTGATGGGCAGGGGCATCACGTCGCTGTGCCCGAGCACCCATTCCGGCACTCTAAAGTGTTATAGACAGCCCAGATTTTTTCCTTCTCTCTCTCTCTCTCTCTCTCTCTCCTCTTTTTCTTTTTAAAATTCAGACCGTCCAAAAGTGTTTTGGACGACCGAAATAGAATGCTCAGGAAGAAATCTTGGCTACGTAGTGCCTACCCGGCACCCAGGCGCCCAAAATTTTCTCATGAAGTTGGGTTCGAGTCTCTGGTCTCATTCCATATCCCTTTGATTAGGATAGAGTAGATTTCTTTTTGTTTTTTTTTTTTCCCTTATACCCATATAAGTATAGAGTAGATTCATTGTTTATAAAATAAACTTTAAGGAAAAAAAAAACCCACGCGCCATTATAGGAGAATAAAACAATAGTTCGGTAAATTTCGTGTAACGTTCGGGTTTCGTCATAGGGTCTCATTCATTGTCTCTTTGATTGTGATAGGGTAAAACTCGATCCACTTCGAAAAAAAAAAAGAAAAAAAAATTAGGATACGGTAGATTTCTTGCTTGTAGGTGAAAATTAAAAATAAAAATAAAAAAAAAACACCCACGCTATTATAGGAGAGTGAAATTAAAAATACTTGAGAAGCATTGAAAAATCTCTCTCCCTCTTAATTTTTCTTAGTAATTAAGCTAACTTAACTTGGCAGCGATTTATTGGTCCCAAGACAAAAAATAAAGATTGATCAGTTACGTCAGAAAGTGAAAGGGAGAGTTTCCACAAGTAGTAGTTGTATTATGTTTACATAATTGAGTATATTTAATTTTTTAAAGACTTTGGTTACACGAGGGCTCTCAAATTAATTTGGAAAATCGGGTCACTGTAGCGTCCTCATCTCAGTCTTCCGTTTCGACAACCGTGTAACGCGGAAAGGAAGTCACTATAGCGCCCCCGTCAATGGTAAAAGTGTTTCTGCGAATTTGAACGATCAATTTCAGAGATGAAAGGCTCGAATGAGCGCTACGACGTGTATCGCAGAAAAGACGGTACAGGGACGAGGGTCCCAATTTTGTAGCCCACAGTTATTCAAAATCAGCGGAAACATACATTTTGGGTGGGGATCGTGGGATAGTACGATGGCGACTACACGAAAGAGAAAGATAAAGGGAAATTCGGTGCGTCACTATTATGCTACTATCGCTAGGCCAAGTGTCTCCCCCCGAACCGTAGAGCAAAAAATGAGGCCCGGTTGGAAACACGAAAGGAAACTCATAAAATGCATATGGGGTTATTTTAAAGTGGGTTTGAATCTTCGGATGCAATTTTGGGGTTATTTTATGGGTTTCCTTTCCTATTTCCAATTATTTCTCATTAAAAATATGGTGCATTATCTCCATCTTAAAAAAATTGTTCGGTCTGCAGAATAAAAAACTTAAGAATTCTACGTTATTCTTGTCAAAAAATTCAAAAAATTTGCCGCAAGTTACTAGATGACAATGAGTTCTCTCAAAGTATAGAGTAACCACCATGTTTGATTTGCGTCAGCTAGTCCAAATACCTTATTAAAAAAAATAGGCCATGTGTGATCGACCAATAGTTTGGCCTGGGTCTAGGCCGAGCTAAGCAGCCTAGACGGTTATGAGCAGGGCTAGCCCTGAGATTTTTGGGGCCCAAGACGAATTTGTAAGTTTAGGCCCTATGTTTTCTTTTTAAAAAAAAATAAAAATAAACTAACCACAAAACGATAGTTACTTTGTCCCCTACTTTGTTTTTTTTTTTTTTTTTTCCATTATTCGTTTCGTTGTTTCGAATAAAACTAGTTTTTGGACACATTATTTTTTGCACCAATAAAAAAATAGTATCAAATAGTATCCTTTGGAAGTGTGGGTTTGTAAGATGGGAAAAAAAATATTTTTATGGTGAAGAAAAAGAGAGACTCAAGAATTGAACCACATATCTATTGGATAGAAAAATTAAACTTTTTCACTAGGCTAGCTAGCCCATTGAGGCATTAATTATATAAGTGATACATTAAATATATATTCTGTAGCTAGATATATCTATCCGGGACCCTAATTTTGGGCCAAAATTCGGAGGCTTAAGCCAGCCGCCTTACACGTCTTACCTCAGGGCCGGCCCTGGTTATGAGCCAAACTGAGACATTGAGGTATACCCTGAATCCATGACGGCGAGCTAGGCTGGGCGATGAGATGCGAAGGATTACCAACTTTCCAAGGCGCGTGGGTTATTCACATAAGGTGATCTGCATTTAAAACTAAGTCACATAATCTGCGTGCGTGAAAGCGTCTGTAAATCACATCTTAAACAATTAAAATTCGCGAGTGTAAGAATTGTGAGCGCAATACGAAGATTGAGACTGGGAGCACAGAGTATTTTGAAGGATTATATGTGAGTCAGATCTAGACGATGTGCAATGATCACGTGACCTAATTGTCTTAGTTGCCAAGACGTACAGACCAATTCGTACAAAATAAAATAAAGAAAAACGAATTACACCTCAGGATGAGGAGGTATACACATTCTTCTTCTGTAAAGTCCCTATAATCCTTGACTTTTTTTTTTCGATAAATGACTTTGGCATTGGAATATTTCCCCGTCCACCTTAGCTGGGAGGCCGTAACGATGTGTTACTCTGTTCCCAAGCATATATCACTCGGGATAGGAGACGAGCCCGAGTTGAATTATAGGTATTTTAAATTCTAGTTTCAGATTATAAATTTTAGAAGAAGTAGATAAACATATTTGTCAAAGAGATGACATTATGATTAAGCTGTTGGAATATTTAAGTTTTAAAACTCATTTTAAACGTTTTACTATTATTTATTAATTCCAAGAGACGCCATTTAAATAGGTGTCTCTTCATTAAAGGAAGTTATATCGATCCTAGAGTTGTGTCCCTTGTGAAGAGGTACAACACATGCTTATATAAGGCTCTATTTTTATAACGTTACAATTGACTTCAACGTAAAATCTCTCTCTCTCTCTCTCTCTCTCTCTCTCTCTCTCTCTCTCTCTCTCTCTCTCTCTCTCTCTCTCTCTCTCTCTCTCTCTCTCTCTCTCTCTCTCTGATTATCAGATTCATATAGTTTATTATATTTTCAGGCAACTTCAATCATAAACGGTTCATCTTACTTCCGGTGGACGCAAACATCGAGAAGGCTTAGCCGTGATTTGGGTTGTATCTTGGTGTTGTTGATTGTTCGTCAATACCTTTGCGTGGGGAGGCAATAACAACTTTAGGACTGAGACATCGTACCTCTCTAATCATAGGCAAGATTATCTTTTATTCTAATTCATATTCCTTCGTATATATAATTTATTGTTACTTTTCCATAACATAAGCTACAGTATGAGCTAGTAAGTACTGTTTATTGCCAAAAACATTTTAAAAATCATCTTTTATAAAACATGCATAAAACCTAAAAATCTTATCTGAAAAGTTCCAGAAGTTACCCAAATCGAGCTTCAGGATTTTTCAGAATTTCATTCATTTTTATTCAAAATCTGTAAAATCTGAGAATCTATTACTCCATCTAGCTTGAATTTGTCACTCCAAACTGATTTTGATGAACAAAAATTTCAAACTAGGAAAAAATAATTTCTCGTAAACACGGGCGTTAAGAGATTGTGTTCTAAGTTAAGATAACTTTAAAAAGAGATAAATTTACAATGAAAGCCATTAACGTCGTTTGGGTCTTTGTTCAGTTGTGGTGGTTCTTTGGGCTTTGGTTGGTTTTTTCTTTGAGGCGTTTGGCTGTTCTTTAGGCTTTGGTTGGATTCCTTTAGGCTTTGCTTTGTGGTGTTTTATCCTTTTGGGGGTTTTGGTTGGTTTCTTGCCAGCCTCGGGTTGTTATTTTCCCTTTGGTTCCTAGCCGCTTGTGTCTATCAGTGTGAGAGGTGTCTTCTTTTTTAGTCGGCTCTTTCTCTTTCCTGATGTCTCGTGTCTAGGATTCTTTTAATCTTTGTAATTTATTTTCAAAGATTAATAAAATCTTTTTTGCTTTTCAAAAAAAAAATTAAAAAGAGATAAATTTACAATATACTTTTGTATAATATAATTACAAATAGGTACATGTATCAAAGTGTTTGTTATCATTGGTTGTAGTATTTTTTTTTTTTTTTTTCAGAACATGGCTCACAATGATCATAACTTACTAGCCCAGTTTTTCAAAAGATTTTAGCACCCAGTTGCTAAAATCATCATATTTCAAATCAAAAAATGAAGTGGTTCCGTGTATCGTTTTTCAATTTTTTTCGCACCAAATTAAAGAACTCCTCAAGTACTTTAAATTGGTGCGAAAAAAATCGAAAAACGATACATGAAACCACTTCATTTTTTGATTTGAAATATGGTGATTTTAGCAACTGGGTGCTAAAATCACATTTCATTATTTTCATTTATTTATTATAAAGTCAGATTTTATATATATGGCTTCCATCCGATGCAAATAACAGCTGGCCTTTGACATATTTGTAGGGGCGCCGGATTCTTGCTCGCAACTTGCGGCTTCCACTTTGTTATGGAGTACTATGACCTAATTTTCGATTATGATAATACAAAAGTTGGTGAATATTATCCATCCTTCTATTAAGTTATAATACTTTCTCCGTCCCTAAATAAATGTCATATTTTTTTAGACCACTTACAAAAATATTTTTATTTTTAAAACTTAAAATAATTTTTATATGAAATATGGATCTTGTTTGCCAGAGTTCACTTACTTTTAAATATAAATAATTATTTGAAAAGTGTGAAATATGGATCTTGTTTGCCAGAGTTCACTTACTTTTAAATATAAATAATTATTTGAAAAGTGTGAATATTGCAACATGGACATTTATTTAGGGATGGAGTGAGTGCTTTCCTAGGATCTAGTATTGTACTGAGTAGCGAAATCAAAAAATAAAAATACAACTTGCATGGGTATACCAGTTTGGACTGTGTGGGACGAATCTCAAGATTCCACACGAATAATCCAAGCTGTTCAATTTGTTTAAATAATATTTAAAGGTAAATAATCAGCTCAATTGAATATCGATAAAGGCTTGATCAATTCATTCGATATTCAGTTACTGAATTCGCAGAGACCAAAAACCGAATGAATTGATTACGCAGGTTGGTTCAAGTGGTTCGGCACTTGTTCCCCTTAAGCAAGGTCTCGAGTTCGAGTCTTGTGAATGGAGGAAACTTGCGTTGGGAGAGCTTTACCCCTTCGTGGGCCGACCCGGCTCGAACCGGATTTAGTCGGGGTCCAGTGGGCTTCCGGATACCGGTGGTTTAGACCAAAAAAAAAATTGAACTTTTTTTTTTCAAAGTCCCTTTAATAGTTTTTTTAAATAAATTAAAGGGCTTCAGGATTCCACACCGTCCGGTGTACATTTGGTGTACCCATAGTTATGGTGAGTTGGTGAGCGATATCAATCGCAGTGTATGGGTCTGATACCTGAAAGTCTTAAACAATCACAAAGTAGGATAAAAGAACGTGCAAGTTATTGATATCTCCCATTCAAAAAAGTACTAATTGATATCTCATCCTACTTATCATCGAGGCACTTCACTGAATTTCTTTCCCTGAGCAAAAAAAGGCGGACGATAGGGCAACCGGCATAGCAACCTCTCCCGAACATGATCATAGGGTCTTCAGACTTTCGATGAATCGCGTAAGTAGATTTTAGTTATCTATCGGGTTTCTACCGCTTCACCGGCCAAGGGCATGCAAAATAAATAAAGTCTCTTAAACATTTTGTTCACAAAAGTACAAAACTACTATCATAAGTGGGATAGCACCATGTGGCATGTGATTGTCGGTTTGTGAGAGGATCAACCTAGTTGTGATGCTCGTTTTTCCGTTGTGATATCATTTCTCTTAGGTCCTCTTTAATCTTTATAATGCGCTTTTTCAAAGATAGCACCATACGGAAAAACACTCAGGCACCATATGCTGTCGAGTTGGCAGCCTTGAGCCTTCTAGTAAAAAAGAAAGGAAAATTGCTACACAATCTGATTGGGCGAATATAATTTTTCATTCCGGGCCCACACACATGTAAGTATATATGTAACTAGCTAGCTGTCAATTGGAATGGGAAAAGCTTGATTGAAATGTAGATTTGGCTTTGGGGGTTAATAATATAATAAGGAAGGAGTCAGTTGTCAATTGTTTGACTTTTGTGTGAAGTAAGGAAGCTTCCCTCCGACCACTACATGGCCCCCATTCCATGAACCGCCGATATACGTACGTCAATCCCACCTCATTAGCTTCTTCCTTCTTCATGAATTATACGTTAAAAATGTACTACAAAACCCTTTTGGTCTTCATGAATTACACGCTAAAAATGTACTACAAAACCCTTTTGGTAGTATATAGGATACCATTGGGATAAAGGGGACCCAATTATTTATTGATTGTTTGGTAATGCAGAGTGTGTACGTTGGGATTTTAACACCCAAACTCACCCGCAACGGAAGCACACTAAAAAAAAAAAAAAAAAAACGACGACAAACATAAACAACACACAATATTTTACGTGGTTCGGCCTCAATGCCTGTCTCTACGGCAGCCACTGTGTTTTGGGAAAAATAGAGATTACAAGGTGTTATAAACACAGTCGTTTCTTAGCAAGCAGTTGTTGAATTTGCGATTAGCCACACCAGCCCAATTGGGACCTATTGGTTCGAGTATGAACAAAGATGATGCATAGAAACACAAATTCTGCTCGGGTCTGGGTCGATCTAAGTAAAAGTAAGAGAAGGGGAGATAGGGACGGAATTCTTTTTAGACAAATGTAAAGTGCACAGACTTTGGTGTATATACGTATATATGTAGGGGCCGATTCCGTTGACACATCATTTGACACAACAATAATCGGATTTATTGTTTCTTTGAGTCCTGTTGGGGTTGGGTTTTTAACCTTGGTTTATTTTGCTGTCAAGTCTTTTTGTTTGTCGGGTTGTGATGTGCATGTCTTTTCTGGATTTGCTGGTTGGCTTGTATCTCTGGTTGTTGTACTGCTTTATTTGATATCTATGATAAGTTTACGATTTCTTTTCCGGATTTGTTGGTTGGCTTGTATCTCTGGTTGTTGTACTGCAAAGTTATTCGATGCATGTGGTGTGGATCCCTCATTATTTTTGGGACTTTTTTTTTTTTTTTTTTTGGAACAACAAAGAAAAATTCCATTAATTTCAAGGGAGACAAATATGAAATCGGTACAATAGGAAAAGAAATGTATCGAGAGAGATTCGAAGAAACTTCTACTGCTGCAATTTGCAAATGGTTCCAGACATTATTTTTGGGACATAAAAGGGAAAGTTTTGAAAACATGAAATGGGACATGAAAATGCATCCGACGGGTGAGATTCAACCGATACACTGTTTTGTTTTCCTGTACTGTACCAGGCCTCGACATGTAACAGTGCTTCAAAGTATCAAATCATTACGTTCTCATAGCCAAACGACTAGGGATGAAGCAATTCTTTAGTTTAATTCCAGATTATCCTAAAATAATCGTATTTGATCAAGACCATCCTATCCTATCCTATCCTATCCCAACAGTTTCAACAGGTGAAACAGTTGGCTCTAAAGGGACAGATAGGTTTTCACTATTACTAGTTACTAAAAAAAACTCGGCTTTGGTTTGTTTAAAAATCAAAATCTTGAAAACCTATATCATTAGTTACTAAAAAACTCGGCTTCGGTTTGTTTAAAAATCAAAATCTTGAAAACCTACACCATTAGTTACTAAAAAAACTCGGCTTTGGGTTGTTTAAAAATAAAAATCTTGACTTTCCTTTACGTGCTTGTTGGTTTGGTAAAGCTTTAGGAAAATCACCCTTTACGTACATCAATTCTTTAACTTGATTGATTTCAGGTTATTATATAACCATCGTAGACTTTTAAACTAAAGGACTCGACTTCTCCGCAGTCTGTTCTCTAGAAGCTAAATTCAATAGTACTAAATCCATGTTTCCAATGATGGGGGACAGTTGGCTGTAAAGGAGCAGACAGAGGTTTTATGCTTCTATTGCTAAGTTAATCTGCTAATCCTTTCAATAATTTTGTTTGATTAAAGGTCAAAATTTTGGACAACACGTGTCGGTGACCAGGAGCACTCATAATTTTGTTTCTGTAATTCTTTTTTATTTTTTAGTACAACAAAAATAAAACAGAAAACTTAACTCGCTCAAAACCACCCCTCATATCCGCTTCAAGAAGCTGAATGATACCCATCTGGTGGAGTGATATGAAACACCATTTTCTCATCTTGGATAGCTCCTACGTTAGCAACTTTGTTACACACTCCCGAAGCGTATGTTTCAAGGCACTTCCCGTGATGTTTCTGTAACATTCATCATGCAGTGCTAGCTAGTACCAAAGAATCAAATATCTTATAGCAAAAGGAATATAGATTAAGCAACTAATTGACTTAATTCCAAGCTTCTAGTATTAACTTATATTTAATTTAGATTTAAGACATCAATTAATTAACTTAATTCCAAGCTATTAGTATTAAATTATACTATTTAATTTTTAGATTTAAGAGTAAATCCAAAATTCCCATAGGTCAAAGAGGTGAGACAGTTGGGTGTAAAGGGACAGATAGGGATTTAACCCTTAACTTGTAACTTAATCAGTTAATCCTTCCAAGATTAGTTAAAGATTCGCGGCTTTTATTGGATCAAAAGTCAATTCTTTTGACTTAATCTTTTGGGTTTGGTAAAAGTTCTTCCCTCAATGTTGATTTCTAGGTTAACCTCTCTTTAGCCAATCACCCAATCAGTGTTCCGGTCCCACCGTCTACCGACACAAATTTAACTGGGGCAATTGGTCCAATAATTGTGTAAAACCTGATAAGAAAATTAAATCCAGGCATTATATTCTTTGCACCATTGGTTTGGGTAAATTGAAAAAATTGGTTTTTTGATTTTTTGGTTTTGATCTTATTAAAAAAAAATTGCATTTGTTAGTTTTCGGTCGATTTTTTGTAGTTTCTTGGCTTGTCTCGATGAGAGGAATCTAAAAAATATAAAATTATTAGCCAAACTTAAAGTTTTGGGAATAAAGACGAAAAATAATTCAAAAAACCGGTTTTTTGGATGTCACCTTCGTCTTTACTCAATGAGCACTTTAATTTGGTATAAAACAAATTAAAAGGTTATATAGAGAAATATGTTTTTTAGGGGTTTGAAATTGCACGTATTCCCATTTGGACTATTTAAAAAGTGACGGAGGGAGTACTTGCTAGACAGCCGCTAGGGAAATGATTACTATGCTTAAAGGATCTCTAGCATTAGTGAAAAATGCTTACAAATCTATAAATGTATATCGATCTTCGTGAATTCTCTTGTTAAAACTGTACTCCCTCTGTCCTTTTTAAAGTGTATTGCTTCGTAAATCCAACTTATTAAATAAACATCAACATTACTCCTTTTACATAAACTTTTACCTCCACCTTACACATTTCACATCAATTTTATCTCCACTTTTCAAAATTATCCTCTACATATTAACTTTCAAAAGGTTCAAACAATAATTGTACAACCTTTTACCCGTTAACTTTTTAAAACACACCTATTAAGAGACAATTCAAAATGAAATACTCAACTATTAAAAAGAGATAGAGGGAGTATCATTTTTTTGGTATTATGGTGTTATGTGGTGTGTAATATCCACAGCTATCATACAATTGTTAACTTAATTATGGAGTAGCACTGGAACGGGACGAGTACGTAATTCCATTCTAATTGTTGGGCCAAATCCACCCCACCGCCTCCGCTTCTCCACCGCCGTTGCTCCTCCTCTACTCCGGTTTGGGTTAGATCTGACGGCGAGATGTAGTTAGGGTGACTCGACTCTCTCCGGCAAATAAGTCACCATTTACGTGGTAGCATCTCTAGCGACACATTTGGATTACCAGAGTTTTCACTTTTTATTTGGGCAGTGCTCACGCCAAAACTATTTTTGATTGTGCCAAAAACTCAAATGCATGAAATACTTGTACTCATGTGCAAAATACAAGCTCTTTATGCACTGGAGTTTTGACACAATTAAAAATAGTTTTGGCATGATCACCACCCTTCTATTTTTTGCTAGTTTTCTGCGTCTCCGTTTGCAGAGTGTGTCTCCGTTTGCAGAGTGTTTATCCCTCCCCTTGTGTGGGAATTTTGTCCCTGATTTCATATGTCCCTTCTCAAGGCTTGAATTGTATATCCTTTTTAGATCCTCTGTTGCCACGTCTTTGACGGACTCTATTACCCAACCTCATTAGGCTATTTTTGCAGTATGTGACATTGAGCCTACTAGTGCTACGCTCGGGCCTAGTTCGCTGGTACCTTTGGTTCATTCCATTTTATTGTGATGAAATATGTATTTGCCACTTGTTCCAAAAAAAAAGAGTAAACAAGATATTCATCAAGGGAGAAGTTTTAAGGTCAGCAGGTTCGAGTAGCCAAGTGACCCCACTTGGCCCAATGCCCCTCCAACCATGGGCTGCATATCGATGGGTGGGAAAACAAAACTAAAGTCATCCAACCCAATTCAAGATATTCAACTACCAAATTGGCCTCTTGGCTAACTTCTACTTTTTAGCCATTCCTACCAAACATGACGTTAAGTGAGATTTTTCAACCTACAGAAGTATGAATAACATCACAAGTTAAAGGAGACATAAATTTTAATTTGTGTCAATCTTGTATGTAGTTCTCCAGTCAGGTAAATAAAATCAATTTAAATGCCTCCAATAACCCATTTCTCTGAGTTATAAATTAGCAAAATGTACGTAACTCGATTACAAATAAAACAAATGGTAATTTGATTTCTCGTCGTTCGTTATATAACCCCAAATTCGTTTACCTGGCCAACTGGGTACTGCGGAGCTCAAACAGGATACCATCTCTGCTAGCAAATAGGGCCATCAATTGACCATCCGGAAGCAGTGGAACCAAAACTGGATCAATCATGTAAGCGACCAATGTGATCGCCGGTTATGTCGACGAAGAAACAGCCTCGATTGCACTGCCTAATGGCCATGCTGCCTCAACTTGGGAATTTTGGTACTCAACTCTCTTTACCAATGTAATCTCCTGCTCTGGATCTAGACCTGTACAAACGTACCAGCATTCAGCTTCCAAAAGAAAAAATTATGACAATATTAACTTGACAGAAGACTAAGGCTCTGTTTGTTTCCCGAGTTAACATCCAAACACTAGAAGAGGCAATTAACATAATCACTGTACACAAAGTGATTTACATGAAAATATTTTCCGCGAAATTTATTTCAAGTCAAAACAAACGAAGCCCAAAATGTGGGTAGAACTTACCAAACCCATCTACAAGCAATGTGAACTCGTACACAAGATCCATGCATAAGTATGGCAAGTTATCCTCTTCTACGCGTTGATATCTTGATTTGGCACCCTCGAGATTTGTTTCACAAGCACGTTTAGCTTCATTTGCAAAATCCACAGGACGAACTTTGGCTACAGGAAGATTATGATTTACAAAGCCAGCCTATATGGGAAATAACTCTATTCAGCATTCATTTTGCCACATGAGAAAATTTTAAAAGTTGATATATTCCTCAACACGTCTAAAGCAAGGAATACCTCTGCAGCCCTGTCAAAGAAAAATGAAGCAACAAATAAATTCTTCTGTCCGTCCCCACCTCCACCATTCCATATCCCACCGAACGTGCATTTCATATGCATACATGTTGGTTCATTAATTCTGAGAATTTTGGTAGCTACTCCCCTACATTTTTCCATGCTTGAACCAGAGGAAGAAGCTGATGCAGTATAGGATGATCCTCCATAGTTGTATTGCCCTTGAATAGAAAGCATACATAAATAAACAGTGCTTTATTTTCTTTCCTATCAATACAAAGCAAACAAAATTGAATAAAACTACAAGCCATGTTACGCTTACGTACAATCCTCTGGTGCACGATGAGGCTTATAAACTCACATAAAACATTTTGTGCCTTTTATGATAGGATGTAAAGTTAGCTACTTAAGCATGTTTAAGTAGCGCATGTCAAATCATCTAAAACCTCTGGATCAGTAGAAAACAAACTTGCAAAGAAAATGAAGTGCAATTTAGTTTTACTGCCAACAATTGAGTCATTGACCATTCCTATGAAGTGCTATTGTTCTTGGTAATGCAGGATCATTTGCGACAGTGTGACACCATGGTTAATTTAATATTGTTCACATGGAATGTTTTAACTGCGATCATAGTCTATAATTTATGCATCGTATTATTGGCACAAAAAAAAAATTTACTTGCACTTAATGGTACATTTGATTTTGTTCAATACTTTCTTGCATACAAGATGAATAACAACGCCACCAGGGTAATTTCTAATAAACCAGCATGCAGTTGGCAGCTGGCACAAGGGATGTAAATATCGAATGGGAGAAGTGAGGTTATAAAGGACCTTGTGGTTCTGTTAGCAGGAGCAAAAAAGCACATCAGCTTAAGAATCTGTCATTGGAGACTTGAGGGAAAGCGAGAGCTCTCAAGGTCTAATGACAATTTTCCAAATTAGATACATTGATGTTGGTCAAGCTAAATTGATAATTTAGCTTCTAAGTTCCAACATTAGAATTACCATCTCTCAAGGCTTCTCCATGATTTCCCCAGTGTTCTTAAAGAAGGTCTGGAAGGCCGAGTACTCGCCGACTAGGCGCCAAGTACTTGGCCCTGGAAGCTAGAAGATGCCCAGCCGTCCTGGGAGCGCCTAGCGAGTTTTAGAATCTTGGATTGCCCATTAGAAACCTTGAATCAATCAAACAGCGATTGGAGTTTTAACAATCATTACTGGCAACCGAGATGTACTTTGCTCTTCTCGAGTACTCCAAATTCAAACACTGGACATATAAAGTTTGGTTATCTGCCTCATGACATGGTCATACAAAGGAACCAGTTCGCTTGTCATGATGTCTACGTCATTTATCTAGAACAAAAACTTGTGAACGTAAAAAGTTGCTATTAACACTATTTAGCTTTAATATGTCTATATACAAACATTCTATGCATCTCTACATCACAGGAATCTTAGCGACAAGAACAACGTGCAACATGAATAGTAGTATAGCTGTCAAGTCAACTTCAAGCCTTACAAAATCGAGAGAATTGAGCGTACCATGATATCCGGCCAAGATACAGGGGCTACCAGAGTCTCCAAGCTTTAAAATCTCAGCCCGAGCGGCTAATAAACCATAGTTCAAGTAACTGAACACCAGATGTGGAAGTTGTGTTAATTGAAATCCTATTTTGCAATGCTATTTTCATCAGCATAGCATTATTAGGAACTTAGGGTGTTACAATAAAACCAAAAGTATTAATAAGAAAATCAAACACAAAACTGTTCGTAGACAGTGAGAAGTTTAAGCTATATAATAAAAGGAAAATGCTAACGTGTGCCTATTCACGTGTGCCCAATAGGCACACGTTAAGGTTGAAAAGTGTATTGAAATGTGTGAAAAGTGTATTGGAATATGGAAAAGTGTACTGAAAAGTGTATAAGTGTATTGGAGTCTCTGTTTTTTTTGTTTGTTTGTGTGCTTATTGTGTGTCCATTGGGCACACGTTAGCAAGACCCATAATAAAATAAGCTACGTGAACTGAAATATGATTGCTTGGTAATGTAGGTTGTATGAGGTAATACCCAGGGTCAGGGAATCATCATTCTTAATATAGCCATCGACTCGTCAAAGAAGGAGAAACAAACCTGTGAACGTATAGGTGATAATCTGTTCCTTTGAGATGCATTTTCTTCACATATGTATCCTCCCCATCGGATATCCTTGGAGCATTCGCAGCATCTGACACTGAGATAGCATATGCCATTTGTACAGATCCACCTCCAAGGTCAACTACTCCAACTGTATCTGAGTATTCCTTACCCAAACTCCCCAATAGATAGTTAACGGTCACCTGTAGAACCATATGCAATTTCAGACAGTCCTCATTCTCAAATATGCCTGCTCAAAAGTAAGATTACATGGAATGGATACATTACAAAACAAAAACAATTTTTGTTGTCATTATAGAAAAAAATTTGTATCGACAGCAAACAATTGCTACTCTTGTTGACATTTATCGTTGTTTTGCACTTTGCTATATCGAAAGAAACAATCGATATGAAAATGGATAGCAGGAGGATACATATAAGAGAAGTCCTAATCTACCACTCCACAAACAACTTTACATGTGTAAGATGTTAAGTTTAATAAAACATACCCACAGATAAGAACCTTCCTGAGTACCATCCAATACAGTGACCCAATCAGCCTCAGATTTGAAGGTGCCCTTATCCTTTAAAAAATCTCTGACCTATTGAATAAAAAGTTGAAATTCACATGTGAATGAGGTGCTTAAGGAAAATTTGAACAAAGACCAGAAGAAATTCTGCTTTACCGCTTGTAAAATTTGATCAGATGCATCACCTTGCAACAGCCTCAGACCTGCAGTTGCCTGAATAGACTTCAACATCAGAGTCGAGTACATGCAAGGTTGTCAAATTGCAAATCGGATTGACCCTTTTTGAATCATGAATCGAATCAAATCGTGAATCGTAACAATTCGGTTAAAATTTTAAAAATACATTGAAAATGTATCTAGGTAGTAGGCACCTACATAATAGTAATACATTTGTACAATCGAAAAAGTTAAGCTTAAATCAATATTGAAGTTTGCTTTCTATTATCAATTGATGATCTTGTGGACCAATAGGAAAGACAATTGCACATAATAGGAAAATAAATACTAAAGTTTGTACAAATGTACAAATGATCTTTGGAATGAATTTAACAGCACATAGATGTTAAAGATTCATGATTCATTATAAAAATGAAAGTTTAGCATTAACACAATAAATGTACAAATGATCTTTGGAATGAATTTAACAGCACATAGATGTTAAAGATTCATGATTCATTATAAAAATGAAAGTTTAGCATTAACACAATAAAAGTTTGTAGCTTAATAGGTAACAAACTAACTTATATGGTAGCATATGTGGGTTGATCCGAGGCTTTGAGCCCTACCCCGGTCTTTCATGATTTATAGGCTACAAGAATTTAAAAAATTAACCAATTTTTCATGGGAATAAGGTTTTCCATGCTCAACTGTATATGATCTTACATCCTTGTTTTTCTATAAGAAAATTAAAGGAAAAACCGCAAAGCGGTTTCATATTAGTCGAACGCAACAATTGTGATAAACTTTGATTCACCTATAGATTCGTCTCGTTTTTGCGTGAATTGTGAATCGAATCGCGAATCGTACGATTCTAACAACAATGAGTACATGAAGAAGCATACAATCACTCGTAACAGCTTTTAGTAAGATCATGTCACAAAGTTTTAGCAGCCATACAATTACTCACCCCAACTTTAACTGGTGTCTTGTGCCGCAACTCCTGTGGAACCACAGTTTTGGCTTTCTCCAAAAGGGACAGTAGAGAATCTGCAGCAGCCTTGGGATCTTTTGCGTATGAACTCAGCCCTGGTTTTTTCTACAACAATGGCGCAGTTCGTCAAATACTCCCAGAATACAGATACTATTATACGTAGTTGCAACTTGCACACAATAATGGATATGACGGGCGCACGGGCGACCACGAAAAAACTCACACAAAAGTTATTTTATTTTGAAAAGTTTCTATAGAATTGCAGAATAATAATGTTATGCACCCCTATTGGTGTATTCTCTATATACTGGAAGTGTAAACTTATTATGGAAAAAATTAATGCGAGGCGAGAAAATTTCTAAAGTGCATTAGCACTTCACTAGTAATAGTAAGATAAAAAGGCCTTCTCGCTTAATTTACGAAGCCAAACTCTTTTTGCTGTCATCAGCACGCAAATATGCTGATAAATTGACTTATTGCCCTCAATATTCTAGAGATTTTTGGAATTTCATATCATGAAACAGTCCATAGAGAAAGAATTTCAGGTAGAAACTGTTTACCATAGAGAGTGAATTTCAGGTTGATTATTTCACGGTTATGATTGATTCTCAGTTGCAAACACTTAACAAATTTCACAAAGATGCGATGGGAGCAGCCAACTTATAGGGATGGAAAACTAGGTCTGATATTTCCGGACTTTCTAAGTTTCAAAAGTGGGCAGTTTCTGTACTGTGCACCAAGTGTTGGTCAAAATAGGAAAGGCAGCAAATTATCTTATTGTTGACAGATTGATTCTCATTGCTTTGTCTTCCGTTTTCCTTTCTCCTATTTCAACTGTAACATTGGAACAGAGTACATACATATTCCACTCTAAAACTTATCATAAGTAAATTGAGCAACAAGATCCAGGACAATGGCATTGCTCAAAGGAAAGTCGAGCACTACATAGTATGCCCAACCTTAATCCATCAAGGCATGTTAAAGCTTGTCCCACATTGGTTAATTATATCCTCCAAAACTAGTAAACATGTAACGACCCAATTTCTTGACATTACTCTACCTCTTCCCAACCAAATAACATAATCGATATCAGCCACCAAAATAAAAATTTAAACAAACATACAACTATTGAAAGCCATCTCCCACTTCCTTGAGTATTTACATGTTTTTTGCATAAACACTTTCCACCCTAAATATCTCTACTACTTACTTTCTCCCTTCCTCTCATCTTTTCCTCCCTTCCTCTTCTATTGTTTGCTACTCTTTCTCCCACCCCCAATGCCCCTCGGCCCAACCCTTCAGAAACCCCAAAATCCTTATTGATAGAGTATGTGTGGTAAGATGGGTGTAGTTGAAATGAGAATGCTAAGATGGATGAGTGAAAAGAGTCGTAAGACTAGAAAATATAGGATAGAAATGAAACCATCTATGAGATGAAGGGTGTAGCACCTATAGAAGAGAAATTGAGAGATAATAGACTGAGGTGGTAAGCATATCTACCGTAGACCTATAGATGCAGTAATTAAGAGAGTTGATAGGATAGATTTGGGTAGTAACACTACGAGGAGAGGAAGACCAAAATTTACATTAGATGTTGCGTAAGGATGTGAGTATCCTAAGTGTAAGTAAACATGTACCCCTTGACAGAGCTCATGTAACCAACCCCAATAGGTTAGGACATAAGGCTCGGGTTGGTTTGGATTGGTTTTTTCGTTTGTCCCATTCATGGGTCCCATCTACTCGAACATACACTAGATGTACCACACAACTCCCAACTCACATACGGACTTAAACCCACGTGCAGCCAAAACCCACAAGTTAACACTTGTGTGTTCCATCCAAAAACAGTATTTTGCATCCTAACAATACACATCTAATAAAAGAAACACAATAATAATCAAAAGACAGCTATCACAATATGAGCTTGGGCGGCCTCGCCCCTCATTGTCGATTGATTTTAAGTTGAATGATTTAACAACGCATACAGCAATAGTTTCTCTATAGTGTTAAGCAAATTAAGAGAATGTGATCGTATCATGATAATTTTGTACTTCGATCCTCCTCCATTTTGTCTAGGTCGAAATTGATATTGTTCTCAGAATATCTCATCAATTTTGTTACTTAAAGGGTCTCACCTAAAGTCATTATCCTTGATCTAACACCAAATAACTTTCGGAAAATTCCAAGATCCAATGTCACCACTGATCGTATTTCCTTCCCCTTCCCCACATTTTCTGAGCTTTCAAAAAGGAATTTCGCTAGGGTTTTTCCATTTGAACAGGTGCATGCAAAATTCATTAACTAATAGAAGAAAGAATCGAACTAATTCCCCACAATTTAGTGTTCAAGGGAAAAACACTACCTAGAAGGCAAAAAATTGACTAGGCCAAGTCAAATACTCGTATTTAGTGTAGTTTTTCACGTTTTTCACGGTGGTCGCAGAAATCACGAAAAGCGGTTTACCTGTTCGAAAAGCTCAAGACCTTTTCCAATATGAACGAGATCCAAGTTCTGATCAAAACAAAATACGTGCACACGGCTTCCAGAACTCCCCGCATCAAAAACCACAACGTAACTCTTACTACTACCACCGCGGCCGTAGATGTTATCGGGAGCGAACTTCCGGTTGGTGTTGGCGAAAGAATCAACTGAATCAGAAGACGGAGAACGGAGAAACAACACGAAGCATATCAGAAGCACAAGCGTCGAGATCACGAGGATGGGGTTTTTGAACCGTCCAATCTTTTCCGACAGCGACTCGCCGTTTTGTCTGTAGTTGCTGCGCTTCGGCGGCGGCATCTTATCGGGCTGATCCGCGGCGGAGGAGGAGGAGTGGAGGAGTTCCGTGGCTGACGGCGATCTGTACCGGATCTGGCCGGTTGCGGCAGCGGCGGCGGCGGCGGCTGCGGGCTTGAAGGGCTGGGATTCGGGATGTGCGGACTCCAGCGCGGCTGACTCCAGATTTATAGACGGAGGAGGAGGATAGGGAATTGGAATCGGGTGGGAAATGGGGGAGTATTCAACGGGGAAGACGACTCGCAGGTGGAGAGAGATTAAGTGTGTGTTCGCTGTGTGTTTTTATATTCTTCTTCTCCTTCCTCCCTCTCTCTCTCTCTCTCTCTCTCTCTCTCTCTCTCTCTCTCCCTCCCTCTCCTCCCCCCTTTGCGACTTCACGCCGGATTTCAAAACTGTGGATCTCTTCTTGTATTATACTCAAAGGCCACAGCAGATCGTGGGGTTTATTTTCTTAACTGTGGATCTCTTCTTGTGTGTTCGCTGTGTGTATTATACTATATTGAGCATGTTACCTTCTGCAAAAAATTGGAGTGGAGGGTATTGTACTAACCTAATAAGTTACTATATTTTCGTCGTGACCTTAATGGTGAGTCTTTTAAAAAAATTATTTGGGATCGGAACGGTACAATTTATCGGGAAGGTTGAGTAGATCATTCATGTGAAAAATCAAATTAACTGGATATTGGTAGTCATATGTTTGGATACCATTTATAAGGACGGCCAATACTTATTTTAGAATACATTGTACGGCAAATTTGTCTCAATTGTGTGTCTACTAGTCTCCGATAATTATGTAATTTTTTTACCCGTAATGTGCTTAACATTCGTGAAAAAATGAAAGGTTCCGATCCCAAATAAAGATTTCAGAGGATCCATAATTGAGGTCACTGCGTAAATATAGTGACTTAGCTCACAACGAGAACCTTACGTCCGTCCGAGGTTTGGTCCTGTTGGTTGGTGGATTTGATTCTCCCAAAATTGATCAGATTTGGTTCTTGAGGTCGGTGTAAGAAAGTAACTAATTTATTGTGAATTCTCTGGTTGGAGTGGATGTGACTTTTGATTGGATCGGAAAGGAGATTAGTCAAAGTGCGCGTAAACTGACCGGACTAACAGTAAAG
The DNA here is from genome assembly GCA_016920895.1 of Vaccinium myrtillus. NCBI lineage: Eukaryota > Viridiplantae > Streptophyta > Magnoliopsida > Ericales > Ericaceae > Vaccinium > Vaccinium myrtillus. The sequence continues at coordinate 12,370,968 of CM029270.1, read as the reverse complement.
AGGAAAAAACAAATTGGAGTGGAACATTCCATGTGCTGATAAAAAAAGTTCACGTTTTGCACTGTATTTGAAAAAGGGGAAAATCCGTATGGAGCATAATCTTTTGCATCCAAAATTGCACTGTATTTGAAAAAGTGCGAGTAATTTGGGACAAAGAGAGTAATTTGTTTTTCTTGGTTTGTTTTTTTGTTTGCAAAGAATTAAAATATATAGAAAAGACATTATCGATGATATGTCATTATTTATTGATTCTTGTAAAATTGCATTTCATTCAATAGCCAGTGAAACATTAGCAAATGAGCATGTCGTGCAAATACGTTGTGTTAGCAACAACTTCAAAATATATAAGTATTTTAACATGTTTCGTAAAATTTCAGGTCGCGTAATTTTGGTAAGAGAAACTAAAATAAATAAATAAAAAACAATTTTACTTATTTTGAAAATAATAGGTACAATCATATGTTGTTAGGGTTTCGAAGCACCATCTACATGGGAGATACATAGAGAGATCAATGGGATTTGAGTGAATTTGATTGTGGACAACTTGGTTTCTTTATTGATTTGGCAAAAGGAAAAACGATATACGTTGAATTGGTGAAAGGAAAATGCATAAAACATTTGTTAAGTTTTTTTTTTCCCATCGGCGTGCACTATTGTTAAGATTGAAAAAGCGTATTAATCGAAATTAATGCGTGTTGATCTTATTTGTAACGTTTCATAATAAGTTGGTTGTCCACGCTGAAGGCTTCCATCATGAACGAAACGTAGATCACGAAAGGAGAGTAGGGTTTCAATCAATGACTTTATTTTAAGTATTTTTAATGTTTTGCGTTTTTTAAATTGCCTAACCTGTAAAAATCAGAAACATTTTGATATTGCAAACTTCCTGTTATTTTTTTAAAATGTTAAATGTTGAACTCAATTGAAGTTATACAAAAGCAAAAAGATAAGAGTTATGCATCATTTTTGGGTGGGTAACAGAGTGAATTTCAAGAAGTCAATGACCACAAACCAATGAATTTTTGGGTAATTTCTTGAATGAATTTTGAATTTCCTTTTTCCCAATTCGTACAGGTCTACAGGCATGCTTCACCAGCAATTTAGCGACCCTTTTCATGTGCAATTTTTTGAATCCAGAAAGCTGCTTTTGCAGTCATGAAACCGAGAATCCAAGCATTCACAGTTAAATTACCACATCCCTCTCTGGGATTATAGAGTATGGGAAAAAATTTCCCCGGAAATGTTCAGGCAACAGAAATTAATGGTTCAGATTCACAATGACATTGCAGCCCACTTAAAACAAAAACGGCCGTGCACCAGTACTGTAACGAATATGAGTTCTTGATAATGTAACGAATATGAGTTCTTGATAATGTTCACGCAACTTTTGAAGTGGATGAACAAATTTTGGGTTTGAAAAGATTGGATGGAGCTTAATTCATATTCTCCGGAGCTCTTAGCTTCGACGTGACAGGCAATACGCAATGGTTGTTTATTTAAGCGGATATGAATATTGGATTGGAGTAAATATGAACCAGTTCATACTAAACAGAATCCAAAGAAATCATTCCAAGCTTTCCCAACATTAAGAAGGAATCCCAAAGAGAGCAACTAAAGGAGAGAGCAAGAATTACAATTGCTACCAGATATGAGATGCAGGAGTTTACTCTGGGCGCTCTTCAGGCTTTCTTCTGCTTCGCAGGTTGAGGAAAAGCAGTACGGAAAACCAAGGCAGCTAGTATTGCTCCTACAAAGGGGCAAATCCAGTAAACGTAAAACTGCTCCCACGTGTTGTGCCGATGGTTTACATACGCCCAGCCAAAGGCCTGCGGAGACATTTAAACACTGTCAAATATGGTTCACATTAAAACATTAGTACCCAATTGCCTCAGATTCGTATAAAATACAATTGCTCAAGAACTTAAAGCACCCAAAGAGAAAAAACGAAACAGCCAGTTGATTTTTAGTCATACACCAAAAATGAAAAGACTTTAAACTACTGTACAGGATAACAAGGAGTAAACTCTAAACAAAATACTCAGTAACATAACTCCAAAGACAGAACATGTGTAGAACACAACTATTAAGTATTAACCGACTACTTCTGAGTACAAGAGTAGCACGAGAATGTGCACAAAGTGTCCAAAAAATGGGTTCGTAAACAGAGATAGGATCACAGAGAATCACATAAAAATAAAGAATAGAATGAGTGAGAGCATTAAGAATGGAAGACCACATGCAATGATTTACATAACAAGCAGAGAAGAGCAATTAGGGAACGGGGACTTCCATTTCAGGAAAATGATTCTAGTAACTTCAAGTAGATGCATCTTCGTTTTTCAGCTACTCCATTTCTGATGGAGGGAGTGAACAAGTTTTCTGATAGAGCATACCAGATTGATACAATATAAAATTGAGGATGAGAGGTATAGGCTAAATATTGGCGAGAGACCGATAACAAACAAGTACTACGAGGGAAAGATGAAAAGGACTTTGAAAAGAGAGTCAAAGAGTGCTTGAAATTGTCGGGAGGGAAGTGAATGGGGGCAGGCGATGCGCCCAGGTCGGATGTGGAACGGATACTATACTCTTGCATTATCACTCTGAAGTGTACAAACTGGCTTATTCAACTGAGTTTACAATAGGCATACAGTATTGAAAAGCACTTGGAATGTTCTTTCATTTAATAGTGCCATCTTAAATCCCAAAAAATCCTAAACAGTGGCAACAAGTCCCGATATGAAGCGAGTCAGGCGACTCAAAAAGGACCCTAAATAAAATCACATTTCCTGACCTGGTAAGCAAAAGTAACAAATTAACTTTCCTAATTCTTAGCAGACACATTGACAATCTCAGATTAATACTGGACTCAAACTAGGAACTAGTAGTATCTTTGAATTTCTGATGGATGAATGACCAAGTAAACAATGCATCTGAAAAGGAGATGCAACTTGCTGGTATGCACGATGAAGACACTAAACAAGCCACCTTATTGCCCAAATATCAGAAACAATTTTGACCCATGGCCTTTGCCTTGGCTTCTAGGAGTGATACCTAGAATCTTTTTCTTCTTCTCTTTAAATTTTCAGCACTTTTCAGCCTCTAAACCCACAAAACCACATCCGAATACCCGACGCATTCCTCAAGAACCTTTTTCCTCCACTCTTGCACCCACGCGTACTATTCGCAGCAGCAAGAACAGCCCCACACTTCTCTAATAACCATTTTGGTATTAGTATTTGCTTGCCACCCAGTTCTTAAAAAGTGGGAGATCTTATACTCCACAACATGTCATGTCATACCTATAAGCGAGAACTTCTGGACTTCAAAAGTAAGGGGTGATCCTAAGGTGTTTTCTGATTGGCTTGCTTTAATTAACAAGTTTTTTACATTTTTCTAAAAGTAAGAATGATATAAAGTGTGATTTTAAATAAGATGAAACGTGTTTGAGTTGTATGGTGTTGAAGAAGATTTACAAGATTGGATTTAGGGCCACAACTCACAACTCACAAGAACACATTTAAGGCCAATAAGCAGCTAACTACAGCTAAGGTGAGAAGTATATGCCTTCAATTCTCACGCGAAGTCATGCGAGCAAGTTGTTCATCCAAACATGGCAGTATGTTGTTTGAAGAGTATGGGCAAAGACTTGAGGCAGTTTAACACTCCAAGTGGAGTTGCAGAAAGCTCATGCCAAAAACTCGATGGACATAAAGCTGGTTTGTAGCATGCTACAAAGAGAGAGAAGTGCAGCACAAAGTATGCAGGAGAAAGAATACGTTCAAGAGCTGCCGAAGTTGCAACAAAGTACAAGGATTGGAAGATGCAACTCTTGAGGAAAAAGCGGTGCAAGGGTTCCCCCACACTGTTGTCAAAAAGGCTCCAGTTGACACCAAAGAATATGATGGTCATTATGGTGAAACGACAACTGAATCAAAAGAACCAGCCACTTGTCCAGAATTTAAGATAAGCTTTAGCGTTGGACAATTGCTGTCTGAGCCCGCCATGTTGAGCCAATAGAGATTTTTTCTGGCACTCAAACCATGCAAAACATTGACCATACTACAAGTAATAAAAGGAATCTCAATTCTCTGGTTCTTTAACAAATTGTATGGACTTACAGACAAAACTAGCAACCTACATGCAATACCAGCTTCAGAAAGCTGTATACAAACATACTCTACCTTGCTGTGGTAGATAAATTATTCTCGCCCTCCCCCCCCCCCCCCCAAGCAAGAAGAGACTCCAATTATAAAAGTAACAAGACAAAAGGAAAAAATACAAACCAAGACCCATTCGTAAAGCATCTTATCTCCTGATGGACATGTAAAGGTGAAGACCAATAAAAAATGGAAAAAGAAAACATAAGCTAGTGGAAAAGAAAAGGCATTAGCAAACAATCAGTCGATGCAATACAATGGCCTACAATGAACTTTTCAAAAAAAAAAAAAAAAAAATTCCATGGTTTGTTGGTCCTCAAATATAAGAAAAAACCTTATGCATTGCAATACTCACATTGGCAGGGTTCATGGACGGTCCGGTATAGCTGGAGCCAGTAACAACCATCACTACAGTTGCGATAGAAATTAACCATGTCTTCAACAATGGGCTTCTAGGACCCTTAAGAACGATAAAAAGGACAGCAAACGTAATTATGAAGGTCAAAACCCCCTCCGCCAAGGCCCCAGTATTTAAGTCAACTTTCAAAGAAGGTCCCCCGAGCATGTGTTTGTACTGCATGGGCATCACTTCAACAATCGCCAAGGCACCACCCACTGCACCAGCAGCCTGTCGAGGAAATAAAAGAGCGATTACTATTTTTGTGATTACGATTTTTGTGAAATAATGTAAGATTTTCATCTTATGTTCTTTCCAGGGCAATAACAGAAGGAGAATAAAGTTCGCAATAAGGAGGCTAGTTAAGTGATCATCAGTTCTAAAAAATTCAAGTGGCCATATTTTCTTCTGTTCCTCTCTTCAACTTTCAGTATGCTTAATAGGACATCTTGTTAAATAATTGCACATCTTGTTACATATGTATCAAGGCAGGCCATATACCGTGTCACACCAAGTAATGATAGTAGATACAGTAACTTGTAAAGAGATTTTTTTAGTGACGACAATGATCAGTTGTTGAAGGACAACTTCAACTTGCAGGAAGAACTATAAAAATGACTGAACGCAAAGCAAAAGTCAACAAAACCATTTGCCCACGTAGTGAAGTTCTTATCCAGAATCTCAGCCTTCTTTCAAGGCTCCACTTGGCAGTTCCGTAGAGGATTCTTCAAGAGAAAAACCCCAAAATTTTGCCAAAAATGTGGTTCCAAGCTATGAAGCACGGATACGCGATACGGATACGGATACGGATACGATACGGATACGTGATTTTTCCAAAAAGTAGGATACGATACGTTGGGGGATACGTAGAATATAAAAGTAAATAAAATATATATTTTATATATATAATTTTTAATTTCTAAAAAATGAAATATAAGTTATACAAAAGTAAATAAAAAAAATTATAGATATATAGATATTATAGTTTGATCATGCTTCATTAGATATAGAAAAATATATATATAAAAGTTGGGGTCTTAAATTGATATAATAACAAATACTAGAGCATATAAAATGATAGGAACTTAAATTGGGGGGCTTCCAGGGTAATTTATCTTATTAGAGATACAAAACAACACAACACTAGATCTAATTGCAATTTTACCCCATATATTTCAAGTAATAACATATTTACCCCCGCGCGTATCCAAAACGTATCCGAGCGTATCCGAAACATATCCTAGCGTATCCAAAACGTATCCGAATACCAAAAAATAAATTTAAATTCTGGATACTTTAAAAAAACGTATCGGATACGTATCCGGAGCGTATCTGTATCTGATACGCGTACGATACGTGATACGGAGGCCAAAATAGAGTGTCCGTGCTTCATAGGTTCCAAGAATATTCATTAAATATACGTCTACAAAATTAAATCCGTCCAAATTCTACACATAGAAATACTTTTATTGCTAAAATGCAGAAAAGTGATCTTTAACTGATAATGTTAAAGTTTTGTAACTGATTACTAATTGTGAAACTTTACCTGTTTAATACTAATAATTTTGCTATCAACACTACAAGAAAAATGAGTTATAGTGACAAAAAATTATTGTGGCAACTCAAAGTTGTCAATAAAAGAATGATTTTAGTGACAACGGTGAAGTTGTGACTAAAATATTGTATTTAGTGACAATAAATGAATCTTGTCACTAAAAAGCTATATTTAGTGACAAACCGTAAACATTGTCACTAAAGAATATCATCCAGTGACAAAAAAATAAATCTTGTCACTCGAGATACATTAGTGACAGTACGAATAAATGGCGTCACTAAATATATGCACTTTTTTGATTTCAACCTTTTTAAAATTAGATATCGCAGAAAGTTTTCTTAGTGATTAGATTTTTAATGGACCAAAGCTAATTATAAAATTTAATTCAATTTAAATAATTTATTTGAGAGAATCCTTATGCATAAAGGTATTTATAATTTAAGGGAAATGCAAACGGGTGCCATAGTGCACTCGTTAAAAGTAAAAAAAAAATACACTTGTAATTTAAAATATATCTTTAATTGTACTTTAACGTACAATTGTACTTTTAAAGTGTACTCCCTCCGTCCCTTTTTAAATGTTTAACTTTCCATTTTGGGTTGTCCCTTAATAAATGTCTATTTTAAAAGTTAGTAGGTAAAGTTTGTGCAATTATTATTTTGCCATTTTGAAAAGTTAGTAGGTAAAGAGTTAATGGGTAAAAGTGGAGGAAAAATTGAAAAGTAGAGGTAAAATTTGATGTGAAAAATATAAAGTGGAGGTAAAAGTTGATGTAAAATGTGTAATGATAATGTCGCTTTAATAAGTTGGATTTATGAAGAACACACTTAAAAAGGAATAGATGGAGTACCTTTTTGTACAAGTGGAACCCACAAAAGTGTACTTTTTGTACTCTTAACGGGTGCACTATGGCACCCGTTAGCATAACCCTTAATTTAATATTTTAGTTTTCTAATATAATATAGTAATACACATATGGCGGTTTCCAACGTTAATTTAAATATATTTTAGATGAAATTGGAATAGAAAGTACAAGGTAGCGTAGTAGTCAAGAGGAAGTACGTGGGATTCTCTGTTGGCGTGAGGTGGCGAGATCGAAACGCCCAGCCATCAATTTGGGCATTTGTTTTTGATAGTTTTGGTTGGTGTCACTAAAACTCACTCTATAGTGACAACTTCCTCTCTGTCACTAAAGAATCTATCATTAGTGACGCAATTGTAAAAAGTTGTCACTATATATTTTTAGCAACACACATTAAGTGACATCTCTGTGACAACAAAATTTACGTAACTAAATCATTTTAGTAACAATTTTTTAACTTTAAGTGACAAATTCTGCACGTCACTATAGGTCAATTTTGTTGTAGTGCAAGTTGACTCATCTTTTGTAATTCTATTCATAAAAATGCATTAAAGGTCCTTTTGTTAAGATCACTTTGGGCTCCTAAAAAGTAAGAGCCAGCCCTGCTTAAGAAAATACAACAACGTAATTCACGATTCTTTTTTTAGTCTTGTATCTGTAAAACTATATCGAATTTCAAGAAATTATGAACTCACATCTCGTGTTAACCCTTTTTTTTTTTTTTTTTGAACTGCAAAAGTTGGTTTGATTGAAGCTGAGTAGAAAACACAAGTTTGGACTTTTGGTTCTTTTCTTTGACTCTAATGTTCTTTGATTCCACAGTAGTGAGCTTGCTCACTAATCCCAGTAGAGAGCAATCACAGCCTTCCAAAGTATTTTCAATGGTTAGATTTTGATGAAAGACTCTTCTCCGGAAAAGAGTACTCTTGCCTGGAAGAGTCTTTATAAAATCTGGACCATTGATTTTCGAACGGAGAGCTGTGATTGCTCCATACAGGCCCGAGACCCCCGAGACAATGTATTCCCTTCTATGCATTCATTTGATAAACGAAATTTATCAAAATTAACGAAAAAGATGGAAAAATAGTTTAATTGCGTAACAAACTGCCATAAAAATAAGATTTTGGTAAAACCTGAGTGCTTTTTGAAAGAGAACTAACCCTGAAAAGAAAGGTAGAAACAGAATCCCACCATTTTTTTGGTGTAGAAAGTTGGATATTCTAGTAGTACTTTTCCATTCTAACTTTTTCTTTCCCAACAACTGGGACTTTAGAGAATTGAAATCACATTATTTACAATTACATTCTTAGTCTTCTATCAGTAAAATCGCATTAAAGTTCAGAAATTACGAATTCCCAACTAGTGCCAACCTAAATTGAAATTAACTATAGGGGGGTTGAAGCTGAGAACAGAGGAAAAGACTGGTCAAAAGATCCAAAAATTTAGGCCAGAGGGTACCTTAATCTTGTATCTGTAAAATTACATCAAATTTCAAGAAATTATGAACTCAAATCTCGTGTAAACTTAAAAGTAATCAGATAATTTGTTGGATTGAAGCTGAGAAGAAAAGAGAAAAGAGAGAGATACCTGAGCAGGGAAGCGGAGAGCCATGGAGTACAAGGAGTCGCCTCCGACACCGGCGGCGTAAAAGGCGGCAGTGCCGGTGGGGTTGAAGCTGGCCCCACCCAAGGCGTCGCCGATGATACCGAAGATTGAGACGAGGATGAAGACGAGGACGGTGGTGATGAATAGCGCCGGCATACCCTGCACCCCAATTGCGGTGGCTATTACCGATGTCGCTGCGCCTAGTGTCGAAGCGCAGAACACCCACATCGCAGTCAGCACGGCGTCCCCCATCGCTGATTTGATCGCCCCCATCTCTCTCTCTCTCTCTCTCGGAGTGACGAAAATCTGATTTTGATTTTGTGAGTGACTTACCTAACAAAAGCAAACACCCAAGTGTCGTGGTAGGCGAGGGAAAACTGATTGGTCAGAAACCAACCAAACCCCGTATAAAATGCTAACCTCAGCTTTTAAGTTTTCCTTTTATGCTAACCTCAGCTTTTACGTGGAAGATAAAAGTTTCGGGACCCGGTAGTGGCCCGAAAGCAATAAAGAGTTATAGTTTCCCAATCACAACCATCCATTTGTCAATCAAAGGTCCAAATTATCTTTTACGCTATCTTCACGCTATTTATATGTAAAATAATCTAAGCTGTTGATTGGCAAACAGACGGTTGTGATTGGAGGACTACGATCCTATAGTGACCAAAGCATTACAGGGTCCCCGGACCCAGAAGATAAGGTGTAAAAAATGTTTTGATACCTGAAAAATTTATACTGATTTTCGAATCAACTATCTTAAACTCTCTAAGAGCGGTTTATGGGTGGGATAAAGAGATTGTTATTACTATTAAAAGGATCAAGAAGTCAATGACCCACTCATTTTTCATTACATGCATATTATCAGCGGAGAATAATAAGACCCTTTCTATTATGACTCACCAGTCACCACTTGAGTTTTTGATACCATTGAGAATTGATTTTGCGGGTTTTTATGCGTATTTCATTGATATCCCAAATTGAGAATGTGGGGGTCTCTTCGCCGGAGTGAGCTCTTTGGACCTCTTAGGAGTGGAATGGGGAGTGCAGTGCAAGTCTGATCCGCCGCTGCCCGCTGAAGGTGATCACCTGCACACGTAGAGAACCACGTTAGTGCCTAGCCCGGACGGTGGTGGTCCGGGAAGAAGGCACTCCGATGATTAAGTCAGTCACCGGAGTAAGGAAATGCACCAGAGATCTTAGAGAGAGAAGTGGAGTAAAGAGGGTAGTAAATGAGGAGAGAGGAATACCCATTGTGGTAGTTGTGGTTGGGTATTTATAAGCTGAGGGGGCGTGCACCCTACGCGCTCGGCGCCCCCTACGCGCCTGTCATTCACGCTCGGAATGACAGGTGATGTGATCCCCATCCCTGCTGCAGACGCCATGTCCTGACTGATGTCAAGGCAGGTGGGTTCGAGTGGTCAAATCAACCTGTGACATCCCCCATCGCCCACGTGCTCCTGCAGGCGGCGGTGGCAGAGTAGGTGACTGCCGCATTAAATGCCTCATCATTGCATATATAGCTTGTCAGACACGCCTCCACCAAATCAGATGGATCCGAGCCCCCACGCTACCGTGGCCAACTAACTCGGCACGTGCGCGCCCCCCTGGGCGCTCGCCGATCGGCAGCCCCCGAGGGTTTCCTGCGGACCAACCGCGAATGACATGTCCTCGGCACCCAAGCCGTTCGGCGGACTTTGTTCAAATCAATATTCGTCCAGAACCGCACTTCCGCACCGCCCGCCGAGGGCACCTATCGCTCGGCACCGTCGCGGCGGATCGGTCTGCATTCAGTTTTGCAGATTCTGAGGTAGTGACCCTTTTGGCTCTTTGATGACGTGGAGGAGGTCCTCGCTGACCCCTGTGAACCCGGCCGCTACAATAGCCCCATCAACTTCCTACGACGAGGGACAACGAAACGGGGGAGTTGATTCGATCGGTTTAGGCGGTCGGCAATACGGTGGTCAGGGCACCATGCTCGGAGGGTTGCTGCAACGATCGGGGAGCTGCCGCTCCGAGACCCTTTATATTGGGCGCTCGGATTGGATAGAGCTCGAAACGTCACATCGAGAAGTGACGTGAGAGGACGCTTGACACACCGTGTCAGGAATCTGTGACGTGTGCTGAGGTTGTTGCCACGTGTCGCTGCGTGGTTGGTCCGATCACCGTCGCAGGGATTCGCGCCCAAACGGTTTAAACTCGGGGACAGGTGTCACGATCTGATTGGGCGACCTCTCGCCTCCCGAGCCGGCGCCATGATGGCCTCTATTCAATAGGGGGTGATCCCCTATAAATACACGGCGGGTGGGAGAGAGAGGCACCGTTACTCTCTCTCTCTCTCTAGCTTCAGAATTCCTCGCCGCCGCAGCCCGCCGTGCTCAGTCGCTCTCCACCGCTGAAATCTCGTTTTCAGGCCAAGATTCCTCCACCCAAACCGAGGTATTGTGTTCTCCTTTTGTTCCTCTTCATTTTGTGTAGTTTTTCGTCGATTTTTGCTGCATTTTGGGAGGGTTTTTGGGCGTTTCACCTTTTCAACTTTTCTGTTTCCGTTTCGTTTGAGTTTTCCGGCGGTTTGTGCGGCGGAGCACGGCCGCCGGACTCTGGGCTCGAAGAACACTCATCGTGTTCTTCCGAGCGCGAGACCGCCGCACGCACTGTCTTCAGCCGAGAGATAATTGGGCGATCCGAGAGCCATTACAAGTAGGTTCTAGCCGAGGGCTCGACAGCTCGTTGGGCTCTCGGGATAGACGTTACCCCGTGGGGAGCTCGGCAGGGGCCGAAGCTCGACCCTTCATATTTTCTCGAACTCAAACCTGTGCATATCGCTGATGGTTGTTTCACCCGTGCACTGTAGGTTCCTGCTTGGATGAGCTCGGACTCCTCGGACTCATCCCCAGACGACGCTCTCGCCGATTTCAGGTTCGGCAACTTCGTTCGGGACCTCCTTATCCGTGAGCAACTCAGGAGTCTCGGGAGAGGCTATAGAAGCCGAGCGCACTCCGTCCCTCCACAAACCGGGGTTCCACCATTGAACATAACTCCCCTTCAAGCCATAACCCCCGAGCGTTGGAAGGAGATGGAGGAAGAAGCCTTCCGTGCCGAGAGCGGTTCTCAGGCCACCACGTCCGGTCAGAACATACCTCGAGACCCGACCCTCGAAACGGACGTGTCGGCTGATGCCCCTTTATCTCCCGCAATCGATCCGACCGAGCTCCCGAATCTCTCCGGGGATTGGGCCTCGGACCCCGAAGTAATCGAGATCGACAGGGAGACCGCAGGGTTCGGCGCCCCCGAGCCCGTCGTGACTCTCGAGGTGGACGAGCTCTTTCCCCGGTCTCCGCGGGCCGAGGGACGAAATTTTCGCAACGAGGGTGAGGATGAAGGCTCCTCGCAGCACGTTGCCGAGAATGAAGAGCGGGAGCAAGCCCCCGAGGATGAGGACGACGCTGACGTCGACGGGGGTGTCGAGTATGGCCACGGCTGGGAGACGATCCCGCCGCCGAACCCCAGGCATGGGAGCTGTAAGTACGTTGACATGTACTTCGACGGTTCTGCGGGTAAGCTCGCCGCGTTCCGAAAGGACTACAACATCCCCGACGACGTGGAGATCACGAGGCCCACCGACGACAAAATACATTATGTGAGGGGGCAGGTGACCGTGCCCTTGATGGCCATAACCGAGGGCGGCCTGACCTTTCCCATGCCTCGCCTCCTCCGACAGTTCTTGGATGTGTACGAGCTTGCCCCCCACCAGCTGGTCACCAACGTGTACCGTATTATCTGCTCGGTGGCGAGGCTATCCGAGCGACACAACATTCCTTTCCGCCTAACGGACCTCATGGCGGTCTACACATGCGCTCGGAGCAAGAGCTATGGCCGTTACTATTTCTCCAGGCGTCTCGAGTACCCCCATCTCATCGGTAAGCTCTCGGACTCGGAGAGGCACGCCTGTGAGTTGGTCATAGTCAGGGGGAACTATGAAGTAGCGCCGGGCGTGGAGACCAGGAGGACGCCCTAGTAAGCCGAGAATTCATCCTTGCATCTTTATTTCTCGTTTTTGTCACTAACTGAACTTTTCTGACTTTTTTTTTTTTTTTTTTTTTTTTTTAGACTGCAGGAAGGTGACGAAGACGCAGACGACGACGTTATTGACCAGATCTTTGCAATCCCCAACCGCACTGCCCCCGAAATTCTCGGCTACGTGCCAACTTACAAGGGCTATCTGAAGAAAGGGAAAGATCCCGTGCCGAGGACAGGTGAGCGCCGAGTACGCCTCTTCGATCCCGACATTGAACGCACCGACCTTACCGGCCGGGAGCGCCTGTCGAGGAGTACCCAACGTCCATCTCAGTCCTTCGTCGCCGGCAGCAGCCCCGAGGCAGATATGGCCGGATTATCGGCACTGAGGGAGGCCCAGAAAAAGGAGAGGGCCGAGAAGAGGAGGTTGGAGGCTGAGAAGGCGGCGGCCAAGCAGCCTGGTCATGTTGCCGAGGGGGAGGGTCCACCGAAGAGGGCTCGGGTGGATGAGGCCCCGGAGAGGTCCGAGGCAGCTCTGCCAACACCGCCTCCCCCTCAGATTACCCCTCCCGAGACTCGGCCGAGGAGGACCGCTTCCAAGGACAAACAGGTGCTTTCTCCGCCGCTCGGGGATACGTCTTCCCCGGTCGACGAGGATGATGCTTGGGTCCCGGTGATCCGGACCTCGCGCGGCGAGCCGGTAAAGAAGACTGCCAGCGTTCGGGAGAGCCGAAAAACGGCAATGACCCTGCTGAAAGCTCTCGCCCTGCCGAGGGACATGAAGGCAGAGTCCAACAACACGGCGGACAACTACGCCGAGATGTGCACCCACATTGTGAGGGTAAGATTCTAGTTTTATACTTCGTATTTTCCAAGTCCTTTCATTCGGTTTATTACTCATGTGGTCCACATTTTTTGCAGGCCGGCCAGTCGGCTTTGGCTCTCGGCGACAAAGTATACAAGCTTGGCGCCGAGAAGGCCGAGGTCGAGAAGAAGCTGGAGGCGGAGCAGAAGGCTCGGGCGAGCCTGAAGAAAAGCGCCGAGGCCCTTGCTGCCGACGGGCAGGAGCTCGAGAAGCAGCTCTCGGAGGCTCGCCGACTCCTGAAGGAGGCCGAGGAGAGAGCCATGACGGCCGAAAGCAAGGTCACGGCTGCCGAAAAGGATCTCCAGCGCGCCAAGGCCGAGAACGATGAAAACATGGCTGCCGCTGACTCCAACGGCTATGAGAGGGGGAAGCGCGAAACGCTGCAGCGATTTGCCCAGGAAGCCAACGAGAACGAGGAGAAGGCCTTCGGGAAGGGTTACCTCCTTGGACGAGCCGACTGCTGGCCTCAGGCCTTCGGCCAGGCCTACGACATCGTTTCCGTCCCGGCTGAATCTCCCCTTCGGTCCTCCATTCCTCCTTTACCCGAGACCGAGGTCCCGGAGATGCCTTTCGACGATGACGAGGATGAGGTCCCCGAGGGGGAGGGTGCCGAGGGTGAAGACAGTGCTGACCCCAACGCCGCCGCAGCTGTCGGCCAGGACCAAGCACCTGACGCCACCAGCCCTGATGCTATCAATGAGGAGGCCTAGCCTCCTTGTAGTTTCTCTTTTTGTTGTTGTTTCAAGTTCTTGTACTCGGGGCCGAGCCCCCTCTATCTTTTGTATGGATGAACAAGTGTTTTAACTTTCCTTTCTCCTTCTGATTCGATGTTTTGTATGAATTTACTTTCTGAATTTCTTTCGAGTAATAGTTCTTGTTCATAACGAATCGTTACCACTGAAACTCGTAGTGAATGATAGCCCCTGCTCCGGCTGGGAGCCGATGCCAGAACGGAACCCAGCCGAAGCAAGAGAGTTCGGTCGGCTTTGCCAAATATAAAAATCGCGCCGAGCGTGTACTCGAACAATAGCCCCCCGACTAGTCCATTAGGCAGGTCCAGAGACCAGGGGCATATCCCCGAATCCGTGAACATATTAGCGCCGCTCCATTGGACACGATTGTACGTTCGACCGAACGCTTACAAATCGCTTCGCCGAGTAGAGTTTTTTGTTCAACCGAACATAGACGTCTGTTCAACCGAACAGGGTCGCGTCATTCCTCCGAACGACAATGATCTAACTGGGGCCTTTGAGCCGAGGACAACTACTTTGAAAATTAGAATTGAAAAGTAACAATCAACCAAGGGAAGGATCTTATCATTAACATTTCGGTCCCAAGGCATTACAAAAAGCTACCGAGGGCACGATAAACGTGAAAAATGGTAAGCATAAGATCCTAACCATAGAACTTCCTCAACTTCGAGAGCGTTCCATGGATTGCTTTGACTGCCGTGCCATCCATCTCGGCAAGCTTGTAGGCCCCGTAGCCAGCTTTGGCCATGATGCGGTAAGGGCCCTCCCAGTTTGGCATGAACTTCTTTTTGTTTTTCTTTTGCACAACCTCTCGGAGGACTAGGTCATCAATATTAAAGGGACGGATGCGGACGTGCTTGTTATAGCCCCGAGCGACTTCCTGCTGGTAGGCAGCGTACTTGATGTGAGCCTCGTCTCGGAGATCCTTAATCTGATCAAGCTCGGAGGCCAGGTGTTCGTCGTTCGTGGCGGGGGATGGAACACTTCGGTTCGGGCGGAGGGAGCGATAGCTGCAAGCGGGAGGACGGCCTCCATCCCATAAGCCATTGAGAACGGCGTTCGGCCAGTCCCTCGCCGAGGGGTAGTTCGGTAGCCCCAGAGGACCTTGGGGAGTTCCTCCACCCACTTCCCGCGCTTGTTGGTCAGCCGACGCTTGAGGCCGGCCGAGATCGACTTGTTCGATGCCTCGGCTTGGCCATTTCCCTGAGGGTAAGCCACGGTTGAATTGTACACTTGGATGTTCTTTTTCTTGCACAAAGCCTTTATGGCCTCGGCGACGAACTGGGTGCCATTGTCGGAGATGATTGCATAAGGTACGCCGAACCGAGAAATGATGCTCCTCCAGATGAATTGTTCGACCTCGGAGGCCGTGATGTGGACTAGTGGCTCGGCCTCTACCCACTTGGTGAAGTAGTCCGTCCCCGTGATTAGGTGCCGGAATCCGCCGGGGGCCGTGGGGAGGACTCCCACAATGTCGAGTCCCCACTGAGCAAATGGCCATGGGCTTGTGACGGGCTGCAGAGACATGGTGGGCTGGTGAAGGATAGGGGAGTGCTTTTGGCACGCCTCACACCTTTTGACGTAGTCTTCGGCTCCCTTCCTCATTTTCGGCCACCAGTAGCCCTGGGTAACAGCCCGCTCGGAGAGAGATCGTCCCCCCGAGTGGCTGCCACAACTTCCCTCATGGAGTTCTTGAAGGACGTGCGGTACTTCGGCGTTCTTCAGGCCGAACGGCATGACCCGATAGCAGTAGGTGCCCCTCGGCGTGATGAATGCAGTCTTCTCCACATCCCTTTCGTTCATAGCAATCTGATGGTACCCTCGATAGGCGTCCATAAAGCTGAGCCTAGCATGCCCCGTCGTTGCATCAACCAACTGGTCTATCCGAGGGAGGGGAAAACAGTCTTTGGGGCAAGCGTCGTTGAGGTTAGTGTAATCTACACACACCCTCCACTTCCCGTTCTTTTTCTTGACCACCACGGTGTTTGCCAGCCACGTTGGGTACATCACCTCTCGGATAGCCTCCGCCTCGATCAGCCGGTCAACCTCTTCCAGGACGGCGTCAGAATGAATGGCCGAGGATCGCCTCGGCTTTTGCACCACCGGCCTCCTAGCCGGATCAACATTGAGGGCGTGCGTGATGAAACCGGGGCTGACGCCCGGCATTTCATACGGAGTCCACGCGAAGACCTCAATGTTATCCTTGAGGAAAGAGACCAAATCGCTCCGTTCGGGATTGGTGAGACCCGAACCAAGCATGAAGTACCGGGCACCTTCTTCGTCAAGGGGCACCTTGACTAGTTCTTCGATTGATTTGTCCTCGGCACCCGTGCCGACGTCGTCGAGCACTTGGGTGCTCTCGGGCACCTCGATCCACTGTACCTGCTTGGGGTGCCTGCCTTCCCTCCGGTCCTTCTGGCGCACGGCATTGACAAAGCATCGCTTTGAGGCCATCTGGTTGCCTCGGATGGTTTCCTGCTTTCCAGACGTGCCAATGAACCGAACGCACTGGTGGAGGGTCGAGGCAATCGCCCCCATTGCGTGAAGCCAGCCTCGCCCAAGGATGGCATTGTAGGGGCTCGGCGAATCTACCACGGTGAACTCAATCTCCAAACGCATCGACCCCGCCCAAACGGGGAGGGTGATGCTGCCGAGCGGGTATACAGGGAATCCCGAGAAACCAACGAGGGGGGTGTCGGAAGGGGCAAGCTCATCACGCGTTCGTCCGATGGCCTTATAGGCCGAGTAGTAAAGGACGTCGGCGGAGCTCCCCTGGTCCACCAAAACTCGCCTAACATCAACATGGTCAATACTGATCTCGAGTACCAGGGCGTCGTCGTGTGGGAACTGCAACCCGTCCAAATCCCGTTCGGAAAAGGTAATGCTGTATGGTTCCAAAGGCTCCTCGTATTTCCGCTTTGGCGCCCTGCCGAGCGTCATCACTTGCATTGCTGCCTCCATCTTCTGCAACTCCGCATGCATTGCGTCGGCCTGGGCTTTCCCAACCGGGCCGTGGATTGTGACCACCACCCCCGGGCGCACTCTCTCTCCGGGCGCCTGCTGGTTCGGGGGTGGCGGGATGATGGCCTGCTGGTTCGGCTGAGGAGCGGCACCCCTGAGTACGGTCGGGGTCCGTCCGCGATCTATCCATTCCTCCATGCGTCCTTCGGCGACCAACCGCTCGAGGTGCGCCTTAAACGGTCGGCATCCCGTAGTGTAGTGTCCCATCTCATTATGGTACGTGCATTTGCCCTTTTGGGTGGGATCCGACCCCATCTTTTCCTCGGGCCAGTAAAACCAGCGCTTCCGACCGATCTCTGCCAGCAATCTGTAGATCGGCATTGTGAAATACGTTGTCTCGGCAACGTAGTCGTTGTCATTTCTGGGGGGCCTTTCCCATCCACCGTTGTTGTCTCTGCCGGCGTCTCGGGGACCTCTGTTCCCGAAACCTCCACCTTGATCGTTCCTTCCTTTCTTTAGGTTGTTGACTTGCTTCTTTGCTTCCTTGGGCGCGCCCCTTCCGGTATCTCCCTTTGACGCATGGTCAAACAGATGCTCCTCGAGCTCTCGGAAGCGATTCACAGTCTCCATTAGTTCGACCATGTTTTTCGGCGGCCGGACCATGAGCTCTTTGAAGAGGTCGGAGTGACTGTCGAGCCCGTTCTTGAAAGAAGTGGAGGCGATTTTCTAGTCACAGCCTTCCACGAGGCTGTACACCTCCCAATACCGAGCGATGTACTCTTTCAGGGACTCGCTCGAGCCCCTCTTCATGTTGACAAGCGCGTCGAGCGTCTTCGGTCGTGTGTTGCTGGTCACAAACCGAGACGTGAATGCCCGCTCGAGCTCGTCGAAGTCATTTATGGACCCCGGAGCGAGCTGGGTATACCAAAGGAGGGCCGTGGTCCCCAGGCTCATGGAGAACGTTCGGCACATGATGGAGTCGCTGTGACCGTAGAGCTCCGAGACCAGGCGATACTGCTGGACGTGCGTAATTGCGTCCGTCGTGGGTTCATACTTATCAAATTTGGGAATTTTGAATCCGCGCGGTGGGGCTGCCTCGGTGATTGTTCGGGAGAATGGAGATTGTTTTGCCTTCTCTAACCTGGAGTCGGCGGGATAAGGGCGGTTGAGGTCGATCGCTCGGAATTCCCCATGAGCGCGCTTTGCTGGCCCGGGGGCTCGGTGCTCCAAATCGTGCCCGTCTGCGTGAGCGTTGCTTCTTTCGGACGACAGCCTTTTGTTGCGCCCTTCCGGGGCCCTCGCCAAACCTTCCCGGGGGTGGCGGTCCCTAGAACCGGGCTCGGCGTGATAGACCTTCGTTTCGCCAGTTTGCACGTTGACGAGTACGATGCTGCCTCCATCGTTCTGCAGCGTGTATCTGTCTCCGGGCTTGAGACCGTTGTTTTCGTCCCGGCCATGTCCTGCCGAGACCTCAACTGGGTTGGTGGCCATGTTGCCACGCGAACAATTTTCCCGAACGTTGGGTATCCCGTTCCGGGCGCCATGCCTATCCTCCGATTGGCAATGGCGCCGGTCACCTCCCCGATCCCCCGATCGGTTATGGTTACGGTTATCCCCCCGTTCTTCTTGCGCTCGGGATTGGCCGTTATGGTCCTGTGGGACGTCTGCCAGGCCCTTCCCCTTGTGCTGTCGCCGTCCTTCCTCCCGGGTGTTGGGCGTTCGGGCGCTAGATGCCGTGGCGCTATCCTCGATGTGGTCGGTTCGCCGAGACTGACCGCCACGTGTGTGTTGCTGGCGCGAACGCGCCGTCTCCGTTGGGACAACAAGCGCGCCGCCTCGGTGGTCTACCTCCACGACCTGTCCGAGACGAGAAAAGACGGGAGCCTGTCCATCATTGTCAGCTCTTGCGCTCGGCGCTGGCCTCCGGGTCCTCGTCCGTCCACCGGACCTCGACTTTGCTGGTTGGCTTCTGGCCTCCTTCATCGCCAGCACTTCTTTCCTTAGTAATGCCAGTTCTGCCTCTATGGTGAGAGGAGGAGGAGGAGGAAGGGCTCCAGCGTGTGCTGGAGTTGTAAGGTTGTCAAGAGAAAAGACGTTTCCATCCATGTTAAAGAGGACGTTACTGGCACCGGCGTTGCTGGGGCCGGCGCCGTTGGTGGCAGTGTTGACCGCTCCATCGACGTTGACAGTCGGGGGAGGAGTGAGCCCCAAGTCACTCCTGACCTGGTGGTACCGGTACCGGTCGGCGGCGTTGCGGTACCCGTCGGCGGGACCAAATGCGTCAAGGCCCAAAGTGAGGTTGGTCATTTGGGCAGTAACTGGAGAGGTTTTTGAAAGAAGAGCCCTTGGAGGATGGCAAGATACACCACCAATGTGTTTAGAGAGACTGGGAGGATTGACTTCTTTAGGTCCCCAGCGGAGTCGCCAATTGTGGGGGTCTCTTCGCCGGAGTGAGCTCTTTGGACCTCTAGGAGTGGAATGGGGAGTGCAGTGCAAGTCTGATCCGCTGCTGCCCGCTGAAGGTGATCACCTGCACACGTAGAAAACCACGTTAGTGCCTAGCCCGGACGGTGGTGGTCCGGGAAGGCACTCCGATGATTAAGTCAGTCACCGGAGTAAGGAGATGCACCAGAGATCTTAGAGAGAGAAGTGGAGTAAAGAGGGTAGTAAATGAGGAGAGAGGAATACCCATTGTGGTAGTTGTGGTTGGGTATTTATAAGCTGAGGGGGCGTGCACCCTACGCGCTCGGCGCCCCTACGCGCCTGTCATTCACGCTCGGAATGACAGGTGATGTGATCCCCATCCCTGCTGCAGACGCCATGTCCTGACTGATGTCAAGGCAGGTGGGTTCGAGTGGTCAAATCAACCTGTGACATCCCCCATCGCCCACGTGCTCCTGCAGGCGGCGGTGGCAGAGTAGGTGACTGCCGCATTAAATGCCTCATCATTGCATATATAGCTTGTCAGACACGCCTCCACCAAATCAGATGGATCCGAGCCCCCACGCTACCGTGGCCAACTAACTCGGCACGTGCGCGGCCCAGCCCCTCGGGCGCTCGGCACGCCGATCGGCAGAGCCCCCGAGGGTTTCCTGCGGACCAACCGCGAATGACATGTCCTTGGCACCCAAGCCGTTCGGCGGACTTTGTTCAAATCAATATTCGTCCAGAACCGCACTTCCGCACCGCCCGCCGAGGGCACCTATCGCTCGGCACCGTCGCGGCGGATCGGTCTGCATTCAGTTTTGCAGATTCTGAGGTAGTGACCCTTTTGGCTCTTTGATGACGTGGAGGAGGTCCTCGCTGACCCCTGTGAACCCGGCCGCTACAGAGAATTATATGCCCAAATACCTGATGGAATGAGCAAAAAATGACGTGTGTATTTTAAAATCAACCCTTTTCTTATAGTAAATTGTAATGAAAAACTATACTCTTACTTTATTTTGAATCAAAAAGACTTTTTGGTATGCATTAGAAGAACTATTGTGATCAGAAAAGTTAAAATTTGCCAATAGCTCTATAACATTTAACTCGTTGAAAGAGTCGTTCTTATAAAAAGAACAAATTTGTCAGATATGCCGCCCTCCACCAGTCGCCACCAACTCCCACCAGTCACCATCTCCATCAGCCGCCACCAATACCCATTGTTCTCCATCTCCACCTCCATCATAAACCTTTCTCAGCCGTTTGTTTTCGAGGGCTTTGTGGTAGATCTGATGATGGGTGTGTCACGACCCTAACCTGCCCCTAAAGGTTTAAATCATAACAAAGGGCCGGTGAAAACATCACCCAGGCCAAATCACGGCTTAAAATGTCTTACAAGGATATGATCACAAGGGACTTAAACAATCAAGCAGCGGAAACTACACTTGTATTAACAGTCAAACTAAAACATGTATGTACATCAAGATCTCAAACTTTAGTACATCCTAGAGCAGTGCTTATGTTACAAGTTTTACAACCCACTACAGATATTTACAAGTCAAAAGTTCAACTTCCTATCTACACCTTCACATGTACAATCCATCAACAAAAAGAGTTCCACGCCACGCTTCTACTCATCATTGCCTGAAAGGTGGAAAAAAACATTTACATAAGCTAAAATTCGTATGAATGATTACTACACCAGCCACACGCTTCCCATGGACTTAATAAAATCATGTTTTTTAAATAATCCAATTCAAGCTTCACGTGTTCAAAAGAAAATCACAATTCACAATATAATTTATGATGCACATCCCACTCAAATTCACAATATAATTTATGATGCTAGTAGTTTTGGTTTCAGTCTTGTCTGCTGATATAATCGTTGTCGGATGAGTTTCTTTTGAAATGACACGATGACTTTTCCAAAAAAAAAAAGAATAAATTTATTACTTTTAGGTCCAAAAGAAATTGAGAATTGATAGCTTTTATAATTTATTTCATTATTGAAAATGATGTTCTTGTCAATAAATCAGTTTAGGTTAGGTTGATTCCATCACCTTTTTTGACGAACAACTGTTTTTTGAGTGTTGGTGAAATGAACATTAAAATCACGAGGGATTTATAATCATTTTTCATATGTGAAAGGGATATGTATTATTAAACAAAAAAAAAAGAAGGGGTATCAATGAAATATAACCTTCTTTTACTTTTGTTTTTTGGAAAAATTAGTGAAAAATGCAACATTTTTTTACCATTTTTAAGGATAGGACACGGGATATTTCTAACTGGTTATAAGGACAGGGTTAAATCGAATTGACAAAAATGCCCTTCTGCTCTTATCTGCCCTTATAACCTGTATACGATAACTCTTTTGCTGAAGGACGAAGAAGACGATGGTTTCACAGAAAATGATTTAGGGTTTTTTTATTCTTGGAGTAGGGTTTCAAAGGAGTTCATTTTTTATTCTTGGAGTAGGATTTCAAAGGAGTTCAGAACTAGCGTTTCAAAGGAGTTGTTGACTTGTTTCGTAGGAATCGCTAAAAAACCAGGTATGAAGTTTAGTGAGTTGTCACTAGACTCGAAACTTTGTTGAACCATTCGTTTGTTAATTTATTTGATCGAAACTTTGCTTAATTTGTCCATACTGGCAATCATTCGAAACTTTGTTGAACCATTCGTTTAGTTGTCGAGTTCTTTTTTGTTTTACATTGGACTTGAATGTCCTGTAATATCATGTTTCCCTATAATGTTGAATGAAGATATCTCTTCCTTGAATTGGCTCAAGCTCACTTTTCTGTCTTGCCATGCAGAGAGAGAATGAGAGAGATTCTTCTGTTTTGATTCTCGGCAGCCTTTTTCCTTTTATTACTCAACTATACCTACAACTTATTGCACGTAAGGTGTTCGATGAATTGATTCTCCTTTAAATTTGTTTGCATTGCATTCCCTAAATGTCTAACTATAACAATGTTGAGTGTTTTAGAAGTACTTAAAGGTGTTTGATGAATTGATTCTCTCCTTTGGGGTATTTTTGCACCAGTTCTTGTACGTGCTTTGATAGTAACACCTCTGCTAGAGGAAGAATTGAAGCTCCTGCCATGGTGTTGTCTGGTATCGAACACTTAGAGTTGATGATTCAGATTTCTCTGGTTACTTAAAACATGAAGATGAGCTTAAAGTTGCTGAAGTCAGTTTCTGGTTTTAAGGTTGCTAGTGTGATAAGGACAATGATGGGGGTATACTAGGATTCTTTTCTTGTTAGTGGCCAAAACACTGGACTCCATGGGGCAAAGGTGATAGGGATGTCAACATTGATGACCATTAATTCCTGATATTTCCCAATTACATTGAGGGTTGCCTTTTGAAATTTCATACCAGCAATGTGGCATTTGATGATTGATTTATGGCCTTTTGTTTTTATCCGGGCAATGTAAATGATTTTGGGTGGAAGATACCTTTTAGCAATCTCTTGAAGATGTGCGATCATGAGAGTGTTTTCTTTTTCTGTGCATCTATAAGAGTTGGCTCCAACAAGTAAAATAGTTGCAAATAAACGTACCATTTTGGTCTTGTCATATTCATGGTGGCCAATTGGCATTTGCTTGTGTTGGACCAGAGTGCCCCATGCATTTGGTTGCACAATATCACTCCTTGCGACCGCTTTAGAAATAAATTTGCGGGTGCAACATCGAATACCATAAAATACATGAAACTTAGTGAGAAGTCACTAGATTTCAAGTCGCACATTATTCTTTTATTGGGTATGCATGAAACTTAGTGAGAAGTCACTAGATTGTTGTTGGTAATGCATGAAACTTAGTGAGAAGTCACTATTTTGTTCTTAGGTTGCTTTTTATGTTGTTATCTCATAACATAATTTGTTGCTAGTTATGTGATTTATAATATACTGAAATATACTGAGTGTTCAACTTGCAGAATGGTGGAAACACAATCAAGTCAATCTAGTGGCGCTTTAAAGTACGAGTTTAGACGAAGACCAAGCAAAATCATGGCAAAGGACAGCCCAATTGAGGAACAATCCTCAAAGGATAGAGTTGTTGAGAAACGCCCTCGACCAAAAACTCCTTCCAAGAAAAGAGCTGCACCACAAAGCCTTGCTGAAACCACAGAGATGCCTCGAAAGAAAAAAATTGCTGAAGCTCCAACAAAAAAAAACTCAAACAAAATCCTTCCAATTTCGATCAAACCTTCGCCCATTCTTTCAGCTGATTCGGGAGACGAAATTCTCAACTGGATAACTTGAAGCATTGAAGAAGACGCCATTTTGGTTGCTCTTCAATGCCTTTATATCAAAGAAGGTCCATTTTAGCAAGATTCGGAAGGATGATTCGTTCATTTGTGGCATCATCGAGACCTATTCTAGGGAGAAAAAAAAATTCAAACTTGGGAATTCTTGGGTCCCTCTAACTGACCGAGACATAAGCCTAATTTTTGGTATTCAGTTTGGGTGTTTGCCAATGGCTTCCAAACTGTCATCCTTAACCAAGCCATCAACTCCTTTTGTTGAAAGGAATTTCAATAATGATCTTTCTTTGACAAGGCCTCTTTTAGAAGCGTGTTTTAGAAAAGTCGTTGAGGGAAAAACACAAACACATTATGAAGACGTGGCAAGGGTCCTGTGCTTGCACTTGTGTTGTACCGTGTTCTTCCCAAACAAAGGGAATGCAATTAGATGGGGATTTGTAAGGTGCATTGAAGATTTGGAAACAATAAAGGATTATGCGTGACTTGTTCTAGTATTGGTTATGTGAGCATTCCTCGTTGGTGGAAGCTGAAGGTGACTAAATTCATAGGTTCCTTAAATGGAACTCCCGCTGCTAAACAGAAAGAATAGTGAAACAACGACAAAGAAGATTGAAATTCAGGTATAAACATAGCTTGTTCTACAAAAAAAAAAAACTTTAAAAGAAAACGAAATTTGACTTGGTGTTATTAAAAGTTGTTGTCCATGGTTTTATTGCAGGTATCAACAAGCCAACTCGTACTAACTGAAGAGGAACGAAAAAGATTCCCGACATTGGAACTTGAGAAACATGAAGAAACACAAGAGGGATTGGAAGATGAATTTGCATAAGAAGAGGAAGGGGAAACGGAAGAGGAAGAGGAAGAGGAAACACAAGAAAGGGATTCCTTCATTCTTGATATCGAGGGTACTTAAGATGGATTCACGACAAAACCAAACCATGAGCACTGCGATAAATGGGCAATCACTTGACACACAAGAAATAGATCCTGCAACTTCTGATGTCGTGGGACTTTCACAGATGGAATCAAGACAAAACCAAACCATGTCGAGCAGTGCGACAATTGGGCAAGGCCTCGACACACAAGAAAGAGATCCCCTAACTCCTGATGTCGTGGGACTTTCACAGATGGCATCAAGACAAAACCCAACCGTAAGCACTGCAACAAATTTTCGAGCTTTGGACGAAAACAGAATCCTCAAAGAAGAAATCAAGAAGCTTCAAGAGGAGAGAGAATTGGAAATGGAAAAGCTTTTCGTTCGAATCAAAGAGTGTGAGTGTAATACCCGTCACGGATAAATAACGTTTAAATTGCATGTTTTAAGTTGATTTTGTGATATGGGTTAAAACCATTAGAACTATTAGTTGGAGGGTTAAATTGTAGTTTAGTGGGGTTAAAGAAAATATCTACGCTACTTCCTTTTCCTGGTTCCTATCTTCACCGACATATAGGGAGAGAGAGAGAGAGAGAGAGAGAGAGAGAGAAGAAGAAGAAGAAGAAGAAGAAGAAGAAGAAGAAGAAGAAGGGGAAACAAGGGGAGAAGGCTATGTTTTATGCTATTTGTTGGAAGTTGAGTCTTAATTTAGGTAATCCATACTTCTTTGTGTTTGAATTCCTTAATTTGTTGTTGATTTCATGCCATAGATGGATTAATTTCAGTTGGTTTATGGTGTTGGGTTTGGTTCTTGGAGTTATAGAACTCATGATTTCGTGGGTTAGGTTATAACTCACTGTTGGAGTTCAAGAATTTGGATTCTGACCTGTTTTCACGAAATTATTTCGGGTACTTAGAAAGCTCGTAAATATTTTATATTTTTACAGTAGATTCTTTCTTGTGTCTATTATATTGTGTAAAACTTTCAGATAATAACTCAAAGCACAGAAAATATGAAAAATGGTTTACCGGACAGTGGTGCTGAAATTCGCAGTGCAGGTAGCACTGTCACATCTTACGAGAACGGCTATAATTTTGTCTAGGAAGCTTGGATTTTCAATCCGTCTTTTGATTATGAAACTAGACTCGCATACCTTCGATAATATGTATAGATTGTGCCTTGGTTCCTGCCAGGGTCGGCCCAGGGGTAAACCCAGCAAGCCTCCGGGCTTGGGCAACCCACCCGGGCCGGGGCAACCGCAAAAAAAAAAAAAAAATTCTTAACTTATATATAAATTTTAAAAAGTTTCCCAAGCTAATGCAAATAGCAGTCTTGGTGTGTTGGCCACCAGATGGTACTAAGATTTCGACATTTCGCATGGGGCTGGGTTCGACTCCCAGTTCCCTCACTCTATATATATACTCTATGTTTTGTTCTCTTTTAGAATTTCTTTTTCTTTTTGTCCCCCTTTTTTTGTGAGCAAACACTTTCCTTTTTTCTTTTTTCTATTTTTATTTTTTCGCTCTATTTTTTTCCTCCAACAAGTCTAGAACCACACTCAAAATACCTCATAAATGTGTGAGACCAAACAAATTGGTGGTACTATGTGTTTAAGTAAATGTGAGTAATTTTCGCGTGGTTCTAAACTCTATGTTTTTCCCTACCAATCCACAATATTATGAAAATCAAATTATTCAATTACTTTGTTATTAATGTACAAGTAATTTATTCTTACATTTGATTAAAAAAAAAAACAATGGTGGAAAATTGCAAAAAATAATTCGATCGAGCTAACACACAATTTATGAGTTTTTGTGTTTATCTTTTTTAGTTTTATTCTTTGAGTTTGTATTGTCATAAATTTGTTTTTTTTAAAAGAACTCTTGAAGACGTAGGGAGCCCAACATTTGGGAGTTTGTTTTGGCTCCCGAAATGTTAAAGCCGCATTGCTAGTTACAATTTTTTTTTCGAGAGATTAAGTCGATTTACTATGATCTCAATTACTAAAACTGAATTCTTGGATAAGTTAAAATACGATATCACAATTAAAAATTGCGAGTTTTTTTTTTGACGTATTTCAAGGTAAAAGAACAATGCAACCTTGATTCTTTTTTTTTTACTTGTATGTTTTTTAATTTTTTACTATAACATAACATTAAGTGGGCAACCAAACTATGAGCCAGGCTTGGGCAACCCAAACCTTAGGGCTGGCCCTGGTTCCTGCCAAGTTATAGCAGTTTTTGATTCAAAGTTGATGGTTTTGCTGAAACTGCAGATTCATATTACTTTTTGCGTAGTTTCGAACAAGCATATCTTGGTCATCCGGACTCCGAATAGGGCAAGTTATATGTCGAAACTTATGTACTGAAAGTCTACTTTCTAATGGGAGGTGCCAAAATCATAGTTTGGCATACTTCGGTCAATTCTCAGGTGAGTGTGTTTGATATGGTTATCTTCAATGAGATATGGTTGTAGTGGTGTTGGTGTATCATGCTAATTGAAGATTTAGCTTTTGATATGCATGTTGTGTGTGAAAGATGGTATCTATGAAGGGGCTATGGATTAGGTTATACCACGAGTACGTTGTGCCGCCTAATTACCAGTGACAACGAGCGGGGTGTGCTCCCACAGTGACCTAGGATACATAGGATGTGGCAGACGTGTCACTGCATGTGTTGTGATTATATAATTGATGTTGATCATGTGTTGTGACTATGTACTCGTTGTTGATCGATTGGGTACTTCAGCTATGTTTTATTGAATTTATTCTATATCTTACACACTCTGGTTTTCTTCTGATTGCCAGTTAGCTGATGGTTTGAGTATGTCCACTACTGCTGGTCATTTTGGAGTTTCTTTTTGGGCTGGTCTCGAGTGGCGTAGCTAGCCAAGTTGGTTTGCTCATGGTTGGGCTAGTAGTGGTCTGTTTTGAGTTGTGTTAATGGAACTTTGAGAACTTGCACTACATGTTATGTAATTAAGTCGTCGGTTGTTTGATGTTTGAGTTTGTGGTTTGACTTATACACTTGTGTATATATGTTAGAAGACTTCCGCTGTGATTTATTTCTGAGGTGTTTGAGTAGGTGATGTTTGATTTTGTGTTGGAATGTCACGTGGTCACACCGACCCGGGCCCACAGCGGGTGCCGATTGCGGGGCGGGGCGTGACAGTGAGGAGCTGGGGAAAGATAATCGGAACCTCAAGCTTGAAATCAAGAAGCTTCAAGTTGAAAAAGAATCGGAAATGGCCAAGCTTTTGGTACGTATCAAAGAGTGTGAGGAGCTCGAAAAAGTGAACATGATTCTGAAAGATCGAATCAAAAAGCTTGAAGATGAGAAAGATTCAGAAAAAATGCTACTTGCTGATGAAGTAGACAACCTGACCGTACATAATTTGACGCAAGGCATCGCGTACAATACAGAAATTACTGGAGCCAAAGAAAAAGTAGGAGCTCTCATTTCAGAAAATGATCAACTTTTTGACGAGTACTGTGAGGTGGCTGCCCAAAATGCTACACAACATGCAACAAATGAAGAATTTCTAGAGGCTCTTTTGCGGGATGCCACAGCTAGAGGCTCTTTTGCGGGATGCCATGGTGCAGCAGTCAGCCCCGTTAACACATAAAATCAAGTCCATGTACGCAAGAATCAAGAAGAGGGGTCGAAAAGTTTACATGAAGGAGGACTATTGTTACCAGACAATTCAACGCCAATTGCAAAACAAGTTGGAAGAAGAAAGCAAGTAGTGTCTGAAAACTGGGGCAGTAAAGGGAAAAGGAATTGTCGAGGTAGTGAACACCGTTGACGATCTTCTAGTACCAAAGAAACAAGTACTAAAGGTGCCAAACAAATCTGCAGTACTGAAGTTGTTGGCTGAGCATGACAGAACCAAGTTACGAGCTGCCATTGAAAATGAAGATGCAAGGTAAATATCCATTGATGTGCTTAAATGGTATTGATATGTCCACTTTTTGTTATTCTGCAAGTTTTTCGTTTAGTGTAATTGGTCCAAGATTGACAATCCATTTTATTGAAAATGCTTGTTTCAGCACATGCTTGTGGTATCGGGAAGGATTAGATGTCACTATGCACCATGCAGTCGAAATGCTCAATGAAGGCGACACATCAGACAATGTATCTTTCCTCAAATCGTTTAAAAATTAGCTAAATTCTCAACTTCATCCTTTATGCACTCATGTAAACTATTATGTTTTGTCAGATCATTGAATCATTCGGTGACATAAAAATGAGAGACCAATTGCTGAAGGATAAGGATCTCACGCATCAAAAGTCACACATCTTTGAATTCAATAGCTGGGTACTTATCACTCAATCTCACTTTTTCCTTTTTGTTTATTATGTTTTCTATTTATTTAGATTTTATCTTTGTTTGAAATCTGTGATTGTCAGCAAGACGGTAATTTTGTTCACAGATGGACCAAATGCCAACCATCCCCAAAGTAACATACTTCACGATGGAAAATATTTGCTCAACTGTACCAGGAGCACTATCACTCACATTTTCAGAGGTGCAAATGAAAGTGCGGACTGCTTAGCTCATTTGGGTGCAAGTCAGAATGAAGAGCTTGTGGTTTCAACTACACCCCCGTTAGCTGTTAAAGAATCCTTGATAAGGGATAGTCTCAATCTCCACCAAGTCCTTGATTAGTTTCTTCTAATTTCTTCGACTTTATGACTTCTAATATGTCTATTTAGGTTTGTAACGTAACGCCGACACATCTGATGCGGTTTGACACTACTCTCTAGTTTCTAATATAATTTTCCGAAGTACCAAAAAAAAAAAAATGCCAGTGCATTGCATGGGGGACCCGGGGTGTCTGACTGCAGGCATGTAGTGAGTATCCGAGCCGTCTATTTCGACAATCAATGGTTCAAATATAGATGCATACTCTTACCGGTAAGAGTGCTTAGACGAATCAAAACCATTAATTGCGGGGATCAATGGTCAAGATTGCTTACTATACGCCTGTAGTGAGCAAGCTGACTACACGCCCACTGGATCCTCGCGCGGGGTACTGCTATTTGCTTGAGCAATTAATTGTCTAGAGACTCATTTGCAATCTACCAAAACTTCTCCAAAGTGTTCGACTCTTTTTTCCTTTCTTAGTGATCCAACTCGTATTAGTGATGAGCCCATATTTCTACAGCCATCTGAACCAATTGAGGCCACATTCATTGTGGGCCCAAACCCACTTCCTGTTTTGGCCCAATACCTAGTCCCTCGCACCAACTGCACAAACCATTCCATAACGGTGTAGGTGAATTCGTAACGGAAATGTATCACCTCCGGTCCAATCTTTGGACGGGAAAAGACAGTCTCCATTTACATCGTTTAATTTGCTTCAATTAATAATATCGGGGATAGAGTAGATTATTAAATCTGAATCATGATTAATTTTACCAAGATTCGATACAAATAAAAACTGTCTCGTCCAGTTTGATAATAAAAATTCGAGCCGTTTTCATCAAATGAGGGACTGTGTCATTTGCCTTATAGTCATGAAATTCGGGCCGTTTTCATTGATAATTTCATATTTTTCCAAATTTCCGTCTTAAGGAAATATACGATATAAACTCAAAAAATAATAGACTAATCATTAAGAAAAAATATATATTTTGGCATGTTTCTAATTTAAACCCTCACATCCGTTTTCCGTCAAATCTTCCGTTTGCTAAACCCTAATAAAACCTCCCTACTAGGGTTTATCTCTCCAGAACCCAACCAAGCTCGAACCAGAACCCCACCACCACCAAGGAGGAGAGAAATGGCGACCACTCTCATGCTTCTGCGTAAATCACCTTCCAATCGATCAACAATCGCCGCCTTAACGTCCTCCGTAGAATCCCTCCTTAATCGCCACCGCAACCACTCTCATTTCTCAAAACCCACCACCAACCTCGTTACTTCCGCAAATGAACTCTCAGGAAATAGCCAAACCCGAAGCTTTTCAATTGGGTGGCTCAGCGGTGGGTATGACGTGGCGGCGAGTAGAAGAAGTTTTCACGGGGCGGCTGGTTTGAAGTTTAGGGCTTCGGTTCCGACGGCGAAGGCCGGGTATGCGGCGGCGGCTGATTTGTTCGAGGAGGACCAGAGCAGAGGGCATGGGGCTAGTACTGGTGGTGACGAGGGTCTGGAGATTTCTAAACTTGGGATATCGGAGCATATTGTTTCTGCTTTGGCTAGCAAGGGAATCACGAAGCTTTTTCCTATTCAGGTAGCCAGATCATTTCATTTTCTTTTGAACGTTTTAAGCAGTAGCGGATGCATGATTCGTACTTAGTGGACCCAGGATTCATACTTAGTGGACCCGAACCACGTGTAATTTTACATTTTGTTAATGTTTTTGTAAGTATTACGTCCGTCCCAAAAATTGTTGTCAGATCGGCAAAACCAGAACTTAAAAATAATGTATTGCTGTGGAAAAAATTCAACCCTTTTGCTACTTCTTAGGTCTGAGGAAGTTTGGAGGAAGGAATGAGCTTTGTTTGAATATACGTATCACCAACTAGTTATATTCTTGCTAACCAAAAATGGTTGATAACTTGGAATATTTGAGGGATTTTCTCAACAAATATGTAGGAATTATAAGATTTTTTTTGTCATCCAAGGTACTCGCAGGGGCCAATCACATAGAACTTTTCCTAATTAACTTCGAAAACAAGTACAGTATGTGAATATTTGGAGTTGTGCAGGTTGCTGGGCCCCTGCAGCAGCCCCTTGTGTCCGCCACCAGTTTTAGGAGAACCTGATTTTGTGCCTCGCTGTTAC
This sequence comes from Vaccinium myrtillus, assembly GCA_016920895.1. Classification (NCBI taxonomy): domain Eukaryota; kingdom Viridiplantae; phylum Streptophyta; class Magnoliopsida; order Ericales; family Ericaceae; genus Vaccinium; species Vaccinium myrtillus. The sequence goes on along the minus strand of CM029270.1, from coordinate 12,339,440 downwards.
TGAGAATATTTTTTTTTAAAAATATAAACGTTGTATACATTGACTAGGAAATGTAGAGAGGTAAAAATTTTGTCTGCAGATCCTGAATTTTTTTCACGCACTTAAAATTAGTTAAGACTGATATCCAGGACAAGTATAAGGGGAGATAATAATCATGATGACGTTATCAGACAATAAATGAGGTCTCTTTCTGTTGTGTCTGTCTTCAAACCAAGGGGGGGTAACTATGTTAACATCACACGGGAGGATGCCCTGAAATAGCGATGTGACATAATAGAAAACCATCGATCTTTTTTGTTCAGACAGGTGGATGTGGTTAGTCTTGAAAGCATAACAAAGAACCATCAATTCCTTTTAGTTCAGTTTCATCATTTAATGCTGCTTTATACAGAGTATCTCGACTGAAGCAATATTTTTTTGTTTTATGAACCTTCGTGTATACAGAAAGCTGTGCTGGAACCAGCCATGAAGGGATGTGACATGATAGGTCGTGCCAGGACAGGAACTGGGAAGACCCTTGCTTTTGGCATTCCCATCATGGATAAAATTCTCCGGTTCAATGAAAAAAATGGGTTTGTTACTTTTAAATCACTTTTTGGTCAATTTGATTTTTTTATATTTCTTTGCAAATACATTTCCTGTTATATTTGTTTTTGCTTTTTCAGTAAGTACATTTTGTTCCTTTTTTGTTAGGCAGAGGGGTGTGGAGTATTTTGTGGTATTAGCAGTGCTTTGTTTGTTTCTTAATTTAGTCCCTAATCGAGATTTGGTGTATACCATGCTAATTCTTGACATACTTCAAAAGTTTATATTATTTTCTGCCATAGGTGTGGAAGAGATCCTTTGGCAATGGTTTTGGCGCCAACTAGAGAGCTTGCTCGCCAGGTTGACAAGGAATTCTGCGAGGCTGCTCCTAAGTTGGAATCACTATGTGTTTATGGGGGTGTGCCCATCTCGCGGCAAATGAGTCAGCTTGACCATGGTGTTGATGTGGTTGTTGGTACACCTGGACGGGTTATAGATCTGATCAAGAGAGGTGCTTTGAACTTGAAACAAATTCAGTTCCTTGTACTTGATGAAGCTGATCAGATGCTCAACGTGGGTTTTGCGGATGACGTTGAGACTATCTTACAACATGTGCCGCAGAAACGCCAGTGCATGATGTTCTCTGCGACAATGCCGAGTTGGATAAGGAAACTCACACAAAAGTATCTAAAAGATCCATTAACAATTGATCTTGTAAGTGTGAATTTGCTTCATTTTGTTATTCTAGGGGTTCATGAGTTCATCTTTTAGGTGTATAAATTTCTTTCCATAATTACATCCATCTTCAGCATGTCATATTTATACCCATCATGGGTTTAGATCTACTCGCTTAGTGTTCTTTAGATATACTCTTTTGCAGATCTGATTATATTCTTTCATGATGGGTACTTAACAACTTTGGTTATTAATCTTTCTTTCATTTGAAATTTGACATCTGTGGTGGTAACTTTTACTGCCTTGAAGCCATAGCCTTACTGTTGTTGCACAAAAGGAAAAGCTGTTTCACTGTAATTTGCATTCTGAAATAACCACTGAGAACTTGCTTATTCTATATTTTTACTGCATTTCACTGTAATTTGTACTCTGAAGTTACCACTGAGAGCTTGCTTGTGCTCAACCTTTACTGCAGGTAGGAGATTCTGTTCAGAAGTTGGCTGACGGAATTTCGTTGTATGCAATTCCATCGGAGATGTATGAGAAACCACAAATTATTGGACCCCTCATAACGGTATGAATCCAATGCTTTATACCATCTTGATTCACTCTGGTTAATATTTCAATATTTTTATTCTTCAGTTTGTTTTCCTTGCAATACGGAGGAATTAGTCCTTGACATTGAGGTTTGAAAAAAAAAATCCTCGACTTTGACCTTTCCCTTATCAATGTCCTTCGCTTCCTGTCTTGCACTAGGAGCATGCAAAAGGAGGTAAATGCATTGTTTTCACTCAAACGAAGCGTGATGCTGACAAATTGGCATATGCGATGCAAAGAAATTTCAAATGTGAAGCTTTGCATGGAGATATTTCACAAAATCAGAGGGAGATAACTCTTTCAGGCTTTCGTGATGGACGCATTAATGTTTTAGTGGCCACTGATGTTGCTGCTCGTGGCCTCGATGTGCCAAACGTTGATCTTGTGAGTTCTATTTTCAATGAATTTTTTTTTTTTTGTGTGGTTCTAATGGGATTTGTAGTTACACTTGCAAATAGATTAGAACCTGAATGTCGTACATGACCTTATGTACATTTCTTAATCAATACATGCTACCTGCCACTCACATTTCCCAACAAGAAAAGGTGACATTGACAAAAATGTGAAATGTGAAGGGGTTATCGTGGAAATCTGTTGTTTTATCCATTATGTGGGTCTAACAAGAAGTTTCCGCTATCATACTTTGATCTCTCTGATTTTCCCACATTTTTTTGGGTTTTTCCTGTTTATGTTGATATAGATTGGTTTTTTCAGATTTTTCATCCTTGTGCGATCTTCGAGATTGAAGGTGTTATGATTCAAGTGTTCTGCATCCTGTATTCAACTGTCCTCTTACTGATTCTTTATTTACTGCGCAGGTCATCCATTATGAACTTCCAAGCACTTCAGAGATCTTTGTTCACAGATCTGGCCGAACAGGACGTGCTGGGAAGAAGGGAAATGCGATTCTGGTTTACACATCAAATCAAGCGAGGGATGTCAAGACTATCGAGCGAGATGTAGGATGCAGATTTACAGAGGTATGCTATAATTCTGAGGAGGAATCCTAACCTTGTACCATTGACCATGGTACATGTTAAGCTTTTCCTTTGACTAACCGCTTTGAACTTTATCAAACCAATTGGAGTGTTGAATGTTTAATGCTCTGACTGGGTTGTACTTTGAAAGCTTGACATTATGCTGTGGAGCTTTTGGTCTTTAAGCTTGTGATGGATACATGTTCAACAATTACACACACTACAACCATAGTTTTAAATAGCGGGTATCGGTGTATTGAACGATACGCCGCGGGATCGGGTGTAGTGGTCGTGGATTTTTTAACTTTTTGGGCGTATCGGCCGACATGGTACGGTACATATCCGTCTCGGAGCCTCCAAATCGGCCGATACGGTACGTATCGGCCAATATTGAAAACTATGACTACAGCTACCCTATCAATATTCGTTATAATTCGAGAACATAGTCCTGCACTAATGCGAACCTGCTTTGAAGCAGCATCATTGCGTTTCTTTTTCCATCACTTCTAGCCAAATCTCTGTTGAAGCATTATGCTACTTGGAGTAAATAATCATTTCGGGATATTAATGGAAATGACTTGGCCTTTATAGGTTTCTATGAATTTTTAGGAGGGGATCTGTGTGCATCTGTGTTTTCAACTTCTATTAATCCTAGAGGAACTTGTATCTTGATTACTTTATCAGAAGTAGAAGACTGATTTTGCATGTTTATATCAGCTCCCCAGGATTGCTGTGGAGGGTGGAACGAGTAGCATGTTCAATGACATGGGTCCGAGCCGTGGTGGCCGATTTGGTGATTCAGGTTTTGGTCGTTCTGGTGGTCGCATGGGTGGTTTTGGTGACAGTCGTTCAGGATACGGTGGATCTGGTTCAGGTCGATCAGGTGGTGGGTTTGGTGGATCTAACTCAAGCCGCTCAGGGAACTCTAGTGGTTATGGGTCTGGCCGTTCGGGTGGTTTTGGTAACTCTGGTTCTAGTCGTTCTGGCGGATTTGGCGATTTTCTCTCAAGTCGACCCGGTGGTGGCTTCGGTGATACCCGTTCTAGCTCTTTTGGTGGCTTTGGCGATGATAAAAATACAAGGAGATCATTCTAACTTTTCTTGGAGGTAAGCTCGTTCTACTTTTCCATTCTTTGCACAAAAAATTGGCTTTTGTTAATGCGTTATTTAGAGAAAAAGACTTGCCACAATCAGCTAGGAACCACAAACATTGAGTTCTCTGAAATTGTTGTTTCAACGTACTCATTCATGCTCTTGCTGTTTCAGGGATGAGAACTACAGAAGTCCGCTTTGAAAATTGAAGTGTCATTTCCGGACTGTTGGCGTTACTGGCGGTTGCAGAGGGGCCGTGATCAGCTGGCTACACAATTATCTGTAGGATCATATTTATAGGTGCTCGTTCTTCGTAGATAAGAGGAAGGAAAAAACGTCCCATATGAATTGATATTTTGAAACATGCATTATTTTTTACGCTTTTAATTGCTAGTTATTTTTGCCCACACAGCTATCCTTGGATGAGAAATGAGAATTACGGTGTAATTTGAGCGTATTCGGTGGGAAAATGTACCAGTTATTGTTTCAATTTCTCTTTGACTTTTTCCTTAATTCCCTTTTCAAGGTTCACCTTGTGGTTCAGTGGCGACGCCTGACTATTCTACCAAAGGTCGCGAGATGCGATTTCGAGCCTTGACGCCCTCTGTTTGAAACAAATTTATTTACCCAGAATATAAAGTTTTACAAATTTATTGTTTCAATTTCTCTGGTTGTTGGTGGCTGTTTGTGACGGCGGAGTTTACTTGTCTTTTAGAGTCTCTTTTATTTTCCGTTGGTTTTGGTTTATCTCCTGAAATGGAGTTTGTTGTTTCCTGCGTGTAACCTTCTCCTTATGGATATTCAACTGTACTCGGTGAATTTCTTCCCATACCATTTGGAATTTTGGATAGTTTGAACGTTTTGGATCGTTCTTCCCAACGGACGGTTCTGGAATTTTGGGTGGTTGTAACCCTTTTGACACTCCAAATAATAATAATAATAATAAAAACTATTACACGACTCGTTCGGCCGATGACGTAAACAATTCAAATGACTTGAGATCGGTTGATTAAAGTTTAGGAGTACTCGTTTTTCATAACTAAACAAGTTTTATTATATTTTTAAAACACATGGAACTTTTAAATCAATCTTGACCAATTACCAGATCGATCAGACCCTTAGCTCTCTTCATTTGTCGAAAATCTTGTGTGAGAAAATGTATTTTTTTTTCCAGAAAAAAGAGAGTAAAGTAAATTTGTTCTCTTGTAGCATATGTGTTATGTTCTCAGGGTGGGCTGACACAAAAAATAAAATAAATTTACTCCGTATATAATAGACATAAAAATAAACATTTTTATGAGAAATTTTATGAATTAGATATTAGTTTGATGAACTGTGAAGTAAAAAGAATAAAATTTTAGCTAAAAGTAAGATTTTTTGAAGTGGAATGACAACACGAACCGAAACATGACACGAAAATTTGACGAGTTGAAAAATGTTGTGGTTATTTATAAATAAGATTGTGATACATAACACGAAAACGAAACGAAATTACCTGTTGCCCACCCTCACTGACGTTGACAAAAAATTTCACATAAAAATAAAATTAATTTTCTCGTCATTTCCCATCTGCAGCAGAGGCTATCGGAACCGTACGTTGATTCAGAGCAAAACGAAAAATATCTCCCAAAGTCCTACAACCTCACCTCCCTCCCTTTCACTAAACCCTAACAGAACCTCTCTCTCTCTCTCTCTCTAAACCCCGCACAAAGTTGAACAACACAACGAAGATGACGAGTGGTCTCGTCCTTCTGAGGAAATCAGCTTCGAACAGATTAACAATTGCCGCCTTAACGGGCTCCGTTGAATCTCTCCTCCATCACCATCACATTCGCCACCACTCTCATTTCTCAGCGACTGAAACTTCACACGATCTCTCCACAAACACACTCTCTATCAGCGGCCAAATTCAGAACTCGACGTCGATTAAGTGGTGGCTCAGTAATGGCTTTGGAGGAGTGGTCAGCAGAAGAAGCTTTCATGCCGGGCCCGCCTTGAATTTTAGGGCTTCTGCACCGGTCTCGCGGCCGGAGTTTGCCGTGGCTGATTTTGCCGACGAGGGCAAGTCGAGAAGACATGGGAATACTAGCAGTGATGATGGTCTGGAGATATCTAAGCTTGGGATAAATAAGCAAATTGTTTCTGCTTTGGCTGAGAAGGGAATCACTAAGCTCTTCCCTATTCAGGTAGTGTCTTTTAATTTTCTTGTAGGGTGTATTATATGTTGAGAAATCTGCCAAACCAACACACACATAATGCGCAAAGAACAATCATGAAAACCACGCAAGACACGGGATTTTACATAGTTACCCAAATGTCATCCAAGGCTCGAATGGTCAGCAAAGCGCAAATTAGACCGAATCAGGCTTCACAGAACCCAACATTGTACTATTTAGATGAATTTGAATTTTGTTGAATTTGTTGTTCTTGAGTTTATTGGTACAATTGTTGTTACTACATCAGCATTTGTGGACAATATTGTCTAGTATACCAAGTGCAAATGAATCAAATGCTGAAATAGTTCACGTGGTGCTAAAGTGGTTCAAGTAGATTATAGCTTAGATAAGTGTTTAAATCGGGATACATATACATATCATTACGTATGTCAACAATAATTAGCGTATGATATTATAGTTATGTCTGATAATAAACCAACAAACTATGCATATATTAATATATTATTAACAGAAGAAGATTTGAAGATGCAAAATTGGGTTAATAATCTACTTGCCCCTGAAACTTTTCATTTTTTAGTTAATTCCGCCTCCAACTACCAATTGAATTTACTTGCCCCTTCAACTATGTAAACGTTAGTCAATTGGTCAAATCCATCCAAATTAACGGAAAAAGTAGAGAAAAACCCTAACCATCTTAATTTGCTATCAACTGAAGGGTAAAATAGACTTTTCCAACCAAACCCACTCAATTATGTATTTGGGGGTAAATCGGCAGTCCTGATTTCTAACCGAGCAACCTACTCAATCAAAGAGAGACAGAGAGACCAAATGAATCGATTTTGAGAGCTCCAAAGGAATCGATCAAAGAGAGACAGAACGACTGGATGCATTGTGAAACCCCAAGTCTGACTCTGTTTGCCAAACCCAGTAAACATTAACTCTCTTCCCTAAAGACCTTATTATTTTTTTTGTCATGGTAATTTGAGTTACATTTGGGTTATCCCTAATTACATTCTCATCAAGATTGACTGTTTTCTATTTGTTGGACCAAGAATAATCATGCATGTCTGTATTCATCCTTGTCCATGATTCGTGAATGCAACCATGGGGCTACTCCTCTTGAGGGGAGAAGCTTGTCCTGAGTCCATTGGAAATCAGTTCCATTTGCTATTAGTCCGTGTTGCATCCATCTCTTATGCTATCAAGAGATCAAGAGGTTTGTTTGTGGGAGAATGGGGGCTGATTTTTGGGGAAGAGGATGGAATTACATACATATACACATATATTGTTAGGTGAGAGACGTAAATGCCCTTCAAAAGCACCCGTTGAGATTTTTGTTTAGTTTTCTGTCCATGAATTGGATGGAAAGTGAAGGATTGGATGAGGTGACTAACGTTTACATAGTTGAAGGGGCAAGTAAATTCAATTGGTAGTTGGAGGGGGATTTAACTAAAAATTGAATAGTTTAAGGGGCAAGTAGATTATTAATCCTGCAAAATTCCAAGTCTCTGAAGTGGGGTCTATCATATTGGGACTATCCAGTGCCTTAGTCATGAAAAGAAAGAAGAGCCTGTATATGGGGCTGTTTGATAAAGCTGAAAACTGGAAACTGAGAATTAAGTACTGAAATCTGAATGCTGAATTTATTAAGTTAATAAGCTGTTTGATATGTACTGAATCTTAAGCACTGAAAAAAATAAGTTCTTTGATCTGTACAAGGAGCTGGAGTATTAAATTCATAATTTTTTTTTACTTTGCAATTCATGAAAAAAAATGGATGTTTATCCAAAATAAAAAATATACAGAATATTGGCAAGATGGTGGTATAGTGGCGGTGGTATAGCGGTGGTAATGGTAGTGGTAGATATTGTGGAAAGGTGGCATCGTGGTGGTGGGGGAGTGATGGTGGGAGAGCAGTGGTGGTGGGGGAGTGATAGTGGGAGAGTAGTGGTGGTGTAGTGGCAACAATGGTAGTGGGAGTGGCGGAGTGGTGGTCATGGTGGTGGCAGTAATTGTGGTAGGAGTGGCAGAGTAGTGGTGGGTGGTGTAGTGGTGGCAATGTGAGAGTGGTGGTGAAGGCGGTGTCAGTGGTGGGAGTGACAGAGTGGTGGTCGTGGTGTAGTGACGATAGTGGTGGTGGGAGTGACAGAGTGGTGGTGGAGTAGTGGCAGAGGAATGGTGTGAGTGGTGGTGGTGGCGACAGTGGTGGTGGAAGTGGCGGAATGGTGGTGGTGGTGGTGGTAGTGGTATAATGGTATAATGGTGGCAGTGGTGGTCAGAGTGACGGAGTGGTGGTCATGGTGGTTTGAGTGGTGGTGGTTGTGGTGGATGTGACGGAGAGGTGGTGGTGGTGGAGTGGCGATAGGAGTGGCGGCGGTAGAAGAGAGTTTGTGGCAGTTGTAAATTCAGTAAAAATTAAGTAGCTCAAAGCTACTTAATTTTTATCAACATTTTAGCTTTCATTTTAAGAGCCACTTAATTTTTTAAGTAATGCAAAATGTGGTTATCAAACCTATTTAATTACTTATTACTTAATTCATTCAGTTTGAAGTGCTGAATCTGGGTTATCAAACAAGGCCTATGATTCATGCTCAACATGATCCAAGTATGGCTCTTTCTTCTATTCCAGCCCTAATGGATTGAGGTTGGCAGTGGGCTTTCTTTCAAATGGTCCAAATGTTGCCAAGATCATATCAAACGACCTACAATTTGTTTGGGGTTCCGCTTCTTGAAATAAGGTCCGACATTTTTTTCCGTAATCGTAGGATACCTACTGAATCGGGATGCGTGTATATATATATACCTAGAGCTTCACATCCGGACCCCCGGATTGAAGCTCTTGGGGTATTTTTTTTGTGTTGCCAATTGTTTAGGGAAAATCCAATCCGTCCAATGTGTTCAGAAGGTGTTTTCCAAGGTCCACGCGGTAAATCTTCAAAAAAAAATACCGGGAAGGGCTTGATCCGTATATTCCCACGTGGACCCTTGAAAACACCTTATGAACACATTGGACGGATCGGATCATCAAAAAAATGCTCGGATCAAGGAGGTCTGGACACCCGGAGTCCGGAGGAGAAGTGTGCCCTATATATATATATATAGTGGGGTATATATATATATATATATAGTGGGGTACGTCATTGTATTGTGAAATTTATATACAAAAAGAATACTGGATGGGATGCATATAGCTTTTTGAAGGAGACAATTCGAATCATGAGATGCGTATCCCTCATCGTAGGTTTTTAACCACTATGGCTTATATATTTGATTTGATTTTGCTGTCAATTAGTTAGTTAGTTAGGCTTAATGTGCAGTTATGCTGAGCTGGTTATCAAAAAAAGAAAAAATTGCGGACCTAGTGATGCTGTCTCAGAGCAAGAGAATGAAGGCACATGTTCCTTTGTGTCTCCTTAAGTCAATGTTAGAAGAAGGTTGAAGCTTCCAGTTACTGGGAAGTTCTTAGCGGCACAAATCTTAAAAATATGGTCATCATCTTAAGATGAATATTTTGAAAAATGCTATAAAATCTTTGTTTTGGCTTTTGTCTAAATAAAATTGCAACTTTTCTATAAATCTTGTTTGTTGTTTCCATGGCGTGGTATGTTTTTTTGCCTTACTTCTTCTTGTGAAGCATAATTTAGGAAAGTATAATTTTAGGAATTATAATTAAGGGTTTCCAATTGTTAGGTTTCAATTAGGTTTCAATTAATTTCCTTTTATGTTATTAGGGTTTTGCTAGGGTTTTTAGGCTTAGCCTATATAACCTCTTGATTAGTCTTGTAATCTCTAAGCTTTGCAATGCAATAAGAAAGTACGTTTGTTGGTTTGGTAGTACTACGCTTGTTTTCTTGTCTTTCCTTAGAAAACTCACATGGTGTCAGAGCAATAAGATCTAGGCTTGTCAGATATTCGCTCTCCGGCGGGCGGCCTAAGGCTCACCTCCGTCCGCCGGGCTCTCATCGCAATCTGTTCATCGAATTTGTTCATGGAGCACTATTCATCAAGCGCACTGTTCATCGAAGGTCACTGTTCACGGGTATTGTTCATTGTCAAAGTTTCTCTCTACTTCCTCCTATTTGCATCGGCAATTTGGCATCTGTTCAGCATTGGTTCTTCTTCCTCTTTGCATCTGTTCGGCATCGGTTCTTCTTCCTATTCGCATGTTCTAGTTTTGCACCGCTTTGCGTTGTTTGGCACCTTCGCAGTAGTAGATTCGCGTCAGTTAATTCGTAGTATGATTTGCAGCCGTTGATTTGTAGTAGTTTATTGGCAGTAGCATTGTATTTGCATCGGGATTGGCATTGGTATTGGTAATGGTTTGGCACCTATTGATTGGCAGCAGTAGATTTGCAGTAGTTTCTTTGCAGTTGTTATCTCCTTGGCAAACTCACGATGCTTCACATCATGAGTTTGAGGGGGGATGTGAAGCATGATTTAGGAAAGTATAATTTTAAGAAAGTTTAATTTTAGGAATTATAATTTAGGGTTTCCAATTGTTAGGTTTCAATTAATTTCCTTTTATGTTATTAGGGTTTTGCTAGGGTTTTTAGGCTTAACGTATATAACCCCTTGATTAGTCTTGTAATCTCTAAGCTTTGCAATGCAATAAGAAAGTACGTTTGTTGGTTTGGTAGTACTACGCTTGTTTTCTTCTCTTTCCTTAGAAAACTCACACTTCTTTCTGATGTTGCTGGTTATCATGACTTTGTCTAACTTGTATTTTCTCCCCCCGCCTGAATACCAATAAAATACCACCACTCTTGTTGAGTTCAGGTTCGTCGTTTTAGCAATCCCTTCCGAGGGTATAAATACTGAATTTTTTTTCCCTGTTAATCTTCGTGTTGAACAGAAAGCTGTGCTGGACCCAGCAATGCAGGGACGTGACATGGTAGGTCGCGCTAGGACAGGAACAGGGAAGACCCTTGCTTTTGGCATTCCCATCATGGATAAAATCATACGGTTCAATGAAAAGCATGGGTTTGTTACATTCTATTGAACTCTTTTGATGAACTTGATTTTTGAAAATCCTGTGCATAGATTCATTTTGCTTTGTTCCAGAATTGGTTGTTTAATATTTCCTTTTTTCTCTTCTTCTTTCCCCTAACTTGAGTTTGCGTATTTTCGTGACATCTGCTTCACTCTTTAAAAAATTCTATCCATATACTGTAGATGCGGAAGAAATCCTTTGGCGTTAATTTTGGCCCCAACTAGAGAGCTGGCTCGCCAAGTTGACAAGGAATTTTATGATTCTGCTCCCAACTTGGTTTCACTATGTGTTTATGGGGGCGTTCCCATCTCGCAGCAAATGAGTAAGCTTGACCAGGGCACTGATGTGGTTGTTGGCACCCCTGGACGGGTTATAGATCTGATCAAGAGAGGTGCTTTGAGTTTATCAGAAATTCAGTTTCTTGTTCTTGATGAAGCTGATCAGATGCTTAATGTCGGCTTTGCGGATGATGTTGAGACTATTCTAGAATATCTGCCAAAGAAACGTCAGAGCATGCTGTTCTCAGCAACGATGCCAAGTTGGATTAGGAAACTTGCACAAAAGTACCTAAAAGATCCATTAACAATTGATCTTGTAAGTGTGCGGGTTTGCTTTATAGTTTGTTCAACTTTTCCTACTTGTATCAACCATTTCTTGTTGTTTTATACTTCCTTCACTGAGATCATCTTCATAATCATTGCCGGGAAGATGTCTATTTTGCTATTAAAACTTTGTATTATAGTGAAGATCATCTTCATAATCATTGCCGGGAAGATGTCTATTTTGCTATTAAAACTTTTGTATTATCTTAGCTTAGTATTCGCTTCACTTTCTCATCTTTTGCGAGTCTGACCAGATTCCAAAGCTAGACTAAAAAGAGATTTCAATTCTTCATGAGGGATTTCATGCTTATCTTGCCAACTTGAGGCCTAGATTTAAATAATATGTGCAACTAGTATTGAATTGAGAGCAATGTAGATAAGATTATTATTTATTTACTCTTTTCTTATGTAATTTGACATATGTAGTGGTATTTTTTGCGCGCTTAAGCCATGATAGTACTTATGCAAAGAGGAAAACATATCCACTTCAATTTATTGACGCGGCTTGTGCTAAATGTGAACTGTAGGTTGGAGATTCTGATCAGAAGTTGGCAGACGGAATTTCTCTATATGCAATTGTGTCAGAGATGTTTGAGAAATCATCAATAATTGGACCTCTGATAACTGTATGAATCCAATTTCTTTTATGTCCATTCCTGTTCCCGTGTTGAGATTGAATCTGTTTACTTTTCTTCTCTACAAAACCTTTGACTGACTTCTATCTTTATCAACATCCTTCCCTTCCGATGCACGCGTTAGGAACATGCAAAAGGGGGTAAATGCATTGTTTTCACACAGACAAAGCGTGATGCAGACAGATTGGCATATTCTATGCAAAGAAGTTTCAAATGTGAAGCGTTGCATGGGGATATTTCGCAAAATCAGAGGGAGAGAACTCTTTCAGGCTTCCGAGATGGCCGCTTCAATGTTTTAGTAGCCACTGATGTTGCTGCTCGTGGCCTTGATGTACCAAATGTTGATCTGGTGCGTTTATTTTTTATTTTATTTTATTGCTCCTTTTTATTCTAACGGGAATGCTGTTGCATGTAGTGTATAGGAAACGGGAATGCTGTTGCATGTAGTGTATAGGAATGCGATTGCACAAAAGGTTGAGAAGCTGATGTCCTATAGGGGACTTAATATTTGTCTTCTCCTCAATCCTCGACCACCTTGTCAGCACCCCCTTCTCTTCCAGGAGAAAATGAATTAAGAAAATTCATTTAAATTACACAATAGAGAAAATTAGAAGTTGGAAAAATATCATCTTGATGTACCAAAAATGTATGGTAGTCTGATGTGGGTGAAGCAATATGATGTTCGCTGCGAGTGTATCATGATTTTGGTATTTTAGTTTTTTCTGTTTAGCCTTTTCTCACGTATTTTGTAGTACGATTTTTAGTTCATCTATTAATTTTACATTCGTGATGTGGCCTCCTTGGCCCCACCTTGCGGTTGGATTGGGGTTTTGGCACACTGGTAGTGACGAATGGGAATTTGATTTCGTTATTTGCAACAATAGAGCAAGGTCTGATGAAGTTTTGGTTTGTCGAGCTGGTGGATGTGGCCAGTGTTTTCAAGAATTTAATTTTGTTCACCCTCTTCCCTCTTTAAAAGAGGGTGAACATTACCCTCTCTCTTATTGGTTGAAATGGTGTAGGTATCACCCAAAAGTAATGTGATCCTTACCAAAATGTGTATTGCAAGGGTGGGACCTACACCATTTCAACCAATAAGAGGGAGGGTAATGTTCACCATCTTTTAAGGAGGGGGAACAAAATTGCACTCGCGGTGAATCAATGCAAGGCATTTTATCCCTCCTGCTGATAGTTGTAGACTTCGAGGCATTGATTTAGAATTTTAATCCTATGTTTGAAAAGTATGTACGGTATTTAAAAATTATAAAAGAGAGATGGGATAATAACATACTAAATAAAATAATAAGAGCTCCTTCAAACTTGGAAATATATGTTTATGTGTGTAATTATTGCTGAATTAATCTACGAAGCTAAATCTATGTTTACATGTCATCTCATTCTAGTGCACCGATTTTTCTTAAAAACAACATACCTTTTCTATACGTCAATGCTCTTCCTAGGAATAGCAATTGCGTAGATGACTTCAGTTGTTGCTCTCTCGTTTTCACTCGGGTAATTTATTTCCATAGGCTATCGGGCTCTCTCTCTCTCTCTCTCTCTCTCTCTCTTCGTGTTTTTCATAAAAAGCATATGCCTCACAAGAAATGCGTAAAAATGCACAACAAATGCACCTTGTGCTGATGCCCCAATGGTAGGGCATACATCTTTGGAGGGTAAAGTGCAAATTTGAAATCCTGGAGGCATTTTCTGGATGCCTCGTCTTGATTTGGTGCCACAAGGCGAGCCTCTACTCAGCCTGTAAAAAAGTCAACTTGAGTTTAGGTTTTTGGTGCATAATTTTTCTGTAATTCGGATTGTGTTCAGATCTTTGGTCCAATATTTTGTTGCATAGAATCTTTTATAATTAGTGGTTTTGCACTTCAATTTGTGTCATCGTGACTGTATTGTTCTGTATCTACTCTCCCGTGGTTATTTAAGATCCTTTCTTTTTGTTGCACAGATTATACATTATGAACTTCCAAGCACTTCAGAGATCTTTGTTCATCGATCCGGCAGAACAGGACGTGCTGGCAAGAAGGGAAATGCGATTCTCATATACACGTCAAATCAAGTAAGGGATGTGAGAACAATCGAGCGGGATGTTGGATGTAAATTCATAGAGGTATTTTTCTATTTTATGATTGGGAATCCTGCACTTGTATATGCTGAGTTATTCTTCCAACATGTTGTGAACAAAATCCGTGTGGAGTTCTGGTTGGAAGCTAGAATATCACGAGGCTGAAGTTTAGTGGGGACAATTCGAAGCTTCTTAATGCTGCAAGGGTGGTGGCTTCAGAAGAAATAAGGGCGATGCGCGATGCATCTTTAGTATTCCTTGAAGTTTATAGAGAATCTGCTTTTAAGTAGTGACATTCGATTTTGTTTTGGATAGTGACTTAAATATCAGTTGAAGCATTATGCTTTTCTAGTGTGGCTGGATTGAACTGCGTTTCTGTATGGTTTACTGATAATTGCTCTGAGTCTGTGTGTGTGTGGCTTAAATTCCACCAATGATATCTTCTAACAGCTTATCTGACTTGTTCATTTTTGAGCAGCTTCCTAGGATTTCTGTTGAGGGTGGATCCAGCAACATGTTTGGTGACATGGGTTCGAGCCGTGTCAGCTCTTATGGAGGTTCTGGCGGGAGTCGATTTGGTGATTCGGGTTTTGGTCGTTCTGGTGGTGGCTATGGCGGCCGCTCATCTGGTCGCTCTGGCGGTTTTGGTGAACCTGGCTCCAATCGTTCAGGTTATGGTGCATCTGGTTCAGGTCGATCGGGTGGTGGGTATGGTGGATTTGACTCAAGCCGCTCAAGCAACTCTAGTGGTTATGGGTCTGGCCGTTCTAGTAGATTTGGGGACCTTGATGACTTTAATGATACTCGTTCTAGTCGTGGTTCTAGTCGTGGTGGTGGCTTTGGCGATGACTATACTGGGAGGAAAAGGTCGTTCTAGCTTTATGGTGAGGTAAGTTTATGCTTCTCTTCCGTTAGAGCTTATGGAGCATAAATTTGCTTCATGGTATTTTCATGCCATATATGGTGGTGCTATAAATTCCGATACGGATATTCCAGATCGGTTATATATTCATCATTTAAGTGTACTAATAAAGAATTAGATGCAATCTTTGCACTGTTAATTAGTGTCTTGAGACTGGTTTTTCCATCGTGGCACATATGCCCCAAAATGTGGGGTTGCATTTTGGGAACTCTGATTTTGACCTATATTTACAGTTCAATACATTAATACTTTAATTAAATAGTAAATAGTAATGCATCTTGTGCAGAAGGCACTAAAAAGCTATGGTTCAGTATTTTTACGTCATGGGTTGTGAAAACAACGCTAGTATCTCGAGTTTGAACTTCTTGTCGGTTTACCTTGGTAAAAAGTACAAATGCTTAGATTTGTGAGAAGCAGCTCCACCACAGGAAAGTCTGCCTACTTATTAAACCTATCCCAAACCTCGCCGTGAGTGGGAGCCTTGTTCTTGGTGGTTTTTTTTTGGGAAAGCCTCTAGCATACTCCATTCTTAAAACAATGTGATATACTTTTGCAGTCATCCATCCTTCTATTCTCCTCCCCAAATTGAATGCAAGGCTATCATTATCAAGTGTTGAAGACTACAGTATGCTGGACTACTCAGAGTATATGTACACATGTTGGACGCATCATGCCTTGATGAAGTTTTGGGATATGTGTGTTAACACTAGCTGTATCATTGTACTTAAATGTTCAATATCCGTATATGTTATTTCGTAATTGCTATAAAATAAATATGGTGCCTTCTTTTGATACTATTGGAGAAAGCAACATTTTATTCCACTAAATAGACAAAAGTGTTAGAAATTGTCCTACTTGACATTCCCTTTCATAACAAGTTTGATGTTTGCACACACGCTTAACGGTTGTAACCAACACTCGAGCACAAGTTCATGTCAATTGAGAGAATAACCTAAGAAGCACGGATACGGACACGGGACCCAACATGCCACGATACGGTCACGAGTATTCGTCATTCTTTCATAAATTAGGACACATACACGTCGTGAACATGCCGAATAAAATGTATATTTTTTGCATTATAGAGGTATCTTATCAATTTACTAGTGAATGGCCGTGCTTGAAGGCACATGTTTAAGCATGGACAAACCTAATTTTGCCATAATTGACATCAATTAGCAAATCCAACCTCACAAATCCAATTTAACACCATCAAATTAGCCTTTTAAGTGCACGGAAAAGTTGAACTAAATAAAAAAAGTCATATCCGTGTGTTTCGTTCCCTTTGAATAGAGATTGCCTTTAGTTTTTTCTTACATGTCGTTTATGTTCTAGACTTCTAGTAAATTCGTCTATGCCTAAAAGGCAGTTACCAAGTAATCTAATCATATGCATCACCCACTCCCAACCACACCAACTTGGCTCCTTCAAAGAGTATCATGTACAACTAACACATGCCCAAATTGAGAATTTGTGTAATTTGCTATAGTCATTACAATTTGAACTTATAATAGCGATTAAGATAGAATCAAAATAGTGAGTAAATGGCCAAAAAAATGGAAAAATACATGCAACACTGCATCGACTGTGACGTTACCAACTCTCCCAGCTGTTAGGAAATGGGCCCAACAATGTATATCAAGCTAACATCTTCCCTCACGCGCAATCCCGTCTTACACGCGGAGATGCAAATTTTCATAGACAGGGCGAAACAAAATATGAAGGGGAGAAGCAAAATGCAAATGTGTGTCAAATGCAAACAGAGAGACTTGAACCCATGAGCTCTGATACCATGTTAAGTTCCCAACTCTCCAAAAAGCTTAAGCTGTTAGGAAATAGGCCCAACAATGTATATTAAGCTATCCAACATCGACATCCATGTTTCACGCTAAATTCAAAAACTTGAATCTCTATGTCAAAACAAAACTACACATAATGGGAGTTTTTAGTATCATAATCTCAACCGTATATTCGGAAAGTCATTTTAGTATCATAATATAAGCCGTAGGATTCATGTGACAACTTGAATAAGTACCTCTATAAGGATCAATTACTCCTAAGTTGTAATCGTAACTCTTCAAATGGGGAAAAAAAGAGGTAAAGAATGCAGTCATACCATCAAATAGGGGTTTATTATCCATACCTTCATACAATCACCAAATCATGCATGCAAATGGAAAAAGCACCAAAAGGAATTTTTTGTCACGTAAATTTGCAGCCTTTTCAATTCCTATGGACATAACTAACTTCATTAGCTACATAACTAATGTAGGTTCAGAGACATATATCAGGCGAACATAGAGAATTATTAGGATAAAAACCTACTTGTGTTGCGGCGCAATGAAGTCCGATTGTTTGGAGTCATTCTGTCCTGACAGTTTGATATACAAACGGCAAACCACTCAACGTTTCAAAAGTGGCCATTGCAGAGGGTGGAGAGAGAGGGATAAGTGATGGGGGTATTCCGATTTCATTTTCAAATTTTGAAAATGAAAATGTTTAGGCGTCCAGACCACATCTCCGTGCTTGATGGAGAGGAGAGGGGGATAAGAAATTTGAAACTCACCCATAAATTTTGTAAAATCATTTTAGTATCTCTCCACCATAGGATTCACGTGACAACTTTAGACCTTGGATTTATGTATAGATAAGATTAAAAAACTGAGCTGATATAGATATACATATAAAAGATGAAAACATCATTTCTCTCAAATGAAGATAAACCGCACAAAAGGAATTACTATTATCAAAATACGAATCAACACCTACTGAGTCAGTATTCATGAACTAACCATCAATTGAAATTTTGAACTCTGGACCTAGTTTTAAACATTACATTTTTATCTTATAATATGTCCTGAAGGTGTCGCAAGAGTGTCCACATGTCCCAGTAAAACAAATGTATAAAAATAGGCAACACCTATTTAGGCGTGTTTGAAACGTGTCTGGAGAGTGTCATGTCGTGTCCATATCTGACATGAGTCGGACACAGATACGTGAGCCCGGTAGACATGTCTGTGCTTTTTAGAGCATTACAAGAAGCTAAACCAGAAAGCCTAATATTTTGGGCGTACTCTGGACCTTGTGGTAATCAAGTTTTGGGTTGATGTTAAGCCTTAAATTATGCCTATTTGACTTTGGTAGGTTGTGGACATACCCCCTTTTTTATATGTAATTACGCTTTATGAATAAGGCCTTGTTTCCCATTTGATTTTATGGGATTCCCATAAAATCAAATGGGAAACAAGGCCCAAGCAGTATATTTATGGCTAAAGACCAAGGGGTTGGCCTACTGCATGAGGGTTCCCTTACTGGGTGTGAGGCCCGACTTCGAGCATTACATGCTGTGAACTGCATCTTTCCTTGCCTTCCTACCTTAGAAGTTTCTTTATGTCTGTGACACTATGTCGATTTGGTGGAACCTCTTGGGCAAACAGAAAGAGTTGACCTTTTCAAAAGTCATGCATTGTACCTTTTTTGTTTGTTTGTTTGTATGTGTGTGTGAAAATATGTAACCAACTCTTATATGCTCTCACTTCGAAAAGACAAAATAGAGGATAGCAGATATTCTCTAGAATTTCTCTTAGATTAGAAGCTGTGGCTGATGATAGAACTGCATTAATTTTGTTGGTTACTGGAATCCTACTTATAGTTACAACGGCTCATGTGACTTTCTTATCTATACTAGTGCCGGGAACGTGCTATGCACTTACTCGAGCTCAATACTCGTGACCATATAATAGTTCAAAATATTATTTCAATGGAAATATCGTATTTACGATTTTGTTAAAAGTTTCCTCGATGAGCATTGCCCACCTTCATCACCTTTTTTCATACTTTGATTATTCCTAGACGTGATAAATATTTTGTGTTCCAATTTTGCCACTAATGCTGGTCGCCCCGAATACTTTTGTATAAATCCTCACTTTGCATCTATATCTTAATATTGGATCCACAAATCCGGACTCATTATTTTGCGTATTCCATCTCATTCATTATCAATCTTGATTGTTTCCATTGTTTTTCTTTATTATGACCATCAACTGATTTTCTTTATTATGACCATCAAATTATATTTTGTGGACCTAATATTTTTATACATGATTTAATATTCTACATAACAATACTGCGGGTCCTAGATACCTGCCTCATTCAATGAGGAAAAGAGGTATAACATATCTTGTGGGTCCCACAAAGCTTGCCAACCTGGGAATATGAATCACTTACAGGCATAGTTGCACTTTTACATTCCTAGCTAACTACGTCCCATAATTGCTACAACCTTTTTGCCTGATCAGAAATATACTTTTTCACCAGACGGCTATTGGTAAATATTCGGGATTTCAAGAGTATAATCTTAATTACTCAAATAATGCTAGATACAACCAGGTGAGACTTGTGTGGGAGCCCTATTTTGTGAAGGGGATTGTCACTCAGTAATTAGAGGAAAGTGGGGCCTTTTTATTTATTTATTTTTTTATGAAGAGGAAGGTGGAGCCAGTTTATGAATGAGTATGCGGCATGTGAGGAACTAAGGCGGAGGGAGGCTACGGACAAGAACTATTGAGGCGGTGAAAAGCGCGTTTGTTTTACCTCTTGGGATGTAAGCGTAGATAAATTATGAAGACAAGGGCATATTTTTCATTTCAAGTGAGCTGCTTGACAAACACCGACTCTGCCTTTTATTATAGGTATATTCTGGGTAATTGACCAAAAAACTAGAGTACGGGGGAGGTAATTGACCAAAAAACCTGGGGAGGTAATTAACCCAAAAACTGAAGAAATATACTGGGGCTCAATACGCACTCCCTAAGAGCAAAAAGAAAAATAGCCCGAGTAAGCAAGCCTAACCAAGACAAGAAACACCTAAGGCTACAAGAAACCTCTTTTAGTTCGAGAATCTATGGCTCTAAGCCGACAGACATTTAAAACAGATGTGGAAAGGAGAGAACAGAACCAGAACCCATCACCTTGTATTTAATTGGCAATTGTCAACCCCAATCTGGTGATCCAACGAGGGGCCATCTGTTCTGTGTGTGTGTGTGTGGCCTTCCAGGTAGACAGCTATCCCTGCAATGGCTTAGGGCAGCTGGAGGTGGATGAAAGATTTCCTTGGGAAAGAATTTATTTAATCTCTTCGGCAGTTCAGTCCGTGTCATTTTTTGTTTTACTGCTAACTTGCTTTTTTTCACGGTGGGTTTTGTATGCTTTGCCTATATTGCTCTCTTTTGAGATTGCTATACGAGCAACAGTGTCCTTAGTAATTTTTGTCATGTTGTGCATTGTTTTTTCCTCCCCTTCTTGAAGAATGAAACATCAAAGTTTAGGAGCTTTTGTTTATTACCCTGTAACTAAATAATGCTAATATCTAACTGCATGTTTTACTATGGGCGAGTATTGAATAACAACTATATTTGAGGCTGGCATGTGCAGGAGCCTTTTAATATCCTACTTTTATCTGAATTGCGCTTCGAATTTGGAAATTTTGAGAAGCCAGTTCTAGGTTATTTTGAATGCAAATTTTCTGATAACTCAGGTGAAAGGGCACAATGACTTTGTTGCTGCAGACTCGGATTTGACGTTTGTTTCATGATTTAGATTAAATAGCTGAATAAAATTGAGAAGATGCTGACTTGATATGGCATTTTATTACTTTGACTGTTTTAAGTTTTTTGAGTTCTGGAATTGTTGTTTTAGTTTTAACATTCTACTACGTTGCTGTTTCAGAAATGAGATCTGCAGAGGTCTGCTTTGAGGATTGAAGCAGGCAATTTAGAATCTGGTAGTTGGAGACGGGGGTGGGGTTGAGTATTCTGCTTGAGACTCAGCTGCTCGTATTTTTTTGTACTCGTCGTTATGAGAGCGTGTATATAGATTGTCTCCTGCTTATTAGATTCAATAAGAACGACTCCTATGTGTAAATTGATGTTATATTAATGGAAAATAGATCGTGGTTTGCCTTCTGCTATTTTCTCGGATTTTGATCATTTGTGTGAGGTTGATTGAAGATCACGACTCCTTGATATCAGACAGTCTTACGAGGCCTCTCTATGCTTTATCTGGTTCGCAACAAACACTTTGAGATTAGAAAAGGCAGGTTGTTCAGCATTTGAGTTCGATCCCCAAATTTGGCAGAGGGAATTAGACCTAATTTACCTGCGGCCCCATGGGCGAACGTGCCGGGCTTTGGCTTAAGTTGTCGTGTATGCATGAATTTGAATACAACTTTTGCATTTCTATGGTTCTAAGGCAAATATTTTTTGCGTCAATGGACAATTGAGTTAATTTTCCGGGAAATTTTTTACACTAGTTATGTTTAAAATGTCTGAAAAGGAATATTTGGATAGCGCTGAACTAGATTTTATTGAATTTAGCTTCTTTTTGTTTAATTTTAAATATGATAATCCAAGATGGTAGTAAGAGATTTATTTATTTATTTATTTATTAATTTTAGTAGGAGTTCATTGGTTTAATTTTAGCTTTATTAAAAAAAATTTAGTTTCGGGCATAATTTTATACTCTTTGGATTCGTCTCGTCAAGACGAATCCATAAACCACAAAAACTTGACGCGAAGTTAACAAATGCAAAAAAAAATTGAATAAAGACGAAACGAAAAAACCAAAAAATCTGTTTTTTCTTTTTTGCCAAAGGCCTTGTATAAAGAATAAAAAGCCAAACCAGAGGTGGGCTTCCCAAGTACTAGTGCCCGACCCCAGGGGCGGACACAAAAGGGTGCCGGGCTCGTGTAATTTAATACAGTATATTCTCATTAATTGAACTAGTTTTTAATTAATTTAATTTTAAAAGAAAATAGATTGGCCCTAGTTTCCAGAGTTGAAGTTTTTTCCCCTAAAAATTCCTTTACATGTAGAAAAAACCTACAAAAATTTAAGCATCAACCATTTTTTATGCATGGGAAATTAAATAGTAGCTGCATACGTAGAATTTTGTCTCCTACTCAGACTTAGCAAATAGCAATATATACTGATAGATTACAATTTTTGTTGCCAATGTAAAAAAAACACGACCACCGAAGGTGATAACCTAGATGGTCAGTCGTATCCCACTCCTTAGACATGACTCAGTTTCGAGTCTCCTCTTGGCATGTCTTTGCAGAGTTGGTGTCACATATCATCTTGTACCTAGGTGGTGTTGTGATAAGAGCCTATCCTTCCGGATAGGAGCTATGGCTCGAACTGGATATTTCACAGTGGGTCGGGAGCCCCTATGGTCACGCCCAAGGGGGTTGATAACCCGGTTGCCCCCTCTCATCTTTTTTTGCAGTTAAATTTTAATTTTATTTTTTTTTGTAAAAATACACGTGGTTCGGGACGATGCTAAGTGCGAATTGTGCGTCCGCCGCTGCTTAAGTGGCCAACTCCCTAACAACATGAACCTGCAATTCCTGAACTGTTTCTGGCAGTTCTTTTAACTGATTCTGCAATCTCCAAATACAAGCCAGAACATTCTATATTCTACATCAACTTTCATTTAACTTAGCAATCAACTTGATCAGATTTTGTGCATTATCTTTTTCAGTTACAGACCATGCCCACCAGAGGCTGCATACTATTCAATTTGATCCTTCAAATGATATAAACTCTCATGTACTTGTAAGCATCTGAAATTTTCGGAATATTGCACCGACATGCTTAAATGGTGCTTCTTGTGAAAATGTCAAAGAGATTAGAGAAGCAGCACATCAAGAACTAAAGACAGTCACCAAAATGGCGGCTCAGTTCATGCACGGAAAAGAAGGCAGTTTATTCCACGGGAAAATCAAATGAGCGTGGCGGTCTCCATTTATTTCTATTTACCACCGCCGGATGTTACAAAGCTCTGGAGGATAAGCAATGCGTAATTATTCACGTACAAGTTCTAAAAAGCTATTTTTCCCGCACACCCAGGAGCTATTTTTCCTTATCAAGCAAGGAAAAAAATGGATGTCATGTAGCGCGTAATTTCGACTTGCAAGATTAACTAAAAAGTTGATATTCCATACTAATTCACTAGCCGGGAAGCTCTAGAAGAGCCAATGTTTTTTCTTCGGTTTACTAGTTGGAACTCCTGTAAAATGGAGGGAAAAATCTAAGTCAGCTGAACTGAACTAAAATGGTCATCGGAAATTTCAGAGCTAAATAGATACGGAGTAAAACGTGAGGTTGCATTCATTACCTCCAACTTCATACAACGAATTGTAGTGTACTTCACTCCAAAAGCTCAGCCATATTTCTAGAGAGACAAAAGAAGCATCACAAACAAGTACGTACACTGATATATGCATATAAGACGGCTAAAGAGTAGTATTTATTGAAGGATTCAGAAGGGGAGAATTTGTAGGTAAGTCGGTTAAATATATGTTTTGGGTAACCGGTAAATATTGTGGGTGTCAAAGTCATTGGAAAGTCCAAATTCCCAAACAACTTTACTCCGACCCTGTTGTCGGAAATAGCTACTAATTTACAACACACGACGCAGAATCTACGCAATATGTACAATTACTGCAGCAATCTAAAGAACTTCTCTACAAAGGTTCTATATAAAGGAGCCTTGACTTCATTAAATTAGGGTGCTTCACTAGGTGCACAAATGGATACATTTCAGAGAGACTTGAGAGAGCTCACGTAGTCCATCATCGATTCATAATTATATACTTATATTTGTTAGTAAATATTGCCAACGCCAGTGCGATCTTTACGAGGTATGGAGTCAGAAGTGTCTGGACCGTCTGGTGCCTTGATCTTGGATACTTGCACTTGATTTGCCAAGGTTTGAGGGATTATCAGGTTCGTGTGGATTTCTCGCTATTAATCTTCTTGTCTCTATTGTTGGTTGACTAATGTTTTCTGCATGTTTTATTTCTTGATAGCTTAAAATTAATCCAACCATGTTTCCAGATTAATTTTGATTTATCATTCTACCCAGGAACAGATGTTAATTGGCGCTATTCCGACTTACCCAAACCCAGATTTTCACCTCACAAATGACGATAACAAAGCAACGCTGTTTGTTAAATCTATGCTTTGTTATCAAAATAATACACAAAATATTCAAATTGATTGAAAAGGAGTTCACAAAACACCATATCATGTGGTACCTTTGGAAGGATTCTTGTCCTTGGGAAGGATCTCAATGTAGCAGGTGTCTCGAAAAGAGGTGACTAAACAAATTTTCACTCCAAACTGCAAAATATCTAAAAAAGAGTTAGAGACCACTAAAGTAATAATCAGGCATTATGAAAAAGTAAAATGCACTAATTAACAGTGAAGACAATAAAGCGATGTAGTCCTTGTGAAAGTACAATACATGATACAAAGTTTTAGAGAGCATGTGAACAAGAAAAGAATTGCAAAAATAGAGGATTCATGTATCTCTCACCTGATTAAGAAATATGCTAGGCTCATTTGTCCTTTGTAGTTTAGTTCACTGCTTGTAAAATATAATTTAAGTTCGCTTTCTGATATTTACTTTGTAAGGGTATATTTGCATGGAATTCTTATTTGGAGGCAGCCCTTGTAGTAGGAAAGTAAAATGTAGGTATAAAAGAATGATCATTGAGAGGAAGATGTGTAATATTTTTTGTAGGTTAGGCAACACCCAATTAAAAACCACGAAAGGAAATGTTCATCAACACAATTTAAAAGCACACAAACCTAGTTCAAGCAAGTTTGAGGTACACTTGTCAAGGTTCAAGAACACGTAGATACAGTACATAGAAAGTGCCGACACAGTGTGTTACAACCAACCAATGCTTAATCAAGTCATCTACTCATCATTTCTGTCATTCGTTCTCTCCAGGTAATCCATAACAACAAATTGTCTGGATTACCAAATCGTCCAAACAATGAAGAAAACACTAAAATGGCAATGGTGGAGAGAAGCAGAAACTATAGGTACAAATTGGCTCTTAAAACTAAAAAAAATGTGTCAAAATTGTAAAATTGACTTACACGGTCTGCAGCTGCTTGCAGAGTAATATGATCCCCCCATTCTCTCAATCTAGAATTTGATCCCCCATTCTCTCAATCTAGAGTCAGAGATAAATTTGAAAGGCGTGGATAAAAAACCAAACAATGATAAAGATAACATGCTTTTCAATTTGATCAAGATAAAATTATAATTTCCCAGGAAAAAAAAAACTTTAGCTTCACCCAGATTTTATCTGACTTTTTCATCTTCTGAGGTAACTTTTATACTTCATAAGATTTTTTCTTTAAATGCTTTTTAGCTGAAAAAAAACATTTATCTCAAAAAATGAACTTACCTACCACTATTTATCTCAATAAAATTTTGAACTTCCTACCAAAATCACATTTGACTAGAGGATTATAAAGATGCTAAATAAATAAAAGAAAATATCATGTTTGTAACCTCAAATTTTGTTCGATACAAGTAAAAAATTTAAAATTTAATCACAAGAACAAAATTGCATTCGACGTGTCTCGTATACAAATGCATAAATATATACCTATAACTATGTATACAATACAGAACACACCGGAATGGAGGAGTGATTTGATACACATGGAAGGTGGAAAGAGACGGAGGAAGGTTAAGAGGACATAAGCTGAGGCGACAAAACATGACATGGTTACTTAAACTCGCTACAGAGTGATGATGATTAGGGATAGAATCATCCAGCAGAAATCCACATAGACGAGCCCAACTATTTGGGACAAATGGCTCGTTGAGAATGACAAATTTGAATATATATGTACGTATAGTTACGTCTACACGAATTCAAACCATGAAGTAATTAACGGGAAGATGTTGAGGAAAACTTTTCCAAAGGTTTTCCTCAAAAACAGTCACAAATACCAACATCATGATGTCTTCTCCAAAATTGAGCCTTGTGAGACACAAGGCCAACTTTTTTAACATAAACACAATACAAATGGTCCACAGTCGATACAAAAAAAAAATCAACCCTCACATGAAAGTCATTGACTAACTATTTTCAAGAAAAATGATTATCCTTA
Source organism: Vaccinium myrtillus (assembly GCA_016920895.1). Lineage (NCBI taxonomy): Eukaryota > Viridiplantae > Streptophyta > Magnoliopsida > Ericales > Ericaceae > Vaccinium > Vaccinium myrtillus. Next base: position 12,313,191 of record CM029270.1, on the reverse strand, counting down.
ATGAGCATTTGTAAATCATGAAAATTTAAAGAAAAAGTTCAAGTCAAACTCAAAACTGGGATAGGCAGAGCAATAAATCAACCTATCCACTAAATTAAACTAATGTTGTCTAGGATATCCTATTTACTACACAACACATATATGAATATTTAAAGACGCAAGTACATGAAAGAGTTTCCTGGAAACACCTGCTTGACAACCCCCTTCCGTACATGTTTGTGATAATCTTGATTGCGAAACAACTGATCTGCGAGGGCTCGAAACTGTTCAGCAAGTCAAAGTGTCAAACAGAAATTTACAAAGTAGATCGTGATAAACAAAGATGAAGTAAGCACAAACTGGTGGTAGAACGTGAAGTTATTTATCCATGTAAAAACGATGGACATAGGCAAATCAATGCACGACTGACGCAGTTTAATGTCCATACTAATAAGATAATGTATGATGCCCAACCTGACAATTGCCATCTCCCTCCATTTGCAGTTCAGCTAAACGATATGTAGCCAATCTGAATAACAACAAAGATGTTACTGTAAAATCAGCAGATATGGATAGCATGTGAAGCACAAATCCCAGACACTGACTGCTAGTCTGACGATTATGCCAGTTTGTACTCCGTCCGTTCCAATTTCTTTGTCCATTTCTGAGGAATCAAACTTTCCAAGGGAACACAATTACTGCACTTTACAAACTTTAACTTTACTGAAAATGCCCTTTAGTTTTTTCAGTTACATGCTATATGTGGTGGTGTACTTGAGCTAAATTTCTGGCACCAAATTGTTGCTCCTTAGTCCATAGTGGAATTCAATTTGAGATAAAGTTGTTCCAAAAACTTTGACACCAATTTGAATTTTAGCTAATTACCTGCTTATGGACTTAAAAATGGAGAATTTTTTTTGGCGGCGACTGTGTTGCTGCCAATTTGGCCAAATGTAAACTGTGTAATAAATTCATGCTCATGAATTTTAACAGTTTCAATCAAGAGCAACCGAAATGGGAATACCATTGAATTATATTCTTCGACTTTCCGATGGACAAGCAGTTTGGGACATCAAAATCTGATAAGGAAGACAAACAAAATGGGGCGGAGGGTAATGACCTTTTGTTTTATAACCAAGATTCTTAATCATCAAGGAAACTCCAAACATAGATACAAATTTCTCCTTAACATGCAGTATTGGAGGCTAATGAAGAGACCGGCAGCATAAATATGAGCAGTATGAGACTGTTAGCACAATTGGGCACTTGAAACTATGCCAGATAATGGTGGGGCACCGGCCAATGGGTTCAGAAATCACAAGTTCTTTTTGAAGGCTTAGTGGAGTGACATTCAAAGTGTTAACAGGACTTTCAAAGAGATGCTAGAAACTCAAAAGAATTGAAGAAGCATGTTGATTATACAAACAATCAAGGACAAACATAGGAGTGAAGAAGCATCCGCAATGTACAATATACCACTAATGATTAATCACCTTTAACTATGAAAAATAGAAACTTTCCGAAAAATCGTAAATAAATGCATACAAGAAATATAGTACATCTTAACCTTTCAGAAAGACGCTCATGATCTAATGTTGCATCACTCACATCAGGTATTTCCCCATTAACGCGCGGAGTGAGCTGCCAAGGCAATGAACTAATCAGTACATGGATGACCAGATAGCCAATGCAATGTCTTAATATCCAAAAGACAAAATGATAAAATAAGGATCATTTCTTCATAAATGCCACACTCTCATTGCCATAACGGCAATTGGCGGTGAAAATAATTGTATGGCTAGCAGCCTAGCATGAAAGAATGACAGTCATATCAAACACAACAGCGCTGAAGAAAAAATTGGTTTGCAGTTTTCCTTCTACTGGTCAATGCACACCTAGGGAAATGCATATAATACATGGCCAATCTATATATAGATTACATATGACAATAGTGTCGCACAACAGGCATTTGTTTTGAATGGCAGGATTGAATCCATTTTTCTTTCACTATCCAAGTTCTCTAGTGTTCTCACCCTGAAACCACACTCCTCTTCACTCCTCTCTTTTCTTACAATGGCTGTTAAGGCCCCACGCCATCCCCATCTTCTCCCACCACAACCACCTCTTTGCCCTGTTATAGGGTCTTGGGTAGAACTCAACCCCAAACTAGCAATTGAAGTGAGGGTGCCCTTACGCGCAGCGTGCTCACTTGGCAGCACCTGCCACGTGCAAACCAAAGACATGCACCCTACCTATCTCTGGTACCTAATTCCAATACCATGTTACAAGGTCTTGGGTAAAACTCAACCCAAAAGCTAGCTATTGAAGTGAGGGTGCCCTCACGCTTATATACTTCTTATTACTTTGGTACCCAAGCGATGCGGGACTTTGTTTCATAGCCCCTACCACCCAACGACCATCACTGCCCTCCGACTACCAACCACTATCTATGGTAGACTGACCAAACCCACTGTTCTTGAACCAACGATCAAGGAGTTGCGGTTCAAATTTCACTGTTCCCAAAGTTTAGACTTTCCCAAGGAGAAGGGCCTTCCCCTTTTAAGCAGCTCATTGCTATGAGCTTATGGGAGATAATTTTAATATCAAGTATTTGAGAGGGTTGAAGGTTAATCTTCTACATGCACTGTCGAGGTTCTCCTAGGGGAGCATATTAAAGCACGAGACTTTGGATTAGCAGGTGATTTGTTGGTTTCCTATGAGATCTTTGAGGCTTTTGGGAACAATCCATGTTTTTTAAATGATGTCCCTATTTCAGTAATGTTGATATTGTCTTGGGCGTATTGTGACAGATGTATCCTAGTTGGTGTGTTAACAGTGCTGTATCCTTAAAATCATTTGTCCATATGTTTTTTTTCATTGTTGACTACACAAGTTGTCTAAGATTAAGAGTTTCCATTGATACAACATAGTAACATTAAGCATATGCATCAGTTCAGGAAAGACAAAGGTGATATCCGCAATTGCTATATTATGTAGAAACACACGGTAAAGCATGATGTTGGGATTGCTGATAAAAAAAAGCATGATGTGGTGAACTTTAGACTTATGTTCCTGAAATATACGGCTAAACTAGAAATGTCCAAACTCCAAAGTTCAGTTGAGTGATGCCTAGTTGGGACAATGTTCTTAAGTCTCAGAAGTGCATCGATAGAAAATAAAGGTAAAAGAGAGGGATTTCCAGAATCTTAGAACCACAGTACATCGATGATACAAGGCTTGTTTAGATCGGCTAGGCATATGCGTCGTCAGTTTCGTGGATCAGCAACACATGGACAAGTTATTTCCCAAACCAATTACATGAAAATCATGATGAAGGCCTTACACTTGTAATTTTAATGCCACAAATGTCATAAAAACTCAAACTGTACAGAAGTAGATTACGAAGAAAGTGATATTAAAAAGAATCATCCAATTGATTAACACTGGGAAGGTTTAATTATCATAACGAAGCTTAACAAAATATTTAAGATACCGGGATCGAGTCCAAATGAGAGAGTCGTTTCCCAAGCCTGCCATCATTCCTCGAAGAACATTCTTCTTCTGCTAGTATTCTGGAAATTTCTTGGTCATCCTCAGTATCTTGAAAACTACTATTCAAGCTTGAACTTGAACTTGAGCTCGCACTTGCACTTGCACTCACACTCGCGTTGACATAGTGTTCATTCATATCAAATCAATGCTAAATTGCAGCAGATAACCACCCTAAGATTAAAAAAGCAAGAACGAGGAACCAAATAAATCAATTCTTTCCATAACAAAGTGCAAATTTAATAGATCATATGAAAGAGAAGATATAATGCAACAGAAAATTCAAACATCCAGAAAGAGTAAAGATGAGTTTCATAGCAAAACTTTGCAATAGTATTAACATATATTAAAACCCAAATTGAGCTACAAGTAGCCTCAATCATTGAATCATCTATGATCTAACGCCCACATAATTTTTCATCCAATAGCATCAGAAATTCAAAACCCAACCCACAACCCTTATTCGAACAGATAAGCAATACCCATCATTCAACACCCGTTAAATTGAGATAGAAACCAGAACTTGTGATCTAAAGTTCACAGAAAATGCAAAATGGAGCTGCTGTTTCCAAAAGAAGTCATCAATAATAGACACTACTGATGATTGACAGAAGTAAAAGATTACCTGGAGGTGAAGGAGAGAGAATCCTGAAGAGGAAGACAACGATTGAAAAGATTTGGATTAGAAGTTATTCTCTTTTTCCGACAAGAAACGAACGCTTCGGAGAACAGATTTCACGAACCGTGTTGTTTTCGTCCATTTTGGCGTGTCTGGAATAGAGAAAGAAAAATAAAAAAAACTAATGGGAATATAATTTCACTTTCACCCCTGTAATTTGGGCTATCTGCGGATTAGCTCTCATGTTCAGTTATCTCCACATAATTCCCTTATAAATTGTACCATGGAATAAAGTGCGCACCTTAGGGGTGTTCCACTAACTTGGTTTTTTTGTTTTTTTGGTTTTTTGGAAGTTTAAGTTTTGCAATAAAACTAACTTGTTCTACTAACTAGTTTTTTGATTTTTTGGTTTTTAGTTTTGCAAAAAAACTAACTTGTTCCGCAAAAAAAAAAACTTGTTCCACTAACTAGTTTTTTGATTTTTTGGTTTTTAGTTTTGCAAAAAAACTAACTTGTTCCATTAAACTAGCTTTTTGTATGTTTAGTTTTGCAAAAAAACTAACTTGTTCCACTAACTAATTTTTTGTCTTTTTTGGTTTTTAGTTTTGCAAAAAAACTAAGTGGTTTTTTGTTAGTGGAATGAGATAGTTTTTTAGTTAAAACAAAACGGTTTTTTTTAGCTGAACGGGGACCATTGACAGTTTTTTATTCGTTCGAGTAAAATGCATCTGATCAGTGTGTGAGATGAATAGATCCGATCTTTGATATGAATCTGACCAGGCCCAAAAACCGGTCGTGTTTTCTCCTTGGGTTCTCAGAGCTAGAAAACGACGTGATTTAGATGAATCTCGCATGTAAAATTTGAGCGTATATATTTGGGTTTTCAAAGCTAGAAAACGACGTGATTTAGATGAACCTCGCATGTAAAATTTGAGCATTCTTCGATCATTGATTGAACTAATGGGTGCACTTGTAATCGTTCTATATAATATGAGCATTCAATCAATGGATCTCAATCATGTTTTGTTGGTGGGTTAATCTTAACTTAACTTAAGGTCCAAAATTGCTTCAATTATTTTTAATTATTGCATAATTTTCAACTTGGTTAATGATGTTATAATTAACCACACATTACATCATCGATAATGCCAGAACCACAAACACATGCACACACAAGGTACGCACAAGATGTGTGGGGCCCAAACATAATGTGCAAGTGTTTGTGGTTCCAGCATTCTTGTCACAAGCATATATCACGGATAGTTTTACGTATACATGTACTAAAAGAAGGGATAAAGTGGGTTAAAGCTTGGTTATGAGAACTCCATTTCTCCTTCTGCAATTGGACTTGTACTCATTCGTCTAGATGAACAAGATATTCAAGCAATTTGCAAAAGCATTTTGAGAGACGTGGGTGGGCCGGGTCATTAAAATTGAATGGAAACACAACGAGAAGGAAGTGAAGGGAGTAGTTGGGGGTTATTGGAGAGGAAGAATGGAGGTGGTGTTGGAGTATTTTTTAATAAAAAAGAAAAATTGGACATTAATCCCTCAATTATCACCTTCATTATTTTTCCGTCACAAAATTTAGTGAATGATAAACCATCATCGGTTACAAAAGAATAACAATTTATATTTATCAATGTGTTTACACATTAATGCATAATGAGGCATTCTCTAATTACAACTATATATAGTTACAGGTGTTGAAGGAGGAAAAATATAGACGTGTATGGGAGATATAGAGATATATAAAATGAGATAGTGCAATAGATTTTAAAGTGTTTTCTATATACAATGATTTGTACTTTGGGCAATTCGGTTCGTGACTCTTTCAAACCTCCCGGTGGTCGTGAATATCGGATGAGGAATGCTTGTGAGCTCTTGGGTTTAATCATGGGGCTAGTACACTCCAGTGGTACCTTCATGAGGGGAGGAATATTAGCCTTAAGAGAGTGACTACACAACTCTCATTCTCACAAGCAACATCTTTTGTACTTTTACTATTTCCTCTATTTCTTTCATACTCGTTGTTTTCTATGTTAATACGTTCTAGTAATTTATGTGATAGAATGATATTAATTTGTGAATAAAAGTTATAACAGGTGGCACAGAGGAGGAACAACGGCATGCAAATATTATGGGAGACACAATGATGAATTATAGTTAGGGACCCCATACCACCTTGGTGGTAGCCGGGATGGCCAGACGAGGATGGGTGAAAGTTCCTCTCTCCCACTTGGTCTTGGTTGCCGGTAGTAGGACCTTTCAACCAAGATGCTATGTTAAAGGGCCTTTGTTTAACTCGCACTTTAGTGTGGTTAATTATGTGATTGACTGTCCTCCTTCGGACAATGGTTAAATCGTAAGAAGGTGTTATTGTGATGCCCTCGTCGAGACAGTTAGACAGAATTAGACATTCCATAATGGGTGGGAACCCCCTTGGTCACACCCATGGACATGGAGGTAAGCTACACTTGTTTCTCATTCCCATCATTTTTGTTCCAAGCCCCAAAAAAAAAAAAAAAAAAAGAAGAAGAAGAAGAGTTAAAGCCCATGCCCACATGCCCCAAATCTCGAGGGGGTGAAAGTGAGATTTGCTCAAAGTTGGATTTGTTTTACTATTATACATTTATACGTACGCAAGTTGGTAGAAAATTAATAATAACAGTAAAACAAAACAAATGATATTCTATAAGTTGATTCGTGCATATCCAGATCTTCTAGAGAATCATGTATGCTCAGCTTAGCTCCTTAATTAGTTTTTCTTTTGAAGAGGTCACGTAACGTAAGTAACTTTGAACAAGCCAAACACACATCCATGACATGGTATATACCTAAAAGACCCACTTTCAGAGGCCAGCTGCCAATAAAGAGTCAAAGATTGAATAGTTCGTAGAAGCAACCAACGTGCCAACGCTAAGCAATCGCATATGTCAACAAGCACAGTTTTAGCGGCGGAGTTAGAATTTTGACTTGAGGGGGCGACTGAAGAGACAAATTTTCATCCGAAAAATATACTATCCTATTTTTTGTTTTCTTGTTTCCTGTATTATATATACAAGTCAATATTTTTAGTCGAATGCAACAATAATATGCTAATTTATTTTGTTTGTTCATTGAGTACCTAAAGCACGCATGTACGTACTTATTACTTGTTTGTGAGAGTATTTCAAAAAAATTCATACGGTAATGTAAATCATTTTTTTAAAAATTAACCTGGATTAAATCATAAATCATAATAGTACTATATTATCCTAGTTACAATCACGATAATCTTTAATAGTTGTTTGGAGGGCTCCGGCCCTATAACAGCTCCGTCCTTGCACAATTTTTTTTTTTTAATAATAATTTTGTATGAATATAGTACTAGCTAGCTTACTCTTAGTATACGATATGGATCATGATAGGAAATTTGAAGATTGCGATAGAAGTAACCAACATGCCAAAGCTAACCAAGTACTGCATATGTCAATGAGCACAATTTTAGCGTCCCCATATCTTTCTAAGTACATCATATGAAGAGACGTGCAATTTTTGAATAAAAAATAAAATAATTAGATCTTTAATTTGGTGCAAAGAAATTGAAAAGATTAAGCACCAAATTTATTTATGTTTTTAATGTAGAAATTACAACGAAGCGACCTGGCTGGCCATGAAGATTCTTTGGCCTGAATTAGTGGTCCAAGGGTCACGCGGTATGGAGGTCTGCCGGTCGAGAAGCTCCAGCGGATTGGAGGTCTGCCGGTTTGGGGATGCTGTATGGTGGTCTAGCACGTAGTATCTGGGCTCGCGGCCAAATAGGTCATGTAGTCATGAGGCTCCAACGACTCAATCTCAGGTTCGAAGCTCCAATGGGTCCAAGAGGCCACCGGTTGAGGTCGCGCGGTAAATAAGGAGGTCTTGCGGGTGCAAGGCTCCACAGGTGATGGGTCTGCCGGCCCATGGGTCCAGCGGTTGCCACCTTGTTTGGTTGAGAGTTTTGGGAAGAATATTTTGAGAAATATTTTTGAGATAATGTTTGGATGGGTTTTTGGAAAAAATAATAATTAGAGAGAAGTGTAATAATTGGAGAGAGACAGAGAGAGAAATGAGAATAATGATTGGAGATAGAAGTATGAGTAGAGAGAGAAATGTGATTAATGATTGGAGAGATAAAAGATGCATGGGGAAAGAATCTTTTTGGAATTTTGTTTAAAAAAGTGAAGTGAACACAATGTGCAAGGCTCCAGCGGTGATGGGTCTGCCGGGCCAAGGGTCTAGCGGTTGGATGTCACGTGGGCATGGAACTCGCAGTTCAAGGGTTTTTCGTGGTCAACATTTTCATGGTCAAAGGCCTCGCGGTTTGGAGGTTCGTCAGTCATCGCCCAACTGGCCTTGGCTCTTCCGGCCAGCGACCCTCTCGGTCATGTTCTGACCAGCCATGGGTCTCCTGACTCTCCTGGTTCAAATGCCTTCACTGTTCGAGGGATTTTTTTGTGCCAACGTTCTCATGGTCAATAGCCTCAAGGCAGGGGCAACAGCTATATGGGGGCCGGGGGGTGATCCCCCCTATTTTGGAATATAATTTGGATGTTTTTGTAGATATTCTTCAAAAAATTATAAATTTTGGAAATAATAAAAAGTGAGGACGATTTTCATTTCTAGAACACTAAATTGCAAATTATTAGATTAATTTTTTAATTTATGAAAACCATCGCATTAAAATTCAAAATTATTAGATTTAGTCTTGAAAAAATCATCATACCAAGATTTCTCTCATAATCCAGCCCTCTCCGACTTCAATTCTTGACTCCGCTACTACCTCGAGATCAAAGGTTTAACGTTCTTGAAGTCAAAGGTCTTTTGTTCTCGTCACATCTTTTTGCATTCCACGTGTCACTTTGATAATCGTGCCACGTGCAGTGGCGGATCCAGGAATCGTACACAGGGGTGGTCACCTTTCAAGCACAACTTTGGAAAAAAAAAAGAAAAAACTCACAGTCCAATATAATAAATATACCAAGAAAATACTAAAATGTTTAAACATTATTCATTAAGCAAAAAAGTTTAAACTTAAAACCTATGAAACATTTTGTGCATATTGTGCTCATGACGCTTGAAAAACAGAAAGTAAAGTTCCATGAGAAAAAAAAGAAAGAAATTGACAACGACAAAGATAGAGAAGTGATCAATCTATTTCAATTTTTTGATTAGTACTGAATGAATTTTGAAGAAAAGTTTAATAATTGCACGTATTCTTATAGTGGACATTTAAAAAGGGATGAGAGAGCATATATATTTCTAAAGTTTTTCATGTATAGTTTTGCAGCAAGATCTCAATCAGATTTGTTCAATATTACTTGGTGAATTCTTTCTTAAATTATTTGTTGGTGAAACTAAAAGCTAATCCACCACGGGATACACATAGTGGAGACCCTTTTCTAGATTTAATATATATATATGGGCGGTTCCGTTGACACAACGAATAACACAACATTTGACACAATTTTTTTTTGTGAACCCCACGTGAATGATCGGAGCCGTTCAATTTATTTAAAATATGTTTTTAAGATTAACTATAAAAAATCAACTCATTTGAATATCGGTAAGGGTTTTATCAGTTCATTTAGTTGATTCTTGTCAGATTTTACAGGATAAATTTGAATGAATTGATCAAACCTTTACCGATATCCAACTAAGTTGATTTTTTATAGGTAACCTTAAAAATAAATTTTAAACAACTTGAACGGGTTTGATTGTAAGCGTGAGGCTCCGATTATTATTGTGTCAAATGTTATGTAACTTATGTTATTCGTTGTGTCCATGGAACCGCTCCTATATATATATGTCACTTGACCCCCTGTGCCCTCGAAGGATCCGCCCCTGGCCACGTGTCCAATATTTTTACACTTCTACAAGTATTAGTTTACTCGCCATGATTTCCACGAGTCCACCCCACCCACGCCTAACTTTTAATGATAGAGAGATAGAGTACTGTTTCTACATATATATTCATGCAAGAGAGGAGTGAGAAATAGATCAGGAAGGTCTCGAGTTGCACGCGGTACCAAAGGTAGCCTCTTCTCTTTCTCTCTCTCTCCTTCACCTTTTCAGTACTCTCTGAAATCCCTGAGCCTGTAATCAACTCATTTGTATGTTGATATGTGAAGGGATAATAAACAAAAATTTAAGACATTAGAACCCAAGATAATACCCCGATCGAGCTATAGTACTGCATACTCCTATTTAGGTGGGTATGGTATGCACCCTTTTAATGTCTTAAATTCGTAACATTACATAAAAATTCATAACATCAGTCTTGAATTTATAACTTTTGTATAGCAATTCATAGCACTTGAACATAATTTCATAACATTTATCTTGGATTCATTCCATCTCGATATTATAAGTTTAAAAAACACTGAGAATTCCCTGATTTGTTGTAGTGTCTATACATTAGTGTTATAAAATTGAAGCGATGTTATCATTGTTAGATATAGATATCTAAACTACCGTCTACTTAAATGTATCAACTAACTTTCCATGCATGTAATTAATTAAATGGGCTAATGGGCTAGACGAATTTGTCAAACTTTTTAGGTAGAAAAAAAAAGGATAAATTTAGTGTGTGACCTTGAATTTAATAAAAATCTACAAAATATATGTTTGTTTTGGTTAAAGTAATTTTACATAGGACCAAACCAAAATAAGCCAAGGGCATACCTAGGAGAAATTCATAGCATTTTCATTAAAGTTCATACTATTTGCACATAAATTCCTAAGATTAATCTTGACTTCTTAAAAATCACGATATGTTATTGAAATTTTTTCTTGGTATACTAAATTTAAGACAATTCAAGGATGTACAAACGGTAGTGATTGTAATGTTGTAGCAATTTAAGACGATTCCATAGTACGATGTAGCATCCTTAATTGTCTTAGACGTTAAGTTTGGTTGATATATATCCGATTAATCTAATTCACTCCTTTTTATTTGTCTTTGTATTTTACGTAGGGACTCAATTGAAAATTAATTAAGGATACTTTTTATTGACAGAAAATGAAGTCTATTCATGGATTTGATGAATATGTTGGTGAGTCCACCAGCATTAATCCTCCACAAAATGGTGAAGCTATTACACCTACAGCAGATGATCCTGATCAGTACTACTCTTCCTCTTCTGAGAGTAGTTCTTCAGCAACCATAACCAAAAAGCAATCGCGAAAGAGGAGATCAAAAAAGCTTATTCGATTGTTCAGAGAACTTTCCTCGATCGTTCTTGCTTCCTCAAACAAGGTACCGGGTATACCCCTATACCTTCTTCATGCTTCGATCTGTTTGTTTCGAGGAAGATTTTTTTTCCCCTATATAATTAATCTTCATGAGAATTATTCTTATGCTGGAACAATTAAGTTTGTGTATTTATGTGCGATTATGAAAATGATGTGCTAGTGGCTATATGGTGGGAGGCAAGCAGTGACAAAACTAGGATTTGAAATCGAGGGGCACACTAAGAGATAATTTTTCAATAATTTAACCAGTTTAAATTCTTTTAGTTTGCACAAAATGTTCTTAAAAATATAGAGAATAAACTTTGAGAAATTATTAATAGCATGTTATCAGTATATATGAGGTATCACTATTACAATGAATGTTTATTTCATGGGAATAGATCCTCTCCACCACTAATGAATATGGAAAACTTAATTTTTTGGATAATCGTCGCAGTACTAAACATTTAAAAATACAGACCGAGGCTTTTTTTTTTTTTTTCCTCGAAATTTAGTTAATGAATGTGCTCTAAAATCTTACTGTAGGAGGTTTCAAGGGACAAGGACCCTAGTTCTATACTTGAAGATGCTATCAAGTACATGAAAGAACTTGAAGAAAGAGTGAATAAGCTCGAGGAGGATTTAACAAGACCTAAATATTGTGGTTCTGATCACAATCAAGAGCTCCTTGAAATTGAAGTGAAAACAGATGATCAAGATCAGCAAAATGTGCTCATCAGAATCATCTCTGACAAACAAAAAGTTCATATTTCTAGAATAATAAGCGAAATAGAGAAGCTTCATCTAAGTGTTTCCAATATCAGTGCCTTGCCCTTTGCAGACCATTTTTTGGTCATCACAGTTTCTGCTCAGGTAATTTTTCATAATGTTTTTCGTTTTCTTTAATCGATACTGTATATTAAGTAAAATGGTCTATTGACTGGTGAGGAGAGACCTAAGAGCTCCGGGTGTCTCACAATTATTTGTTATTCAATCATATGTACAAGAATTGGAAATGAACTTTTGATTAGCAAAGGTTGCATAATCACAATAGTCATTCATTACAAGAATGAGGTTAATTAAGGGCATTAAAAATTTGCTATTTACGTAGTTGTCAACTATTTTATTTAGGAAATAACAAACATTTGCGTAAACTTGTCCGGACTGTTAGGATTTTCGCAACCCCACAACACCCCTACGGATCTTGGAAACAATGAATCACAGAACAGAAAATCAAGTAATCGTGCGTAATGGAAACACGGAAAAGAAACGAGACACAGATATACGTGGAAAACCTCAACGCGAGGAAAAACCACGTGAGCCACACCAGTCCACTATGAAATCGAAATCAAGAGTACATGTCTTCTCGCAATCTCTCTGAGATCTGCGTTTTCTCTCGCCTCTCTCTCTGTTTTTCTCTGAAAACTGATAACCTTAAATACACACTAACAACGAAATAATTAGATCGGGCCTATGACCGAAATTACACACCGAGGTCCCTCAAATATCGTTTTCGCTGCAGTCCGGAGTGCGACTTCTGTTCTTGAGGGCTCCCGCCCCCATACCCCCAGTACTGCTTAAGGTTGTCTGCACCCCAACACGGACACCCCTAACCATAAAAAAAAGAAAAAAGAACCATTTCTTTGTGAATGACAAACATTCAATCATGTCGAGGGTACATCGAACAAGAAAGGATGGGGAGGCAAAATGAAACTAAAGATAACCTCTTGCCAGCTATGTTATGCATGCTTAATCAATGAATATTTATTTTAAATTGGAATAACTAAGAAATTGGAAATTTATTTCTAGAAATAAAATTGAAGGGTAAGATATCTCCTATCTTGTTTTAATTTCAACCCACTAAAATATGTCTCATTTAATTTTGCAGATGGGCAATGAATCTTGTATGACAGCCAAGGATCTCCAGAGGAATTTACAACTAGCGCTTGTGGAGTTCATGTGACATTTTTATGCATATGCTGTTGCCTATTTGTGATCCAAACGAAATTCTTCTTTCTAATTTTGGCATTTTGTGAAATAATTTGGCATTTTGTAGACCCTTGTTCGTAAACCTTTTTAAATTTTTCTTGGGGATATAGTTTTCTGGTCTCTAATTTTGGGAAAATATGTACGATTAATTAATATTTTCAAGGCGAGTACCATTTGAGTTCCTAAGATCACTTGTCAATTATCAAATAAAATTGTAGATATGCGTGAATTAGGTCGTGCCTTATGGTGCATACAAGGTGACATTCATGCATATAAGTTTTAGCTAGTTAGTGTTTTTATATATATACTATACAAAGAATACGAATTTTTTAACTTGATGAGATATTACTATAAGGCATGACAACAAGTATATTTCAAAATTTAAATTTGGGAGTGATCATAAGCCTAGATCAAAAATATTTACGTACATCAATAATATTTTTTTTTGACACTTCAGTTATCAGGAAAAAAAATTTACATGGATTGTGCATGCAAAATAAGCTCCAAATTTACATGGATTATGCATGCAAAATAAGCTCCAAATTTACATGGATTATGCATGCAAAATAAGCTCCAAAATATGATGAGGTGGAATCCTAAAGTCTCAGGTTCGGTTCTTTTTGACAACAATTCTTGGGGCCACCTCCCCCATCGTATATGCGTATAAAGTTGTGGGAATGGTTGTAGAGATTAGTACAAAATGCGCACAAGCAAGCCTAGAACGCCCTGTATTACCTAAAAAAAATGTGACGAGGTGGATTAATTAGGTTTGTATTTTTATTTTTTGATCAGCAGGTGGATTAATTAGTTTAATTCACATTATTTGTAGGATTCATGCACACAGTGGTTGGTGCAACGGCTGCATGCGCACGTCGTCTGTGTAATTAAACATAGAAGAAGTCAAGTCTGTTTCGCATGCCCAATATTTTAGTAGCATACAAAGATGTATTATAGTAATATAATGTGCCTCATGACCATTAATATATAATATAAATTGCATAATTCAGCTCCCCCTGAACCAGCATTTTTATAACCTAATTGTTCTTTATTTGAATTAGAAAGGTGAGACATCTGTGTAGGGAACAAGGATTGTGATGGGTACCAAAAATTATTTGGTGGCACCACTATGTGATGCCCCAACACCTTTTATTTATATATATATATATATATATATATATATATATATATATATCATACATTTCTGTAGGATTTAGTATTATGCTGAGTCACATAACTTGCGTGTGTGTGCGTATGCGAGTGTGCGAACACAAGGGTGAAAGTGTCTTTGAAACATGTCCCAGCCTACTAAAATCTGTGAGCGTGAGGATTGAGTGCACGAAGATAGTGTGATGATTGAGAACGAGAGTGCCATACATTAATTTGAAGGATTATGTGAATAAGGTACCATGAATGTATATGGACCTTATAAAACTGAGTGGTGGAGAAGGGATCCGGGACACCACCAGGAGAACAAGGATTGTGAACGGCAGGGAAAATTATTTGGTAGCACTGTGACGTGATGCGCAAACAATCTTATTTATCACACATTTCTGTAGGATCTAGTACTAAGTGTATGGACCCCATAAAATTGAGTAGTGGAGAAGGAATTTGGGACACCACGTACGTGGCGGTGCCCTAAGACTATTGAATAACTACTCGAATCACAGAAGCAAAGTTAGTATGACAACCAAATCCTACTATATTTAATGAGACGGTTTGGTTGTGGTACGGCAATATTACCGAATTACCCTTCACCAAATCATAATTCTTGGTTTTACAATTGTCTTCGGATAAAAAATAGACGTGTTTATTGTACTAGTATTTTGATTGATAAGCAAAGTAAAAAGTCAAAACTGAATCAGGTTTCATAAACTCAACAACACGTATGGATTAACACTCAAAATGTCGATGAGCAGCTATCATGACAGTTTTACTATTAACGAGACTTCCTTACAGAAATTAAGGTTACGCTCAATTGACGCATCATTTAGTGAGCTTTTCCTAGGGACCTATTATAATTAATTTCCAACTTACTGAAGAGTTTGTGTCCAAAGTTGAAGTGAGTTCTTAGATCGTGTGTACTAACTGTTTTTTTTTTTCTTTCCTTTTGGTACATTGGAAATAAAACCAAAAACTAATAACGCTCAAAGGCCACTCCTCTCATGTCCGGCTCAAGGAGTGGGATGACCTCGTTCATCCGGGTAGTATGCGATGTCATCTTGTCCTCTTGATCTGCCCCCATGTTAGCAAGTATGTCAGCAACCTTGTTACTCTCACGGAGCGTGTGCTTCAGGATGCACCCGGTGATATCCATCAATGCCTTGCACTCCTTGATCAAGATGAGATGTGGAAATGCTCTAGGTGGTCTTCGTTGATAAGTACTATGGCAGCAGTGGAGTCCGACTCAATCTCCAGAGATTCCAATCCTTGACTATGAACCATCTCTAGTCCTTATGAATAGTGAGAGAGTAATCCTTTAAGATTGATCATGTATGTTATTGTGTACACAAGTATTAGTGTAAAAGTGTTTAATCAACAAAATTACATTTGTTTGTTTTGTTCAAACACTTCACGGCCTTAGTCCCCAATTCCGAATGGGGTTAATAGCTAGGATCACTAATCTCGTGCATCGGAATGGCAACTTCAGCAATTACCGAAAGTATAAGACGACGAAAGGCCATCGAATTGGGGTTGAAAGATAATCCCAACACAGAGATAAACAAGTATTTATGGGGGATACATTTAATTATCCAGCTGAATCAAGGACGGCTAATCCTAAGGACCTAGAAAATTCAAATATAACACATGGGCTAGTGTCTTTAGTGGAAGATTCTGGTGGATTATTAATGGCTGAAGCTATGGAATCAATGCAAAGTAATGATGAAGAAACCCAAAATGATCATGATGAAGCCCAAGAATTAATGGACACGGGTTTGGAGGGACTTCAAAAGGAGGTTGAAGTTAATCATGTCCCTATCCAAGCTGCAATTAAAAGAGTAAAAGGGAAAAGCAAGAGGAAAAGCATCAATGATATTCTCGGATATTCAAAAGTAGAAAAAGGAGGCAACATCAAAGGGAGAAGGAATAAAAACAAATGTGTTGTGCTGAGATCTGCAGTAGCCTCTGCTGCATTGTCTGCCTCTTTATCCTCGGAAGGTATTAATAATAGAAATAGAATTTTGCTAGATGAAGCAAAAGCAATTTGGGAAGTCGACAAGCTTTTTGGTATACACTATGATGGTGATGAAGAGGAGGTTGTAAGCACGATAGCTGAAATGGAAGCCCTTAACAAAGCAAGAGCTGATTGTCAACATTAAACAAGGTCTGATTGTCAACATTAATCATAGATCTTTTCAGAGGTTCATTGGAAGTGCTGTGAGGAATTCTTTGGGGAGTGGGGGCCTAGGGTCAGGTAGTGAGTGGGATGTTTTTTTGGGGTGCCATATGGGTTGTGTTTTGGGGTGTTTATGAGTGAGTTATCTTTTGGGGGGGCTGGTTCTCTAGCATTTGTTCGGTGTATTTGTTGTGGTTTGTATGATTTTTTGAGGAGTGTATGGGTGTGGCTGGTTGATCTCTTGCCAACCTTCTATGCCCATTTTATTGTATCTATTTCTATATGGAGCAATAAAATTTCTTTTGCCGTGCAAAAAAAAAAAAAACCCAACACAGAGATAAAAGTGTCCTCTATGTGGTTAGATTACTATAGTCTAGGGCTGTCCACGAATCAGTTTTGGATGGATCAGTTTGGTTTTCAATCCGATCTGTTCGTGGTGGATCGTCGTTTTCTCCATTAGAAACCGTTCGTGAGTGACATACAAATGGATTGGTTCGGTTGTGGTTTAGGAAGACAAATGGCGGTTGGTTTGGCGGTTTGAGAAATTCTATTTTCAGTGGCTAGCGGGTCAACCGATCCGCTCAAACCAACCAAACCGCCAAGATTTTTCAAACAAACAATGCTAAAAATAGTATTTTAAAATATGAATGGTTCGGATCATTTAAAAACTATCTCAAATAATTTTGTTCCAAATCATAGGAGAATTGAACCAAGTCTTTGTTTTTGTTTTAACAAGAAATAAGGCTCAGGACCAAGCCTGACTTTGTAATTAACATTTATGTTCATATTTTTACCAAACAAGATTTTACTCTACTAAAAATATACAACAAACTTCCCTTAAATAGCATCAACCCCGGATATAAATCCTGTCTTCGTCCCTGCTCATATCTTTTTTCATTGGTAAAAGCAGCTAACCATTCCTTTCCTTTCTTTGAATGTACGCTCTCTCTACTTAGCGAATTTTACATCTTATATAATATTGCAGGATGGGTTTCCGCGAGGAGGGTTGTGAGCTCGACACGTGGCAGTAATGAAGACATGTGGATGCGACAGGTGGCGGTAATTGATTGGCCAACAGGGTTATGGAGTTATTATTATTCTTGAATATCTAAAAGAATCCAGTAAGTTAACCAAATCATCCATTTACGGAATAATTTTTTAATGATGGAAACATATAGAGTTTCTATTGATTAAGTCGAAAATTGTGGTGATGAAGGAAACCTTACACTAATATTTATGGTAATGACGAGTAAATTATTGCGTAACTAAAATTAATGAATAAAGAATGCAAGCCAAAAAAAAGAAGAAGAAGAAATTAAGAATGCATACTTCATTTCCTTTTACGTAATTTGGCAAATCTTTTTGAATTTCAAATTTATAAATCTTTTCTCATCCTATCTTCAAGATCTCTACATTTACCTATTTCTATAGATAGTTATCCAGTTAGAATTAGAAATTCATAATCATTCAAATTTATCTCTTAAAATTAACTAGCACTACCCATTTAAATTGCACTACATCTCACGCTATAGAGATAGAAGTACTTGAATAGTTCTTGCCGAAGTGAATGTGAGATTCCAAGGGTCTTTTTCAATTTCTTATTTTTTCCGCTGCTTCAATCGTTTGGATTTGGCTTAGTTCAAGAAAGATCTAACTTTTTTTCACCATGTTGGGTTAATGTGCAGGTAGATGGATGGCTTTCAAATATTTGCCCCATGACAAATTATAATGAGCATGAGAACAATTCGTAGTTCCATCAACCTTTTTTATATGATTAATTAGCTTCTTTTTTTGTGTGAGTATAGAAATTCATTAATATTGACTGATATCGTTTAATGTGTTTCAAATTCCAAGTGAATTCTTTCCTAACGTTCTCTCTATCTCATTTGTAGGTTCATTTTTTAAGGATTGTGTTTTGGTACAAAAGGAACCAACTGGTTGGTAAATAAAGATTTTATCTTTCATAGACCCAACCGAAAAAGACAAAACAATAAACGTCAAAACGCTCGATCAAACAAAATGGTAGCCAAAGAAGCACATTATGTAAGATCATGCATCCAATGCGATGAGAAGTTGGTCCGTGAAAACAACACCAACCACTCGATGGGTACGTAATTGTCACCTTCTTGACTTTCTGCATAAATTTCTTATTTTCTCTTAATGCAATTTTTAGTACCTAACCACTTAATAGGAATTTTCTTATTTGATTTTATGCAGTTTTATAATAGCCAAGTAAAACAAAAACAAAAAAGTTCTAGAGATTCATTGGTTCTAATTGATATATAGCAACCTATTTTAGAATATTTTAAAAACTTGGCAGGGGTAAAAAAATCTTTGTTTACCAATCAGTTGGTTCCTTTTGTACCAAAATACAATCCTTCAAAAATGAACCTACAAATGAGACAGAGAGAACGTTAGAAAAGAATTTACTTGGAATTCGAAACACATAAAACGATATCAGTTGATACTAATGAGTTTCCGTACTCATACAAAAGAAGCTAATTTACTCATACAAAAAGGTTTTAGGAACTACAAATTGTACTCATGCTCATTATAATTTTCCATGGGGAAAATATTTCCAATCACATTTTATATTAAGCCTGTATTTTAGAGCATCTAACTATTCTATTTTTCCCCCCTTTTCTTCTGGGACATTCTTGAGTTCCTTGCTTCATGTGTTTATTTTCACATTTGTTCACCTTTTATCCTCTCTTTTTCAACCGTAGAAGGTAAAATGAAAAAATTGTCCATCACTGTTTTGCATGATGTATAGTTGCGTATCTTATATATAAGATTCATGATTGTGTCATCATATAATAAATTTGAGAAAATTTTCCATCAATAAAAATATGTTGATAAACGTGAAAATGAAAAGGAAAATAATACAAGAGAAATGCAAAAATATTTAAGAATTTACTGTTGAAATAGCACGAAAGAAGTAAGACACATATGGATGGTGAATTGGGGAGTGATTTTAAGAGCTTAAAATAGGCCAATCAATATGAAATAATGCAAATAGTATGGGAGGGAAATCAAAAGGTAAAAAGAATCCATACTATAACAAAAGCTTTCAGTCTCATACGTATCCACGTGGGTTTGTAAGTTTTCATTTCCTCAATTTTAATTTCTTTAAGAAGTGATTTTTTCACTACCTTGACTATCATTACTTAGCAAAGGTTAATAACTTCAGGAAATTTTTACAAATTTATCAATGATTACAAAGTGAAAAGTTAACCACAACTCCCCGTCGCTTAGTAAAGAATAAATCTATATCCGATTTTAGTTTTCTCTTGATTTTCAAAAGTTTTCGTGCATAGCTTGAGTTTTAAACTAATTGTGTGTACCTGAATTCATCCCGTGCATAGCACGGGTTTCCTACTAGTTGGATATTATTCAAAGATTTTTCACATGATCCAATAGCAAAACGTATTGGAACACGGACACATACAAATCCATGTAGATAGGATCTCGAGCCCTTAGACCCTCTTTGACCGGAGAAATTTTATAGTACCGAGCGGGTACTACTTGGCGGCATTTGGCGCGCATCTCGGCGTTCTGTTCTTGAATTGAAATAGAAATTGGTTGGAACCGATTCAAGTACGTACTCTTGTCCCTGTGGAACGACACTCGGACTTTTGCCACTATTCTACGGAGTAGTTGTAATTATTTTGTTTTAATTGATAATTTTGGCACGTAAATCACACGGTCATGGACACTCCGGGTGTTAAATGAACTCTTCCCTGAAAGAGTTGTGGACCATTGATTGAGGGATGAATGGCTGTGATGGGACGTTACGGGTACCACATTAGACAACACGTGGTACCCGCTCGGTAATGAAAATTTTCTCTTTGGGATTGAAGTAGGAACCTGCATGCTTAGACCTTGAGGGGGTGCTGTGCAGCCATGGCGTGGCTGCGCCGGCATTGTTCCGACGATCGGACACGTTCACCGTGTAGAGCTCGTTGAGTACTACAAGTGTACCAAAAATCAACTCGATTGGATATCTTTATGTACCTCATGGGAACAAAAATAACTTTAAAAGAAATGGAACACAAATGGACATAAACACTGGATCAAAACCACTTTTTCATGTTATTTGTGTTCCGATGAGACACTTAAAGATATTCGATCGAGTTAATTTTTGGCACACTTGTAGTACTCGACGAGCTCTACGCGGTGAACGTCTCTGATCGTCGAAAAAATGCAGGCGCGGCCACGCCATGAGGCTGCACAGCACCCTCCAAGATCCCTTATTTGTTCAAACAAGCCACCAGAACACTATTCAGGCCAAGTAATTATTCAGCACTCTCGGAGTGTCACGTGGCGTTGCTTACGTGTTAATTCCAATCATTTCGGTGGGAACAAATCATCTCGTAATGACAAGGGAATGACTCACAAAATGTGGTGACAATCTTTTATTTGTAGAGAGTATCACTTGGCAATGTCAAATGGTACTATGGAAATACCCAATAATATAGCCATTCGAGCCGGACTTTTGACTTTTACCCAAATGGTACTCTGGGTATCACTTGTTCGTGGCCTTTTTCGTTTCCCTGTTTAGTTTTAGTTTTGATGATATCATCATTTCTCTCTCTATCTCTCTCCACTCATTACACCTGCTGACATCATCAAAACTAAATTAAACTATCTAACCAAACACAACCACAATAATTATAGCCATTCGAGCGGATCAGGGGGGCCTATAGTGAGTGAGCTCACTACATGCGTGTAGTGAACTCTCTCGGCAGTCTGATCCGAGATCAACGGTCTGAATCGTCTTGCACTTTAAAAAAGCACTTTTACATTTACTTGAACTACAATTTATCCGGACCGTTGATCTTGGATCGGACGGCCGAGAGAGCTCACTACACGCATGTAGTGAGCTCACTCACTACAGGGCCCCCGGTTCTCATTCGAGCTGGACTTTTGACTTTTACCCTTCTATTCCTAGAATTAGCTTGGTTAATTTCTGATTTACCATAAAATTGAACCAATCTAGTCAAGCACAACCGGACGTCTCATCATCATACTATGGAAAACCTAGTACAAAATACCAGAAGTCTCTTGGGAAACAATCACTTATTGGAAAGAATACTTAAACTTAGGAGTTTGGACGAACTTAATTTATTTTCGTTCTAAATGGATTATTTTCATTTTCAGTGGGTAAACTTTTGATCAAAATATTTGATTTCCGGATTAGGCTTGATAAGAGCAATTAGAAAAGTGAAAAAATTAAACAACATAGAAGTTGAAAGAAATTCAGGAAAAACAGCAACAATCCAAAAAAAGTGTCTGTTTTGATTTATTTTTATCTATTTTAGCCTTCGGTTAATTTTCTAGATTGCTCTCGTCAAGCCTAACTCTTAATCCAAATGAAAATAACACAAATTAAAGGAAAAAGGTCAAAGGCCAAACTTATAAACTAGTATCAACTATTGAATACTGGGTAAGAAGAACCATTGAGTTAACAAGCAAAATGTTTTACCGGCAAAACTCATACTCCACAATGTATATGACTTGTATTCCTGTTCACAACTAGCATTTGGACGAATTGATATTGGGAGTAGTCAAAATTTAAGCGCATTTTTACAGGTCGACGTGACCCTTGAACTAGCTTAAGTAGTTAGTCCCCTCGATTTTGAGTGAAGGTTTTGGGTTCAAGCTCATGGAGGAGCGTCGCAACGCCCAATTGTGTAAATTTGTAATCCAACTAGTCTCACCAACCCTATCGATACGGGCTGGGACTCTTGGACGAGCCCCGTTTGAGGTCACAGCATGCACATCAAATATGGGATTATATTTTGAGAACGAAAGGCATAATAAGTGCATGACTGCATGCATATTGTAGACCCAGAATCCATAATTAACATCAAAAGTAGAAGAAAAACCAGATTGCTTCGACTATCTTTACGTCTGTCACAACTGGATGACTTCAAAATAAAGTATGTTTTTTACATCACAGCAAACAGGATTTTCGCCACCATCATAATCATCATCCACTGCTATCAACAGCTACTTCTGCTGAGACTTGAGTTCTTGCACTCTTTCTTCAGTTGCCTTCAGCGCTTTTCCATAGATGCTTATTAACTGAAAACGAACACGCTATTAGTAAGCAGGCTAATTAGTAAACAGGGTTTCATACAAAAACTGAGACCGTAAAGACCTCGGCATTGTTACATAGACTCAAAGCAGGATATTGGGAAATCTGGTGTTGTGGATGGTGTTGAGTCAAGTGCAGGAAAAGCAGTGCTAAAAACAATAAACGAAATTATAATTTCTGGAAATCAACAAGAACACGAATTACAGAAACTAAAATGGAAATACATAAACTGTAACAAATTAGAATATTCAAACCGTGGCTCGTGTTTCACATGATTTTCTTAAAGAAAAATCGCCGCTTCACCATGGGTATTTAAGGATTTGATCACCGTTTACCTCCCAAGATACAACGGTTTCAAACGATCATAGTAGCACCCGGTGGGCAGCTCTAGTGAACGAACAACTGTCGGGGGGGGACCTTTGTGCTGCTGGTTATTGAATCAGGGAAAAACTGAAGCAATATACCCAGCCTTAAAGCCAAAAAAACCCGGGTAATCAATCTAGGTATTACCCAGCCTTTAAAACTGATTTGTTTGGGACTGAAGAGTTTCTCTTGTGCTGCTAGATCTTCAAATCCAAACGGGTAGCTCAAGCCCAAACTGCTCAGAGTTCTGGGGTGTAAAAAGATAAGGGAAGGCCCAACCCCACGGACCAAGCACCGGTCATTTTTCGGTCCGGACGGGCAGCTGTGGCGTGTGCGCGGTAATTGGGTCGAAGCCCAGATAGTGTTTGCACTCCCTCCTTTGGAAAATTGGATTACCCCAAAGGGTCCAACCCTTGGGCCAATCTTGGAGACTATATACCCAGCAAAGGTTTCCTCGAACCAATGTGGGACTGTGTCTTTGCACCTTCTCACAATACCCAGTTTGAGTGATGAATTCCCATTCATCTCTCAATGCAACTTTTTCATTCTTTCAACGGATTAAACCCCTAACATAGGAGAGTGTCTAAACTCAGATTGGGTCCCACTCTAATTTATGGGGCAAAATCCCAAAAATTCTTATGGAACAATTCCATCTTCCAACAATTCCCCCCATGAATGAAATTGGCAGAAAATGACACGGAAAACTCAGAAACTAAGTACAATGGATAATCCCGCCTAGGATAGGTAGCTTTTGGCATTGAACCTTCTCCTTGTGAAAACCTATCGGATTTACTGGTTGACCAGTGAATAGTCCCATCTTGAACTGTTTCATCGTCTGTGTGAACCGAGACAACAAGTTTCACACGGAACTTCTCCTAACACAGTTCATTTCTCACTCTAGTGTTTGTTTTGGCCGTGAACACTGTCTTGGTTCTGCAAGTATTTTCTCGATAATTTTGCATTCCTGAATTCTCAAAGAAGCAGCCCAACTTAATACTCACGTGGGTGACCTTCTTATTTAGGTATCTTGCTATACCCCGCTTGGCATTCTAACGCATAAGAGTCATTAAAAAGCAACGCTTACCTGAACCACTATACAGGATCACTATTCCACACCAGAGATCGTTCTCTGTTACTCGCATGTAGCTCGTCTCATTAAACCTAGATCTTGGGATTATATAGTTGTCGAAATCGTACGATGTGGTTCGATTCAGGGAAAAAACGATTAGGACCAATACTGTGAATTGCAAAAAGGGTTGAATTGTGGAAGAATCGCAGAATCAAGGCGTGAATCGTATGGTTCAGTGCATATATGAAAAAATGGGTTTCCTGGTGGGTCAGTCCCGTTTTTTCGGACGAAAAACCCAAAAATAGTAGAAATTTGGGGCTTCTTTCTCAAAATCTTTGGAAGACGAAGCCTCGAATCGCTTTTAGAAAGTCTAGATAGTGGTTTTAACACGAAACAGGACTTCGTTCAAGGTTTTTCATACCTGGTTTGAAACCCAAAGAACGAAAAAATGGAGTCACACCAACTCGCCATTAGTCCATGAGCCTTCGATTTGTTGACTAAGAGCACCAAAGCATATCCATCATTCTGGAATCGATCGGAGATTCACTCACGCTATAGTTTAATACTCTGGTCGTTGATTGCAAAGAAACAGAGCATAGCTTAGAGCATCTCCACTCATTACTTAAATTTGAGTAAAAACTTGATTTGGTATGGCTGCTTCCAACCCTTACTCAAATTGAGAGATTTAATCACAACATTGAATGGCAAAAGGGTAAATAGTAGTGCAACAAAAGAGCCTTGAAAATTTGGTTAAAAATTTGGTTCACATCAGATTTGGTGAAATATTTGGTATAGGTTTGGGTAAGGAGTGGAGGAGGGTTTTGGATGATTTTTACTCAAATTTGATTTTGAGTCTAAATCTGAGAAAGAAATGGAGATGCTCTTCCCTTGCTCAATTTTTTCCTCAAATTTGAGTAAAAGCTCTATTTGATATCACCCCCCTCCAATGGCAAAAGCAATTTTGACCCAAATTTTACTTCAAAAAAATTAAAAAATCAGTTGTCTGACCTAACCCTAACCCAATCGTCTCTCCGTCGCCTGTCGCCGCCATCGAAGCACACCCAGATCCTGATGACACTCAGAAATCTCATATCGACAAATCTTGTGACTTAAATTGCAGATCTGGAAACCCTAATCGCAAAACCACCAAAAAGGCGGCTCTTTACACCACAACGACCTTCAACGCTGCTCGCCGACCCTCCGACAGCCCTCGACGACCCTCTGATAGCCCTCGCCAACACTCCTCAACAGACCTCTCTGCTCTTACAACCACCAATGCATATTGCCACCACCACCCACCACCTCCACCATCGCTCACCACCTGCTGCCACCACTGACCACCCAAAACTAGCCATTAGGTATTTGGGTAAGGATTTGAGTAAAACTCAATTTGGTATGGGTTTGATTCAAGGACTGGAGGTGGGTTTTGGAACAACCTACCTACTAGGGACGGGGAAGCATCCTCCCTTATAGAGCTACAAATGAAGTCAGTACAGCTTACAGACTACCGGTTGCAGCTATATCTCTTGGGGGCAGACTTTCTTAATATCTTGTTTTATTTATCCTGATAAGCAGGCTAGCTACATGGGATTCCATTAGATTGATGGATTTATGCCTATTTACAAACTAGTGCTACGAGGATTAAGCATTTAATTGTACTGACCTTAGGAAGTTTCCCAATGGAACGCATGCACTACAATATGGTTTGGTACAAGAAGCAAGTTCCCAGATGGTCTTTTATATTATGGGTTTCTATGTTTGTAGGCTCTACCAAGGATTGTTTAGCTAATTGCGGGGTCACTAATGATAGAACCTGTGCTCATTGCTTTGGGGGGGTTGAAATCTCACGATCCCCTCTTCTTTGGTTGTTCATTTGCAACTCAGGTATGGCAGGAGGTTAAATTTAGTTGTGGACTCAGGCAAACTATTGGGGATCCTGCTTCTGAGATTCAGTGGGGCAGTCAGCTGTGTTCCAGGAAATCCTTTAAGGTCTCTGCTTACAAGCTTTGTTGCTGCCACTGTTCCTTTCATTTGGCAGGAGAGAAATGGCCGTATTTTACAGCAGAAAGGTGTGGCCACATCTGTCTTGGTGAAGAGAATTTATTTAGGATGAGGTTAAGGCATGTGTTGTTTCTTGGAGAATCTCCTTGTTTCTGCAGAGAATCAGAATTGTTGTCTGGCTTGGGGGATTCCTTCTATTGTTTTTTTCCAAGACCAGCTGAAGTTTTTCTTGTATAAGGGAGTCTGTCTTTTGAGTTTTTGAGCTGTGTTTGCAAACATCTGTTGTTGTTTTTTTTCTAGCTAGGCTCTGTTTGGCCCTGCTTGTACATGTTGAGGGTTTGTTCCCTCTTATTTTGTTTTATGTTCAAGGCTATCCCCTTGATTTCTTTGGGCTGCTCTTAATAAAAGAATCTGTTCCAAAAAAAAAAAAAAACTGCAAACCTCTGACTCAAGCATCCAATCAAGCATCTATGTGTATTGAAAATGAATTAATTGCGCATCTATTGAAACATGGGATATTTACTTTGGTCAGTATGCAGAGTAACCTACCTCATCAACTTCATCCGGTGAGATTATAAACGGAGGAGACATCATGATATTATCACCAGCAACACGTACTAACATCCCATTCTTCTCACACTGTGCCCCGAAATATGCCCCTACCCCTGATTTACGCATAATCAAGTTTTATCAAAAGAAGAAGAATATCACAAATTTCAAATGACAGAAGCATGATTCTCTACCTCGGTCCTCAAGTATTTAAATTAAACATAGAACAATAAAGCTGAAAAGAAAAAATAAAAAAGCAAAAATAAAGCTGTTATTGCACTCACCCCAGTCAGAAGGAAATGGATCATTTGGTGACTTGTTATCTGTGAACTCCGTGCCCAGAATCAAGCCAGTTCCACGTATCTACAATAAAGAGGAAGGGAAAAACAATTAATGTAACATCTGGTTACCAAATTCACCCTCTCCTTATCAAGGCATGAAAAAATTCTAACGTTACAAATATACCTCCCCAATAATGGGACTGCCTGAAAAGGCCTTTACACCATCTTGAAATCTTGGGGAAATGCTCTTTACTTGCTCAACAATATTTCTTTCCCTGAATAAAATCGCAACGTAAATTACTTCTGTTACTTTTTGGTTACATCTACTGATATGTGCCAAGTATTTTATAGCAAGCGGTTTTGTTAAAGCACGACCTAGGCTAGGCAACCCATTTGTTCAGGGATTTTGCCAAGCATTTGAGAGAGAGAGAGAGAGCAAACGTCCAGAACCATGCTCATGTGAAAACCATTGTGGTGGGATAAAAATGAATCATCGCCCTCTGATTTCTAATTCACATAATCAGATGATAAAACTGAAATGCAAGGAACATACTTGTAGATCTTGAGTGCTTCCAGTGCCACAGCACACGACACCGGATGCCCAGAATAAGTAAATCCATGAGAAAAATTTCCTGTAAAGAAAATCAAATATAAAACAGTACTAAGTTGCACGTTACGAAAAAGCCAAAAGAATGAAAGGAGAATCCAGATGTATCCACAAAAAAAGTTAACGAAATTACCAAGTTTGTTACTTTGGGAATGTATGACATCTGAAACTTCAGGGCTCACAAGGACGGCCCCAATAGGCAAATAGGCAGAAGAAAGCGCCTGAGAAAAATTAAGACGATGAAGGACAAACTAATTTTTCTGCCGCAAACAAGGGATGCCTGTATCAGACTATAGTCTACTCTACCTTTGCTACTGATACAAGATCTGGTTTGATGTTGTATTTATCACAGCCAAACATTGTTCCAAGCCTTCCAAATGCACAGATCACCTACAGTAAGAAATATGAAGAATGCTAGATGAAGCTCTCAGGCCTCAGCTATGGGTCAAAAACAAAAAGGTTGAAAAATATAACTATTCCAGATCTAGAGTACCTCATCAGCAATAAAGAGAATGTCATATTTCCTTACTACAGCTTGAATCTGCATCATATATAGAAAAAATGGCATGCATGTAAAACACTGGGTGAGAGGAAATCACAAGTTTCAACACTGATAAATTGAAAAATGCTAACAGAAATGAAAAGGATGATACAATGACTGACAAATTCAAACCAGTGAGTTCGATAAATTAACAAAAACTCTGCAACGCAAATTCCATTCTTCTACTTGAAGATGTCCTCGTCACAGCCAGATGAAACTATGTTATACTTTTTCAAACAGACAGGAATATGAGCAGTGACTTCTAATTCATGGAGGCTCAAAGTTTCAATTGGGAAAGGCGCAAATCAAAACCAAGTTGAGACTCGATTGTAAGATTGAGTTGGCAAAAACTCGCATATCAAGTATGAGCATATCAATTTAAGTAGGTACGTATAGAGGTCAGCAAAACAAGGTCAAAGCCTGCTTGAGACCATTCGGTTGAGAGCATGTTTTAATCCATCCAATAGGTACTCTCGTCGAGCAAGTCAAATCAAACAGGCATCTCCCCTTTCACTGTTTATGTAACAACCATGCGTGCACACAAAAACTTGTACATCTTATAATTGAGCACAGCCACTTATTAGGCCATAAACCTGGGAATTTAATGTTTTTCGACAACTTCAGGCCACCACACCATATTTGTTCTTATCCAACACTAAGGAGCAGGTATCACATTTTCCACGCTTCCAAAGAAGAGAACGTTTAAGTGGGCATTTCAAAATGAGTAAAAGTGGAAATAAGCAAATAATTGACCTTTTCGAAATAAGTTGCAGGGGGAGGTATCACACCTCCTGCCCCCATTACTGGCTCTGCAATGAATGCAGCAATCTGAAATAAGCCACCACACAAGGTCAGTAACACGAAGTACATTTGCTCTTTCTCATCATTAAATGATTTCCCATTATAAAAGGTAAAAACAATTTTGATCACCGTCTCTGGTCCTTCTTTGAGAATGAGATTTTCCAAATTATTAGCCAATCTGGTTGAGAATTCCTCCTCCGTCTCACCTAATACATGCATTCTTTAGCCAATTATTATTTTCTATCTTCAAATACAACTAGTACCCTTAGAAGTTAGAAGGTTATGGCAACCTGGAAGGTGATAACGCCAGTAGTGAGGGCAGTCGGTATGCAGCACAAATGGAGCTGGCAGATCAAATTGTTGATGGAGTGGTGTAAGGCTGTAAAAATTTAAAAAAAAAACCTATAATCAAGGAGTTTCATAGATTTGGAAGGGGAAAAAAGGTAGCTCCACAGAAAAGAACTTTGAGTGATTGATAGTGCTGCTTATCGACAAGTATCCTACCCAGAAAGACTAGCTGCTATAAGAGTTGACCCATGGTATCTGTCGAACCAAAAAAACAACAATTACTTTCGTTGGAGTTATACCATGATAGAATGAACCAAATACAATATCATTATTGAACAAGAGAATTACGATTTTGCTCGAGCAATAAACTTCTTCTTATTTGGCCTTCCGAGTGCATTGTTATAATACCAAACAAGCTTCACCTACAATCAAAATGAAAAGATGAAATTCCTAACATGGATGCTACTTAATTCAAGCCATCTCAAGTGATCCTCAGACTGGCTGGTCTCTAATGAAAAGAAATCAAACAAAAGAAAATCAAAAGAAGCACATCCTGATAACCTGTGTGTCATTGGATTCTGATCCACTATTTGTGAAAAAGACCTTTGCCATTTCGGTTGCAGTAAATGTTTCTAGAAGTTCCTTCGCAAGATCCTGGTAATTTGGAAAGAAACTAATGAGGTGAAAATGGAACCGATATCCGAAAAGCACAATATATCAACCAAATTCCTCAACTATACCAAAGAGGGTTTTGTAGTACGATTCCAGAATGAGTGATAAAACGGCAACTTATTTAGCTGTGCAGTTGCAGCAGCAACAAGACGAGGTTCATTTCCCCCTGCAAGATTTTACAAGTATAAGGAATGGAAACCGGAGAGATAAATATAACAATTCAGATGAGATAGGTTCATGAAGTTGATAGCATAGTGGAGGTGGTGTGCACAACTAAATTTTGCTGTGTAGAAAATACCGATGATAGAGAAAGAGTAACGTTGGTTTGTGTGACTCATTTCTTTCCTTTTTCCTGATGATAGTAATCTTCACCCAACAAAAAACAGTACACACTTGCCGTGATGGTGTGAGAGTGATGTAAAAAGAAAATGACAATAAGATGGAGGAGGATTTATAGCTGTACCTTGTCACAATATAGCATTAGATAACTATCCATGAGCCAAACAATACATATTATGCCCTTTCAGATCCCACCAATTTCTCTCTCTAAAAAGACTTTCTTCCTCTGCCATCTCTTTTTCCCTATCCCTCCCAAAAATGTATACTGTCTGGATATTTAAAGCATGCAGTATCAATTACTGATTTAGCTAACTACCACCATGTTCTTTTTGTAATTACAACTAACCCAAATCTTCTCCCTCTCAATGCCACGAGTGGTAACTAAACATTTTTTTTCTTTAAAGTTCAAATGTTCATCTTATCAAGTAATTGTTGATTACCCTGAGACTTAATGAAGAACAATTGTTATTTATACAACAAAACTGTCTTTTTTTCTTGGACAACCAAGGTTGTTAGCCTTTGCCAAGTGGGAAGCACAGTTTGCAGAGGCGCAAATATTCTGTTCATATAAAATGGTAATCAGTTTGTTGGAGTTGAAGAAGTTTTAGAACATATAAAGGCACAGGAATTAACTCTTTTTCAGAATCTGCCCTGGTGTATTCTATATCGCCTTATATCTAAGGAAAACAGCCTTGTGGTCTCTGTAGCCTCTGACTGTAGTAAACGTCATCACCTGTTGACTACCTGGCTAGAGGCAACAACATTTAGTCTTTTTTTTTTTTTTTTTTTTAATTCATATGGGATAGACAGCTGATTATCCTACTATTAGTTAATGGCTAGTCTTTTAAAAAAATTCCCAGGACCACAGGTCACAAAACTAAGATGGCCGACAAAGCTGCAACCTAGTCTTCATTCGTACTCTCTGGACTTCAGCTAGGTCAACTACAACTCAAGATTGGTTCAACCATACTATCAGACTGGAAGTGTCCAGTCTCTGGACTTTGATATTGTCTACCATAGCTAAAGGTTGGGTGATCACTAAATGTTTCTTACAAACACAACTTGACCTACACCGTAGACAATCAAGCTGAAACAAGACTTTTTAAGTCCTGTTCATTTGTTCTTGGTCCTTCCTTCGTCCTTGAAGCTCTCTCATAGGATTTTCCCTGCTGATGAAGATCAACTCATAGCATCTCTAGGCTTTTTCCATCCTTCCTCGTGCCATTGAAGCTCTCTCATAGCATTTTCCCTGCTGATGCAGATCAACTCATAGCATCTGTAAGCTTTTTCCATCCTTCCTCATGCCAGAGGAGGTCTTCCTGTACCACTTTCACATCTCGATGAAGGCCTCCCATAGTCTCAAAGGACTTTTAGGTCTCTTCGTGGGTATGTCCAATGTATCATTTTGGAAGTGGCTTAGGTCCTACTCCTACCTAAGGTTGCACCTACTTGTATGAAATTGCCAACCCGTACAAGCCTAGCACCACCAAAATGTGATTACTGACTCAATATCCTATTTCCACTTTTGAATCAAATCAAACAAAGAAAGTTTTAAAAAAATGAGATCCAGATAAATTTCCAAAATAAATAAGAAGCACATGTAGACATGTAGATGTGAAATCAAGAAGCAAGTAAAAAGGAGTAGGCAAGTCATAATAATAAAGACAAAATTGATGTGATCACAAAGTCTAATAGTTAAGGCGCTTAACCAAACAAAAAGCCTACACATGTCTTCCGAGTGCCTGCTCCCATGTGTAAACTGTGTACTACATTCGCTACATTAAGAGCTAAAGCATCATTTAGTCCCTAAGTGACCATGTTTTGTTTGTTTTCCTTGTTTAAAGCATTACCCTCATAAGTCAAAATGTTGCTCTTCTATATCAGTGCAGCCATTTTAGAGACATAATGAGGCCGGGATGGAGAATGGTTACCTAAAGCTGTGCACCATAGACCGGCAAGAGAATCAAGATACTTCTTTCCATTGATGTCATAGACATAGGAACCCTACAAACAAAAAAGATAAGTAGCTAAGTGTGCAACACCTGGCCAAAGAAAAAAGTTTACTAAAACAGCAATACGAGAAAGGATGACGCTCAAATCGAGATGGGGCATGGCCAAGTGGTAAGGCAAATGGTTTTGGTCCTGTTGTTAGGATGAGGGTTCAAACTGTAATTCATATGACCTGGATCCAAGTTCATTTGCCCTTAAAAAGGCAAGACGAAGAATAGGGCTAAAATACACTTGATGTGGCCAAAGATTTTGTTCACTCGCCATCAAATGGATGGGGAAAATAAAAGACCGCCAAGGGGAAACCCCCGACCATTGAGATGCACTGCCTAGTAATGGATTTAGCTTCAATTCCCTCTCATATGAAGCTACAATACCAAAAGTAAGAGAAAGACAGGGGGAAAGGGAATAGACTAAAGGAAAAATGTATACCTCGGACTTGTCTATTACTAAAGGATGCAAGTCAGTAGTCTGCCACCCAGCAGTAAAAGGTGCCAACATACTATGCCCCTTAAACCTGAGGAAGAAAGATACCTATAGTTATTTACATAAAAATAATAATACCACGCCGGTAAACGCACACTTAAAAGCTACAAAGGATTATAAAGACATAGTGACTTCTAACTACACACAAACATCCAAAAGAAGGAGAAAGAGAGAGGGTAATATGCATACCCTTTATCATCCTTTAAATCAGTAGCTGAAACATCCTTTTGCAAAGATGCCTGTGTACTATACCATCTGGCCTGTAAGGGAGCTTCAAGCAGCAAACTTGTAGACTCTGCAGCTTGATTAATGCACAAACTAACCTGAAAAATTACACATTAAATATGTCAACAAAGTTACCGAGTGGCCGAGATGGGCATGCGTAGTATTCACGGTAATAAGGGTACAATCCTGTGTCCATCACAATTGACTCTTCAACGTGATGTGCCCTATATTATTAAGTACAAAAGAACAATGAGAACGTGACGATTGTAGTCTCAAGCTGCTGAATCAGATTAAATGACAATCTAATTGTGGCTCCAGTTTACGTAACATAATAGATTATATACTGTCACTATATACTGTCACTTGCCGTATGGTTGCCGTTACATTCACTAATCTCCACGCCCAAGTTCTACAGTTTCATACTTTGATCCATTCCACGGTGAACTCCATTCCGCCCCCCTTTCATACCATCCCATATCACATATGTTACCGATACTGGGTGTATGTCCTTTACCCCTGCGTTACCATAGTCCATAATTTTGACTTGAATATACACCAGTTCTCACACTGCCCTTATTCTTACATAATCTTCTCTTTTGAAATTTGCAACATCTTACACCAAGACACACCTTTTGGAATTTGCTTTAGTTTATTATGCATTAAGGTTCAGGTTTTTTTTTTTTTTTGAAAGGCTAATAGGTTCAGGTGATTAACTGCTTATGTCCTATTTCCTGCCAAAACTCCCTTAAACACTGGTTGATTAAATCTTTTCAGTTAAGATAAAATTTTACTTAATTTTTTTTCCCTGGAAATGGGAAAATAAGGAACAGTTGTTTTTTTTTTTTTTTTTTTTTGCTGAATTGCAAAAAAGAGGGTCAAAATAATATAAAAATGGTTTGTAGTACATAATATTCGGCCGCCCAATTATTTGGGAATTGGGGGCCTGTAGAGCTCACTAGTGAGCTCACTGAGCTCACTCGGATGCCGAGCTCACTCACCGACATGCATGTAGTGGGAGCTAAATGTAAATGCTTTTTTAAAGTGTAAGACGTGTAGTGGTGATCTCACTCACTACAGAGCTGGATCATGGATACAATTATTTGGCTCCGCTGGGGTCCATCCCATATACCATTCTTCCTCACCATAAAAGTCCACGGATGAAAGAAAAGATCTTCCTCAAAAAAGTCAGCCACGGATGAAAGAAAAGATAGAAAAGATTACGAGCCTAATGAAATGAAACAGAAATAAGCATCGTCAAGAATTAATCAACCGATACGCCACCCGAAAAACAAAAGAAATTTTAAAAAAACTAGTAGTATTTCGAAATTCCTCCATGTTTTGACAAATCCAGCGGAATATGATCGTCTCCAAGTTGGACAATCAAATTCGGATCCCATTAGTAAAGCGAGAATGATTAACAAATCTGCTGATTTTGAAAAATAAAACGTAAACCTAAACGGTCTAAGTTTTTCTTTTCCATTCCTTCGTTGTGTTGCATGTGTGTTCGTAAATACCAATCGATTAGGCACAAGGGAAAATTGAAACCTGAGAGGCGGCGATGGGAGAGGAGGTGGTGGCTCTTCTGAGAGAGGATCGGAGGAGACGATTGATCACCATCTTCCTCGTTCTTCGTCTTCTTCTTCTTGGTTTTGGGAACTGGTAGTAAAACTGTAGAAAATGGGAAGCAAAACGTTCGAAGACGTAATTGTAATTGGAAGCTT
This sequence comes from Vaccinium myrtillus, assembly GCA_016920895.1. Taxonomy (NCBI): domain Eukaryota; kingdom Viridiplantae; phylum Streptophyta; class Magnoliopsida; order Ericales; family Ericaceae; genus Vaccinium; species Vaccinium myrtillus. Next base: position 12,278,417 of record CM029270.1, on the reverse strand, counting down.
TCAGTGAGAGAGAGAGTGGATAAGTTTATATAGGGAGCGTGCTTTATTTTTTTTTCTCCCTTAATTTTGGACAACAGTGAGGGAGTACCCGCAAGTGGACATGAGCGTGGGTTCACGCGCCTCTCTCATTTGCTAATTTGGACGCGTGTGAGTTTTACGAAATTTCCTCCCTCCACTATTAAGGCCTCCTTTGGGTAAAAAAACCATTGTGGTTTATTTTTCGTCTTTATTCACAAAACTTTAAGTTTGACTAATAATTTTATACTTTTTAGATTTCTCTCGTAGAGAGGATCCAAGAAACCACAACAAATCGACCGAAAACTAATAAATGCAAAAAAAAATTGAATAAGGACAAAACCAAAAAAACCAAAAAACCACCAAAAAACCAGTTTTTTCAATTCACCCAAAGGAGGCCTAAATTGTTGGATGCTGACTCACAATCAATACTACATGATTCACAACTCGTACTGTTTTACGTGTGAGTAATTGCGTAGGAATCATAGGGCCGTTACGTGATCAGATTCCAGATCACCGAATAAATTTAGTGATGACAATTTCTCCGTATTCAATATGGAAACTCGTCCAGTTCCGCTCATATTGAAAAAAAATTCCAATAATAGCGGTTATTGTGGAAATTGAAAGAAAATCCGTTCAGATATTAAACGTATCCTGTACCCAAATTCTTGTACCCGCTCCAAAAAACACACACTCTCACAGTCTATATAGAGAAATTTACATGTATATGAATGTAACGAATCTTGAGTATGAGTTGGGGAAACACTAAATTGATCTTCACCGAGAGGTGAATTCGGTGTTTTGTCTAATATTTTCAGTGAGGATCGGGGTTGGAATAAGGTCATTCGATTCATACCCTACTCGTTGCCATGCCTATGAATAATTTCTGCAGATGCAAGTTATTTTTTTAAAAAAAGAGAGTCCTATTTCCCTTTTTATTTTTGTCTTATTCAAAAAAATTGGCATCTGTTAGTTTTGCGTCAAATTTTGTGGATTATTTGTTAATGAGGCACCGAAAAAAGTTAGAAATTATGACCTAACAATGATAAATGATAGTAAATCAATTTCTAAAAGTAATATTGTTGGTATTCGACTACACAAAATTTTGTAGCTATGCATATCATTGCAAGAGGAATGAATCAACTTATTCACAAAAATATTAAGGGGTACGTTTTCTACTGAGATGACGTTTTGATTTTTTTAGTTGATGAATTGTGAGAAAATAATTTGTCTCGAAAATCATAAAAATCCAAAAAGATCCTTAAGAACACTTCCTAAGTTGAATTAGTTATCTTATCTTTATTACTAATACTCTTGAAACTCGTCTGATTCTTATCTTGTTTTTTTTCCTTACATGCCACGTGTGCGTGACTATACCAAATTAGTGTCCGTGCCAATCCTTCCTACCATGGCGGCCTGTAGACAAGATAACAAACTTTATAGATTGGCAGTAACGGAAATACCATTAATTTCACCAAATATTTTTATTTACCTTTTTCCCGTACAATCAGAGATGATATGAAAGCTTTACAACATACTATCTGTTGGAAATTTCACGAAATTTCGGAGGAATGAAATCAGGGCATTTCGGAGGGTCTAATAAGGCAACCAAACGGTCTACTCCGAGTTCAATGAATCTGTACAAAGTGTCTAATTTCGAGAGTTCCAGCGGTTTCGAGAGGTTAATACCCTTCATGAATTGTGGTTAATGCAACACATTCAAATCGAGAGTTACAGCAGAATTCATTCCAATTCATTGTGGTAGTTTTTATTCAAATTTTATGTTGGGGGATTATGGAATTCAATTGCAGAATTGACTCTCGTATTGATTTCAGAGGCTTCTCATTCACCTATATAAAAGCAGCATTACCTTTGCTTCCGTACATCAAAAATTTGTGCTCCTATATCCACAACCAGATTACTGTTCTTTAAGAGAAAGAAAGAGGAGCAGACACTAGTAAGTTTGGCAAGGCAGCCGACGGAGGTGTTGCAAAGGTTTGTGGTTGTCGCCGTTTTATCCTGAGACGAAGACGCCGGTGTATCCTACAACACCCACGGTAGGTGGCGAATCTTTGTTCAAGAGACTATGGTATCATATGACTTAGCTCGTTTCTACCAACTGTTTGTATCTCTATTTCGTTATTTATTCTGTTCATCAAGTTGTAATTGTATTTTTGTTTCTATCAATGAAATTGTTCTCTTGAATTCTGTGATTGCCTAATATTCTTCCCAACAAGCTTAACAAAGATTTTCATAGTTGATTGGCAATCGAATTCCAGAAAAACAGTTTCTGTTTAGTACTAACAAGTTAGTTGCAAGAACAGAATCATAAGATGGTATGGGGTTATCTCACTGATGTGAGGCAGGCGATGTGGTAATCTGACTAGATTACGTGGTATACAGAAACAGAAAATTTACAAACAAATTGGCTACATCCTAAGTCAATCGTGCGCAATTGGACTTCTGTGAGTAATTGGTCAGGCTACGACTTTGGACAGTCGTGCGCGATTGGCCTCGGTTGGGTGTTCTGCTTGGTGGATACTGTTCATGTGCTCAGTGTTAGGATCAGCCAGTGGTAGGCTTGATCTGGCCTTGTATGAGCTTGGCCTGAAATGCATAGCTAATGGTTTGCATGATGCGCTCAGCCTTAGTACACAGCTTGTGGGTTGTAATGAGTGCTTGGATTGCATCTGCTAGGCGGAACCCCGTTGAGGGCACTGCCCTCGAACCCTCATTTAGGGGCACTGCCCCTAAGAACCCCGCTAGGGGGCACGACCTCCAAGAACCCCCACCAGGGGTCTAGGATCCCCGGGATACACTTGTGCGTTGTGGGTGTAAAATCATGTTTGATTGTTAAGTTTAGATTGTTTATCTATTCTTGTTGTTGTGATTGTGAAAATAATTTCACTAATTTGTGGTTGGTCATGTCTCAGGTTAACATGACAACTGAAAAGAACTCTAAGGCTCCAAGCTCAAAGTCATGTTGCTCCTATCCATGGAGTTCCCTTGATTCCGATGTCCCATATGGATAAGCTTGGGAGGTTTGGTCCAGGGGTTGATTTCAAGAGGTGACAACAGAAGATGATGTTCTATCTAACCACTATCCATCTCTCTGGGTGTTTATCTGAGGATGCCCCACTTGTTGTTGAAAATGAGAAAGATAACCAGAAGCGACAAGCTCTGATCAATGGAAGAATGTTGATTATCTAGCGAAGAATTATGTTTTGAATGTATGGATGACTCATTATAATCTATGTTTAATGAGGTGAAATCTACCAAGGAACTATGGGAGTCTTTAGACAAAAAGTACAAGGTCGAGGGGGTCGGGCCCAAAAAGTTTGTTGTGGGCCGCTCTCTTGATTATGTTATGAATGATTAAAAACCTGTGACAATACAGTTCCAAGAGTTGCAGATATTGATCAATGAAATCAAGGCAGAAGGGATGGGGCTGCCTGAGTCATTTTTTGTGGCTGCAATCATCTACAAGCTTTCAAAATCTTGGAAGGAGTTCAAAAGTTATCTTATGTTCAAAAACAAAGAGATGACCTTGGAGCTATTTTCTTCAAGCTCAATGTTACAAAACAGAATCAGGTTAGGGACAAGGCTTCCAAGACCTCCGACATGGTGAAAGCCAACATGGTGGAGCATGGTCGGTCTTCGAATGCGAAGAAGAACAATCATGATAAGCGATCTGACAAGCAGAATGGCAAGAGTGTCAATCTGGGATCAAAAGGTAGAAGCAGAAAGATAAGTTTCACAGGAAATGCTTCAATTGTGAAAAGTTTGGGCATTGTATCAGAGTGCAAGAAGCCACCTTGTCCACAAGTGCATATAGCAAAAGGCTCGGAAGGTGACACTGACATGAACCTCTCAGCTATGGTATTTGAGATGAACATGGTGGACTCAAATCCATAGGAATGGTGGATTGACACTAGGGCGACACGCCATGTTTGTTGTTATAAGAAGATGTTCACATCACCAGAGCCGGTTAACGGTGAGAAGTTGTTCATGGGGAATTCAACGATCTCAGATATTGCTGGGGAAGGAAAGGTGATCCTGAAGATGACTCCGAGAAAAGAGTTGACTCTGAATAAGGTGTTGTTTGTGCCAGACATTCACAAAAACCTGGTGTTTGGTTCTCTACTGAGCCGGCTGGTGTGGGGGGAGAGGGGAAGTAATTTTCTCTCTCCTCCTCTTTCTATTTATAGTGCCAAACCTCTAATTACACCTCGCACCCCTTAGGCACTTATGTTTTGTTATTTTGCCTAAAGTCACATAATAATACGCATTAACCCACTCCCCAAATCTAAAGTGTAATTTCCCAACTTAATTTTCGGGTCTTTACAATGGGCCACTTTAGGTGTTTTTTAGTCAAGAACCATTGTCCCAATAAATATTGACCATAAAAATGGATCCAAATTCTATTAATATTTGTCATCAAGTAATTTTTCCTTCTTTCTTCCTACTTTTCCTTTTGGCTCGTTTAAGTTGTTCATCTTCTATCGGTAGATGTTTTAAAAAAATCAATGTCTCATTGAAAATAAACAAAAGAAAACATAGGGGTGTTTGAGAGCCTACTTTTTAGCTTTTCATTTTCAATTTTTTTACTTTTTGGCTTTTTGGATTATGGTCAGAATGTGTTTTGAATATGGGAAGAGTGTTTGGGAGAAATGTGCAGAATGCATTTTGCAATAGGAGTAGTGTTTGGGAGAATAATGAGGAGAATGAGTTATGCATTGATTATTTACCATTTTTCCCTTATTTATTATTTATGGTATTTAAAATGTGTACAGTTTTTTTTTAGCAAGTTTTTTTAAATTCATAGTGGGAAATATTTTTACAACCGTGTCCCGTTCAATTTTCTTTTGTTGGATGGACAATAATTTTTTCTCTTCATATTTTTTTTGGTAATTGAAAGTCTCTTGTACTTGCTAAAAATAATGTAAGATAGAAGTAATTGTCCTAAAATAAAAAAAAAGTTGGTCCTAAAAAAATTATGATTTGCATGGAAATTCATGACAACATTCATGAAATCAATTTCTTAAATAACAAATCCTTTGTCTAGTAATTTTGTCCACTTTGTTCACTAATCCATCTTCACCGTTGGATCACAAAATGAAGCCCCCACTGTGGGATAGTGGTAGAATGGTCTAGAACATGGAGAAAACACCACAGCCCAGTAGATCATTAAAATTTGTTCTCTCTCTCTTGGGGATGGGCATGGGGAGGGTAGGGGGTGGATACCACTACCTCCATCCCCGATCCCCGAACCTATATCAATCCCTATCCCCTCCCCGATCCCCACCGGAGATTTTATCTTAACCTCCATCCCCGCCTCGATGCGGGGAACGGGGATCCCCACGAGGAATCGGGGATCTAAAAATCCATGCACTTGTCATATACTCATATGTATGAAAGAGGTGTACATATTTTTTTAACTGAAACATATTCGTAACATTGACTTAAAAAAATAAAAACCACATTTCTAAGAACATTGCAAACACTTACCTTCAACATTTCTTAAATCAATTTTGTTATCAATTTGGAGCCCAAATCAGAGGGAGGAGGGAGTGAGAAAAATAGTTAGCTTGACAAGGGTTGAGTGAGGGAGTGATCAATAAACTCATTTGGAAAGTACAGAAAACAATTTCGAAGATGAAATAATGAAAGCTTGGCAAGGGTTGAGTGACTTTACCCGTGAAATCCTTGTTAATGGGTTTCACTTTGGTAACCCCTGCAACCAACCCAAGAATAATAGTAGTAAGCTTCAACATTTCTAAGACAATACCGAGAGATAAAACGAAGCCTGACCATAGATATTATACCTATACGTATATATATGCATGAATGAGGATGCGAGGAGGGTCGGGGAGGGGAACGAGTAGGGGGGGGATCGGGTAGGGGACTGCCAATACCATCCCCTACCCGATCCCCGAATTTTTTTAAAAATAATCTCCATCCCCTACCCGATTCCCGAAAAAAATTCCCGAATCCCCTACCCATTCAGGGAGGGGACGGATTGAATCGGGGCGGGTCGGCCGAGATGGCCATCCCTACTCTCTCTACACTATACTCGAACCCCCTTTTTTACTTTAAAAAAAAAAAATTATACTTGGAAACCATAAATAATTAAAACTTAATTAACGCACATGTTGAGAAAATGGACAAAAAAATTTAGTACTGTGTGTAAGAAGACGGATGCCAGCAAAGTCGGAGTCTTTCATAGGCTTAATTTTCTGCAGACCCCCCCCTAAAATATCACTGAGCATCACTTGAACCTCCTAATTTTTAAAATAAATCACTTTGACCCCCTGAGCCGTCAAATAGATGATCAAATAGCGGAAAGTGGTTTTGGAGGACAAAAGCAAATGTTATACCCGAAAATGCCTTTATTTTTTTGGATATTCCATAAAAAACCGTGGTTTTTTGGATATTCCATAAAAAACCGTGGTTTTGGAGGAAAAAGAAAATGTTATGCCCGAAAATGCCCTTATGTTTTGGATAGTTGACAAAAACCTTTTCCCTATTTGACAGTTCAGGGGGTCAAAGTGATTCATTTTAAAGATCAGGAGGTTCAAGAGATATTAAGTGATAGTTAAGAGTGTGTGCAGAAAATTAAGCCGTCATTTATCAGGTAACGCGCTACTCGGCGGTAGGGCGAGTGAGAGAGAAAGAAGATCGGGAGCGTGAGAAGGAACGAGCCCAGAGACACCCACAGAGAGAGAATTGGCAAACGGAAACCCTAAAAATCACGCCCAATTTGGGCAGCTACTCGCCGAAACCCCTCGCGTGGATTTGCAGCGGCGGAGGATCGAGAAAATTGATTCGCACATAGACAGAATACTACCAACAGAAAATTACACACACAGGTAACCCCCAACCCTTATTAACCTCCCCACCTCACCCCCTTCTCTCCCTCTCTCTCTCCTCAAATTCCCTCTCTCTCTTAAAATTCTCTCTTCCCAACACTTTCTTCAATTTGTTTCAGCTACAGTTGTTTCGTACAAAAACCCTAGTGAACGATCTGACTTACCTGAAATTATCCTGTCATTTAAATAATTACTGTTGTACTTGTCATTTCAGGGTGATTTTTCATTTCTTTTATGTTTCTTGTAGTGTTTCCCGAACCACAATTTAGTGGTTTTATGGACACTTTTTTCAATTTGTTTCAGCTACTGTTGTTTCTGTGTCTTCACTCGCATAAAACCCTGGTGATCGATCTGGCTAACTTGAATTATCCTGTCGTGTGGTACTAGTAATTTACAATATATTAGTTCTGCTTCAGAATTTTTTGTCTTTTTTATGTTTCTTTCCTTAATTGTTCAAAATTCAGAGGTTGAAGAACCTGGTGATATGTATAACCACCATTTCGAAAGTTTAAAAGATATTCATGTTAACATTAATAAAGAGAGGGGCGGAGGGCAGAGGGAGGGAGGGAGGGATAATCATGTTTGAAGATTTTACTTCACTAAAATGGGTCTTAGATCTATTCTGAGGAAAATGTGATGTTTGAAATTAGTGTGCAGAGGTGATACTGGAAAATATGACTTGGTTTCATTTAACATAACAGGTTCTTCTTGCATTTGTTTGGAGACTAGTAGCAAAATAGACTACCATTTCACCAAAAATTAAATTAAATGTAATAGAGATTGTGCGTTGGAAAGTGATTTAAATGGGGCAATCTTCACACCTTGGGTATATTTTTGATGCGAAACACCTTGAGTATTTTCATTGCAAAATGACGTATTAATAGATATGTAAAGTTGCAACAAGTACGGATGCATTAAATTTGACGAGTCATGCAATATCTAGGCAGACACATCGCTTCGGAATGGTACACGTTGCCGATCTGTTTGGATTTGTGTCATTTGGATAGAATATGCGAGGAAAGTAGAGACCCTTATCTTTTTGGGCTCATATTGTGATTCCCTGGGGCACAAATATGCTGGTATGGTTGCCGGTATGTGGTCGAAATGATAGAAGCACGATTCAACTTGATATGGACACTCCAACACGAAATCGGGATAAAAGTTTTGAGTTAGCAATGACTATCTGTTCATCCTCTAAAGTTGTTCTGTTTCTTGCCCTCCATATACAACATGTCAAAAGTAGCGGCCAATTCTCCGAGATATCTTGGTGCTTCTGTCACGGCATGCAAAAACTCAGCAATCATGCAACTGGATACTCACAGCCGGCATCACCCAACTCCACTGCAAACAGAGAATTGTATACTCCATAAATCCTGTGCCGCCTTCCAATGAAGTAAGAGGTGGTACACCATTTCCTCCGCCTTCTTACGCATGCAATACCTGAGAATCATAAGATGACCATTTCAGGTTAAGTTATCTGGTTAGGATGGTATCAAGAACTGCTATCTTATGGACGGTGGACTGTGGACAGTAGGAGGATTGGTCCCGCAGATTATTCAGGTGACCTGAGTTGTCAAAAAAGAACTGCTATCTCATGAAAAAGATATGTTTGTGAGGGCTCTAGCTTCCGCACCTGTTTCCAATGAAACCTGGTACCTTTAGCACCACAAAGAAGGGAGTACATGGATTTCAAAGTAAAGCTTCCCTTAAACTGATAGAGAGGATCCATGAATTGCCTACCACCTCCAATCCCAATCCTGACAAGCCTTGACAATGCACTAACTGGAGTTCGGAGTTAGGACCTCTTGTCTTTTCATTTATATGGTTGGTAGTGCTGGTCTCTAAGGAGGTTCGGGTCTGTTAATTGGTTTTTGGTTATGCTGAGCATTCGTAGACTTTATTGAAACCCATAATTCCATGTATAATTTTTATTTCTTAAATAGCTGAAATTGGAACTTTTCTTATGGGTTTTGGAGTAGAAGATATGGAAAATCTTAATATTGCCGATTTATCATTATCATCTCACATAGTTATTTCTTTTAAAATTGTTCATATTTTCTCAACTCCCTGCTATTTTTCAGGCGTAACATAAAAATGATGTATGATGATGATAGTAAATAGCTTCTCACCATGGATATAGATCTTAGATTACCTTCTGGGGAACATGATAAAGAAGAGGAAGAACCAAATGGAATTGTCAATATGTTGGACGCTGATGACAAACTGCACAATGGAGACGAAGGGAATGGAAGTATGGTGGATTTTGGAGACGAGTTAACCATTGGGGATGGAAGGGACATGAACTCTCCTGCAGCAGATATGGTGTTCAAAGAGGATACAAATCTTGAGCCTCTTTCTGGTATGGAGTTTGAATCCCATGGAGAAGCATATTCCTTTTATCAAGAATATGCTAGGTCCATGGGTTTCAATACAGCAATACAAAATAGCCGTCGTTCAAAGACATCGCGCGAGTTCATAGATGCGAAATTTGCATGTTCAAGATATGGCACCAAACGCGAGTATGAAAAGTCATTGAATCGACAACGCATCAGACAAGGGAATAAGCAAGAAGGGGAGAATTCAACCAGCCGGCGATCATGTGCGAAAACAGATTGCAAAGCATGCATGCATGTGAAGAGAAGACCAGACGGTAAGTGGATTATTCATAGATTTGAAAAGGAGCATAATCATGAGCTTTTACCAGCTCAAGCTGTCAGTGAACAAACCAGAAAGATGTATGCTGCTATGGCGAGACAATTTGCTGAGTACAAGAGTGTTGTAGGTCTCAAGCATGACTCCAAACATCCATATGATAAAGGTCGGAATCTAGCTTTAGAAGCAGGAGAAGGAAAGGTTGTGCTTGAATTTTTCACGCAGATGCAGATTGCAAATTCTAACTTCTTTTATGCTATAGATGTAAGTGAGGATCAACGGGTGAAGAATTTGTTCTGGCTTGATGCCAAAAGTAGGCACGATTACATCAACTTCAGTGATGTCGTTTCTTTCGATACTACCTATGTTAGAAACAAGTACAAGATCCCTCTTATTCTTTTTATTGGGGTGAATCAACATTATCAGTTCATGCTGCTAGGATGTGCTCTGGTGGCTGATGAAAGTGTAGCTACATTTTCTTGGGTACTCCAGACATGGCTAAAAGCAATGGGCGGACAAGCTCCAAAAGTTATAATCACGGACCAAGACAGAGCCATGAAAACAGTGATTTCAGAGGTCTTTCCATCTGCATATCATTGCTTTTGTTTGTGGCATATAATGGGAAAGGTTTCTGAAACTTTTAGTCGTCTACTGAAACAGCATGAAAGTTTCATGGCAAAGTTAGAAAAGTGCATCTATAGGTCTTGGACCCACGAGGAGTTTGACAAGAGATGGAACAAATTGGTTGATAGGTTTGAACTCAAAGAGAATGAATGGATCCAATCGTTGTATGAAGATCGCTCACATTGGGCTCCAACCTATATGAGAGAGATCTTTTTAGCTGGAATGTGTTTGCCTCAGCGATCTGACAGTGTGAACTGTTTCTTTGACAAATACATGCACAAGAAGACTACTGTGCAAGAGTTCATGAAACAGTATGAAACAATTTTGCATGACAGGTTTGAAGAGGAAGCAAAAGCTGATTTAGATACATGGACCAGACAACCTACATTGAAGTCTCCATCTCCTTTTGAAAAGCACGTTTCAGGATTGTATACACATGTAGTATTTAAGAAGTTCCAGACTGAGGTTCTAGGTGCAGTTGCTTGCCATCCTAAAAAAGAGAGACAAGATGAGACAACCACTACTTTTAGAGTTCAAGATTTTGAAAAGAATCAGGAGTTCACTGTCACGTGGAATGGTTTGAAGTCTGAAGTATCGTGTGTCTGCCGTTTGTTTGAATTTAAAGGCTTCCTCTGTAGACATGCATTAATTGTTCTCCAAATCTGTGGCCTTTCCACTATCCCATGTCAGTACATTTTGAAACGGTGGACAAAAGATGCCAAGAATAGGTGTTTAACTGGAGAATCATCTGAACAGGTGCAATCTAGGGTGCAAAGATACAATGATTTATGTCAACGAGCAATGAAATTGGGTGAAGAGGGTTCCTTATCCCAAGAGAGCTACAATTTCACACTTCGGGCGCTGGAAGATACTTACGGGAATTGTGTGAGTATTAATAACTCCAATAAGAATATTGGAGAGACTGGCACATCAGTCACTGCAGGTCTTCTTTGCATTGAAGAAGACCAGGGTAGGACTTTGGGCAAGACAAATAGAAAGAAGAACCCAACCAAGAAAAGAAAGGTCAATACAAGTACCTGTTGAAGTTCTCCAAATCATGTTCTGTTTTAGTCATATCATTAAAGCCAGCTTCCTTGTGTATTGCAGGTGAACTCAGAACAAGATGTTATGACTGTTACTGAAGACAGCTTGCAACAAATGGTTTGTCCTATCCTAAGTTTAGTTAGGGTACTAATTGTTTATGTATGTTATCTAGATCATATCCATTGGCACATGAAAAAGAGACTATGAAATATACATTTGTGGGTCAAACCGCAGTATTTGATTTTCTTTTTCTTATGATCAATCCTTACACCCATAGTTGATCAAATTATGGTTGGAATTTCTTTAGGAAAAATTAACAGCACGGCCTGTCACGCTTGATGGCTATTTTAGTCCACAACAGAGTATGCAAGGAATGGTATGCGTTGTTTTTTTATATCATTATTCTTATACTTATTGGGAAATGTGCGTATTTCATTTTGCCGCTTAATGCTTTTTACAGGTCCAGTTGAATCTAATGGCACCTGGGCGTGATAACTACTATGGGACTCCACAGACTATTCAGGGGCTGGTATATCATATTGTGATTTTGATTTTAACAAGGAAGATTGTTATGCTCGTGCAGTGAAGAAGAGAGGATGATTGATTCTTGAATTGATTATTTTGTAGGGACAGCTAAATTCGATAGCACCTAATCACGATGGCTATTATAACACGCAACCTACCTTGCATGGGCTGGTATGTTTTTATGTGATATACTGACTGTTTTTTTGGGGTGATATATATGTGCGCATGTGTGTGGGTATATATATTTGATGAACTTTTGTTTACTCTGCCATTCTGCTTGTAGGGTCAAATGGATTTTTTTCGAACACAAGCAGGTTTCACCTATGGCATTCGAGTGAGTTTTCCATATGGTTTATACTGCCATAGAAACAGTGCAACTGTTTCTAGGCTCATTAAATTGATAGTTGGCTGTTATTCTTTATGGCAGGAAGATCCCAATCTGAGATCTGCACATTTGCATGATGATGCATCAAGACGTGCATGAGGAGCATCTTTGACACTAAGGTAGTTCACGATTCAGTTAAGCACCTGTGGTGTGCTGGAATTAAATAGGTCAAATTGTCTATACTGGAATGGAAATGTCACCAACCATCCAGGGTGATAACCTATTTGGCCTCTACCCTTTTTGGCCTAGCAACAAGGAATGAGAATGGAAAGGAATCGTTCTTCCATCCGCTTATATGATTTCCCAACATGAAATTGTGTGGGAATAGAATAGTATTCTAATCAATTGGTTTGTTTAATGGCTAATGGGAATACAAAATGACAAATAGCTAATGAGATAATATTAGTGTATTACAGTGTCGTCCGTAATTGATTATCACAGCAATTTGGAGTTATTTTTACATTGATATCTGAACACTAACCCAGAGCCACTACAACATTGAAAGCAAGAATCACGTCAAACTAGAGTCAATAAAAGTAAAATTGGTAGAGAAGATGGGAAACACTAACTTACGAGGTGTGACTGCGGATGGTAGAGGGAGGAAGCAGTGCAGAGTAGAGGTGGTCGGAAATGCGAATGGAGGTGGCATTGGTTATTAGAGGTGAGGTGCTTGTCGTGTTTGATAACTGTAGATGGAGAAGGATGCTATAGTTGGTGGTCGCGGAGGGGGATTGGAGGAGGCAATGGTGGTTGGAGGTGAGGTGCTTCTTGCGCTTGGTGAACTTGTGTGGAAGGATCCTGTTGTAGTTGGCCGCGGTGCTTGTGGTTGTACTTCCTAATCATGTTTGAAACTGGTAAGCATCAGAAAACGAATACGTTGTTTCCGGTTTCATTTTTATGGAAAAGTTAAGAGATTAAATTGCACATAGATGCTCTAGTCTTAATGTGCATCAAAGGTGAGGGCTGTGAACCAAGGAGCCTTGGTCCAATGGACACTAAAGCCTAACAAGCTCTCCATGCTATCAAACTATGTCAGGTATGGCTAATCAGATAAATATCTTAAAAATATTAAAACTCGAAGGTAATAGTCAAGGGGAACCCATGTATCTAGTTGGCAATATAATAAGAGAGATTCTGAGTAAGTAAACGGAAAGCATCTTACAAGAAGTTTTCAAAAGTAAAAGGAAATGTAGCAAGTTTTAGTCTTAACTATGGAGTTCATAACACAAGATGTCCCAAAAACCTCCAGAACCACATCTGACATCCTAACTGTTTACCTGGAAAGGATAATTAGTAGGGTGTGCCCACCGACCATGGATAATGTTGCATTGTAGGGTAATATGCATAACTCTGAAGACTAAAGTAAGCGATAATGTGAAATAAAGCATGGCATAATAGAACGTGATATCCTAAATGTGATCGCAAATAACTAGGTTCTGTTGTGGTCAAAAGATTTTGTTATTCATTTCTAGCAAGAGCAAGAAGCCAAGAACATTAATCTTCATTCCTATTAATGTCAGCAACATCACATAGCCTTGTGAAAATTGAAATTATAGCTTCCTGTGTATCCATATGCTAATATGGTCTGGTCTCATCAGGGCATTCAAATAGTTGCATCCAAGTTCCACTTAGAGTTACCTTGAGTTGCTGCCCATATCTATCCATGATTGTGCCTTGTAACTGCACTAGAATCACTACCTGTCAAAACGACCTTAACCATCTGCCGCTCTCCTGTCATATCTGTATCTCGTGTTCTCGAAATTGCCATAGCTGCACATGCCGTGTCTGTGTCTGTGTCCCAGACCCATGTCGTTGTATTTCTTAGTCTCGTTCACAACACTTCTAGGTTCTTAAAATCCTGGAAAATTTATGCTAATTAACTTATTTTATCACAATTAAGTCAAAACTGATGTATCAAACTCCTGAAGTCTACTTCATTTGCAGATAAAGGTAGCCAGTGTTGAAAGGTCTCGAAGGAATATGAAACTGCACCGTGGATGGAAGAATGACAGCTAATACGTATGTTTTATCTTTAAAATTATTAAATAGACGAATTTGAATTGTTATTTTCTTGTAAATTGTTTTTTTGTAATCAATGAATGTGTAATATATAGGTTCGGCCTAATTAGGATCAGTTGAAATCTGGTCTTTTAGAGTTATCTGCGATTAGTCATGCAGCTGCTGTTGTGAACATGTAACGATATTACCAAAGAAAAAGTGTATGAGGTTGTTGATTGCTAGGATTTGGCCCTTCTTATCATTTGTTCAAGTGGATAGATTCTGAAATCCAGATTAAATAGGAAGGAGTTTAGTTATCCCAGTTATAAGACAAATAGCACGTTGGAATTCTGTATTTGAAATAATGTTGTTTTCATGCCATTTTCCGCCAAAGGGTATTTAGTATCCTCTCGATTGAGATTATAGGATTGAGATTATAGGTTCGTTACATTGCAGGTCGTGGTGGTGGTGGCATGTTATTTTTGCTTTATGTGAGCCCACATGCAAATTACGGCGACACATTTTGAGAATTTTGGCTGTTAAAAATTCCTCCGAATGTTGAGCCATTCATTGTTTTCGTCTTGTTAACTACTTACCTTAGGAAAAAACTTTCAAATATAGGCAGCTATACGGTTCCGTAATTTAAATTGAGAAGAAAACCAGCTAGATGAGTTACATTGCTGTTCGATTAGCCTAAATTTTTTCATGCGTCACCTAGTTGATGACATGAAGAAAATGAACTGGGTGGAGTGGTGCGAAGAAGAGTGTAAAAATGGGTTTTTATGAAGTATGTTGGCAAAGAAACAAGGGTTTGAGTGTTGTGTTGGGTAAACGTTTATTGTCATGAGTTTTAGTTACTTGTGACCTTCGATCATGTAGCAAAACGAGAATAAAATAAAAGGGGGGAAATTCAAACGAGATCAAAATCAAGTCCCTAATCGATTCCCACAAATTATGGTATGCCCTATGAATCCCAGTACAAACGTTTCACCATTTAACTATGGGGTTCATGACATCTTCGATAAAGCGTCCAACAGAATTATACGACGATCCTCCCATAACAGCAATCTTGCTCTTTCGGCTCATTTCCTTTACCTTCTGTTTGATTCCTTCACTATTCTCATTCTCCATCAATTTTCTTATCCCATTCTCTATCTCATCCACTGTCACTAACGTAACTTTACTGCTATTATTTCTGAAATCCTTCCTGTAATCCAACTTTATCTCTACGGCCAACCCCAATTTTCTCACCAACTGAAACACATTCATTTGTTGTTCGGCATACATTGGCCATGTGGCCATTGGCACTCCGCACCACAAGCTCTCCAATGTCGAGTTCCACCCGCAGTGTGACACAAACCCTCCCACCGCCTTGTGGGATAGCACAGCTACCTGTGGGGCCCACCCGATCACTTTCCCAATCTTCGCCGTACGTTCTAGGAACCCTTCCGGTAGCACTTGGTTCAGATCTTGGTACTCACTCGGCATCTCAATTTTCTCCTTTGGCGGAGGCCGCCGGATGGACCACAAAAACCGATGGCTGCTTTACTTGAAGGCTTGCGCTCTCTCCCTAACCTGTAATGGAGGAACCAAAGTTTTTCTTGGGGTTAATAACATAAATTCTTGGTACCCAAAATTTGTAGTTGTTAAAAAAGTAAAGTGGGGAGGGGAGTAATTATGTAAAGATAGTGGAATGTAGGTCTTAAATGAAATTGATCCGGGGCATTTTTTTCCCTGGATAATAAGATTTAGTATGTTAGTAGATAGAGATAACTATGACAGGTCAAAGTTATTCTATTGACTTGAACCTGAGACCCCACAGGCCCACACACTAGCATCTAAAAGTGCCCACTCATGACTGCTTGAGCTACAACTCCGATCTATTCATGGACTTTAATGTGTACTTGTTTTAAAAAATAGGAAGAATTTGAGTTGTAATTGGTTAAAGTTACCTTTCCATAGAATTTTGAGGGTTTCAAATCGTCTAACTTGAAGAAAATATCACATATTGCCATTTAGGTTTACAATTTATCAGCAAAATATCAAAGTTTATAATTGAAGGAGTCTTTGATGCTTGATATAGAAACACTTAAATGAGATGTCTAGTTTAGAAAACCAATATAAAACTTGATTGGAATTATTTTATTTTGTATTAGAGAGAGAGAGAGAGAGAGAGAGAGAGAGAGAGAGAGAGAGAGAGAGAGAGAGAGAGCTAGTTTGGAGTTTCTCTAGAGCGTCTATTTTGAACCCATGCTTTGTATTTCTATTTTGAAAAAAATCGTGCTCCAACTTATTTTTTATACCGTTCTCTCTTTAGATCCTCTAAATTAAAATTGGAAAATACCTTGAACTTGCCACCTTTTTTATTTTTATTTTTAAAAGAATACAAGAATAGTTGTATTAGTGATGTTTTAAACAAAGTGGACAAATGTTGGAGGAAAAGAGAAAAATGGTATGGGTAGCAATGAAAACAGAGACGTGTAAGAATTGATTGAGTTGAAAATGTAAGTATTTCTATATTTTTTTTATCAGCAAAGAAAGTAGTAACATTTATTGATAACAATAAAACATTATAAGAGATTGAGTAGAAAATGATTAAAAATCAATAGACACCATGGTGTAAACCATAGAACAAAAGCATGAGTGAACACCCATAAAGTTGGAAAAAAACCAACCATTGCTCAAGAACAAAACACCACCCTTGGACATATCCCAAGACCCAACACCATATCAAACCCCACAACTGAACGCCCTAACATAAAACTCCCAAAAACTTTAGGGGCATCCGCAGTCGTGTTGTTAAAAATGTGTTGTTATATGACACAAAAGTGTAAAAAATGTGTCCCATTTGTGTGTTGTTATGACAAAATATGTTGTTAAGGTAAGAAGTGTTGTTAAAGTGTTGTTAAAATATACAAAAGTACACAACTATATGTATATATGTGTGTATGCATGCATATAGCTGGAGGTAGGTCCTATGCACAGTACCTTTTTTTTTTTTTTTCCGTTCTCTCTCTCCCTTACTTTTGCTGTGTTGCCCATGTCCTCCTTGCCTCTCTCCTCCCTTCCAGCATTACCTTTCGGTTTTTGAAAAACCCAACGGAAACTACTGGTTAAAGAGTACCGGACTCACTTGAGGGAAAAATAGCCGTACCATCACAGTTGTGCACCTGTTTATGTCTGCCTCTATTTTTTATGACACAAACTACACCTAAGCAACACTATTGGGACACAAAAAATGCAAAATGTTAACTAACTGTACCAATATTTACACTATTCCTTACACTAACGATACGACTGGGGATGCCCTTAGACCCCATAACTGAGCACCCAAATATATAAGGGCCCGCAGGACCGGCCTTGAAGTGAAGCCGGAGGTGCGGCGGCTTTAGGCCCGTAATTTAAGTAAAAAAATGAGGGCCCACTTTCAATAGAAATCGGTTTTATAATATATAAATTAGGGGAAATTCCAGGCCGCCCCCACTTTTTGTGGGGGCTTTCGTCCAAACCCCATTTTGTTTTTCACTCCTAAATAAGTCCTGCGCGCGTGAGAGGGTTTTTCCGTTCAACACAGCCGCGTGTCACATGTTGATTGTCCCTCTTTACACGTCATGTTACTTCCTGACACATTGCATTTACTCCTCTCTCTCTCTCTCCTCACTCTCCTCTCCGTCCTTTTCTCTCTCTCTCTCTCTCTCTCTCTCTCTCTCATCCGTCCCTTTCTCTTCCGGGGTGGGTCTTTATGCAGTAGGTCTTGCTGCGGTGTTGTGCGGCAAAACTACGCCGTTTTGCATGATTTTTGTGCACAACTCCAAAGCTTCCAAGGGCCTTGTTTGGAGGAAGAAAAAACCACTACAAAGTGCCTAAACCCAAAGTGCCTAAACCCTAAACACGAAGTACTTAAACCTGAAGTGCCTAAATCCAAGTGCCTAAACCTACTATACCCTACTTCAAAGAGCCTAAATCCCCTAAAATTGAACCCCAAAAATTAACTCTTCAAACAAGGCCCTTGGATGTACCAAGAAAATGAGCAAAACGACGTAGTTTTGCCGCACAACACGGCGCATAGCACCTACCGCATAGCACCTCCCCCAGATTCCTTTCTCTCTCTCTCTCACTTTTATTTTAGATTTTTAAAATAAAATAACTTTTGTTATAAATATATATTTTTTATAAAAATTATATATTTGAAATCTACACGACAAGATCTTTAAAACAAGATCCATTGTGAATATGAAATTTTATACATAAAAAAGTTTTTTTATGCCCATTAATTAAGAATTTATACCCCTTCTAAATAATTCATATCCCCAAAAATAAAAGTACTCACATTCTTCAAATGCAGAATTCACATATCACAACTCACTCTCCAAAATACACAATTCACAGCCCAAAAGGAAAGAATTCACAGACCTAAAATGCAGAATTCACACATCATAACTCACTCTCTAAAATTCAAAATTCACACCCAAAAAGAGAGTGTGCTATTAAGGGTGTGAATTGTGTGCTGTTTGGGGGTGTGAATTGTTTGCATGGGTGTGAATTGTCTGTATTTGAGAGTTGTAAATTATTTAGAAGGGGTGTGAATTTTGCATTTGAGGGATGTGAATTCTTTCTTTTTGAGGTGTGAATTGTGTATTTTAGAGAGTGAGTTGTGATGTGTGTGAATTCTGCCTTTCAAGTATGTGAATTCTTTCATTTTGGAGGGTATGAATTATTTAGAAGGGGTGTAAATTAATATTAATTAATAGGTATAAAATAACTTTTTTTTACATGTCACAATATCATATTCAAATGGGATCTTATTTGAAATGTCTCATCAAGTAGATTTCAAAAATATAATTTTTATAAAAAATAATTGTATATAACAAAAATTATTTTATTTTTGAACCTAAAATAAAATATATATAGAGAAGGAGAGAGAGAGAGAGAGAGAGAGAGAGAGAGAGAGAGAGAGAGAGAGAGAGAGAGAGACGGAGAGGAGAAAGAGAGAGAGAAATGAAATGTGTCAGGAAAGAAAAAAGGAAGAAAAAACATGCATGTGTATAGAGAGAGAGAGAGAGTAAAAGCACTCTAATGAGTCACTGTCCATTTTTTTCTTTCCTTACAAAAACTCACTCACACCAACTTTATAGCCAAAAGAGAGAGAGAGAGAGAGAGAGAGAGAGAGAGTAATTGTCACGCGCGCGTAGGGAGGACTTGGGTGGAATGTATTTGACATGAGGTGGGCTTGGATAGGAACCTCCGGACAAAACGGGACCGGCCAGTAAGAAGCAAATTCCAAGCCGGTCCCATTTTTTTTGTTTTGTCCCATTCAAACACTTTAATGTGTTTCAATTCCATAAAAACCCACACGCCCCACACGCTGACACGCGGGTCAGCAGCCAACTACCCACTCTCTCTCTCTCTCTCTCTCTCGTTTTCACTCTGACTTTTTGGGAAACACATTATGGAAACACAAAGAGGGAAACACAGTATGGCGTATCTCTAGAAACTTGATTATCTCTCTCTCTCCCTCTCTCTCTTTTCCTCTCCCTTTTATCTTTTAAAACTTAAAATATTTATAATTTTTATTTTATATATCCGTTTTTAATGAAATTTAATTTTTTAGAACGTACTCGACGACATCTACCAAACAAGACCCATATTGAATATGAAATTATATGTATAATTTTTTTTATTTTTTTATTTGGAGAATGTGAATTCTACATTTGAGGGATGTGAATTCTTTCATTTCAGGGAGTGAGTTTGTGTAGATGATGTGTGAAATCTGCATTTGAGGTGTGTGAATTCTTTCCTTTTGGAGGGTGTGAATTCTTTCACTTCGGAAAGTGTGAATTATACATTTGAGGGTGTGAATTCTTTCATTTGGGGGTGTGAATTGTGTTTTTTTAGGGTTTAAGTTGTGTAGAGGATGTGTGAATTCTGCATTTGATGTGTCATGTGGTTGAATTTTTTTTCATATTTTGGATGTGAATTGTGTATTTGTCTAAATTAGTCCGGTAAATTATTTGTTATGGAGGGTGTGAATTGTGTGATAAAGAGTGTAAATAATTTTTTTATTGTGTACATATTTTTATATTCAATGTGGGTATTATTTTAAAGATCTCGTCGAGCAGGTTTCAAATATATAATTTTTATAAAAAATAAATGTGTGTAACAAAAGTTATTTAATTTTGAAAGCTAAAAGAGAGAGAGAGAGAGAGAGAGAGAGAGAGAGAGAGAGAGAGAGTGTGTGTGTGTTCACGTGCATAGTAGGAGTAGTTGTTTGAACGGATAGAACACATGTAATAAATGCAGCTGATGCAAGACATGTGTAATTAATGCAGGTTATTAGGTGGTTGCACAGAGACATGGGAAAAACGGAAAACTTACGGGACGCTCCTCTGACGCGCGAGTGAAAAAATGGCCTAAATGAAAGAATGTGACACAGGACCTAGATGGGAACACCCTCCCAAAAGAGGGCTGGCCTAGAAGAACCCCTATAAATTAATGGCCTAAATGTAATTAATGCAGGTTACTGCTAGGTAATGCCTAAGTTTGATACCCAGGTTACTGCTAGGTAATTTTTTTTGTTAGTATAACTCTTGCACCACTTATATATTACTCCTTGTATAATCTAACAAAGCTTTTTTAGTGGTAAATATTAACTCAACTCCAATGTACAAATATTTTGCAACCCCATATTTTGATTTTTTAAAAATATCAAATTCACAAATAAATCACTTCTAACAATGACAAAAGAACTAAAATAATCTATTTTGAATCAACAAACTTCAATAGAAAATGCTTAAAACTAATAATTTTTTATTGTTAAAATAATATTCTTAGAAGTATAAATAATAAAATGACTAGTTGGAAAAATGCATTCGAAGAGTGGTACTTTAGAAAAAAAAAATTCTCTAATGGTATAAAAATTTAACAATTTATATTCATTAAATTGCCAAGCTAAAATATCATGTTTTATCTTTTTACCTTTTATTAGCCGTCTATATCGAATTTTTCTTGATAAGAAACCAAGGGCCTAATTTTTAAATTCGCTTTAAGCCTCCCAAAAATCAAGGCCGGCCCTGAGGGCCCGAAAAAAGCTCCCCAAAGCTCCTTCAATTAGTGCACAAAAAAAAAGAAAAGGGCTCCCCAAAGCCCTTAAATCAGGGACTTGGGGGAGGTGCTGTGCACGGTGTCTGTGCACCCCTCCGCCGTTGGATCGAGTTTTGGACGGTTCGGATGCGTTCGACAATTATCCTTTTATTTTGATTTTTTTTTACGGTAAAAAATCAAAACACATCCGAGCCGTCCAAAACACGATCCAACGGCTGAGGGGGTGCACAACACCCCCCATTTCTTAAATCAGCCTCCAAATAACACCTAAAAAATCCCCCAAATCAGCCATTAAACAGCCCCATCTTTCTGTTGGGTTTTGCCCATGTGAATTAATGGCCTTGAAAAAGAAAGAAAAAGATAAATTTTAATGGCATTAATAGTTGGCGGTGGAAATGTGAGTGGTTTGGAGGAGATAAATGGCTTGATGGTAGAAAAATGTTGTCTCGGTCGGTGGTACAACATAATGGCTTTGAAGCTTGATATGTACGTTTTTGCATTGGCATTGGGAAAATAGAGTGTGGGGTGAGTGAAAAATAATGTATAGAGTCATGTGTTAGGAGCTCTTGGGCGGGTTTTTTCACATTACATTTGTTCACTTCACATTTCAAAAAAAATTTCCAAAAAGATTTTTTCCTTATCTCTCATCTCTCTAATATTAATCATATTTCTCTCTACTCATACCTCTTTATCCAATCATTATTCTCATTTCTCTCTCTATCTCTCCAATTATTACACATCTCTCTAATTATTACTTTTTCCAAAAACTCATCTAAACACTATCTCAAAAATATTTCTTCAAATATTCTTCTCAAAACTCTCAACCAAACACAAATCTCTATTTTTCATAGTGGAATCTCTCTCTCTCTCTCTCTCTCTCTCTCCATGGAGGTAGGCACTAAGGCCTAACCACGTAAAAATTGTGTATTCTTTGTGCTCGAGTATTGTTATTTTTTTTATTGCGCTTCCGTTGGGATTTGGGTGAAGAAATCCCCAACAAGTGGTATCAGAGCTGATGGCATACGATATTTTTTGGGGAGGACTCACAACGGTTGGATGGGATTAATTGTACAAAAGACTTTCAATGGAGCAAATCCCAAGCGACTCTCGGACGAGCAAGGTGCATGCGGCATGGTGGCGCACAGCAAGGAGGCTCCTGTTGGAGTAAGGTGGATGGCTCTCGATCAATGGGGTGGGTGCGGTGGAAAGGCCCCATTCGAAGACGGTGGGTGACTATACAAAAAAAAAAAAAGGGTTTGTGGTGGTGAATAGGCAAGCCGTGGATGGCTAGACGTTCATGCAAAAGAAAGATGGGGTGGTGAATAGGCAAGTAGCTAAGGCTATACGTTCAACCAATGGCTCCTGGTCGTGAAAATTTTGGTGGATGACGGCATTGATGGTGTGGCTGTGGCCAGTGATTTTCTATGGTTTTGGCTCGTGGCGGCATAGACACCTTGGAGAGGTGTGGATCTCTTGGTCGAATTTGAGCACGAGAGATGAAGTCCCGATAGACACCCGGTACCGCACCGGAGAGGGGTGTGATTTCACATATATCTGCAAAAGAGGGTGTTTGTTGGGTTTTGCCCATGTGAATTAATGGCCTCGAAAAAGAAAGAAAAAGATAAATTTTAATGGCATTAGTTGGCAGTGGAAATAGGAAAACAAAAATGATAGATGTCTGAAATAAATTTTAATGACACACCAGTGGAAATACCAACTTCACAATTCCATACACCATGCTGAAAAGAACCCACGGATGATTTTTTGCCTATCATTGTTGATATGAAAATTCACAAGTCCCCCACTATGCTGACTTGAACCCACGATGATTGGGATTTAGAAACTGCTGTCCTTTTGAGGGACAGCACCTCATTGACAGAGGGGACTTTCCGATGATCGGAACGTTCACTGTAAATCGGTGAGTAGAACAAGTGTACCAAAAATCAGTTCAATCGGATATCATTAAGTGCCTGATCGGAACATTTTTATCATGAAAAGAATGCATCCGAAGCACTAGATTAAACCCACTCGAACCCATAATTGCCGAGTTATATGTGTACCGATCAGGCACTTAATGATATCCGATTGAGCTGATTTTTGGTACACTTATTCTACTCACCGAGCTCTACGAAGTGAACGTTTCCGATCGTCGAAAAGTGACCGGAGCGGCCCGTAATTGCCGGGGACAGCAGGTGCTGTCCCTCAAAAGGGACAGCAGTTCCCCTGAATCCCATTGTGAAGATTAAAAAGTGCTTTAGATCATTGACTAGAGGAGAGGGATCTTAATTTATGCCCAAATCGTCAATAAAGGAAGAGAGATGTCCAAATTGATTGGGGCAAAATATATATGAAATTTTCATCCTTTACTTTATCCAGCCCACCCATCCTATAAAAAACCTAAAAACTTCACTCTTCAATCGTATATGCACCTCTTTATCATCGTCTTATTATGTACTCTCCGCCGCATTTATTTGTCCCTCGTTCTATTATAACCGGATAAAAAAATAAGTGATATCTTTAAATTGGTAATAAATTTTATATCCAGTGCGGATCTTGTTTGATAGATCTTGATTAGTTCTATAAGACAATATTTTTAAAATTACATAAAACATTATAAGTTACAAGATAAAATCATTTGAAAAATAGCACGAACTCCCAAAGTAGACTAACAAATCTGAACAAAAAGAGTACTAAAACTATTATACTTTTTTTGGGGTAAATAGTACTCCCTCCGTCCCAAAAGTTTTGTCCGGTCCACAAAATAAGGACTTGAAAATAATATTACAAAATTTTCAAGAAAAGTTCAATATTTTTTAAACAAGTTACTAAATATCAACGAGTACTTTTAATTTATGAAAAAAATTTGAAAATTTTCTTTTAAGAGACTTGTTATTTTTAGGTCTTCGTTTTACAGACCGGACAAAAAATTTAAAACGGAGGAAGTATACTATTATCCTCTCTAAAGCATACTTTTTTGCTGACAAACATTGAGGTTAGTAGGAAAGGAAGATATAATAACACTATTTGATAATATATTGTTATCAAAGTAAGAGTGCGTTTGGTATAGATCCCATCAGAGCATCTCCGATTAATCTCTATATCTCTGTTTAATGAGGGGGAGATTTTGTAATTTGCTCTTTCTTTTCTTTAACTTTTTGTTATATTTAAGAGAGATATTAGAGGGACCCATCATCCTTTTAGACACCAAAATAGAGGCGTGGGTCTCTAAATATAGAGTTTCATACGTCCATTTTGTTCTCTAAATTCTAAAAAAGACGATGAGTCCCTCCAAAAAGTACAAAAGTTGAAAAAAGAGATGATAAATTATAAAATTTCTCCTCATTATGTCATATCCGGTCTCTAAAATAGAGATATAGAGATTTATATGAAACTTAATTTAATTTAAGTTGCGCCGTAAGAAACTTAATTTAACACCAGATATGTGGTCACCTTAGATTATATAGCTCAAAAGAATGAAAAATGTTAAGAGGTACTAACTAATGTACTAACTGTAACATTCTTTTAGTGGATAAATGCATCTATGTACTACATCATGCATCAATATGGTAATTACATGTGTGCTTTTAGTGTAATAGTTTGTAAATTATTAGTGTCTCTAATCAGTGGCGACTCCAGGAGTTCGGAAGCGTAAGATCATTAATAAACATCAAATACTTTTACCAACTATAAATTTAAGAAAAACATTATAGTAATGACAACTAAAAATATTATTTCAACTAAAATCACATTTAAAGTTTAACCTAGAAAGACTGATTAACATTTCCTTAACAAAAAAATAAACAAGAGTGACTAGCATTCAAACAAGTCACACAAAGAAACAATTTTTATAAACTTTTAGGAGTTATCCAGTGGTGTCACAACCAAATTTATGGAGTTCATTTATGAAATTTTAATATAAAAATAGTATTTTTTTCTTCCCGCGGGGTCGGCTGACCCCACTCTCAATGAGCTGGAGTCGCCAGTGTCTCTAATATTCTTCTAAAAAAATACTCCCTCCGTCCCAATTTCTTGGCCCCTTTTGGGGAAGTGGGTTTTTAAGGGGTGTGAAAACTTTGTATTGACTTTTCTATTTTGCCTTTAAATCCGGTCAATATTACTGTGACCAAATTTGTGAGGCTAATTTATTAAATGAAAGTCAAAACATATTGAATATGGATCTTATTTGATAGATATCAATTAGTTTTATTATACAAAATTTTCAAAATCATAAAAACCGTTATAAAATAAAAGATAATAGACTAGCCAATTAAGATGGGAAAAGTACTTTTTAAGGGTAAAATTGGAAAGTGACCCAATTTTGATGTATGTTTTTAGAAGTGGAACAAATATTTTGGGAGATCCCAAAATGGAAAGAAGGACCAAGAAATTGGGACGGAGGGAGTACTCAAATGCGATCAAGCAAACAAATCTAAAAGAAAAATCTATCAACTCCCCATACTCCCGAAGCACAGGAATACAACCGAAGACAGAGGCTGATCGTCCAACCACCTCATTATTGGAATCTCCTCTTCCTCCTCGTTTTTGTTCTATGCGAGGTGGAGAACGGGTCCTACAGGATAGATTGGCGGGACCGTATCATTCTCAGCGAGGGACTTGACCGCATAGGATTCCAGCTCCTCAAATGTATTGACCATAATGCCCTTTGTTTCTCTCAACCTCTTGGAAATACGCAGGAACCTAGTGGACCCAATTTCCTTGTCCAGTGCAACGGAAGGCAATACCTTAGCTGGGACTGGGTTCATAAATGCCGGAACTTCCAACTCAGTGTCCGAGTCCTTCAACTCAGTAACATCCTGGTTGTGGACCCGTTTTAGGGTCTCCAGGTGAAACATGAGGCCGAGAAAACCACAGTTGGAGGTGAAGAAAACGTAGGTGGGGAGTCCGAACTCGGCCGCCACGTCCATCATAGATGTGCAGAACAAGTCGATGATGAAACCGGCGAGTCGAATAGACTCGGTTGAGATCATCATTGTTACGTGATCTCTCACGTGTTGCTTGTTCATGTTGACGAACTCGGACATGAAGTAGCCGGGGTTCTTGGACCGGAGCTCCGTTATCGCCGCCTCATCTTGTTGAGGGAGGTAGACGAACTTTAACTGATCCTCCGCCGCCGTGAGTAGTAGCGATTGGGTGGTGGAGCTGACCTTTGATTTATCAAATGGAATTTTCATTATGAGGACTGTGATGGAAAGCCGGTGGTCTCGGCCTATGAGTTGTTTGGCCATTTCCACCGTTGACACCAGGTGGCCCATTCCTAGGGAAGGGATAAACAAGAGTTCCGCCTCCGCCTCCGACTCCACCTCCGCGTTCATTTCTTTATTTGTTATGTACTAATAACAAAATATCAAGACTAATTTTGAAGGCTCAGAACTCAATCTCAACTAATCTTGAAGGCTCAGGAGAGTCAGGACTCAGGCCCAACGAGGACGAATATTGTTTTTAGGAAAGATGGAGAGAGGGGTGGGTTTGTCGATCTTGGCTGTCATTGAAACTTTTGACTCGAAGTGATTCGTTAGTCATGTCATTGCTTTACTGGCAGTGGGTAAAATTATTGTACGTTAATTTTTTTGGTGTAATCGCTACAAGAATCTAGTGTTAGAGACAAAAAATTGAGGACGTAATTGTTTTGGTATCCAAATGTATGCTATTAGGGATAATTATTTTTTGACTGGAAAAGGAAACTATTGGAGACTATTTTTGGATTTGGTTGCTAATTCTTCCCTTTTAGCAACAAAACTAATTATGATCTTTAATAAATTGAATTTTTTTTTTACTTTTTTGGACCATGTACTAAGGTGTGTTCTTCAACAGATTTTTGGGACATAAAATCTCACATTTTATGATACTCCAATCTCAACACATAAAATGTAAATGTGATTTTATGAGATTTTCATAAAATCGACCTAAAATTTATAGGAAAACCACTACATTTTATCAGTTAGGAAAACAACTTCATTTTATAACCCCTCCATAAAATGTTCATTTTATGAGATTTTCATAAAATACACCAAAAATCTATTGGAGAACAAGGCTTAAGCACAAGTTTCGTGACCATAAAATATTGCCCCGAAATGACTTTGGCAACCAAAACTGTAGCTTTTGCAATGATAGGTGCTGAAAAACACCCAATTAATCACTCCAATTTCACTTTGTTAGGCTGATTAAGTTGTTATTTGATTAGCTTTAGTTGGTTATTGGTGTTATAGACTTCAGATGCTCAAGATTTGGAAACGTGCTTTGGAGTGGTTTAGAACTGTCAAGGATGTGAAGAGGTGTGAAAGGGGAGCCAAAAGTCAAGCCTCTAGTCCGGACCACCACATTCTTGGTCTGGACCATCACTCAGGACCAAAAAGTATGCAATCCGCCTTCTTGGTCTGGACCAAGAAAGTATTGGTCAACCAACAACCCCACTAGCTTCGTGCGCGATCTGCCTTCTTGGTCCGAACCAGAGGGACGAGAATTAACATTTACATGTTTTTATGCAATTTTTAGAGCTCCAAGTATATAAATAGAGGTTCTAAACATTGGTTTAAGGTTCCGAATCATTTTCAAGAGGCAACTTTAGAGAGAAACCTATTGTTCTTCATGTTCTTCGATTTCAAGCGATTTAACTCTCCATGGCCGGCTAAATCCCCTATCTAGGGGGAGGATGAAACTTTACGCCAAATAACCATTCTATTTTGTGTAGGTTAGGGTTTTAATAGAACCGAATTATATGTTCAGAACTTGTTTTCATAAAATCAATGAAATCGTATTTTTATCTTTTAACCTGTTGCGTATTTGTGTGCTAGCTTTCAAATACCCATTTATATAATTATTTTCAACGTTGTGTTTGGAATTCTGTGATAGATTATGCTCGTAAGATGGATCCGTACTGTGAGACAGTTCGTGCTATGAGATAGTTTTTTGCCTTTTAACAGTTACATATTTTCTTGACGATTATTGATGGGGATTGTAAGCCCTAGCAATAATCCCTTGCGATTCGAGTATTAACCTAATCTATGCAAGTCATGGTTACGAGGCTAGAGTAGATTCTAAACCCTAGATTCATTCTCCATTAGTTTAAATCACTTTAATTACTTGTTTTAGTTAAATAATTCTCAAAATCAATCAAACGAATCTTTTTTCTAAATTAAATTAGAAGCTAATGGAAACTAATGCAACTTAGCCAATCTGTCTCTGTGGATCGACACTCGGACTTTACCGCTATTCTCTGGAGTAAGGGTTAATTCTTAGTTATTAATTAATTATTTTTGATATAGTACAACACGATCAAATTTTGGCTCCGTTATCGGCGACAGTTTGCATGGTCACATAGTTTCGATCAGTTTTTATTTTAAATGGATTCCGAATTTGGATAGACCTCTTAGTCATCTTATCCCTTATGCTGGGCTAGACTCTTTCAAGGTTTCCTTTGTTATGTGTTCGACCACGTTTGGGCCAAAATGGGACATGTCCAATATTACTGAATTACTTCTTGAAGTTCTTATCCCTAAGATTCTAGCCATCAATTTACCTTTGGACACCTGCTCGGACCAATAGACGTGCCCTTTCACAAGCTGGGGTCAGTACAACAAAAAATTGGGTTACAAATTGTTGTATGATGAGCGCGGGAACTCTTCCACCTCTTCAGTCTGGATATGCAAAAAGCAAAATGTTTGGAACATGATATGGAACTTTGATATCCCAGAGCGAATTAAAGTCTTTATTTGGAAGTGTCTTAAGGGTATCCTGCTGGTGAAAAAGGATCTGGCTATTCCTTTGTCTAATCTCCCAACTGCTTGTCCTTTATGCAGGAATGAGGAAGAAACCATTGCACAATTATTTTGTTTATGCCATCATACGTTTTTGATCTGGAATTCTGCCGACTTTTCACACAATTGGGTCTAGGATTTTCTAATGATATGAATTTCAAGGAATGGCTCTTGGATCAGATACTTCAGCATCGCATGAATAAGCAGAATCTCTTCCACTTTATTGCGCTACTTTAGGCTATTTGGGAAAATAGAAATCTTATGGTCTTCTGAAATGTTCCTTTTCGTCGAGACGCTTTTCTTGCAATGGCAATGGATAGTGCTCTCTCTGGTTTTAGCGAGCCGCTCAATGGCTCATGATGGAAAAGCATCTTCCTGCATCTATTATCAAATGTCATTTCCTTATTTTAAAACCTTATCCAGTTTTTTGGACCAAGCAAAAAACTTGCATTCTCCACGTGGATGGTGCTTGGAAGGAAGGAAACACTTGGAGTGGCTTAGGTTTCACAGCTAGTCTCCCAAATGGAAGGCTCACTATGTAACATTCCATATCTTCTTTTAGCAATAACTCTCTCCAAACAGAACTTAAAGCAATTCCACAAGCAGTTAAATGTGTCTTAAATCACAATTATAATATTTTTCATATTTTTACTGACTGTTTAATGTCATCATGTAGCTGGGGAGGTGTTGACACAGAATTCTCCAAGGACAGGAGAATTGTTAATGCCAACACCGAGAGGTGTTGTGAGTGTGAGGGCATGCCAGGAGATAGGAGATCTCCAGAAGATTAATAAAGAAAAGCGCCTAAAATCTCTGAATAAATTCTTTTCAAGCAACAGTGACAACTTAATCAGGAGGATCTAAGTTATAAAGGTTCGAATGCCTTGAACAAGGACTTCGACAACAAAAGAAGAAAAGAAGATTACATAGAAAAGAAAGGAGAGAAAGAAGAGAAAGATAGGAGATGAGAGATGACAAACATGATTGAGAGAATAACAATCGACTAACTCGATAGTTAGGAAATCAATTACAATGCTGCTGTGAGCTTTCGGTGTGTGAACCTCTGCAAAATTGCACTAAGGTTTGTATTTATAGAACTTCATAAGTTTTGTAACCGCTATGAATAACCGCCCATGATATGGAATCATGTCCCTTGATCCGTGCGTTTTTGATGCCGCTCTTGATAACTGCTTATCCACGTCCTCCATTTAGCCGAAAATAACTACCCAATAACTTAATAATTCTCACATGTGTTTTCGGCTTAATACAATTTCGAAATTCAAAAATGAATCCCATAAAAATAAGGTAACTGCCTTATCTTTTCTTCTGAGGATAAGCATCCCCTGATTTATAGGGACTTTCGGTTCGAAAAAATACTTTGCCACATGTATGGTTCAGATATGGTACAAACAGGAGGAAGATTGAGTAGTTGCATCATTATGACACCTTTTTAATTGACAACTTGAGAGCAGATATAGAAAAATTAACTTTTTGTAGCATCTCAAAGACGAGTTGCAAGGATGTACAGAGGCCTCATCTCCTTGCCAAGCAAGCTCTTGATGTTTTTGTTCCTCAACTAGATACTGGTGATGGATGCCTTTATGGGATCGATTAACTTTTGGCTCTTGGTTCTTGTAGTTGATAATTTGTGTGGTTATGGCTGCGTCTATCTTTTGGATTCTTTGTATTAGGTTGTTGGTTTATAAAATTTCTATCACTTTATCAAATTAAAAAGAAAGGAGTTTAGTTATTGACGTTATAAGACAAAAAAGTACTTGACGTTGGAAGTCTGTCCTTGAAATAATGTTGTTTTCAATTCGTTACATTGCAGGTCGTCGTGGTGGCACGATATTTTCGCTTTAGGTGAGGCCACAAATGTAGATTACGACAACACATTTCAAAATTCTTGGTACCCAAAATTTGTAGTAGTTGCAAAATTGAAGCGGGGGAGTAACTGTAAAGCTAGTAGAATATAGGTCTCAAAATAAATTGATTATGGAATTTTTTTTTCTAGATGATAAGATGTTAGTATGTTAGTAGAGTTAGATTTCTACAGTAGGTCAACGTCACTATAGACTTGAACCTGAGATTTCACACACTAGTACACAAGTGTCCATTTATGTACGCTTGAACTACAGCTCTGAGTCTAATCCTGGACTTTAATGGATACTTGTTTTAAGAAAATTGGAATATTTGGGGTTGTAATTATTGTTTGACATAGTATAACTTCCCATAGAATATGAGACAACAAAATGAGTATCAAAATGCGTGAACTAAATTGAGACAAAAGAAGGAAATTTAATTCAAATGAGATCAAAAGCAAGCCCCTAGCTAGTTGATCCTAACATATCATGATATGCCATATGAATCCTAATACAAACATTTCACTACATAATTATGGGGAATGTATGTTATTCATGACATCCTCGATAAAGCCTCCAATAGAATTATACGATGACCCTCCTTCTTTGACGGCAATCCTGCTATTTTTGCTCATTTCTTGCACCTTGCGCTTGATTTCTTCTGTGCTTTTATCCTCATTCTCCATCAATTTCCTTATTCCATTCTCTATCTCATCCGCTGTCACTAACTTGATGTTGCTGCTATCAAAACTAAAATCCCTCCTGTAGTCCAACTTTATCTCGATGGCCAACTCCAATTCCCTCACCAATTGAAACGCATTCATTTGTTGTTCAGAATATATTGGCCATGTGGCCATCGGCACTCCACACCACAAGCTCTCCAATGTGGAGTTCCACCCGCAGTGCGACACAAACCCTCCCACCGCCTTGTGGGACAACACTGCCACTTGAGGGGCCCACCCAATCACTTTTCCAATCTTTGCCGTACGTTCTAGGAACGCTTCCGGCAACACATGGTTCAGATCTTGGTACTCGCTCGGCATCTCTATTTTTCCCTTTGGCTGAGGTTGCCGGATTGACCACAAAAATCGGTGGCTACTTTGCTCCAGGGCTTGCGCTATTTCCCTCAGCTATAATGGAGTCGTAAAAAAGTTCATGTTGAGTAACTTTAATGCCAACTGATTCTGGACTTTAATAGGCAGTACTAATACTACTGAATATACCATATCAACGTAACAATGATCACTTAGATATACGGAAAAATCCCGACGTTTAGTTGGGCCAAAAGAAATACACCCTCCGTTCCAAAATTTTACTCCACTTTCACTTTTTCGATTCTTTTTTAAATTGTCTTTGTATTTCAATTTATAATTTTTTTTAAAGATTCCAAAAAATTTATTTAATAAAACTAATTAAGATTTATCAAATTATAAGATCCATATTGCATATATAAAATCTTATACTATATCAGTAGAAG
Organism: Vaccinium myrtillus; assembly: GCA_016920895.1. Lineage (NCBI taxonomy): Eukaryota > Viridiplantae > Streptophyta > Magnoliopsida > Ericales > Ericaceae > Vaccinium > Vaccinium myrtillus. The sequence goes on along the minus strand of CM029270.1, from coordinate 12,246,090 downwards.
ATATAAACCATTTTTACATCAAGATAGAATAATAACATGGACTAATGTTTTTGGGGAGCATAAACATTACTTATATACTCACTATATCCCAGCAAAAAAATGCGACTCACCTGATCCTCGTCGAAACTTCCCATGCTGCCGAAACACAAGAACACCACCGATGACGGAGGCTGATCGTCCAACCACCTCATGATCTCGTTCACCTCCTCCTCCTCCTCCTCGTTTTTGTCCTTGACGAGGTGGAGTACAGGTCCCACAGGATAGATCGGCGGGACCTTATCGTCCTCAGCGAGGGACTTGACCGCATAGGATTCCAGCTCTTCAAATGTATTGACTATTATGCCCTTTGTTTCTCTCAACCTCTTGGTAAAAGCCATCAACCTAGTGGACCCACCTTCCTTGTCCAGTACCCTAGAAGGCAATACCTTAGCTGGGACTGGGTTCGTAAAAGCCGGTACTTCCAACTCAGCGTCCGAGTCCTTCAACTCAGTAACATCGTGGTTGTGTTCCCGTTGTAGTGTTTCGAGATGGAATATGAGGCCGAGAAAAGCACAGCTGTAGGTGAAGAAAACGTAGGTGGGGAGCCCAAACTCAGCCGCCACGTCCATCATCGGGGTGTCGATGACGAATCCGGTGAGTCGTCTCAACTCAGTTGAGACCATCTTTGTCACATGATCTCTCACGTGTTGCTTGTTCGTGTCGATCAATTCCGATATGGACCGGACCTCCGCCTGGTCTTGTTGAGGGAGGTAGACAAAATTCAACCGCTCCTCCGCCGCCGTGAGTAGTAGCGATTGGGTAGTGGAGCTGACCTTTGATTTATCAAATGGAATTTTCATTACGAGGACTGTGATGGAAAGCCGGTGGTCTCGGCCGATGAGTTGCTTGGCCATCTCCACCATTGGCACCAGGTGGCCGATCCCTGGGGTAGGGATAAACAACAGTTCCACCGGCGCGTCCACCGTCATTTCTCAGTCTATTTTTTGATACCTAACCTAGGAATCCGACGGTTTCTTGTTGCCGTGTTTGAAACTTTTGAAAGACTCCAAAAAGGAGAAGGAGAAACATATATTGGTCTTTGTGTTGGACTTGTAGACCAAGATAGTGATGTCATGGCTTTGCTGGCAGCGGATATTTTAGAATACCTCTCGAGGAGTGCTACATGCACATAAAACTTGCCCAGAAAGTGCCTAAAATTAAAAAAATGAGTTGGCTCAGATTCACTCCAAGTTAATTTGAACCACTCATTTATGAATTTTGGGTATTTTCTGGGTAAGTTATTTTTCACTAAGCATTTACTATATCTCTTGGGTATGCTTCTAAACTTCTACTTCGTAATTACTACACAAAATAGTTAGTCGTCACATTTAGCAAACATCATGAAAGACTTAGGCCAAGTTTCCCAAATGATAAAATCTACATTTTAATAAAATCAAAGATTTTTGCATTGTAATCAAGTGTTAATTTTATCAAATGTAAATTTTATAATTTGGAAAACTTGGCCAGACAGGCAATGAATGACCCATATTGGTTCTACGGTAGTTTCTTTGATTTTTGCATTAGTTTCTCGTCCTATTTTCTTGGCTCATGATTCCATTTTTTGCTGTCCCAAATTATTTGATAAAATGGGTTTTTCTATTGTCAACAATAAGACAACAAAAAAACAAAAAAAATACATACTCCAATGTACTTTTTTTACTTTCTCATGCACTTTCACACATTCCTATACATTTTTCACATATTCACATACACTTTTTAAACCATATAATCAACCCATTGGGTGGATTTTAGAATTTTCCTTTGTTTATAATGGTGATGTTCTTTAAAGAGTTGATTTCCGAGAAAAAGCCCATTGTGGAACGGAGGGAATATATTTTAGTCTCTTTTGTAGACTTAGAAGTCTTTTTTTGTAGACTTCTGTGATGCATATGGATAAAGATGATAACAAGTTCTCCCCCTACCTGTTCAGAGTTTTACCCAGCCCGACTTTTCCAAAATCTTGTGCAGCCAATGGTTTTTCCATTAGAAGTTTCCGAGTTATACCCGGCCCTATTTTTCCAAAGACTTGTGTGGCCATTTTTTGGGTGAGCCCCACATTGAATTTCTCCTTATTTGTCACATCAGGGTGGTGTGTATTTGAGATGCACAAGTGGTGTACTCATAACATTGTTCGTATGTAATGGAAGTTTCAGCATATATTCGGCAAATGATGGACTTGGTCTGTAATCCATGTGAAAAGTTTTTTTTCTTGCTCGGGACATAATTGAACACTAACACGCAATGTATATATCTTTCTATATCTAAATCTATTCATACTCTTTATAAAAGAGTGAAGAATTTGTCTACTTTTCCCTTTTTCCTATGTTAAAAATATTAATGTCTTGTTGTATTTTTGTATCTGGACTAAAATTATAATGTATGTAATTGGACCATAAAATGTTAGTATGTAATTGAACATTTTTTATTTTAGTGTATTACGTAGTTAGGCCCTTAATTAGGAAATTCTATTAGGCCGAAGGCCCAAAGTTGTAAATATAAAAGCTTGTAACACTCTTTTAGAGAAATGAATGAAAAAAAAATCTATGTGGAGATCCTTTCACAATTCCCCTGTTTTGTGCGTGTGTATCCCGAGAGGTCCCGAGAGCTACAACGGCAATCAAATTGCCATTTTCTCATTCAATCAATTAAAGAGTTAGGCTAATCTAAGGCCAACATAGTGGTATCGGAGCCCTGGTCAACGACAACAACTGGGCGTGAAGATTTGTTACGGGAAAACAAATCTCGGTGGTGCTGAAGAAGATGGCGGATGCAAGCAATCAAGGTTTTGGAGCTCAACAACCTCAGTGTCCCCAATTTGACGGTAAGAATTATGATTTTTGGTGTGTCAAAATGAAAACTCAACTTATTTCAAATGATTTGTGGGAATATGTTGAAGATGAGTATGATGATCCCGAAAATGTGGAGGCTTTGACGGAAACTCAAAAGCAACTATTGAAGGCATATAAAAGGAAGGATGCAAGAGCCATGTCAATGATTCAACGAGGAGTTTCGGATACGATTTTTATGAGGATTATCAATGAGACCAATGCAAAGGATGCTTGGGATGTTCTTCAAAAGGAGTATAAGGGCAACTTGAAGGTAAGAGCTATTAAACTCGAATCTTTGAGAAGAGATTTTGAGAATTTGAAAATGAAAGATGGTAAATTGTTGCAAGATTATTTTACTAGAATGGGATGTTGTGAATCAAATGAAAATACATGGTGATAGTATCACTAATGAAAGAATTGTGGAGAAAGTTTTAATTACGTTGACGGCGGATTATAACCCCATTGTTGCGGTCCTTGAAAATACTGAGGACATTGAAACCTTGAGTGTTAAGGAATTGATGAGTTTAATTAAAGCATTTGAGCAAAGATTGAGTAAGCAAACGGAAAAGTCACTTGAAAGTGCTTTTCAATCTAAGCTCAATGTTAGTACTCCTAAAACTCAAGGAATGCATGTCTTGGAATGTCAATCAATCTAAAAGTGGAAAAGGAAAATTTGAGAATACAAAAGGTGGAGGAAAGTATAATTTTCAAAGACAAGAAAATGAGGAGTCCACCCAAGGAAAGTGTAGAAATTGTAATCGAAGTAGTCATGTGGAGAAAGATTGTTGTTTTAAGAGAAAGCCACAATGCTATAATTGCAAGAAATTTGGGCATGTGAAGAAGGATTATAGAGTTACACCCAAACAACAAGCTAATTTTATTGAAAAGAAAGAAGGTGATAAGAACATGCATTATGTGTGTTACAATGCATTGGAGAAAAAGGTAACGTCTGGTTTGTTGATAGTGGTTGTAGTAACCATATGACCGGTGATGAGAGCATTTTTGGCCCATGATACCTCCCCCAATTCACAAGTCAAGATGAGTAATGGTTCCTTAGCCCAAGCAAAAGGAAAGGGTATTATTGTGGTGGAAACTAAGAAGGGAACAAGATACACAAGAGATTTTCTACTAGTTCTGGACTTGGAGCAAAATTTGTTGAGTGTTGGTCAAATGGTGGCGCATGGATATGTCGTTCATTTTGAGGATATACTTGCAAAATTTATGAAAAAGGGGGAGAGAAAAAATGATTGCAACGATCAAGATGGAGAAAAATAGAAGTTTTTCACTCACTTTGCGCTATGCAAAATGTTGCTTTGAAGATGAATGTACTTGATGAGACTTGGCTTTGGCATAAGAGAATGGGTCATCTGAATTTTCAAAGTTTGAAGTATCTACAAGAAAGGGCATGGTGCATGGGTTATCAATGATTCAAGAAGTCAAAGAAATTAATTTGTGAATGGTGTACTCTTGGGAAAAAATATCGGGAGACATTTCCAAAAGACAAGGCATGGTGCTGCTTTAAGACAAGACGTTTCCAAGCAGACCTTGTCCATACGGATGTGTGAGGGCTTATGGACAGAACAACCCGGGGAGATAAGTACTTTATTACTTTGATTGATGATTTTTCAAGAATGACATTGGTTTAGTTTAGGAGACAAAAATCCGATGTTTTTAATATTTTTTGAAATTTCAATGTCTTGAAAGGCAGAGTGGCCACCTTATGAAAGTGTTAAGAAGTGATAGAGGTGATGAGTATAACTCAAATGAATTTATGAAGTTTTGTGAAGATATTGGAATGGAAAGACAATTGATGGTTGGATACACTCCACAACAAAATGGAGTGGCAGAGAGAAAAATAGAACCATTGAAAATGTCAAAATCAATGCTTCAGGAGAAGGGATTGCCCAAGATTTTTTGGGGGTAAGACTGTTAACGACAATTTATTTTTTGAATAGATGTCCAACAAAAGCCTTTGCAAATAAAACTTCATTTGAAGCTTGGAGTAAAAGAAAGTCGTCTGTTAATCACTTGAAGGTGTTTGGGTGCATTTATTATGAACATGTTCCAAAAGAATTGATGCAAGCTTGGTAAAGTTAGTCAAAAATGTATCTTTGTCGGCTATAACACTCAATCAAAAGGCTATAGGCTTTACAATTTGAAGACAAAGAAGTTGATTATTACAAAAGATGTTCTTTTTGATAACTAGCTTCTTATGATTGGAAAGGGAAAATGGTGCAAAATCAAGTTTCTCCAATCTATGAAGAGTTGGAGAGTTAACAAAGTGATGATGATGAAAATTTTGATTGTTCTAATTCCTAGTCCCCAATCATCTCCATCAAGCTCAAGTTCCACATCTCCAAGTTCAACTCCAAGAAAAATGAGAAGTATTAGTGATGTGTATGCAAGGTGCAACTTTGTATGGTTGAACCAAAGAACTTTGAAGAAGCAATTAAACTAGAAGTTTGGAAGAAAGAAATGGAAGAGAAAATCTAGGTGATTGAAAAAAATAAAACTTGGGAGTTGGTGGAGAGACCCAAAGAAAAAGAAGTTATTGGTATGAAGTAGATCTACAAAACAAATCTTAATCTGGATGGATTGATTCAAAAGAACAAAACAAGACTTGTTGCAAAGGAGTACTCACAAGAACTGAGGATTGACTTTCAAGAAACATTTGTTCTGGTGGCTTGGCTTGATACAATTAGATCTTGATTAGTTCTATAAGACAATATTTTTAAAATTACATAAAACATTATAAGTTACAAGATAAAATCATTTGAAAAATAACACAAACTCCCAAAATAGACTAACAAATCTGGACAAAAAGAGTACTAACTATTATACTTTTTTTGGGGGTAAATAGTACTCCTCGTCCCAAAAGTTTTGTCCGGTCCACAAAATAAGGACTTGAAAATAATACTACAAAATTTTCAAGAAAAGTTCAATATTTTTTAAACAAGTTACTAGATATCAACGAGTACTTTTAAATTATGAAAAAAATTTGAAAATTTTCTTTTAAGAGACTTGTTATTTTTAGGTCTTCGTTTTACAGATCGGACAAAAATTTAAAACGGAGGAAGTATACTATTATCCTCTCTAAAGCAAACTTTTTTGCTGACAAACATTGAGGTCAGTAGGAAAGGAAGATATAATAACACTATTTGATAATATATTGTTATCAAAGTAAGAGTGCGTTTGCTATAGATCCCATCAGAGCATCTCCGATTAATCTCTATATCTCTGTTTAATGAGGGGGAGATTTTGTAATTTGCTCTTTCTTTTCTTTAACTTTTTGTTATATTTAAGAGAGATATTAGAGGGACCATCATCCTTTTAGACACCAAAATAGAGGCGTGAGTCTCTAAATATAGAGTTTCATACGTCCATTTTGTTCTCTAAATCTAAAAAAAGACGATAAGTCCCTCCAAAAAGTACAAAAGTTGAAAAAAAGAGATGATAAATTACAAAATTTCTCCTCATTATGTCATATCCGGTCTCTAAAATAGAGATATTGAGATTTATATGAAACTTAATTTAATTTAAGTTGCGCCGTAAGAAACTTAATTTAACACCAGATATGTGGTCACCTTAAATTATATAGCTCAATAGAATGAAAAATATTGGTACTAACTAATGTAGTAACTGTAACATTCTTTTAGTGGATAAATGCATCTATGTACTGCATCATGCATCAATATGGTAATTACATGTGTGCTTTTAGTGTAATAGTTTGTAAATTATTAGTGTCTCTAGCTAATATTCTTCTAAAAAAAATACTCAAATGCGATCAAGCAAACAAAATCTAAAAGAAAAATCTATCAACTCACCTGGTCTGCTTCGAAGCTCCCCATACTCCCGAAGCACAGGAATAAAACCGACGACAGAGGCTGATCGTCCAACCATCTCATTATTTGAAACTTCTCTTCCTCCTCGTTTTTGTTCTTCGCGAGGTGGAGAACGGTCCTACAAGAGTTGACGGGACCGTATCGCTACTACACGGTCCCACCAACAATATTTGGAATTTTCATTATGAGGACTATGATTGGGTGGTGGAGCTGACCTTTGATTTATCAAATGGAATTTTCATTATGAGGACTGTGATGGAAAGCCGGTGGTCTCGACCTATGAGTTGTTTGGCCATTTCCACCGTCGACACCAGGTGGCCCATTCCTGGGGAAGGGATAAACAAGAGTTCCGCCTCCGCCTCCACCTCCGCGTTCATTTCTTTATTTGTTATTTACTAATAACAAAATATCGAGACTAATTTTGAAGGCTCAGAACTCAATATTCTCAACTAATCTTGAAGGCTCAGGAGAGTCAGGACTCAGGCCCAACGAGGACGAATATTGTTTTTAGGAAAGATGGAGAGAGGGGTGGGTTTGTCGATCTTGGCTGTCATTGAAACTTTTTCTCGTCCAAAAAGTTGTAGAGAAACAACAAAAATGATTGTGACACAAATTTTGTGCCACAACCAACCACAACCCCACTCACATGGGGTGTGGGTCCCACATGGTCCCCATATCGGGGCCCCATACCCCATGGGAGTGAGATTGTGATTGGTTGTGGCACAAAGTTTATGTCACTATCATTATTCTTCGAGAAACAATGGTCTTTGTGTTGGACTTGTCTACCAAGAAGTGATTCGTAAGGCATGTCATTGCTTTACTGGCAGTGGGTAAAATTATTCGTAGGTCAACGTCACTATAGACTTGAACCTGAGACTTCACACACTTGTACACAAGTGTGTCCATTTATGACCGCTTGAACTACAGCTCTGGGTCTAATCCTGGACTTTAATGGATACTTGTTTTAAGAAAATTGGAATATTTGGGGTTGTAATTATTGTTTAACATAGTATAACTTTCCATAGAATATGAGACAACAAAATGAGAATCAAAATGCGTGAACTAAATTGAGACAAAAGGAGGAAATTTAATTCAAATGAAATCAAAAGCAAGCCCCTAGCTAGTTGATCGTAACATATCATGATATGCCATATGAATCCTAATACAAACATTCACTACATAATTATGGGGAATGTATGTTATTCATGACATCCTCGATAAAGCCTCCAATAGAATTATACGATGACCCTCCTTCTTTGACGGCAATCTTGCTATTTTTGCTCATTTCTTGCACCTTGCGCTTGATTCCCTCTGTGCTTTTATCCTCATTCTCCATCAATTTCCTTATTCCATTCTCTATCTCATCTGCTGTCACCAACTTGATGTTGTTGTGATCAAACCTAAAATCCCTCCTGTAGTCCAACTTTATCTCGATAGCCAACCCCAATTCCCTCACCAATTGAAACGCATTCATTTGTTGTTCAGCATATATTGGCCATGTGGCCATCGGCACTCCACTCCACAAGCTCTCCAATGTCGAGTTCCACCCGCAGTGCGACACAAACCCTCCCACCGCCTTGTGGGACAACACTGCCACTTGAGGGGCCCACCCGATTACTTTTCCAATCTTTGCCGTACGTTCTAGGAACCCTTCCGGCAGCACATGGTTCAGGTCTTTGTACTCGCTCGGCATCTCTATTTTTCCCTTTGGCTGAGGTTGCCGGATTGACCACAAAAATCGGTGGCTACTCTGCTCCAGGGCTTGCGCTATCTCCCTCACCTATAATGGAGTAGTAAAAAAGTTCATGTTGAGTAACTTTAATGCCAACTGATTCTGGACTTTAATAGGCAGTACTTTTTTTTTTTTTTTTGAACTGAGAGTCATTTCATTAATTCGGCCCGAAAGCCAAGCCAAATACAAGATTTCAATACAAAAACGGAAAGAACCGAAACTACTATGACTTGGGCAACGAGCACACCATAATAGCCATGACGGGCATGGGGCTCTAAGACTCGTACTGCAGAACAGACGCAGGCCCATACGAGGGTCGATGCATAGGGTCCTACCCAAACCACAATAGTAACTAGCCTATGGCTCAATCCAACCCATGAAAGCTCAAATGAAATCTAGACTTCTGGAAATCAAAACGCGAAAAGAAAACAAACTTGTTTTAAGAAGAAAAGAGAGGAAGAAATGGCTTTGTAATTAATTGGTTAAAGTTAATACAATTGTTTAACATATATACTGTACCTTTCCACAGAATTTTGGGAGTATCATATCGTTTAAAATATCACATATTTAATTATGTCGTGATACTCCAATTCTAAGTTCTATTTATTTGACGGGATTAGCTGGGACAGAAAATATACTAATACTACTGAATATACCATTTTATTAACGTAACAATGATCACTTAGATATACGGAGATATCCAATCAAACTCAATCAATGTTTAGTTGGGCCAAAAGAAATACACCCTCCATTCCAAAATTTTACTCCACTTTCACTTTTTCGATTCTTTTTTAAATTGTCTTTGTATTTCAATTTATAATTTTTTTTAAAGATTCCAAAAAATTTATTTAATAAAACTAATTAAGATTTATCAAATTATAAGATCTATATTGCACATATAAAATCTTATATATAAGTAGAAGATATAAACCATTTTTACATCAAGATAGAATAATAACATGGAGTAATGTTTTTGGGGAGCGTAAACATTACTTATATACTCATTATATCCCAGAAAAAAATGCATTAAGTCTGGGTGCCCCAAAAGGGGACCCAAAATTGACCTCGTAAATGTAAATCAACGGCCTAGATTCATTCCAAGTGAATTTTCAAAATCTGGGTAAATTCTGGGTGTGTTTTCTGTGTATGTAGCAGTGCTGAAAAAAATGCAACTCACCTGATCCTCGTCGAAACTTCCCATGCTGCCGAAACACAAGAACACCACCGATGACGGAGGCTGATCGTCCAACCACCTCATGATCTCGTTCACCTCCTCCTCCTCCTCCTTTTTGTCCTTCACGAGGTGGAGTACAGGTCCCACAGGGTAGATCGGTGGGACCTTATCGTCCTCAGCGAGGGACTTGACCGCATAGGATTCCAGCTCTTCAAATGTGTTGACCATCATGCCCTTTGTTTCTCTCAACCTCTTGGTAATACCCATGAACCTAGTGGACCCACCTTCCTTGTCCAGTACCCTAGAAGGCAATACCTTAGCTGGGACTGGGTTCGTAAAAACCGGTATTTCCAACTCAGCGTCCGAGTCCTTCAACTCAGTAACATCATGGTTGTGTTCCCGTTCTAGTGTTTCGAGATGGAATATGAGGCCGAGAAAAGCACAGTTGGAGGTGAAGAAAACGTAGGTGGGGAGCCCGAACTCAGCCGCCACGTCCATCATCGGGGTGCAGAAAAAGTCGATGACGAACCCGGTGAGTCGTCTCAACTCAGTTGAGACCATCTTTGTCACATGATCTCTCACGTGTTGCTTGTTCATGTCGATCAATTCCAATATGAAGTCCTTGGACCGGACCTCCGCCTGGTCTTGTTGAGGGAGGTAGACAAAATTCAACCGCTCCTCCGCCGCTGTGAGTAGTAGCGATTGGGTGGTGGAGCTGACCTTTGATTTATCAAATGGAATTTTCATTACGAGGACTGTGATGGAAAGCCGGTGGTCTCGGCCGATGAGTTGCTTGGCCATCTCCACCATTGACACCAGGTGGCCCATCCCTGGGGAAGGGATAAACACCAGTTCCACCGGCGCATCCACCTTCATTTCTCAGTCTATTTTTTGATACCTAACCCAGGAATCCGACGGGTTTCTTGTTGCCGTGTTTGTAACTTTTGAAAGAGTATTTAATTTATAAACCTCCAAAAAGGACAAGGAGAAGGAGAAACAAATATTGGTCTTTGTGTTGGACTTGTAGACCAAGATAGTGATGTCATGGCTTTGCTGGCAGCGGATATTTTAGAATACCTCTCGAGGAGTGCTACATGCACAAATAACTTGCCCAGAAAGTGCCTAAAATTAAAAAATGAGTTGCTCAGATTCACTCCAAGCCAATCTGAGTCACTCATTTATAAATTTTGGGTATATTTTGGGTAAGTTTTTTTTGCACTAAGCATTTTCTATATCTTTTGGGTATGCTTCTAAACTTCAACTCCGTAATTACTCCACAAAATAGGTAGTCACATTTAGCAAACATGGTGAAAGACTAAGGTCAAGTTTTCAGTTTAATTTTTGAATTCTTGAACCAAAAATTTTCAGTTTAATTTTTGACCCATCCCCACGTCATCCTCTCTCTCTCTCTCTTAACATTTGACCAATAAAAATGGGGCCCACTGGCCTCCCACCCCAAAACCCAACCTCCAATAAAATTGTCCTCCCTCTCTCTCAGTGGGACCGTGGGGAATAAATAATTGAAAAAGTAGGTGGGACTGTACTGAGGGGAGTAGACCAATGAAAAGTAAGTGAGACCGTGTGAGCAGAAATAAAATATTATAGTCAAAAGTTAAAATGAAATTTTTTTGTTCAAAATGCATCCGAACAAAGCCTACATTTTGATAAAATCAAAGATTTTTGCATTGTAATCAAGTGTTGATTTTATCAAATGTAAATTTTATAATTTGGAAAAAAAGTCTTCCTCTCTCTCTATTCACTTTTGATCGGTAAAAACATCACATCCAAAACCCACGTCATTGTCCTCTCTCTTGCTTTCACTGCAAAACCCCAACGTGTGTGCCCTCTCTTTTGCTCTCATCCACACATTGAAGTGGGACCATGGAAAAATCAGCCATGCTGGCAGACTTTTTGGTCAACTGGACCTCATTTTCTAAAATGTTTTTACCGGTCAAAAGTAGACCCCATTTTCGAAAACTGTTCGAAAACCTATCCGAAAGGCAGTGAATGACCCATATTAGTTCTACGCTAGTTTCTTTGATTAGAAATTACATAAAATGTAAATCCTCTTGTTATTAATAAATCAATAAATTTAATTTTTGTTTAATACTTCTCGTCCCATTTTCTTGACCCATGATTCTATTTTTTGCTATCCCAAATTATGTGTCTATTATGACTTTTCAATAGGCATAATTGAGTACATTTCTTATTTTGTCATTTTTTTTAAGTCATATTAATAATGGGACACTCTTTTGGATTTATAAAAGATGTCAAATCAAGAGTATTTGGAAAAACTAAATTATCCTTTGTTTCTAATGGTGATGTTCTTTAAAGAGTTGATTTCCGAGAAAAGCCCATTGTGGAACGGAGGGAATTTATTTTAGTCTTTTTTGTAGACTTAAAAGTCTTTTGTAGACTTGTGTGATGCATATGGATAAAGATGATAACAAGTTCTCCCCCTACCTGTTCAGAGTTTTACCCAGCCCGACTTTTCCAAAATCTTGTGCGGCTAATCAGTGGCGGCTCCAGGAATTTGTCTTAGGGTGTTCAAAAATTACTTCTGTCAGCCAACAAGACCTTAAAAATTTTGTTTTATAGGAAAAATATTTTTTTTGGGAAGTCACTAGATATTAATGTTGTATTTTTAAATTTTTCATGGAAAGAGTTTAAATTATTTTAACCAACTTTTGTTTTGCATGTACAATGAAAAGTACTCCATTGTACAAAAGGAGAGTAAGATTTTAATATTTTTTTTATCACTCAAGTTTTTGGGTCAGTTTACGCGCACTTCTGAGTTATCCATCCCACCGCCTACTTGCGTGGGCCCCAATTAAAGTCAGAGATAAACAAAAATTAACATTAATTTGGAGTAGTATTACTACATTTTGATGAAAAAAAGGGTGTTCAAGTGTACATCTATTCTTGGGTGTGTAGCTACCATTGCGTAATTGGGTTGTGGACTATGTGTCAAATATTTTTTGAGTGAGATGTTCAACCATAATTGAGTTGGGTGTTCAAGTCCAACAGCAATAGGTGTTCGAAAAATGATTAAACCAAATTTATTAAATGTATTATAAAAGAAAAATTCTTCAAAGGGTGGTCAGTTGACAATTGATATGTCAATGTAAAGCCGCCCCTGCGGCCAATGGTTTTTCCATTAGAAGTTTCCGAGTTATACCCAGCCCTACTTTTCCAAAGACTTGTGTGACCATTTTTTGGGTGAGCCCCACATTGAATTTCTCCTTATTTGTCACATCAGGGTGGTGTGTATTTGAGGTGCACAAGTGGTGTACCCATAGCATTGTTCGTATGTAATGGAAGTTTCAGCATATATTCGGCAAATGATGGACTTGGTCTGTAATCCATGTGAACAGTTTTTTTCTTGCTCGGGATATAATTGAACACTAACACGCAATGTATATATCTTTCTATATCTATATCTATTCATACTCTTTATAAAAGAGTGAAGAATTTGTCTACTTTTCCCTTTTTCCTAAGTTAAAAATATTAATGTCTTGTTGTTTTTTTGTATCTGAACTAAAATTATAATGTATGTAATTGGACCATAAAATGTTAGTATGTAATTGAACATTTTTTATTTTAGTGTATTACGTAGTTAGGCCCTTAATTAGGAAATTCTATTAGGCCGAAGGCCCAAAGTTGTAAATATAAAAGCTTGTAACACTCTTTTAGAGAAATGAATGAAAAAAAAATCTAAGTGGAGATCCTTTCACAATTCCCCTGTTTTGTGCGTGTGTATCCCGAGAGGTCCTGAGAGCTACAACGGCAATCAAATTGCCATTTTCTCATTCAATCAATTAAAGAGTTAGGCTAATCTAAGGCCAACATAGTGGTATCGGAGCCCTGGTCAACGACAACAACTGGGCGTGAAGATTTGTTACGGGAAAACAAATCTCGGTGGTGCTGAAGAAGATGGTGGGTGCAAGCAATCAAGGTTTTGGAGCTGAACAACCTCAGTGTCCCCAATTTGACGGTAAGAATTATGATTTTTGGTGTGTAAAAATGAAAACTCAACTTATTTCAAATGATTTGTGGGAATATGTTGAAGATTATGATGATCCCGAAAATGTGGAGGCTTTGATGGAACCTCAAAAGCAACTATTGAAGGCATATAAAAGGAAGGATGCAAGAGCCATGTCAATGATTCAACGAGGAGTTTCGGATAAGATTTTTATGAGGATTATCAATGAGACCAAGGCAAAGGATGCTTGGGATGTTCTTCAAAAGGAGTATAGGGGCAACTTGAAGGTAAGAGCTATTAAACTCGAATCTTTGAGAAGAGATTTTGAGAATTTGAAAATGAAAGATGGTAAATTGTTGCAAGATTATTTTACTAGAATGGGATGTTGTGAATCAAATGAAAATACATATATGGTGATAGTATCATTAATGAAAGAATTGTGGAGAAAGTTTTAATTACGTTGACGGCGGATTATAACCCCATTGCTGCGGTCCTTGAAAATACTGAGGACATTGAAACCTTGAGTGTTAAGGAATTGATGAGTTTAATTAAAGCATTTGAGCAAAGATTGAGTAAGCAAACGGAAAAGTCACTTGAAAGTGCTTTTCAATCTAAGCTCAATGTTAGTACTCCTAAAACTCAAGGAATGTCTTGGAATGTCAATCAATCTAAAAGTGGAAAAGGAAAATTGGAGAATACAAAAGGTGGAGGAAAGTATAATTTTCAAAGACAAGAAAATGAGGAGTCCACCCAAGGAAAGTGTAGAATTTGTAATCGAAGTAGTCATGTGGAGAAAGATTGTTGTTTTAAGAGAAAGCCACAATGCTATAATTGCAAGAAATTTGGGCATGTGAAGAAGGATTATAGAGTTACACCCAAACAACAAGCTAATATTATTGAAAAGAAAGAAGGTGATAGGAACATGCATTATGTGTGTTACAATGCGTTGGAGAAAAAGGTAATGTTTGGTTTGTTGATAGTGGTTGTAGTAACCATATGACCGGTGATGAGAGCATTTTTGGCTCTTGATACCTCCCCCAATTCACAAGTCAAGATGAGTAATGGTTCCTTAGCCCAAGCAAAGGGAAAGGGTATTATTGCGGTGGAGACTAAGAAGGGAACAAGATACACAAGAGATTTTCTACTAGTTCTGGACTTGGAGCAAAATTTGTTGAGTCTTGGTCAAATGGTGGCGCATGGATATGTCGTTCATTTTGAGGACATACTTGCAAGATTTATGAAAAAGGGGGAGAGAAAAAATGATTGCAACGATCAAGATGGAGAAAAATAGAAGTTTTCCACTCACTTTGCGCTATGCAAAATGTTGCTTTGAAGATGAATGTACTTGATGAGACTTGGCTTTGGCATAAGAGAATGGGTCATCTGAATTTTCAAAGTTTGAAGTATCTACAAGAAAGGGCATGGTGCATGGGTTATCAATGATTCAAGAAGTCAAAGAAATTAATTTGTGAATGGTGTACTCTTGGGAAAAAATACCGGGAGACATTTCCAAAAGACAAGGCATGGTGAGCTAAAGCAGACCTTGTCCATACGGATGTGTGAGGGCTTATGAACAGAACAACCCAGGGAGATAAGTACTTTATTACTTTCATTGATGATTTTTCAAGAATGACATTGGTTTATTTTATGAGACAAAAATTCGATGTGTTTAATAGTTTTTGGAAATTTCAAAGTCTTGAAAGGCAAAGTGGCCACCTTATGAAAGTGTTAAGAAGTGATAGAGGTGATGAGTATAACTCAAATGAATTTATGAAGTTTTGTGAAGATATTGGAATGGAAAGACAATTGATGTTGGATACACTCCACAACAAAATGGATTGGCAGAGAGAAAAAATAGAACCATTGAAAATGTCAAAATCAATGCTTCAGGAGAAGGGATTGCCCAAGAATTTTTGGGGGTAAGATTGTTAACGACAATTTATTTGTTGAATAGATGTCCAACAAAAGCCTTTGGAAATAAAACTTCATTTGAAGCTTGGAGTAAAAGAAAGCCCTCCGTTAATCACTTGAAGGTGTTTGGGTGTATTTATTATGCACATGTTCCAAAAGAATTGATGCAAGCTTGGTAAAGTTAGTCAAAAATGTATCTTTGTCGGCTATAACACTCAATCAAAAGGCTATAGGCTTTACAATTTGAAGACAAAGAAGTTGATTATTACAAAAGATGTTCTTTTTGATAAAAAGCTTCTTATGATTGGAAAGGGAAAATGGTGCAAAATCAAGTTTCTCCAATCTATGAAGAGTTGGAGAGTTAACAAAGTGATGATGATGAAAATTTTGATTGTTCTAATTCCTAGTCCCCAATCATCTCCATCAAGCTCAAGTTCCACATCTCCAAGTTCAACTCCAAGAAAAATGAGAAGTATTAGTGATGTGTATGCAAGGTGCAACTTTGTATGGTTGAACCGAAGAACTTTGAAGAAACAATTAAACTAGAAGTTTGGAAGAAAGAAATGGAAGAGAAAATCTAGGTGATTGAAAAAAATAAAACTTGGGAGTTGGTGGAGAGACCCAAAGAAAAAGAATTTATTGGTATGAAGTAGATCTACAAAACAAATCTTCATCTGGATGGAATGATTCAAAAGAACAAAGCAAGACTTGTTGCAAAGGGGTACTCACAACAACTGAGGATTGACTTTCAAGAAACATTTGTTCTGGTTGGTTGGCTTGATACAATTAGCGCAACTTATTGTTTTGGCGGCTCAAAAAGGGTGGTTCTTATACCAACTTGATGTGAAGTCCGAATTCTTGAATGGAACCTTTGAAGAAGAGGTGTATGTGGATCAACCCCAAGGCTTTGTTGTCAAAGGAAAAGAAGATGATGTGTACAAGTTGAAGAAGGCGTTGTATGGGTTGAAACAAGCACCCCGAGCTTGGTATAGCGAGATGGATTCCTACTTCAACAACAAATGATTTCAAAGGAACAATAACGAGCCAACCTTGTTAGTAAAAAAGAAAGGTAACATAGGTATTCTCATTGTTTCAATTTATGTTGATGATCTTGTTTTCACCAATAATGATGAAAAGATGCTTGAAGTATTTAAAAAAACAATGATAAAAAAGTATGAAATGAGTGATTTGGATTGTTGCATTACTTCTTGGGATTTGAAGTTTTTCAAAATGAAGGTGTTTTTAATTGTAGAAAGAAGTATGCAAAAACACTCCTTGAGAAATTTAAAATGGTGAATTGCAAATCGGTTGCTACACCTATGGTGGTGAATGAAAAGTTGACAAAAGAAGATGAAAGCAAAGTAGTTTATGCATCTCTTTATAGAAGTTTGGCTGGAAGTTTGTTGTATTTGACAGCTACGAGGCCGGATATTAATGTTTGCTACAAGTTTATTGTCTCGGTTCATGCATAATTCAAGCCAAACACATTTTGGAGCAGTTAAAAGAGTTTTGAGATATATTCAAGGTACTCTTGATTATGGCATTTTGTATGAGAAAAATATGGATGCAAAGTTGATTGGTTTTGCGACAGTGATTATGCCGGGTGTGTGGATGATATGAAGAGCACTTCTGGTTAAGCATTTCTCTTGGCTCGGGTGTCTTTTCATGGGCATCTAACAAGCAACAAACGGTGGCACAATCTTCCACCGAGGCCAAATATGTTTTGGCATCATTATTGACATCACAAGCAATATGGCTA
Organism: Vaccinium myrtillus; assembly: GCA_016920895.1. Lineage (NCBI taxonomy): Eukaryota > Viridiplantae > Streptophyta > Magnoliopsida > Ericales > Ericaceae > Vaccinium > Vaccinium myrtillus. The sequence continues at coordinate 12,228,823 of CM029270.1, read as the reverse complement.
AGGAGGATTTTGGAGATGTTGGTGAGAAGCAAGGAGAGCCTACTTCAATCTTGTGTGATAACAAGTCTGCAATTGCCATGATAAAGAATTATATCTACCATAGTCGAATAAAGCACATTGCCATCAAACATCACTTTATTCGGGAGGCCGTGGAGGATGATGAGATTCAACTCAAGTATTGCAAGACTGAAGATCAAGTGGTAGACATCTTCACCAAAGCATTTCCAAAGGACAATTTTCAATATTTCTAGAGAAATGTTGGGTGTCTCACAAGAAGTCATTAGGGGGGAGTGTTAAAATATTAATGTCTCGTTGTATTTTTGTATTTGAGCTAAAATTATAATGTTTGTAATTGGGCCATAAAATGTTAGTGTGTAATTGGGCCTTTTTTATTTTAGTGTGTTATGTAGTTAGGCCCTTAATTAGAAAATTCTAGATTAGGCCCACGGCCCATGGTTGTAAATATAAAAGCTTGTAAGACTCTTCTAGAGGAAATAAATGAAAAAAATCTCAATGGAGAGCCTTTCCCAGTTCCCTTGTTTTGTCCGTCTGTATCCTGAGACGTCCCAAGAGCCACAATGACAATCAAATTGCCATTTTCTCATTCAATCAATTAAAAAGTTAGGCTAATTTAAGGCCAACATCCTAAAATACCCCTGTCAGTGGGAAATAATACTCGGAAGCCTTCGCCACTTTGATCCACCGCCGTGAGTAGTAGCGAGTGGGTGGTGGAGCTGACCTTTGATTTATCAAATGGAATTTTCATTATGAGGATTGTTATGGAAAGCCGGTGGTCTCGGCTTATGAGTTGCTTGGCCATCTCCACCGTTGACACCAGGTGGCCCATCCCTGGAGAAGGGATAAACACCAGTTCCACCGTCGCGTCCGCCTTCATTTCTCACCCTGTCTTTTGATACTGAAAGTGTCTGGACTAGTTTGCACACACCTCAACTAATCTCGGAGCCTAATCAGAACGAATACCGTTGTTCTTCTGAAAGATGGAGAGAGGAGGGTGGGTTTCTTGTAGCTGTGTTTTAATAGTGAAACTTTTGAAAGAGTGTTTAATTTAATTTTTTTGGGCAAAAGAAGAAATATGAACATAGATAAAAAATATGAACAAAGGCAAGAAAGGAACAACAAAGACTTGGAAGTGATGTCATGGCTTTGCTGGCAGCGGATATATATTGGGTATACTTTTCTAGTGATTACGTAGGTGTACTTCTTTCCTGAAAACAAAAAACAAAAAATAAAAACAATAGTGATAGGTACACATTCTCTCAACGACTCCCCACCACACCCTCTCTCACATGTGTGGTGGGGCCCACTTGGACCCACCGGGTGGGCCCCACCACACATGTGAGAGAGAATGTGGTGGGGAGTGGTTGAGATGAGTGTGTACTTGAAATAAAAAATAAAAGAAAGAGAGAAGACCCTAACAACTCAGCGAAGACCAAAAAGATTGGGTATCAAAAAAAAAAAAAAAGGCCAAAAAGATTCAAAAAGTTGAATTATGCTATAAAATAGGTAGAAATTTATTCTTTATTCATAAGCCACGTTAAATAGAGTGCAAATTTGTTCACTCTCATTAGAATTGGATACATGTAGGTGATTGATCGAATCATCCAAATTTTCATTTAAAATTCGAGATCCTATAATCTGAATGAAACCTTGAACGATTGGATCGGGCACTTATATGCATCTGATTGAGTTGAATTTTTCAGAGTTGACTCAAGAAAGTATTTCGAAAATAATCAACCGTTTCGATCATTCATGTGGAACCCCGAAATGAAGCATCTTATCAACCTCCACAGTACCACCATAAACCACTAAGACACCATCTCTCACGCCATAAATCATCTTTTCACAACTCCCAAATCAGCACCACCATAAACCACCAACGCTTCAAATATGACAAATCATGGTTCCCATGCTGCAACATGTGTTTTTGCTTCTGATGAGTCACGACTGTTGGAAATCACGTGAAAACTTTAATCCAAACATCAGAAGATAAATAATATAGAGCCATGATCCAACATTCTGAAAAATACTGGCGTATGTAATTGTACTATAAACACACTGGCTTTTTATGTTATAAAATACCCAGAGAAACTGAACAATATGACGTTTAGATTTCAGTTACATCCAGAGCAAAGGGCCATGTTTTGAGGCCACGCTAATTGTCCAAAGGCTGAGAGTGCTCCACAGGTGACCTGAAAGCTCAAGCGATAATGCACATTGGAAACCATCCGAAAGGGTTGATGAGTTTTATCAGGTGGTGAAAGGGATTGAAAGCAGAATCAAGAAGCACTGGCCATGGACTCGATTAGTAGCTGATAACCTTCTGGGACAGCCATCTGTGTCTGTACACACTGTGCCAATGCTGGAACATCTGCGTTGACATCTAAAAATCTCGCCACCAGGAGCAGCAGATGGAAATCGGATATTCGCTTTAGGAATGGAAGACTCCTTGTTCGGTCTAGATGGTTCTTCAGTGCTTTCATTGTCACTGGAGTAATCCTGTTCTCTATAGGAAAGATTGATGAAAGCGGACCCTGCATTACCAGAAAAAAGTAGGAATAAATTGCAGATTAATACTGTAACCACATGAAATTCATAGCCTACTTCAATAAATATGATAGAAGTACATCAATTCAGAAACCATGCATTCAACAGAATCAACGTGACTTTGAATTACACTACTGCTCAAGTCATAATGTGGTGATAACCCCAATCATGAGTCCATTTTTCTTCCCATGTCTGCATGCCAGTTATGCTTTAAAAAGCAACGAATTGCTAAACTAGCCGTTCAAAAAAAAAAAAGAATTGCTAAACTAGATAATCTTTGAGATAAAAGGAAGAAAAAGATAAAATCCCATGTAGGCTTCCATAACCCCTATGTTAATATGGACTTGGGTGCAAGTATCGGGTGTGGGGGGAGTCCAAGCGTCAGACCTTCCCAAACTTAAATCTTAGGATATTGCGATATGTGTCCCCTAATTGGGGGTGGGTATGGTGACACGTTGTGAACACTTGTTTGGAGTATAGATTACATAACTTTTTTTGATCTGTATCATAAATTATATTTTAAAAATGTATTTATACACGAAGAGGTTAAGAAAAATATGTTTTTGACTAGAAATATCATTTTTCTTGGAAATTTGATTGTCTTTTTCTGTAAATATCATGACAATAGAGGATCCGAGTGTCCAAATGTATACACGTGTCGGACACATCGACATGGATACTTCAGCCGAAATGAAGGATCCATGCAACATAGTATAACCCCAAGTAGCCAGGAAAAAAGGACATACATGATATGCCACTATGCCAGTAACCTCAGAGAAAGCAAGGTTTTGTGCAACCTCAAAAATCATTTGGTTTAGAAGATGTGACTCAAGGATAGCACTTGAAGTTAGTTGCAAAAGAAATTTCTTTAGAGCCCTCTTTTGTGTTGGGAAATTTCCTTTCTTGTCAAAAAAGTTCGTCTCACAGTAGTGGGAGACTATCAATTTGTAAGGGAAGTGATTTGGCCTTTGGCATCAAGTGTATCCCATTTTGTTCATTAGAGTACACGTGCATTCTTTGGCTAAATGTAGGGCAACCGGCAACACATTGAAGTCCTTTTCTTTGCCCTTTCTGTTCTATTTTACGTGAAGAGGAAAATCAACCAAATCACAATCAACACATGACAACCTAATCACAATCATAGATTGCAATATGGTTCTTACTTATAAGACGAAGATAAGACCGAAGAAGTTGAACAAGTAGAGCCAATGCAAAAAGCCTTGATAACTTACAATCGCACACCATATATGCCATCTAGAGCTAATAATGGCGACTAGAAACTCTGGCCAAAGTCACTCCTAAACAAAGTCTTGTGAATTGAGATGATATATTAAACTAACATGCCCCTTCAAAAATGCATTTCGTTACCAACCATTCATCACAATACACGAATAATTAATTAGGGGACAGTTACAAAGACTCAAAAGTACTAGTTTTCTTGTGATTCAGAAGCAGAAGGATTCACTAGGCTTGCTATCTAAGATATTTTAGAAGTGATCACTGAAGTCAGCGTACGATAAGCAAACACAAACTCTACATGGACACAGGTATACAAACCAACACCGCACCACCCGCTCATAATCACACATGTAGAGAAAGAGCAAGATCTCCACAAAACGAAAGCTCATGTAAAAGTAACCAACAAAGAATCCTATATATCTTGAAATTCATCACACTAATAGTTAAGTGGAACACAAGGAAAGCGAGGAAAACCAAGCCAACGCAATAATCCTTTATATGGTAATTGTCTTCTGTTAGTATCCCCAATTTGATGGCCAAGATTATACAACTTTCAGCAAGGGGATCAAGGAGACATTTACTAGTTAACACAATCCCATTCATACGACCGTACTAGACAATCATAAAAATTAACATAAATCAGATTGAAAATTGCAGATACAGCCGATCAAAGAGGTTTTAGAATGTACCTGGTGATCGAATATCTTCACTACAACCAAGAAAAAGTCATTATCAACTTCCTTGGTATCCTTTCCTCCAACGACCACATCCTTCTTCATCCTTGATAACTTAGGATCAACATCTTTCCCAATCTCCCTTTCAAACCATCCTTCCTTAAATAATCTAATACACATATCACTCATCTGAAACGCCTCGAAATGCACGTCAGCACCACCCTCCTCATTCACCTCCAATTTCACAATCGCCGTCACCCACTCCTTCAAATCCCCTTCTGCTTGAAGCTTGGCCGCCTGTAAAACCTCCACGTTTGACATCGTGTAATCTTTCTTGTTCTGACCGATCGTCTGAGTAAATATAAATCCTACTTTCCTCATCCCCAACCCCATCGCGATTGCGTCAACCAGCTTCTCCTCACCAGGGTCTCGCAAAAGTATCAAAACCTCCTCAGTGCCCTGTTGCAATAGGCCCACTCTATTTAGTACACAAATCTATCTTGCAACGTTATAGAAATCTACTATCAAAATTTGTCAGAAAATGCTCTCCTCCCACATCAGTTAGTTCACTATCCTTACTTCCAGTTTATCCTCCCCATTTTGGAAACAATCATAACAATGCAAGGAACACTACATGGTATAGTGACTATTTAACTACCCATTAATTAATATAGGCCCCGCCCACTTATTTTGCATAGAAACTACTACATTATAGTGGTAATGCCGCGTCAAACTTTTTGCTTTATATTTATTTCCTTGAATTTGTTTCAAACTAAAGTGTCCATGGCTTTGCCTAAAAAATCCTTAGACAAATATAACAAATCTAGTCCCATCCAACTGATAGATATACATGTTATTAGCGCCTAAACCCTGGTAGCAACTGTGCCAAGGGAAATGAGAAGTGAAAAATAAAAATTTTGGTTCACCATTCAATCCAAACACCTCCTCAACAGAAGTCCCCCTTCTAAGAGCATCTCCGCCTGGACCACCCCTTACTCCCTTTTTTACTCACTCAAAATATGAGTAAAATCACCCTAAACGCACCCCACTTCTTGACTCAATCATATACCAAGTTGAGTTTTACTCAAATCAAGCATGACTCTAATTTTTACACCAAAATTACAAGGCATTTTCACCCTTTCAAATTTAAGTTTTCTACTCAAATTTGTTCCTCAGTTTTTCCATTGGAGTGCTTGATACCAAATAAATTTTTTATTCAAATTTTTACTCGAATTTGACTAAGAATCTGAGTACTTCAGTAAAGTACATCTAATCTACCAAATTAAATATTTAACCTGCAGCAGTGGCTCATAAATGAAATCCAATTCAACCTTCCTCTCCGGCGACACTGTGCCATACATAATCCCACCCCGCTTCACCGCAAAAACTTAACTTTTGAAGAGTCCCTAGGATTGCACTTGTTGCAAGTGACTCTTCAATTTGCCACATGTGTCACCACTCACCAAAGCTATTTTTGGTATACAATTATACTACCTCCAAAGGATGCTCTTAATACTTTAGTACAATAGTTATCGGATTTACTATCCTTAGCATTTGATGAGAAAACAAAGTACAAACATTTAATCTGCAAAACTAAAGATTCAACCTGTTGCGGTGGCTCGTAAATGAAATCCACTTCGACTTTCCCCTCCGGTGACACCGTACCATACATAATCCCACCGCGCTTCACCGCAAACACGAGCGACTCATTAACATAGTTCTGAAACGCATTGGCAGCATCCCGATCAAACGAGACCATCTCACAATAAGGGTTTTCCTGTCGAGTGACACGCATTTGCTTGGCAATTAATTCATCCATAGTCATCTTGCGCCCAAACGATCCGGACGGGACGAACTTAGGCCCCGGCACGGTCCGCTGGCCCTCGTAGGATAAGTAGATCATCGAGCCGTGGGCGATGCCGAGGGTGGAGATTAGGGTTTGTGGGTTGGTCATGTCGATGAACTTGGAGACGTCGGATGGGGTTTTGGCGAGGAGGAGGTTTTGGTTGGTGGATAGGGTTTGGTTGGGGATAGGAACTCTGAGTTGAGACTCGATTGTGGATTTGAGTTGGGCGATTGTGAGGCGCGGGTTGGGGTTGTCGATTGTGACTCTCTCTAACCCGTCTCTGCTTCGAATTCTGATCATCATCTTCGCCATAACCCAACTGCGAGCAAACTTCTTGTATCTATATCAGAAATTAACTACGTATAACTGTATATATACAATCGGGGGAGAGAGAGAGAGAGAGAGAGAGAGAGAGATAAGTTGGAGTACAGTCCAGGTTGTTTTGGGAATCTCTTGGGAAGCAAGAAGAGGAAAGAGGAAAAGCACACGAAGCTACGAGGAGCATATTTGGGCTGGGAATGGGCCGTCTCTGTTAACTAGAAACCAGAAAATTACCAGTAGGTCTAGAAAACCAATCCTTAATTCCCACTAAGGATACATTCAATTTTTAATTACCTCTAAGTACAATCTCATTATTAAGATTACCGTTCTACCCTTGAAACACATATTTACACTTTACTCCACCTCCCACTCCCCAACTCCACCCACCATCCACTTCTGGTTGGCGAGCTTTTCCGGTCGACGAACTTTCCGGTTCGTTTTCCGGCAGACGAACTTTTCCGGCCGACGTACTTTTCCGGCGACTGCGAATTTGTCTAACGACTGCGATTTTGTAAAAAAAAAAAAGAACACTGTGAGTATTCAATAAGAGCTTCCAGTGGACTAAGATCTACGTTCATCTATGCATGAGTTCTAAAATATCCATTTCTCCAATGCTTTAGGCAAAACCACAAAACAGTATGATTTGTGTACGCCATTGTTTTGGCAAGCATACAACATGTGATGCATTTCTATCACCCCCTCTACACAGCAACTATCCATTTAAGCAATCATAACTAGCAGCAACTACAACAAAAAAAAAAAAAGCGAATTTGTAAAAAACACTGCAAATTTGTATAAAATAGGATAAATCCCCATGGATCTGTATAATTTTTTTTGTGAATATGTAAAAAACTGTATTCTTGACGTGTAACACGGTCTAAACTTTGATTCCGGCCGACAAAAATTCACTGCGAATTTGTATAAAAAATAATGCGAATTTGTAAAACAAAATTCCAAAAATTCGCAATTCACAGTCTGCGAATTTGTGAACAACCACAGCCAAATTAAAGTTGAATTAAAGACTAATTGAGGATATGAATTTAAGAAAATTCCAAAAATTCGCAATTCAGATCTGGAATTTGATGAAATCTAGCTAAGTTGAAAAGGTTGTGGACACACAACAATAACCCGAGATTTCTTTTTCCTCTTCTCATCATGTTGAGGATTTCTCTCGAATTTAAAAAAATTTCAAATTGAAAAATTTCGCATTCTCAAGTCGAGAATTAAGGTTTCTCTAATCCTTCTCGTTTTTACAAAGGATCTTTTTCCAGGATTATAAGGGTGGGAGAAACAAACAAAAATGCTCTGTGGTTTTTAGAACAAAGAATTCTCAAATTCGCCGTGGTTTCGTGCTTATCTCGACAGGATGGTATCTCAAATGATATAAAAGTTGGCCGTATGATGAAGCTCGGGCCATTTGGGCAATGAACAAGGCCCATGGATTTTTTATGAAGGGGATGAGGATGAATTTCGAAAGGTGAAGATGTGTTGTTTTCCTATTTTTGATGGAGTGAAGGCATAAGTGAGTCTTGTCGTCCACTTTGCTTGAATGTGTTTTGACATGCAAACTAATTTGGAGAATTAGGTAGCTCCATTTGTTTCTGTTTTTTCTCTTTGTTTGGAAGGAGGACAACCTTTCCTTAATGGTGGTGCTAAACCCCATTCTCGTAATAATTTGTTTGATTTTTGGATCTTGCCCCGGTTTAATCTTGTATCTTTTGATATTTGATTAATAAAATTTTGCATTTCCAGAAGAGAGAGACTTTGGACTGCAAAAAAATGAATTTAAGAAAATTCCAAAATTGGATGGGGAGACGCTTTGGGTTTCACTTCGATCTGAAAACGAATTTTTGGACTTTGAAACTGAATGCTTGCTAATTTCTTCAAACTACGTCTTGTGGACACACAACAATCCAACCCGAGGATTTCTTTTTCCTTTTTTTTCCGTAGGTTTTCTACAATTTTTCTTAAGATTGAAAAATTTAAATTCTCAAATGATTTTCACGTCTTTTTTAATCTTATTTTATTTAAAATCCTTCTTCTTTGTCTTTACAAAGGAGATCTTGCAAGCTTCAAGGAACAAGGGAGCCTTTTCCTCTTTTGTTTCAAATTCGAAAAGGTTTCACTTTCCGACACAATTCACCATATATAATAGTATGGCCGTAGATCCGTTTTCTTTGTCTTTTATCGTTTTTTAAATTCTATGAATGAGCGATTTTTGTCTTTGAAGGCTTGGAGTGCTTTACTCAATGAATCAACGAAAGGTGAAGATGTGTTGTTTTCCTATTTTTGATGGAGTGACTCCTCGAGTGAGTCTTGTCGTCCCACTCGCTTGAATCTCATTTGACATGCAAACTAATTTGGAGAATCGCTAGCTCCATGGGTATGGAGATTTGAATCAAGTTGATGCTTTGGAAGGAGGACAACCTTTCCTTAATTTGGTGCTACCAACCCCATTCTCGTAATAATTTGTTTGATGCTTTGGATGCTGGGTTTCCACTTCCAGAGAGAGGCTTTTGGACTTTGTAATGAATGCTTTTGCATTTCCAGAGAGAGAGAGACTTTTGGACTTTTTGCTCTTTCTACACGCTTTGCAATGAATGCTTCTATTTTTTTCTGGAACACAACAGAAGTATGGGGAGACGCGCAAACTGGGGTATTTTCGGAATATGAAAACGTTTTTACCTTGCCCTGAGTGCAAATCCGTTTTTTGCTAGACCTGGACGTAAATATGGGCCGCGTCTTTGACCGGCCCGTAAATCCCTCTTAACTAGAGACGGGGTTGTAGCATGGTCAATGACCTTGGCCCAAAACTAAAAGTTTCAAGTCCAGTGGATACATTTCCAGTTCTAAAAAAAATACCCATATCTAGTTAAAAGAAAAAGAAGTGGGAAATGATTTTCACACATTTTATTTTATTTTATTTTATGAATGCACTCCATTCTTTGTCTTTCAAAATTAACTTTTGTGTAACCACCGTTAGGATTTTGTTTTGGAAGAAGAAAGCCCTTGCCTAGTTTTGTTTAGGGTTCACTCCTCTCCGAGTTGGCACCACGATTTTTTGTTAGCGGGTCGGGGTGGTGGTTTCTTGAAGTTGCCCGACGGTTTACACTCTATAGGTAGGTCTATTTGGTGGCCCCTGTGGGGTGGTCCTTCGTTAGCAAAAAAAGAAAAAAAAACTTTTATTAGTAATATACACTCCATTATTTGTCTTCCATTGTAATTTTTATCAAGAAGAGGAGTGTAAAAATCAATTTATGATAAATGCACTTCATTTTTTTTTTTGGGTAAATACACTTCATTTTTTTTGGATAAATTACACTTCATTTTTTGTCTTCTTGCAATGTGAATTAACCATTTTTTTCCCTTCCAATTGTGAGAGTATATAAATGTCTCGTAGATGAACGTATAAAAGAACAAAGGGTAAATTTCACTGACCTCCCCTGAGATTTCTGACAAATACAAGGACCTCCCTCGAGGTTCTAATAAATGCACTGACCTCCCCTACTTTACAAACTATTCTTCTGACACCCCCTGCCGTTACTTTTTGCTAGTTTGTTAACTGAAAATGATGATGTCATCACTCAATCTCACTTTTATACCAAAATTGCCCTCTCATTAGCCCCTATTTGTAAGAACGAAAATAACCCTTAATCCCTTTCACTTGCCTGACCTCACTGCCCCTATTATTATGCGTTTCATTGGGTTTATTTTTTGGTTAACATTTCTTTCATTTTCAACAATGAAACATGTCGAAAGCAATTTAAGATTTTGTTTTTGGAAATAAACTTTTAAGATGAAAAAGATGCATGAAATCTGGAATTTTTTTGGCACTAGACATTTTTTTAAAAAAATTACCCTTTTTTGGGTACAAGAGAACTTCAAAAGTTAAAAACTGAAGTTTATAGAAAGATCTTGAACATACGTGCTTTTTTGTTCCTCTTCTCTCTCTCTCTCCCTCTATGAAAGGATAAAATACTCAGACACCTTTGTAATTATATGAAGGGTAGCTTTGTCCTTTTGGCATGAAAACTAATGATGTGTGTGGTACTATTAATCCGATGGGCAATGACAATGTTACCAAGATACATTAATAATGTGGTCACTTGGCCCCATATGCATTGATTTGTCAAGATTTTGAATTAAATTCTGCACGTACATTTTGTAATTTTGACCCAACAATTATATTTTTAGAATTGCTGCTTTCAACATGCTTGGTTAGACTGGTTTGAGATACCCTACAACTTCAAGCTAGTTTTTATTTTTTCTCTCCAACAACAAAAAAGAATAATTTATTAATCTTTGGACATTATAAGTATAAAGATTTAAAGGGATACGCTTTATCAAACCAAGCAGACAACCTAACCAAATTGGCATAAAGTTTGCCATGAACAATAACATACCTGCCAAAACCCATGAATAGAGGGATGGCAAGGAGCCAAAGCCAACACAACCACCGAAAGAAAAGAAAGTACATAATAACAAATTACAGAACTCCGACTTGGTGGAGCAAGGCACCAATAAAGAAAAGCCAAAGCCAGAAAAACATTACAACCCTCATATATATGAACTTTTGCATTGCAACTGAAATCCCGGAATCCAAAAGCATATGCAGGCCATAACAACAATAGAAGTGCACATGATTAAGCTTCTGAACTTCATCAAGCTTATGACAGGGTTGCCGAACTAGTTAATTTTGCATAAATGAGTTTTCTAATGGAAACTTGCATTGTGTTAGAGGGAGCTAAGCCAAAGATGGTATAAGTATTTATTTTTTCGGAAGCATTAAAAACGATGAGATTAATGATAGAGATAAATGGGACATGTGAATCCCCGTGATTAAGGTAGATAGAGGATGCTACCATATATTTGACCTTGATATGGGACAACAAGAGAAAAAATGTCGGGCCGAAGTTTCATACGTAACAACATGAGAATCAAAATGTGTGAACTAAATTGAGAAAAAAAGGGAGAAATTAATATCAAATGAGATTAAAACCAAGTCCCTAGTCGATCCCAACAACTTATGATATGTCCTATGAATTTCAGTACAAACATTTCACATTAACTATGCGGAGCGCATGTTATTCATGACATCCTCGATAAAGCGTCCAATAAAATTATACGACGACCCTCCTTTCTTAACGGCAATCTTACTCTTTTCGCTCATTTCATTTACCTTCTGCCTGATTCCTTCACTGTTTTTATCCTCATTCTTCATCAATTTCCCTATCCCATTTTGTATCTCATCCGCCGTCACTAACTTAACCTTACTGCTATCCATTCTAAAATCCTTCTTGTAGTCCATCTTTATCTCGATGGCCAACTCCAAATCCGTCACCAATTGGAACGCATTCATTTGTTGTTCGGCATACATTGGCCATGTGGCCATTGGCACACCGCACCACAAGCTCTCCAATGTCGAGTTCCACCCGCAGTGTGACACAAACCCTCCCACCGCCTTATGGGATAGCACCGCTACTTGTGGGGCCCACCCGATCACTTTCCCAATGTTTGCTGTACGTTCTAGGAACCCTTCCGGTAGCACTTGGTTCAGGTCTTGGTACTCGCTCGGCATCTCTATTTTGCCCTTTGGCGGAGGTTGCCGGAGAGACCACAAGAATCGGTGGCCGCTTTGTTCCAGGGCCTCCGCTATCTCCATCACCTGTAATAGAGGAAACATAATTTTTTTCGGAAGCATTAAAAAATATGAGATTGAGGAACCATAGTTTTTCTAGAGGTCAATGATTTGGTGCCCAAAATTTTTCGTAGCTAAAAAAGTTCTCTCTCTGTTCCAAATTGTTGTTCACTTTTGGGAATTTCAACTTTTAATGGTGTGATGGATGTTGAAATGGATGATGATTTTCTAGGAGATTTGGAGGAGGGTTATTGTAGACAGGAACAAGATGCAGTGAACAATGATCTTCAATCCACATTGGAGGTGGGTAGAAGATTGGGAGTGGATTTTGTGGAGAATGATTTGCACAACATAAAAAAGATGATTGAATTGCAAGCTAAGGATTTTGCAAAATTGCAGAGGAGCTCCTCTTCTTGATGGTTTTGTTGTGAGTCTATGAAGGGAGTTTGGTTTTGAGGTTGTTTAAGGTTTTGTCTTTTATTTTGGGTTGCTTTTCTGGGTCTCTGTTGTTATGCTCAAGGTTGCTTTTTGGTCCATAGGTTGTGCTTTGAGGGTTGGTGTTTGTTGGGTGTTGTTCTTTGCTTTGTTTTGAGGTTGGTTGTTGTCGGGTTTTCTGTTTGTTGGGTGTTATTTGTCTTTTTCTTGTTGCCGATCAAAAAATTTTTTTTTAAGGAGATATGGAATAACTTCATTCGATAAATACATTCACATTAAATAGATTTATAAATTTTTCACAACGCCCTTATATATATTTCAACTTTTGGCCAACGAAATTTAATTCGATTGCGAGAATCTTCGTCTCTCACTAGGTCGGAGTTCGAATCTCCCTGCCTGCGTGCATGGGCTTTTCCTTTATTTGTTTCTTTCTCTGTTTCTGCCCTGTAACGGGCTTATTTCTTGTATTTATTAAGTTGTTGGGCTTGGTTGTCTCGTGGACTCTCACAATTCATGTAGTGTCTCGGGTTGGTACTTTGTACTCCATATGTGATGTAATTGATCTCTCTTCTATCGATTGACAAAAAAAAAAAAAAATGAATGATCATTGTTGGCAAAAGGTTTATTTTGGAAAATTAGATAAATTTTGTTTTAACTTTTCAAAAAGACTAACAATTTGAAAATTTTCAAAGTATAAGGGATAAGCAATTTGAAATGGAGGGCATAGTACTATAAATCTATTGAATGTAGGTCTCAAAATGAAACTAATCCTCGACTTTAATGCCTACTTGTTTTTAGGAAAAAAGAGGAATTGAATTTGTAATTGTTTAAAATTAATACTACCATTTTAAATCATAGTATTACTTTTTTCAAACGTCTCATATCTTTTTATTGGTAAGGTTTGGTTTTTAAAATTTTGTCTAACTTTGATCGAAAATATCACCTATAAAATTTATAGGTCTATTATAGAGAACCAAAAAAACTTGATTGGAGAGCACATTTAAATTGGGACGAGAGCTTGTTTGGAGCTTTCCATCTAATTTTGGATATTTCAAATATCACTTATTATTGGTCTATTTTGAGAACCAACAAAAACTTGATTGGAAAATTTAACGAGAGCTTGTTTGGAATTATCAAATCTAAATTGATTTTGATCCTCCAAATTAAAATTGAAATAAATTAAAGATTCCCCATCACTTGTTGATATCCACAGACGGACTAAAAAAAAGGATATATATCCACTCACCTGGTCCCCATCGAAGCTCCCCCTACTCCCGAAACACAAGAACACCACAGATGACAGTGGCTGATCGTCCAACCACCTCATGATCTCCATCACCTCCTCCTCCTCGCCGTTTGTGTCCTTCGAGAGGTGGAGTACGGGTCCCACAGGGTAGATTGGCGGGACCGTATTGTCTGCAACGAGGGACTTGACCGCATATGATTCCAGCTCTTCAAATGAATTGACCATAATGCCCTTTGTTTCTCTCAAGCTCTTGGCAGTATTGACGACAAAGGTAAACCCAGCTTCCTTGTCCATTGCCACAGAAGGCAAAACCTTAGCTGGAACAGGATTCATAAAAGTCGGTACCTCCAACTCAGCGTCCGAGTCCTTCAACTCAGTAACATCCTGGTTGTGGACCCGTTTTAGGGTCTCCAGGTGAAACATGAAACCGAGAAAAGCACAGTTAGAGGTGAAGAAAACGTAGGTGGGAGCCCGAATTCGGCCGCCACGTCCATCATCGAAATGCAGAACATGTCCACGACGAACCCGGCGACTCGACTCGACTCGGATGACTCGGTTGAGATCATTTTTGTCACGTGGTCTCTCACGTGTTTCTTGTTCATGTTGACGAACTCGGAAATGAAGTTGATGGAGTTCTTGGACCGGAGCTCCTCCATCGCCGCCTCGTCTTCTAGAGGGAGGTAGACGAACTTTAACCGATCCTCCGCAGCAGTGAGTAGTAGCGGTTGGGTGGAGGAGACGATCTTCGTTTTATCAAACAGTGGAATTTTCATTACGAGGACTGTGATGGAAAGCCGGTGGTCTCGGCCTATAAGTTGCTTGGCCATCTCCACCGTTGACACCATGTGGCCCATCCCCGGGGAAGGAATAAACACCAGTTCTGCCGCTGCCGCCATCGCCTTTAATTCTCGATTTATGTTTTGATATCAAAGTGTTCGAACAAACTTGCACACGGCTCAAATTACCTCGGAGGTTTTGAGGCCAATTATGCCGAATATTGTTAATCTGGAATACGGAGAGAGGATGGGTTTGTTGTGGCTATGGAAAAAACCAATTTTTGGAGAGTTCAACTTATAAACGTCCAAAAAGTGATAGGGATACATTGGTTTTTGTATATTGGACTTGTAGACCAAGATATCGGTGCTTTGGAAGTGATGTCATGATTTTGTTAAGAAATTGACCCCATCGTTTAGGGTGTACTGTGGTCCGTTCCGAGAAATTGACCATATCGTTTAGGTGATGCACGTAGTGACGTAGTCACACATTTATTGAGAGCGCTGAAGTTTGGTCAGATATTTTTAATTGGTGAAAGATTCGGTGGGCATGCCCCTCAACCAAGTATGATTTGTTAATTTTTTTGCACGGCGAATTTTTTTATTAATCTTTTTGAAAATAAAATATCAAAATTAAAAGAATTCAAAACAAAAACATCGAGCTGGAAGTGGGAAAAATCTTTGAAGAACGAAATCACAACCGACAATCACATGCTGCCAGGACCCTAGAAGGAAATAACCAACACCCTTAATAACCAACAACCAACCCTAGAACCCCCATCGCATGGGATATAGCAGAGCTTCTTCTTGGTACAAACAGAGTCAGTAAGAGGGTGTTTGGCCACTCATTTTTTACATTTTCCATTTCTACTTATCACATTTTGGATGTTTGGGAGTGTCCCCCAAAACACATTTTTGGAGAATGAGTTCTTGGTTTTTCACTTTAGGGAAGAGAAGTAAAAAAGAGGTATTGAGCTACTTTTCACATTCTCCACTCACATTCTCCACTTGCAAAATGCATTCTGCATATTTCTCCCAAACGCTTTTCTCAAATTCAAAACATATTTTGATCATAATCCAAAAGTCAAAAAAACCAAAAAATTGAAAATGAAAAGTTGAAAAGTAGGCTCACAAACACTCCATTAGTTCTTTCTTCGCTGACCTTCACTTCCCTCCATTAATCACCTCTTGGAAATCATGTATCATGCATGTAGATGGAGCTTGGAAAGACGACAAAACTTGGGGTTGCCGGGGATTTACGGCTAGCCTTCCAAACAGTTGCCTAATTGCCCAATATGCAATGTCTTGTTATTGCATTAGTCCTCTCCAAGCGGAACTCTCAGCTCTTCGGGAAGCAATTGCATGGTTTTTAAGGAATAATTTTAATGTTAAAAATATATGTACTGATTGTTCTAATGCTATCATGCAGTCAGTAGGGAGATATGATTGCCACCACAGAGACAAATTTTTGATTGACAACCTCATCTCCAAGATTCACCGTCTTGCTTTTTGTAGGATCTCCAAAGAGGTTGAGAGGGGTCATTTGCTTGCTAAACAAGCTCTCATTGATTTTATTGGGACGGAGACCAGCTTGCTTAGGACATTACCTAACTTTTGTAGTAGCGATCTTTGTTTATTTTGCAGTTCATGTTTTGTTTGTTGTTCATATGTCTGTTACTTTAAAACTGTATCCCTTGTTGGCTGTTGCTGGTTTTCATGTATGGTAATTCTCTCTTTTGGCAAAAAAAAGAAGAAGAAATGGTGGGAAGGTTATTTTTATGCCATACTTTAGTCCGGTGGTTGCTGGAATGTCTATCGATTCGATCATTACACTCTTCCATTTAGAAGCAAAGAATATGACCACACAAATGGGTGTCTTACATAGTTGAAATATTCTACTAACATTATTCGAAACGAACATCAATTATTGAAATATATATGAGAAGGAGTAAACATGTCTTAGATATATACATATTAATTCCATATAGTACAAAATAGCAAATTACAACATTTTTTTTTATCGGCAACATAATTTTATTAAAACTTGACAAAGGGTACAACATGGACTTCTGTATTGCAACTGAAATACTAGAATCCAGAAACACAAGTACGCCATAACAGCAATCGAAGTGCATATGAGTAAGCTTCCCAACTTCATCCAGGGTTGCCCAACTAGTTAATTTTGCATAAATAAGTTTTCTAATGGAGGGAGCTCAGTCAAAGGTAGTATACATATTTCGTTTTTCAGAATGATTAAAAAAAATGAGATTATTGATAGAGATAAGGGGATATGTGGATCCCTGTGATTAATTTTGACATTGGTATGGACAACACTGGAAAAAATGTTGGGCCGAAGATTTAATATGTAACAACAACATGAGAATCAAATTGTGTGAACTAAATTGAGAAAAAAAAGGGAGAAATTCAAATGAGATCTAAAGCAAGTCCCTAGTCGATCCCCACAAATTATGATACGTACGTCCTATGAATCCGAGTGCAAACATTTCACCATTTGACTATGGGGAGTGTATGTTATTCATGACATCCTCGATAAAACGTCCAATAGAATTATATGACGACCCTCCTTCTTTAACGGCAATCTTGCTTTTTTCGCTTATTTCATTTACGGTCTGCCTAATTGCTTCAGTACTTTTATCCCCATTCTCCATCAATTTCCTTATCCCATTCTCTATCTCATCCGCTGTCACTAACTTAATGTTACTGCTATCAAACCTAAAATCCTTCTTGTAGTCTAACTTTATCTCGACAGCCAACCCCAATTCCTTCACCAATTGAAATGCATTCATTTGTTGTTCGGCATACATCGGCCATGTGGCCATTGGGACTCCGCACCACAAGCTCTCCAATGTCGAGTTCCACCCGCAGTGTGACACAAACCCTCCAACCGCATTATGGGATAGCACCGCAACTTGTGGGGCCCACCCGATCACTTTTCCAATATTTGTTGTACGTTCTAAGAACCCTTCCGGTAGCACTTGGTTCAGGTCTTGGTAATCGCTCGGCATCTCTACTTTGCCCTTTGGCGGAGGTTGCCTGACAGACCACAAGAATCGATGGCCGCTTTGTTCCAGGGCTTGTGCTATTTCGCTCACCTGTAATGGAGGAACCAGAGTTTTTCTTGAGGTGAATTACTTGGTACCCAAAACTTGTAGTAGCTAAAAACAAAAGTAGGAGTAGTACTCTAAAGCTACTGAATGTTGATCTCAAATGAAATAGATTCTGGACTTTAATGGTTACATAATTACTTGAAGAAAAAATGAGGAATTGAATTTGTAATTGGTCAAAATTAATTCTATCGCTTAACATACAATTACTTTCCATAGAATTATGGATGTTTCAAATAGTCTAATTTGAAAAAAATATTAATTATCACACATTGCCATCGAGGTTTAAAATTTACCAGCAAAATATCATAGTCAAAATTGAACGAGTCTTTGATAATTGATATAGAAACACTTAAATGAGATGTTGTAGGTTGGATGTAGTTTCAAAGTGTTTGCTGTCTCATTACCAATCATGCAGTGCCACTGAGAATGTTGTGAATGGTGTTGTGGCGTTTTTTGAAAAGCAAAAAAAGAAAAAGAACTTATATATTAATCTAAAAAACAGATAAGAGAGATTACAAGAACCCACACAAACCATCCCCAAAACCCATACAATTGATGTTGTGTCTAGCTGTTGCCTGTTGTGCTATTATGTAGTATTAGGGCATCCTCATCAGCCTCAACAAAAAAAAATCAAATTTAACCTCAAAAACACCTTTTATAATTTAGCAAGACTTTTTTTTTTATCAAAAACTCACAAAATCAGACTCTCTATTTTAACTCTACTATATTAAACTATTCCCCTCAAATCTATAAAAAAAAAAAACTCTCCCTCAGCCATTTATAACATTTCGGTACAAAAAGTGGAGTAGTGGCCCACGTGTCTATCACCCCCACCCACCCCTTCAGCCGTTAACTTCTCCCCCCACCTAGGCTTCGCCACGTGTCCCCCCCCGCCCCACTTCTCTGTCTGACGCAGCAACAGTAACCGGAAAAAAACTATTAAATGATTTTGTAGCCCGTGAACAGTAACTTTACCCCAATACCGAGTTACTGTAGCAAAACTGTAAATTTTGCAAATTAGCCAAATATTTGTTGAGACTAATTTTGGGGTGTTTTTTCCACTTGGACTCAACAAAATAACCATTTGGCCAAACTAGCAATCCTGATGAGGATGCTCTTATTGGTCTATTATACATAACCTACATGAGACTTGATTGGAAAGCACATTTAAAGAGAGAGCTCGTTTGGAGTTTATCTAGAGCGTGTATTTTGAACCCATGTTTTAACTTGAGAGAAAATTATGCTTCAAACATATTTTTTATTCCCTTCTCTAGTTCCAAATTAAAATGGGGAAATACTTTAAACTTACATTTCTACTCGCGAGAAGATTCATCCATCTTTATTTTGTATTAGAAATTAAATGAAAACAGAGACGTGTAAGAACAGATGTACATTTCATGTGTGGCTAAATTGCTCTCTAGTGATGCTCCAAATATCATAATGGAACATTAGCCATATTAGTATATACTACTTGATACGCTATTTTATCAAATCCGCAACGATTAATTCATCACATAATAAAAATAAAACAGATAACATATCAACTCACCTGGTCACCGTCGAAGCTTCCCATGCTCCCAAAACATAAAAACACCACCGACGACGGAGGCTGATCGTCCAGCCACCTCATTATCGGGATCACCTCATCCTCCTCCTCCTCGTTTTTGTTCTCCGAAAAGTGGAGTACAGGTCCCACAGGATATATTGGAGGGACCGTACCATCGTCAGTGAGGGAGTTGACCGCATAGGATTCTAGCTCTTCAAATGAATTGACCATAATGCCCTTTGTTTCTCTCAACCTCTCGGTAATATTCATGACAAAGATGGACCCAGCTTTCTTGTCCAGTACCACAGAAGGCAAAACCTTAGCTGGGACTGGATTCATAAAAGTCGGTACCTCCAACTCAGCGTCCGAGTCCTTCAACTCAGTAACATCCTGGTTGTGGACCCGTTTTAGGGTCTCCAGGTGAAACATGAAGCCGAGAAAGGCACAGTTGGAGGTGAAGAAAACGTAGGTCGGGAGCCCGAACTCGGCTGCCACGTCCATCATCGGGGTGCAGAGCATGTCCATGACGAACCCGGCGAGTCGACTCGACTTGGATGACTCGGTTGAGATCATCTTTATTACATGGTCTCTCACGTTTTTCTTGTTCATCTTGACGAACTCGGACATGAAGTTGCCGGGGTCCTTGGACCGGAGCTCCACCATCGCCGCCTCATCTTCTAGAGGGAGGTAGACGAACTTTAACCGATCCTCCGCCGCCATGAGTACTAGCGATTGGGTGGTGGATCCGATCTTCGTTTTATCGAACTGTGGAGTTTTCATTATGAGGACTGTGATGGAAAGCCGGTGGTCTCGGCCTATGAGTTGCTTGGCCATCTCCACCGTTGACACCAGATGGCCCATCCCCGGGGAAGGGATAAACACCAGTTCTGTCGCCACCGCCATCGTCTTCGATTCTCGATTTAAGTTTTGATGTCAGAGTGTTCGAATTAATTTGTATGCACCCTCAAATTACCTTGGAAGTTACTAATATTGTTATTCTGGAATATGGAGAGAGTATGGGTTTCCTGTGGCTATGGATAAAACCTTTTATGGAGCGTTTAATTTATTCTGGAGTAACATTGGCACGTTGGTTTTTGTATATTGGACTTGTAGACCAAGTTATAGTAACATTGGCACGTTAGTCTTTGTATATATTGGACTTGTAGACCAAGTTGTCGGAGATTTGGAATTGATGTCATGGCTTTGCTGGCAGTGTTTATTTAAAAATATTTCTCGGGTGTACTAACAGTTGTTCAATCCGATAGACTGTATATTGGACTTGTAGACCAAGTTATCGGAGATTTGGAATTGATGTCATGGGCTTTGTATGCTATACTTTAGTCAACATACAAAGCTAGGAAGGAAGTTGTGTTTAGAAATAAATTCATACAATCAGATCAAGTTGCTGAGTTGGCGAAGACTAGGGTGGTTTTGTGAATAAAAGGAAAATTCAATATCAGAGTATATTCAGTTGATGACTTCAGTAGACGTCTTCATGGTCACTGGTGTAGAAGGAAAATTGTACCAGTAAGGGGAGAATAAAAAACGTCTCTTCTTCAAGAATCTAACATGCATGCCTTGATTTTCATTTAAATTTTTCTTCAAAATATATTCCTACTTGAATAGTGCTTAACTATATTACATTATCTTCATTAAAAAAAAAGAGAAGAGTTATTGATTATGAGACTAGTTAGCGTACTAGTCCAAACGAGATAGGTTCTCGAATCCACGAGATATTCTTGAATCCACGAGATATTCTTGAATCCACAAGAAAATGAGAGAAAATTCTCAAAGTTACGTTGATTGAATAAAAGTTGCTGAATATTAGAGATTACACGCCATTTTATAGGGAAACCCTAGCAAACCCTAAAAAACTACTAAAAAATAAAATATCCCAGAAATTAGGGAAACTTCCAAAATTGAAAACTAGAAACAATTCTAAGACTTTCCCAACTGGAATCAATTAAAACATAATTACAATCGTAATCTAAATATTAAGCAAATTAGCAAAATAACTAAATTGAAAGCACAAATAAAATGTCCCTGAGTAGAGCAGCCAGGTTGTTAAAGCAAGCAAGTGTTGCTGAGGAGAAATGAGAGGAGAGAAAGGAGAGAGACGAGTGTGGAGCAAGGTTCTGAATCCCGTACCGGCTTGGGTACCGGTTTTTCTACTGATACGGTACAATACTGGTACCGGGCTAGTACCGGTACCGTTTCGGATTTAGCGCTATTTTCATTATATATAATTATAAATATATTTTTATAGCATATTTTATAGACAAACTATATTTTTTATGGCATATTTCATACAAAATATATATTTTTATATTTGTATAGCATATTTTATGAAAAACATATTTTGTATAGCATATAGCCTTGGACCAAAGCATATAATCGTTCTTTTTGAATTAAGTAGATAACTAGAGACCTAAAGGATTTAAAGGGCGGCCCAACTAAAAAATAAATGGCCCAACCTACTACTAGAAGGCTAGGAGTGGAAGCAGGACTTATAAGAAATATAAACCCCAATATATACATATAGTATCCACTTCTCCTCCGGGATCCGGGACTCCGGGACTCCATGATCCGAGCTTTTTTTTGACGATCCGATCCGTCCAATGTGTTCAGAAGGTGTTTTCCAAGGTCCACGCGGAAAATCTTCAAAAAAAAATACCGGGAAGGGCTTGATCCATGCATTTTTCGCAAAAATTGTATATTTACAATTTTTGCGAAAAATGCATGGATCAAGCCCTTCCCGGTATTTTTTTTTGAAGATTTTCCGCGTGGACCTTGGAAAACACCTTCTGAACACATTGGACGGCTCGGATTTCGTTAAAACAATTTGCAAACACAAAAAAAAATAAAAAAACCTTCAATCCGGGGGTCCGGATTAGAAGATTATTTTATACGTATATATATATATACACCGGCGATCCTGTCAAGGATCCCGGATTTCCCGGATTGAGGCCTTTTCGGTGTTTTGATGCTTTTACAAATTGTTTTGGGGAAATCCGAGCCGTCCAATGTGTTCAAAAGGTGTTTTCCAAGGTCCACGCGAAATCTTCAAAAAAAAAATACCGGGAAGGGCTTGATCCAAGTAGTTTTTCGCAAAACGTAAATATAAAGTTTTTGCGAAAATCTTGGATCAAGCCCTTCCCGGTATTTTTTTTTGAAGATTTTCCGCGTGGACCTTGGAAAACACCTTCTGAACACATTGGACGGATCAGATCGTCAAAAAAATATCGGGAAGTGGAGTCCCGGATCCGGGACTCCCGGACTAGAACCGGACTCATATATATATATATATATATATATATATATATAGTAAACTTCCTATCCAAACCTTAAGTTACGGACTACCGTCCGGACTTCACTTTCCGGACCAAATTTCGACGATCCGAACCGTTAGATGTGTTTAAAACGTATATAGCGTTTTGTGAAAAACTGTCCCGATCAAGCCTTTCCGGGTATTTTTTTTTGCCAAATCTTCGCGTTGGACCTTAAAATCACGTTTTAAACACATCTAACGGTTCGGATCGTCGAAATTTGGTCCGGAAAGTCGAAAATGCCCCTAGGTCCGTAAATTAATAAGTTAAGGTAGTTTGGATGTGAAGTTTATTGTATATATATATATATATATATATATATATATTTCTAGTCCACACTCCCGGAAATAAGGAAAAAATGGGGTTTTTTTGTGTTCCAAATTATTTTTGGAAAATCCGATCCGTCCAATGTGTTCAGAAGGTGTTTTCAAGGGTCCACGCGAAAAATCTTCAAAAAACAATACCGGGAAGGGCTTGATCCAAGCAGTTTTCACAAAAAATGTAAATATATATTTTTGCGAAAACTACTTGGATCAAGCCCTTCCCGGTATTTATTTTTGAAGATTTTTCGCGAGGACCCTTGAAAACACCTTTTGAACACATTGACGGATCGGATCGTCAAAATTTTTTTGGATCATGAGGTGCGGAAATTAAAAGTCCGGATGTCAAACCATCCGGGATATATACCTTCCCGATATTTTTTGATCGATCCCGGGATCCAATGTGTTCAAAGGTGTTTTTTGGTGTTTTGATGCTTTTAAAAATTGTTTTGGGAAATTGAGCCGTCAATGTTTCAAAAAATCTTTTTCCAAGCGTTTTTTCGTCTAAATATGCATTTTTTTGCAAAAACCGGATCAAGGGCTTGATCCAAGTAGTTTTTTTGAAGATTTTAAAGTTTTTGGAAAACACTTTTGAACACATTGCCCTTCCCGGTCGTCAAAAATATCGAAGATCAAAATGCTTCAATCCGGGAAAACACCTTCATCCACATTGGAGCCGGATATATATATATAAAATATATATATAAGGTGGAGTCCCGGATACTATATATATATATATATATATATATATATATATATATATATATATATATATATATATATATATAGGCGATTCCTCACACTTACATAAAAAAAACACTTGATTTTGTTCCGGCCCCATCAAGGACAAAGCGTTCGGACCGTTGATCTTGTTTAAATGAGTAAAATTGGAGGTCTGCAAAGATTTCAGCTCAATCAAATATCCGTAAGTGCTTGATCCAAATAGTTTTACAAAAACTATGATAGGAACTAGTGTTTTTAAAACTATTTGGATCAAACACTTATATTCGATTGAGCTAAAATTTTGCATGACCTTTCACTTTACTCATTTAAACAAGATCAACGGTTCGGAACAGCACAATGAGGTTCAGAAGAGTAAGGTGTTTTTTTATGTGCTTTCTTAAGTGTGAGGGGAACCGGATATATATATATATATATATATATATATATATATATATATATATATATATATACGATCAGCTTCTCCTCCGGGCTCCCGTTATTTTGCAATCTCCGGACCTTCTAATCGTGGCCGTTGGATTACATCCAACGGCTGTGGAAAGAGCTCTCACTTAAAAGAACTCGCGGGTCGTGGTAACGGGTCAAAAGCACTCGCGGGTTAAAACAAAACCCTTTTGGATCCCCATTTTCTCATTTCACAGATCCTAGAGAGAGAAAGACAGAGAGAGAGAGAGAAGAGAAGAAGAGAAACGAAGAGGAGCGGCCTAAGAATAAGTACTAACAAGAAAGTGTAGTTCAGATGCAAAGGAGGAGAATAATGCCATGCTCTAGAGACTTTAATCTGATGTTACTTAGCATGGAGTGCGCACACATGCTATTGCATGATAAGGGATATTCGCAATATTTCTAAGTTCCCTTCAAACAGAGAAGAAACTTTTCAGAACAAAATGAAACATATCTACTGTTTACGAATTAGGGTTTCACGAATTCGAAATCAAACACATGTAAGGGTTTCACGAATTCGAAATCATAAAACTTTCGAACTAGGGTTTCACGAATTAGGGTTTGACGAATTCGAAATCATGAGAGAAAGAGAGACACAGACCTGTTACATCTTCTTGGATGATCCACAGAGTGGTGGTGGTGGTGGCCGTTCGGTTGTTCGATCGGTGGAGTTCGCGATCGTTTGATCTCTCTCTCTCTCTCTCTCTCTCTCTCTCTCTCTCTCTCTCTCTCTCTCTCTCTCTCTCTCTCTCTTCTCTGTCTGTGGCGTTACAAATGAGGACCCGTTAGTATTGTCCGGATTTTGGATGACCCGGGAGTGCTTTTGACCCGTTACCACGACCCGCGAGTTCTTTTAAGTGAGAGCTCTTTCCACAGCCGTTGGATTACATCCAACGGCCACGATTAGAAGGTCCGGAGATTGCAAAATAACGGGAGCCCGGAGGAGAAGCTGATCGTGTATATATATATATATATATATACTAGTTGAAGGCTCCATGCACGCATGGAGTCTCGTGCTCGTGCTTTTGTACTTTGTTTTTATTTCCTTCTGGCCAACCAACATCTTGCCCAAAAAAAAAAAAAAAAGAAGGAAGCCCATTTTCTGCTATTTATACTTCAAGGAAGTGTACAACTAAAAAACATTAACATCGGATTGTATAAGTGCTGCCTTCGACTGCCAGTTTTGAATACCAAAATTGAGCAATGCTAGATGCTTAGATACCGGACATTCCGAAATATACTCAAATATAGATTAAATCAATTACTTGCAACACCAATATACAAAATTTATTCAAATAAAGGATACTTCTTCTTTTTCTCCCTGAATTTTTTTTTTTTGAACTGAGTTCATGTATCCAATCAGCTGTTTTTCTCCATGATTTTAGTACTGTCATATGTCATTTCTACACACTTCCTTTGATATAAACTATTATGGATTCTAAAATTTGCTGAACAACACGAAGCCATAGTATTGCCTTGCAAAATTTGGTCGTCGCTGATAAACTCTTTAACCTTTCTCAAAGTTCTTAGGTTTGAGAACTTTGAGATTATATACTTCTCAGCCTCTTCATCAACCTCTTCCTATGTATTACAGATTACTTTGAGAACTAAAAAGTGAAACAAATAAGACAGACTCAAGCTACACTACAGATATAGACCAAAAGGATTATGGCATCTCGGTATCATTTTCATGGGCAATCCCAGTTTCTTTTAAAAGACAAGCATACATAGAATCTAATAATGACTACATTGAATAAGATATGCATGTCTCTCTCTCTCTAATTTAATACTCCACAATGGAGGAGATGAACCTAGATATAAATGCATACATTGAATAAGTGCATACATAGAATCTACATTGAATAATTGCATACATAGAATCTAATAATGACTACATGCAATGGATTAAAATTATGTGTTTAATGCATACGTTGAACCTTCTAAAATGTGTTTAAAATCATGACTACATGCATGGAATCTACATTGAATAGTTGCATACATAGAATCTACATTCAAGGGTGGAAAACGTGAATACTAATCACGGGTTTGAAGCGAAAGAAAAATGATAGGATTTCCTTTTAATATATATATATATAGGAAGCCGATCTCCTAAGGGATCCCTTGAACAAAATTTGGTGCGGACTTGACCCTTTTTCAACTTTCCGGATCAAATTTTGACGATCCGAACCGCTCAATGTTTTTAAAATGCATTTTCCAAGGTCCATATGTACAGTTTTATCGAAAACTGTTTGGATCAAGCCCTTCCGGGTATTTGTTTTTGAAGATTTTCCGCATAGGCCCTTAAAAATGCATTTTAAAAACATTGAGCGGTTCGGATCGTCAAAATTTGGCTCAGAAAGGTAAGGTCCGCACCAAATTTGGTTTAGGGATCCCTTATTAGATCATTATCCTATATATATATATATATATATATATATATAACAGTTGTTCTATCCGAGAAATTGTTCAAATAATCCGAGAAATTGTTCAAATAATCCGAGAAATTGTACATTGGACTTGTAGACCAAGTTATCGGAGATTTGGAATTGATGTCATGGCTTTGTATCCTATACTTTAGTCAACATACATAGCTAGGAATGAAGTTGTGTTTAGAAATAAATTCATACAATCAGATCAAGTTGCTGAGTTGGCGAAGACTAGGGTGGTTTTGTGGATAAAAGGTAAATGCAATATCACAGTATATTCAGTTGATGATTTCAGTAGATGTCTTCATGGTCATTGGCGTAGTCAGAAAATTGTACCAGTAAGGACACAATACAAAAACGTCTCTTCTTCGAGAATCTAACATACATGTCTTTATTTTCATTTGAATTTTTCTTCAAGATATATTCCTACTTGAATAGTGTTTAACTATATTACATTATCTTCAACACAAAAAAGAAAAGAGTTATTGATTATGACGCAGCGGAATTCACGAGAACAACGAAAAATAAATTAATGGGTTAGCAAGATACATTAATGGGGTTAGTACTTGACCCCATATGCTTTTTATTTATCTAAGATTTTTGAAGTTCGGCATATAAATTTTGTAATTTTGACCCAACTAATATTTTTTTTTAGAATTGTTGCTTCCAACTTGCTTGGTTAGACTAGTTTGAGATACTCTGCAACTTCAAGCTAGCCTCTTTTTTTTTTTTTTGAATAACAAAAAGGAATAAATAGTATATTATTCTTTGGACAATATACAAAATATACGTGCAAAGATTAAAAGGGACCAAGAAAGAACGGTATCATAACCATACCAGACATGTCAAACAAGTTGGCATGAAGCTTGCCTTGAACAATCACATGCCTGCCAAAACCCAAGGACAATGGAGGGATGGCGAGGAGCCGAGACAACCACTGAAAGAAAAGAAAGCACACAATAGAAATTGTAACTAGGTGGATCAAGACAACTAGGTGGATCAAGACACCAATACTGAAAAACCAAAACCAGCAAAATTTGCAACCCCCATATGGACTTTGTATTGCAACTGAGATCCTAGAATCCAGAAGTACATGTAGGCCATAACAGCAATTGAAGTGCATATAAGTAAGCTTCCCAGCTTCATCAAGCTAGCTATGACAAGGTTGCCCAACAGTTTTTTTTTTTTTTTTGATCAGTAAAAAACTAGTTAATTTTGTATCAATGAGTTCTAATGGAAACTTGCATCATGTGAGAAGGAGCTACGCTTCTTTTTAAAGAATGATTAAAAAAATGAGATTAATGATTGAGATAAAGGGAATATGTGGACCCCGTGATAAATTTTGACAGAGGATGCCGCCATATATTTGACATTATATAGACAACCTAATTTGGACCCTCTGGATGTCCTTAAGAAGTAGCTAGTTGGCTCCTCTATGAAGAAATAGATCGAAACATCCTTGGAAGGTAATTGCTCTTTCAGCTTTTCAAAACAAACTGTAGCATACACTATCTTCTAGCACATTCAAAACCCTCCTTATCAAGGTATAATTATCTTAATCTATTTTAAAATGTGGGAGATGCGAGTATTTTACTGAAATGACGTGTCGTCCCGATCTTTTGTGGGTAAAACGGTCATTTCTTTTAATTTACAAAATATCTTGGGTTTAAACAACTTGGGTAAGAAAATAGACTCAACCATCTTTACAACACTTCAAACCATGCGTAAAATGGAGTTCGGTGGCGCTCGGGATAGCCCCGCAAAATTTGTTGCTTGACCGACCAGGTGACTAAAAATAAAGACGCGTCCCAAGCGTAGGACTCTCGACCGGTGCAACATAGTATCCGGAAGTACCGGAGTCGAACCACAGAGACGGACGAACGTGTGCAGGACTCAAAAATGACGGGTTCACAGTTTATCTTGGCTCTTAGGTAGCCACCCTTTGTTTAATGAGGATTGATTTACTAACTCGATTACCAAACTAAATATTTGCAGCGAGAGAACGGATGCGAAGAACAAGAAATCAACACTGGAAATCCTGAAGAACTTGAATTAAACTTGAATCTGAAAATGAAACTAAGAACAGCAGCCAAAGTTAATGAAAAGTAAATCTAAGCTATGAATGTCTACCCCTAATTCGAGCTAAAAGATAAGTATTTATACTAATCCCTTTTAATTTACAATTAAAATCCTAAAACAAATCGGAATTGCGTCGCACGAAGACCAAAACGCCACCGTTCCATAGCCGAGATAAGCTCTCGGTAGGGCTACACCAAAAGTGGTGTAGCCCTACCTAACCCATTAAGGCTGATAAACTCGCGGTAGCGCTACACCAAAAGTGGTGTAGCCCTACCTAACCCATTAAGAGCCGTTTGACCCTTTACCCTCAAAGTTGACCGTTGACCCTTAACTCCTCGGTAGCGCTACACCACTTTAGGTGTCGCGCTCCCCAAGGCTCTGTTCACTTTGCGAGCCCTTTTGAGCCACTTTTGAGCGCTCCATAGAAATAGGGTAGCACTCCCGACGTCATTTCTTCGTTTCCTTGAATAATTCCCTTGAACACTTAGTCTCCACGGCTTTGCTCTGCAATCCAATCTTGGCACTAAAACAGCCTTATTTTCCTGAAAATTAACAAAAACACAAAAACATACCAAAGCAACGCATCAAGTGGAAAATAGGGAATAAATTAGATAACAACGTGTTAAAACTACCCTATTTAGGCACTTATATCTACGATATTGCGTGCCTATCATTTGCTATGTTGTGCAGTCAAACTCGAGAGCTCACGTCATTTTTTTGAGTGCTCCAGTTCTATTTCTGAGCTCAAGTTTGCTATGACCCCTCAAGTCACCCTCTCCTATAAATACCCCATAATCTCACTCACCCCATACCTTACACTCTTCTACACTCCACTAGTCATATACTAGTCCCTCACTCTTGAAAAAAAATAAAATTAGATCTCCATATACCTGTTTACACTCCCTTACTCTCACCTTCACCTCTTTATTGCATATTTTTCACTACATCCATACATTAGCCGTATAAGTCTAGGCCACTTGCAGGAAAAATGTCACCAAAATACCAAAAGCACCTCAATACTCCTCACAGAGTCTCAACTTACATATTTCAAAATCCATATTTTCAACCATAAACATCAACATATTTCACTGATTTTCAACCCTAAACAAACAGCATCATTCAAGTTCAAAGGTAAGGTAGAAAACCTTGTTGAAGTTTCTATTTTTCCCAATTGAGGGGAATCACTGGGCTCAAACTAGTTCCTCATACTGGTTTGCAGCCCAATTGGCCGTTATTGTTAAAAGATCAAAGGTTCAAAATCTCATAACTCAGGAAATGTCTTGACTCTTGAGCGCTCAAGAGGGTCTTCTGAGCGCTCAACTTTCTTTCATCATGCTTTCCGGTTTTCCCTCATATTTGATAATCTTAACACGCATTTGTTCTTTTTTGCTGGCTACTGATTATCTCATAATAGCTTAATGATGTTCTGTTGTGAACAAGTGTCTCATTTGAAAGACATTTTGTACAGTATCTTTGTCCTCTTCCTGAACATTTGAAATCTGCATTTTAAGAGTTTGAAGAAAACAAGATCCAAGTGGAAGCTGTAACGAACCAGATTTTCGCTCTATTTTTTATTTATATATATATATATATATATATATATATATATATTTTGTTATTATTCGGATTAGCAACGTGTTGATTTCTAATTTGTGATATTTATTAGTTACTATTGAGCTACGATCCTAACTTAAAAAAAATTTACGTTCCTATAATTATGCATAGTATATACATAGAGTACAGTTAGTGTCCTTACTATTTTTCCTAAACTCCATTTACTTCCCAACTAAACCCAAAACCCATATACATCAAATTCAAATTTCCATCACACATATCCATCACTTTTGTTTAGCCATTTTTGGTCATCCCTTCATCCCATCCAATTAGAGCTTAACACACCCCTATAACACCTTCCTCTAACCCATGGTTATAAGCCTCACTCTCACACCTCTTTACCCATGAGATTTGAGCTTAATCTATCACCCCTTTTTATTACCTTTCCCCCTTCTTAATTTTTTTTCGGTAGAAGCAAGAGAAAGAGACAGAACCACTCTCCACCATCTTGTTTTTTTTTTTTTTTTTTTTTTTACCGAGTGGTGGCTGGGTGAGTGAAGAAAAGAAGAAAGAAGAAGAAAAGAATAAAGAAAAAGAGAAGAAGAAAACCAAGGAAGGAAGGAAGAAGAAGTACAGTCCGTTCGGCGCGACCAAGACCCATTCAAATCACTCCGGTATAGCTTGATCTTTGGAAGAAAGGTAGGTTACATCCTACTGAACCCATCGGTATATAATTAGTCAATTTTCGTTGAGTAGAAACAAAACCCGAGCAATTCGTTAGTTGCGAGGTAGTGTAAATTCGTTTTTGGCCTTCTGAGCTACTGGGTCCAGTCCAAAACAATCCGAACCCAACTTTTTCCATGATAGAGTTGTAGTTCATTTCATAACGAACATTTTGATATATAATACGTTAATTTTCGTTAAGTTGAAACAAAACCCAAGCATTTCGATCGTTGAGGAGCAGTGTCTATGCGTTTTTGAACTTCTGAGCTACTGGGTCCCATCCAAAACAATCTGAACCCAACTTTTTCCATGATAGAGTTGTAGTTCATTTCATAACGAACGTTTTGATATATAATACTTTGATTTTCGTTTAGTAGAAACAAAACCCAAGCGTTTTTGCAACCGCACTTGTTTATTTATTAGACATGTTGATTATTATTATTGCAAGTATCAAGATTTTAGAAAATGGTATACATTTCTTATATTATCACGTGGGTTTTAATAAGGTATTTTACGTGTTTACCCTTCGTTGTGGAAAATTACAATTTTACCCTTGTATAAAATTTTATTTACAAAAGGCCCGTTAAGTTAGTAAAAATTTTGCGAAGGACCCTAGTACCGTGAAATTACTTTTGTTACCCTTATACTTACTTAAAATTTTGAGGGCGACCCCTTATTTCTAAATTACATTTATGACCCTATACTTTATTTAATTACGTTAAGACCCCTTGTTTTCAATTACTTTGGGTAGTGATGACTTGTGAATCGTGTTATTTGACTTTGTGACCTTTAGACTATCGTTATCGCTTTGCTTCTTCTGTTGTCCGCACTTATCATGAAATTGTTGAATGTTAGAATGGACACTTAGGTTCCTGGGTTGGGTGATCGTACACAGATTTCACGTAGACGTTGAGGTTAATGAAAATTGGAAATGAATTGATTTATGGGGAGTCACCCCGAGATTTTTTGAATGGCAGACAACCAAGTGATTTTGGTTTGGAGGATTATTTGACAGTCAGCCAGGATTTCGAAACCCTAGGATATGACAATCTGTGATTACTTCATTTGAATTCTGAGGCGTTAAAAGGGTGAATGTATTATAGACCGAGTTACGACTATATACCTACAGGAGCTGACAGTTGTCACTCATAGCCCAGTGGT
Source organism: Vaccinium myrtillus (assembly GCA_016920895.1). Taxonomy (NCBI): domain Eukaryota; kingdom Viridiplantae; phylum Streptophyta; class Magnoliopsida; order Ericales; family Ericaceae; genus Vaccinium; species Vaccinium myrtillus. The sequence goes on along the minus strand of CM029270.1, from coordinate 12,196,638 downwards.
ACAGTCAGTCCCTGGGAAATTCATCCTTGTGAGGCGGTTGACGGTTGGATTGAGTACGTAACTTATGCCTTCCGTCCGGGCTCCCAGTTAGGGCAAGCAAGGGGGGAGTTTAATCACGGATTGGTCATAGTCCTTAGTGGTTATTTGGGAGGAAAGTTCTTTAGGTTGAGAACTTAGATGAAAATGTATGGCTAGTAATGAAATCAGTTATATGTTTACTCTTTTATGTGCTGTTTTTCAATCATATATGTTGTTCTTGTATGTTATGTAAGGGTTGGGGGTTAGAGTAACTATTGAATGATTTATCGCTCACGGTGTTACACTTTGTGTGACCCTGGTATAATACCCTGATGTTGCTTCGCGACTCGGACGTATTATGCCAGATTGTGATCAAACAGGAGGTGTAGGTGTCGAGGGCGACGCTTATTTTGGAACAGAAGGTTTTTTCCAGTGGATCAGGCTCAAGAGGAGCATTGGGATCAAGATCTCAAGCTTAACCTGTAGAGCCAATCTCCCTTATTTTTGTGTTCGAAAACTTTAATCTAATTTCCCAACAAAGTACTATGTTATTGTTGTAATCGAATTAAGACACTTATGGTAGTTCTGTTGCTAATCAATGAGACTCTTTGGAATAAATCTCTTAAAAGTACTTTAAATAATGCTTCCAAAAATAGGGCGTTACAGAAGCGCTCAAGACCAGTTCTTGAGCGCTCAGGTCCATTGCCGAGCACTGATCAAACCAATGACTCTCGGCAGTATATATTTTCCGGTGAGATAGCTTATTTTATGTTATCACATTAACACATGCAATCACAAATTGTCACCATACCCTACACATGCATCCACGCAATATGTTTTAATGCTTTAAACCCCTTTTCATTGATCCCCCTCCCCTTCATGTGAACAAAGTGAGGAATTAAAATGATTTCAAAATCCCACAATCACTGAGTAGAGACCGACCCACGGGTTGGGCGAGTAGGGTGCCTTAAAACCCTCTTGTACCCTGACTTCCGAAACTAAGATCATATGGTTATGAGGTACCAGTAACAAAACCTTTCCGTGCCTTAAAGTTCAAGTTCGGTTCCTAGGGTGGCGAACGTCAAACTCGGGTGGTGAATCCAAGTTGATGCCCGCCCCGGAGAAGTGTCCACATGCACGCTGATATGGGACAACACTGGAAAAAATGTTGGAGCTTAGAATAATTATGTAACAACATGAGAATCAAATTGTGTGAACTAAATTGAGAAAAACAATGGAGAAATTCAAATGAGATCAAAAGCAAGTCCCTAGTCGATCCCGACAAATTATGATATGTCCTGTGAATCTTAGTTCAAACATTTAACCATTTGACTATGGGGAGTGTATGTTGTTCTTGACATCCTCGATAAAGCGTCCAATAAACTTATACGACGACCCTCCTTCCATAACGGCAATCTTGCATTTTTCACTCATTTCGTTTACCTTCTGTCTGATTACTTCATTGCTTTTATCCTCATTCTCCATCAGTTTCCTTATCCCATTCTCTATCTCATCCGCCGTCACTAACTTAATGGTACTGCTATCAAACCTAAAATCCTTCTTGTAGTCTAACTTTATCTCGACGGCCAACCCCAATTCCCTCACCAACTGAAATGCATTGATTTGTTGTTCGGCATACATCGGCCATGTGGCCATTGGCACTCCACACCACAAGCTCTCCAATGTCGAATTCCACCCGCAGTGTGACACAAACCCTCCCACCGCCTTATGGGATAGCACTGCTACTTGTGGGGCCCACCCGATCACTTTCCCAATGTTTGTTGTACGTTCTAGAAACCCTTCTGGTAGCACTTGGTTCAGATCTTTGTACTCGCTCGGCATCTCTATTTTGCCCTTTGGCGGAGGTTGCCGGACAGACCACAAGAATCGGTGGCCACTTTCAAAGTGTCATTTTTTGAACAGCGAAAAAAGAACTTATATTAATCTCCAAAACAGATTACAGAGATTACAAGAACCCATACTACCCACCTAAGGATTCCATACAACTAGTGTTGTGTCTTGATATTGTGTTATTATATATGCACTAACATTATTGGTCTATTATAGAGAACCAGCATAAAACTTGATTGAGGAGTACATTTAAAGAGCGTCTATTTTGAATCCATGTTCTATCTTGAAAGAAAATTGTGCTTGTGATTTTTTATTCCCTTCTCTACTTTGATCCTCCAAATTAGAACTGGGGAAATAGCCTAAACTTACTTTTCTAGTGGAAGAATAAAGAATAGTTGTATTAGAAATGAAAACAGACACGTGTAAGAATAGATTTAGCATCACTACTCGCGAGAGATTCATTCTCACTTGTGCTCAAAGACGTAAGAATAGAAGTAAATTGGATATACTCCCTCTCTCCATTTTTAAATGTGTTGCTTCGTAAATTAAACTTTTAAAAAAAATACCATCACTACACCTTTTAAATTAATTTTTTCACTTTCTACATCAACTTTTACCTCCACTTTACAAAATTGTCTTCCACCTTTATCTATTAACTTTTTAGCAACTAACTTTTTAAAAGGGCAAAATGATAATTCTACAAATTTTTATCCATTAACTTTTCAAAACACTTATTAAGGGATAACCCCAAATGAAAATGTTAACACTTTAAACGGTACGGAGGGAGTAAGATGTATACTGAGCTTTCAATAAAAATATCGTCATTCACTCACTATAATCAAGAGTGAGTGTTATTTTCGCTAAATAGTATTTTTGTAATTTATATAAAGAAATGACTTGTGAAAAATTCTGAAAATACCATAAAAAAATACTGAAAAAATAAAAAATATCAAAAATATCACAATGAAAACTCAGGGGTCCTTTGGCTGTTTGGTTTTTTTGTTTGTCCTTGTTCAATTTTTTTTTTGAATTGGTTAGTTTTACGTCAATTTTTTTGTGGTTTCTTGGTTCGTCTCGACCAGAGAAATCTAAACAGTATAAAATTACTATTAACCAAACTTAAAGTTTTCTGATAAAGACAAAAAGTAATAAAAAATTGCACAATTTTGGATTATTTTTTGTCTTTATTTACAAAACTTTAAGTTTGGTTAATAGTAATTTTATACTTTTCAGATTTCTCTCGTTGAAACGAATCAAGAAACCACAAAAAATTGACGTAAAAGTAATAAATTAAAAAAAAATTGAATAACGACAAAGACCGCTCAGTCTAACAATATATACTACTTGATGCACTATTTTATCAAATTCACAATGATTAAATTAGTGATATATATCCTATCTGTGTTTATTAATTTGGGCCAATTGAAATTTAACTTGACGCCAGCTAATCGAGCAAATCCACAAATTGAAAGGGGGCTTTTTGAATTCCCCTTTCCCTAGTTCATTTGAATATCCATATCCCTGTCAAACAAACACACACTAAAAATACTGAGACAAGTGGACTCACCTGGTCACCGTCGAAGCTGCCCATGCTCCCAAAACATAAAAACACAACCGACGACGGAGGCTGATCGTCCAGCCACCTCATGATCTGGATCACCTCCTCCTCCTCCTCCTCGTTTTTGTCCTTCGAGAAATGGAGTACAGGTCCCACAGGATAGATTGGCGGGACTGTATCATCGTCAGCGAGGGACTTGACCGCATGGGATTCCAGCTCTTCAAATGAATTGACCATAATGCCCTTTGTTTCTCTCCACCTCTTGGTAATAGCCAGAATAAAGGTCGACCCAGCTTCCTTGTCCACTGCCACAGAAGGCAAAACCTTTGCTGGGACTGGGTTCACAAAAACCGGTACTTCCAACTCAGTGTCCGAGTCCTTCAACTCAGTGACATCCTGGTTGTGGACCCGTTTAAGGGTCTCTAGGTGAAACATGAGGCCGAGAAAAGCGCAGTTCGAGGTGAAGAAAACGTAGGTCGGGAGCCCGAACTCGTCCGCCACGTCCATCATAGGGGTGCAGAACATGTCGACGACGAACCCAGCGAGTCGACTCGACTCGGATGACTCGGTTGAGATCATCTTTGTAACGTGGTCTCTCACATGATGCTTGTTCATGTTGACGAAGTCGGTCATGAAGTTGCTGGGGTTTTTGGACCGGAGCTCCCCCATCGCGGCCTCGTCTTCTAGAGGGAGGTAGACGAACTTTAACCGATCCTCCGCCGCCGTGAGTAGTAGCGATTCGGTGGCGGAGCTGATCTTCGATTTATCAAACAGTGGAATTTTCATTATAAGGACTGTGATGGAAAGCTGGTAGTCTCGGCTAATGAGTTGCTTGGCCATCTCCACCGTTGACACCAGATGGCTCATCCCCGGGGAAGGAATAAACACCAGTTCCGCCGCTGCCATAGCCTTCGTATCTCTTCTTAAGATCCGATATCAAAACCTCTGAACCAACTTACATGCACCACCTCGAGTTACCTCCGAGGTTTAAAGCCCAATTAGGACGAATATTGTTACTCTGGAATATGGAGAGAGGATGGGTTTTCTGTGGCTATGGATTAAACTCTTTCTGGAGTTTTTAATTTATAATGGTCCAAAAAGTTGTAGAGAAACATTGGTCATTGAAGTGGTCTTGTGGACCAAGAAATCGGGGAATTGGAACTTGGAAGTGATGTCATGGCTTTGCTGTGGCCTGTGGGTATTTAAATACTCCAGTGGTTAATTAACTAATCCTGCACGTAGTCACACATTTAGTCAGCCTGACATGGTTTTTTATTCGGTTTGATTGGAGTGATGAAATGTATATAGTCTTTTATTCGGTTTAATGAGTGTGAGGACAAAAATCCAACCAGGAGAACATACAATACACTTTCCGTCATCATCCAGCCTCTAGGTTTAGGTACCGAACAGAGTTTTATGTCTCAATCAAATAGGATCGGTAACATGAATTATTGAGATTTAAGTACTCGTATGCTTGAAGACTATTACATCTAATGTCAATTTGGGTATTTCTCTCCTTGTAGCGTTATTGTCCAAATCTATTATATCAACTCTCTTAACTGCTATATCTACAGGTTTACGGTACATATGTGCAAACTACCTTAGTCTACTTTCCTGCAACCTCTCTTCTTTATATAATTTTTGTTTTTTGGGCTAAGCAAAGAAAGATTTTAATAATCAATTAGGAAACAATGTACCTGCAAAGATCAAATGGATTATGACCAAGAGGAATCACAACCCAGGCAATGATGCCAATTGCACCAAGACAAAGGACAAGCACATGCCAAAATCAACTACCCAGTCCTTTTGGTTAAAACAAGTGTGCAAAATCCAGTTAATCTTTTGCTTAAATTAAAACATTTTGCTGCAGGATTTTTGTCAAACTTACCTGATGCAGATTGAAAATTTAATATTATTTAAAATAGCTTTTAGAAGTTTTCCTTATTTCAATTTTAGTATTTTGTTGGAAGATTATTAGTATGGAGTTATTTAGTTTCTTAATTTTAGGTTGATTCAGTTTCCTATTTTATGTTTTCTTGTTATACAAGATTTCGGGTTGCTAGCTAGTATTTTATTTTCTTTTTAGTTTTAGGGTTGCTGCTAGTATAAATAATTGATGTAAGCCTTAAGGCAAGGGAGTTGTTTATTGATCAATAAAAATTGAGAGTTTTTCTCTAATCGTTTGTTCAAGGAGGGAGTACCTCTAGTTCAGACAAAATTCGTGATTGTCCATGTTACGCGTTCTTATTTCAACATGCCTCCCTGCATCAGTTGGTATCAGAGCGCAAGTTCCTTTCCTGACTATGGCCCGAGGAGGTGTTGGAGGTCGAGGTGGACGAGGAGTTCGGATAGCCACTGTTGAGGAAAACTATGAATGGGATGATGTTGTTTGAAAAGCACGAACAGAGGAAGGAATACAACAACTAGAGGTGCTAATTGGGGCCGTTATGCTACGCCTCGATGCTCTAGAAGTTGCATACCAACCTCGCCGGCATCCGTTTCACCCTAACGCTCTGGAGGAGTTTGAGGGTACGAAAGACGAATGCTCCAAACCTTTTGCTGGTGATCGCCTGCCAAGGGGGCGGGGCCGAGAGGTTGCGGCTCACAACCGCTGCTCTCATTATTGTGAGTCTAGTATGAAGATTGAGATTCCAAAACAAATCGGGCTTCCACAATTCCATGGAGGAAGAAAAGATGTCATAGAAGAAATTTTGGTTGAGGGAGATGTGGGAGATTTTATCGATGATATATTAAAGGAAGAATCTGATAAAATATTTTTGGACATAAATCCATCGTTGTTGCAATCTGAAATTGATTGGGATTCACCTCCGAAATTTTGCTGAGTACTCAGATGAGGAGGAAACTGTCATTCATAAAGGGGAAGAGAATATGAAGGATGAATTTGTGGAAGTGGGCATCAAATTGGGCATGGAGAAGAAGGTTGTTGTTATTCATGACAAAGTTGATGGGATGAACTCATTCGATGGCATCTTGAACTTTGCGAAAAAGGCAATCAACGTATGTCCGTCACTAGGATTCGAAGTATCAAAGTATATGGATCCTTTTTGGAGATTTATTGAGGAGTACTATACAAGAAAGAACCCGTGGATTTCCATTTTTGAGCAAGATGGATTGACTTTGTTGATAACAATTATTTCTTTAATTTTTGAAGATTCTATTTTACAATTTAGCTTCGCAAAAATCAATTTGAGGTATGAGATTGACGCTGACCAGATTAGACGAATTCAACTATACAAACTCGATGACGAGTTTCTTCATGCTGGGGAGAATGATGCAGATTGGAAATTTAATAGTATTATTAACAAATAGTGTTTTATGTTTTCCTTATTTTTATTTTATTAATTTTGTTAGGAAGTCTTGCAATTTTAGAAATAAGTGTTCTAGAGTATTTTGATTCCTAGTTGGATTAGGGTTTGTTATTTGATTCCTAGTTGGATTAGGGTTTGTTATTTGATTCCTAGTTGGATTAGGGTTACTTTGGCCCTATAAGTATCATTGTAAGCCTAATGACAGAATTCAGTTGTTTATGAATTAAAGAAACCGAGTTTATACTCAAAATTAGTTGTTCAAGGAGAGAGTATCTCCAGCTCAATCGTTGTTTGTGATTGCCCTCGTTTCACGTCGTTTTTAATCATACGCTTTGCTGCATCATTACCATTTACTCCTCTTTTGCCTAATCCATTTAATCAAACCACCATTTTGCTTAAAACAAGTGTACGTAGCATACTGAATACAATGGAGTTGATGTCAAGTCTTTGTTGGCAGTGGCACATTACACAAGTTGCTCAAGTACATCAATTTTCAGTTTTGGAGTATTCGTTTCTGTCGATATATGTATTTATTTGTTGACTTCTCTAGGTTTAACTAGCATCGGGCACGTGCACGTGCTTGACATGTTCTATGTATGTCAGCGGATATATATCATTAGAAACAATAAACGAGCGCAAACATTTGATGCCTCAACAAGAAAGAACATAGTTTATGGAACATTAGATGCAAAATTAAGAAGGAAATCAATTAGTAGCTATTAAACTACAAAACTTTATTAGAGAACTCAGTTTTTTTATGTGTGTTTCAAATCAGTATACTTCATCTCAACTTTCTTACTTGATCTCAACTTTCTTACAGCTGAATGTCGGCATATGCCCATTCTACATCCATCGAGCTAGTGCATCAAGTTGTCCATTTTTCATCCGTCAATCTAATGCATCAAGTTGCGTCTCCTGTTATGAAATGGGCAGAAATCAAATTTACAAGGACAATTGCAATTAACTAAAACAAGTGGAATTAACAAACTATGTTGCTCAAATTACTCGCAACTTGTTTTGCCTTCATATCGAAATTTGCCCCTGAATTTGCTAAGCGATCCAAGATGGCTTCTATATGGTTCTCATTGGTAGATTTCGGCTTATCTTTGTTGACCACTTCGATCAAAACTCGACCGTGCTTTATATATATGTACTCGTACAAATACTGGACTGCCTTGAATGTGGAGCAAAGCGTGACATCCATGTTGCACTCGTGCTTAGCTAACATATAATGAGTGCGTGTATCCTTGAAAGAAAGATTGAAAGTAAGACGGAGCTTCACTTGGATATTTAGTCAAACTCCTAGCCTACCACCTGATTCTTCCGAACCACAAACCTGAAAACAATCACCTCTCAAATGGTTCAGAAGCATATTTTGAAGCACACGTATCAAAGACCCGAAACACAAGACACTAATGTAGCAAGGTTGGCCAAAATTAAATATGATCACATGAGGTCAATGAATTATCTCAGAAATCTCCTATAGAGATTTGGAAGACTATATGGGGAGTATTACCGGGTTTCTTTTTCTTGTGTTCCAGGAGCTAGGTCATATTCCGAGGTGGTTGAAAATCCAGTTCGATTTTCTAGCATTACACGTAAGAGTCCTCCGCGTAGTTTCGCCATTTCACTTCTTAAACCCATAGTGTCAACACAGATTACCTACTAAATAGAGGCACTACAACAAAAATGATAAACCGTGACGAAATTTTGGTGACGAAATTAATTTTTGTCCCCTATATGACTATTTTGAGAGGCAAAATATAATTCGTCACTAATATGTTCCCTCCACACCTTTTTGGTGACAAAAATATTTTTTTCGTCACTAATATGTTCCCTCCACATCTTTTTGGTGACGAAAATATTTTTTTCCTCACTAAAATATATATGTTAAATGTAATTTATAACAAACTATTAAACCAAATTAAAAAAACTGATTTGTATAGTATAAACAAGATTAAAAAAAAGAAATTTTATAAAAAGGATTATGTTAAAAAAGAAAATTTATTAAAAATATGATATTAGTAGGTGTTTGTATAATGGGTGTTCAAATGGGGAGCATAAAACAATGGGAATAAAAAAAAAACTTATTTTTATAGTATAAACTGGATTTAAAAAAAATTATTAAAAGGCGTTTGTTAAAAAAGAAAATATTTTCTTTCAAAAAGAAAAAATATATATTTAAAAATATGTTAGTTGGTGTTTGTATAATGGGTGTTCAAATGGGGAGTGTAAAACAAACGGAATAAAAAAAAAATTATTTGTATAGTATAAACTCGATTAAAAAATTTATTAAATGGCTTTTGTTAAAAAAGAAAATTTTTTGTGTTAAAAAATTAAAAAAATTATTAAAGTAGTGATATTAGTAGGTGTTTGTATAATGGGTGTTCAAATGGGGAGCATAAAACAATGGGAATAAAAAAAAACTTATTTTTATAGTATAAACTGGATTTAAAAAAAATTATTAAAAGACGTTTGTTAAAAAAGAAAATATTTTCTTTCAAAAAGAAAAAATATATATTTAAAAATATGTTAGTTGGTGTTTGTATAATGGGTGTTCAAATGGGGAGTGTAAAACAAACGGAATAAAAAAAAATTTATTTGTAAAATATAAACTCGATTAAAAAATTTATTAAATGGCTTTTGTTAAAAAAGAAAATGTTTTATTTTAAAAAATAAAAAAAATTATTAAAGTAGTGATATTAGTAGGTGTTTGTATAAGTATAAAATTTATAAAAGAAATGATATTAGTAGGGGTTTGTATAAGAATAATCCGGTTTTTATAGTATAAATATTAAAAAGGTGCCTAAATGTCACAAGTGGTGGCCTAGCTCAGTTGGTTCGCGCGCTCACAAGAGAGGTCTCTGGTTCGATTCCCAGAAGGAGCAAAATTCTTCAACTTTCAGCGCCACGCGTGCTGACACACCAGCGCCATGCGGGTGCCACACGGGCTGACACACCAGCGCCACGTGGGCGCCACGTGCCCACGCGTGCGCCACGTCAGCAGTTTCCTTCATCAATTTCTGTCACGGTTAGTGACGAAAATTTTTGTCACCTTCATCAATTTCAGTTACGGATAGTGACGAAAATTTATGTCACCTAAGTAGTTTCCTTCATCAATTTCTAGACACCATTAGTGACGAAACTAGTGAGTGGGTGACAAATGATTTGAAAATTGGTGATGAAAAATTTCGTCACCAAAATTTAGTATAGGTGACTGATAGGCGCCCAATATCTCAAGATATAAGCGCCTAAGTAGGGCGAATTAGCGCATTAGATGCGCGATTTATTCCATTTTCCACTTGATGCGGTGTTGTCTTTGGTTTTTGGTGTTTGTGATTATTTTGTAGGGAACAGGTCGGAAAGAGCACGTAAAGTGAACACAAGGCATTGGGCATGTTGGGAACCGGTGGGACCCAAGTAGGGACGACCAAACAAGCTTGAGGGAGCAATTTTAGAGGCCCGGTATCGATACAGGGATTGTCCTGTATCGATACCGTGTTCATGATACGCGAACAGAATGTCTGGGTATCGATACGGCTAAAAGCCTGTATTGATACCGAGTGGCTTAAATGGGCCGGTGATTTTGCCACGTGTTTGGGCTTCGGGAAAGACATAAATACCTCTTTTTGAGGTCGAATTAGGGTTCCAACTTTACTTTGTTTTTCTTCCAATTAGGAGCCGACTTTTCCTTTGGAGATTCTACCTTCCGGGTTACTTTTCCATTGAAGTTTTACAGTTTTATTCGCTGATTCTCGCATCGCTTTGGTAATTCTCTATCTTCTTTACATTAATCTCAGTTCGCGGGAGTTTGTCCGCGTTCTGAGACTCGAATCTTTGTTTTAATTCTTATTCTAGTTTAATAGCATGTTTTATTCCAGAATTTTCTTATCTGTTTTGTTTAATATGAGTGAGTAGTTCCATGGGTATGGTCGCGGGGTGATTAACCCGCCGTGGCCAGGGCTGGGTATGTTCTCGCTCCTGTTTTCAGAATTAATAAACGGACAAGCAATTTTAGGTTATTAAAGAACTTCCGTGGGCGAATCCGGGCATTGTCGGAGCCCATGTAACGCGGGGAACGGGGGACCAAAACTCGTTCTTCGCTGTACACGGGTAAACGGCGACCACGAGGATTCGCATCTTTCGGGGTACCTTTTTCTCTCTAAAATCAAACGTTTTTAGAACACCGAACGGAGCGAAACTGTCTGGGCCTTGTCACTGGTGTTATGAACCCTACGACCGTACTTGCTTTTAAATAGTCTAAGCAAAACCAAATTCTCTTAGGTTTAGTTAATTCCCCCATCGAATTATTAAGGGTGGCTACCTAAGAGCCGTTTCAAAGGTCACAACCCGAGTTTTTAGTTAAGCACTCTCCGCCGTCTCTGTGGATTCGATTCCGGTCTTACCGGGTATTATGCTACACCGGTCTCAGCCCTACGCTTGGGGCAACCCATCAATTTAGGTCTAGGGTTTCGGTCAAGCATTTTTGGCGCCGTTGCCGGGGACGGCAAGAGGTGTTAAGAATTCGGGTTAGTATCTTTGTGTTTTTATCTGAGTTTAAAAAAAAAAAAAAAAAAAAAAAAGACTGATGGGCCTTCTTGATACCCCTGGGGAGTTAGAGCAACACCATAGTATGTTGTTGAGTAAATTTGCACGGATTAACGAACCCTATTGGAATTTTGAGAGCCAAGTAGGTATTCCTTCGAGTCAATCTGCACAAATACAAAATTTTACTTGGGGTTACGAGAATATCCCTTCAAGTCAACCGGGTACTTTTGAGTCCTCTTGGGATCACGAGCATTACTCAGACATTTTTTCGAGTCCATTGGCACAAATTCCTGAACCCTTTTGGGACTATGAGACCCAATATGGCTCCCTTTTCCAAGACCCGCAAGGGTTTGATCCTTATTCTACTGGCCCACCCCCAGAGCTGACTTATCCCCCTCATGATGAGGAGTTTGAGGAGATGGTACAAACTATTGTGCGATCGCAGATGACCCTTACCGCGGAAACCACCCAAGCAATTGAGGACCTTAGGTCCCAGTTGACTCAACTCACAAAGGCAGTGGGACAAGTCCAACAGGAGTGGGAGACATTTCCTGCTCCGCCTCAAGTCAATAGAAGAAAGGAAGTCGACCCACTTCTCATTGAGGGACGGGTTGGTGATCGTTTGGAGGAACCTTCCGAGTTTGGAGGGAATGAGGAGTTTACTCCTCGGGGAGAGGAAGTAGGTTTGGTTAACGATGTTGAGAAGATTGACTTGGTCTTACCACAGTCCTCGGAATTTGGAGGGGATAAGGAGCTTACTGCTAGGGAAGAGAGAGAAGAGGAAGTTGACCCACTTTTCATTGAGGGTCGGGTTGATGAGGGTTTGGTAGAAACTTCTGAGTTTGGAGGGGATGAGGAGCTAACTGCTCAATGTTTCACCCTTGAGTCTAATGTAAAGGTCGAACCCCCTCTCATGTATTTCCCACTGTTGATCCGCGCTGCCTACGTTTTCCTTTTGCGTTCCTATGAGTCTAGAGAACGAGGAGCTCACTGCCCTCCGTGTGATGGTCCGATAGAAAAATCTCCCACTGCTGAGGAGTGGGACATTGAGATTGATTGTTTGCAGTCCTTAATGGACGAGCAAGATAGGAAGTATGGGTTTGAGAGTGAGTCTCTTATGTTGGGGGACCAAGACTTTGTTGAGGAGGAATTAGTTGAGAAACCAAACTTGGCGGATGAGGTTTTGGTAGAAGAGTCGAAGTCGAAGGTAGTGGAACATATTGATTTCCTTGGTGTTGATGATAACGATTTTGTTTATCTTCCTTCTATTGCAAATTATGTCCACAACTCGAAAATTAATTTGGGTTCACGTGAGCACTTAGAGGCACTTCAATTCCTTAAAACAATTCGGCAATTGCTTTACTCGAAGTATCTTTTCTTGTGGTCTGGCCGAGTTCAATTTTTAGTGCAAAGCTTAGCGTGGGGTGGTGCATTCATGGGATTCATCTTTGTGGATTTGATTAATTTTCGGATTCCACGTTTAAAAAAAAATCTCTCTCTCTCTCTATTAAAATTAATTTCCAAAAAAAAATATATATATATATATATATATTTTTTTATTTCTTTTTCATTTTATTTACCTTGTGTGCGGATATATTTTGTTTTTTTTTTTTTTTATGGTCCGGTATAGCCACCTAATTTCTAGCCTTAAATTTGTGTATCTGGGTTTCTAACAATCTTATTGCCGTGTCTCGGATAGTCATAAAAGACGATTGGCTCTGATTTCTTTAAGGAAAAACTTAAGTGATTTAACCTGTTGAGTCATGACTTACCCGGGATTGTTATGATGACATTCTCTACACAAATTTAAGTGAGACAATTAGGGAGAAAAGTAGTACCCGTGCCTTTCACGTGACGAAAGTGGTGAATTTCAATGTTTTGCAGAATCTCTAGTAGCGTTTCTTTTCTTTTTTTTTTTTTTTTTTTTTTTTTTTTTTTTTTTGTGTCTTGCAGACTAACACATGCAGGTTGATTTGTCCAAGTTTGGGGGTCGCTTCTCCACTTACTTCTATCTTGTGTTGTCTGCTAGTTCGAGGTGATCTCTTCCCTCTCTCTTTATTTATGTCATTCTCTTTTAGTGTTGGTGCAATCAATGAGGACATTGTTTTATTCAAGTTGGGGGGGAGGGATTTACTTTGTCACTTGTCTTATTTAAATTTAGAGTCTGAAAAAAAAAAAAAAGGGGAATTTGGATGCTTGGGTGTAACTATTCTTGGTTGATGACTGCTAATTCGTACTATAGGGGTTGTTGTGCGAGTCGAAGTCTCGATATGATTTCATGGATAGACTTAAGCTCATGAACATGATGTTAGGAACCACTTAGTTAGCCCGTATCATCTATAGTCGGATAGCGTTTGGTCATTTGGAAACATGCTCTCACACACACACTGTTCCACTTAAGTATTTACCAGTCTCGAGTTTGGTTCATATGCCTTTGATATTGCGGTATGTGTTGACTTATAACTCCTTCCTTAAAAAAAGAAGAACAAGTTATGTGTGCTATATTGTTAATGCTTATCCGGGCGTCCATTGAGTAGTAACCGGACAATCGGGGTATGCTCCCACCGTGTTGTTCGCGTCAAAAGATGGATAGACCTTGTGAAAGTATTGCTGAGTTTGGTTAGCTTGGATCCCAATAAAGCCTTTTTGACTTGAGCAATTAGGTCCGTAGGGGTCTCTTAAAACCTGGTGCTCTAAAGCCGTTTGGCTTGGGGATAGCCGACCCAAAGCTCGTTAAAGAGTCAACTAGAAAGCCCGAGAGATCCGGCATTGCACGACCACACAAAGAAAAAAAAAAAAAAAAAGAAAAGAAAAGGGAAGGAGTGTGCTTAAAGAATTATTGGGCTATCAACGGTGTGTGAACTATTCTCGAGGGTGGGTGAATTTCTATATTTGGTTTGTCCGTACATGCATGCCATCCATGAAAATTCTTTATCCAATCGTAGGTGTGAGGATTAATTTTTGTGCTAAGTCTCTTTGCGAAGTTCACTTGTTTAACTTTGTCCATGGATAAAATGTCTTGCCTTTGGTTTGGGCGATGACAGATCCTTTGTAGTGCTTCGAGAAGCTATTGATTGGGTTGAGTTGCATTCAAATGTCCGAGTCCTTTGTGTTTTGTGGGTTATCACTGAAAACCCTCACGAGACTTCACTCGTCTGCCGCCGGGGCCGCCGGGGTTTAAAAGATCTATCCTTTTATTTATTTGTTTTATTCTTTTCGTTGCTCGGGACTAGCAACCTTCAAGTTGGGGGTGTGATAGGCGCGCAATATCTCAAGATATAAGCGCCTAAGTAGGGCGAATTAGCGCATTAGATGCGCGATTTATTCCATTTTCCACTTGATGCGGTGTTGTCTTTGGTTTTTGGTGTTTGTGATTATTTTGCGAGGAAGCAATTCGGAAAGAGCACGTAAAGTGAACACAAGGCATTGGGCATGTTGGGAACCGGTGGGACCCAAGTAGGGACGACCAAACAAGCTTGAGGGGCAATTTTAGAGGCCCTATCGATCGAGGATTGTCCCGTATCGATACCGTGTTCATGATCGCGAACGAGCAGATAAACTGCAGGTATCGATACGGCTAAAAGCTTTATATCGATACCGAGTGGCTTAAATGGGCGGTGATTTTGCCACGTGTTTGGGCTTCGGAAAGACATAAATACCTCTTTTGAGGTCGAATTAGGGTTCCAACTTTACTTTGTTTTTCTTCCAATTAGGAGCCGACTTTTCCTTTGGAGATTCTACCTTCCGGGTTACTTTTCCATTGAAGTTTTACAGTTTTATTCGCTGATTCTCGCATCGCTTTGGTAATTCTCTATCTTCTTTACATTAATCTCAGTTCGCGGGAGTTTGTCCGCGTTCTGAGACTCGAATCTTTGTTTTAATTCTTATTCTAGTTTAATAGCATGTTTTATTCCAGAATTTTCTTATCTGTTTTGTTTAATATGAGTGAGTAGTTCCATGGGTATGGTCGCGGGGTGATTAACCCGCCGTGGCCAGGGCTGGGTATGTTCTCGCTCCTGTTTTCAGAATTAATAAACGGACAAACAATTTTAGGTTATTAAAGAACTTCCGTGGACGAATCCGGGCATTGTCGGAGCCCATGTAACGCGGGGAACGGGGGACCAAAACTCGTTCTTCGCTGTACACGGGTAAACGGCGACCACGAGGATTCGCATCTTTCGGGGTACCTTTTTCTCTCTAAAATCAAACGTTTTTAGAACACCGAACGGAGCGAAACTGTCTGGGCCTTGTCACTGGTATTATGAACCCTACGACCGTACTTGCTTTTAAATAGTCTAAGCAAAACCAAATTCTCTTAGGTTTAGTTAATTCCCCCATCGAATTATTAAGGGTGGCTACCTAAGAGCCGTTTCAAAGGTCACAACCCGAGTTTTTAGTTAAGCACTCTCCGCCGTCTCTGTGGATTCGATTCCGGTCTTACCGGGTATTATGCTACACCGGTCTCAGCCCTACGCTTGGGGCAACCCATCAATTTAGGTCTAGGATTTCGGTCAAGCAGTGTCGAAATAATAATTTCGTCACCAGGTGACTTTCGGAGACAACCTATAGGTGGCAAAACTATTTTTCGTCACCAAGACTATCAGAGACAAAAACCTTGCATTTCATGACGATTTCATTCGTCTCCAAAGACCAAATTTCTTGTAGTGAGGGATTCAACACTTAAGCTTAATTTATTACTATAAGATACTTAAGGGAAGGCTAACAAAGGTAATATATACTTCTAGCGTCAAATGACAGCCCTTGTATGGCAAAATATAAAATAAATCTAAATGGAGGCAGGAATCATGATAGTGCTAGGTTCATATGACCAAAGTATGAACAAAGGTATATAAGCTGACAAGTACAAGTAGGGGGTTGTACCCAAGTTGGCTTTGGCATAATCTACCTCAACTCTTACGTATATGACCAAAATAAACAAGTATGCATTCTAGAAAGGAATAACAGTGCCCACTTCTCACAAACCCAACATAAAAAGTGGTCTCCAGTTGGATACTGCCACTATCTGTTTAGTTAGGAATTCCAAAGACAAATGGGATTTAAGAGAAAGAAAAACTGGTGGTATGTGAAGTAGCCTAATGCAAATAATTCGGAATTTATTTTTAGACTAAACACAAACAAATCACACGCGGAATTTGAGCTAGCGAAATTGTAGGAAGAAATTAGGTCCTATTACAGAAGATGAAACCAACAAGTCCCAGTCGGTGTGATTTGGGCTGCCCAAAATGTCTACATTAAGCTCAGTCCTCTTTCTTCAAGAGGGTTGGTCTCTAGACATGGAATATGGATGGTGAGACACCGAATTATTGGCAACAAAACATGAAGCACTTGAACTTCAAGTAATATATAATTTGGGATTCCTAGTAGTCAAAAGAAGGTTCAGCTCGGTGCATCATTATTCGTTTTCAGGATTCACAAACTCAAACTATAAAGAACTTTAACATGAAAAAAATCAATGTTTTTAAAAAAAAATTACCCGTGGGTCTTAAATGTTAACTTCGAGCATAAAATTCAAGCTGTTCCAAGTAAATTACTTGAAAATCTTCTTGTGCAAATGTACTGGATATATGAGGGTCTTACATATTTGGGCTTCTTTTAATGTATAGTAGGCTTAAACAAAAAATAATTGTAATTACTAAGGGCATTAAAATATAGGGGGCCCTCTTTTTTATAATTTTTCGGGGGATCCTAAGCGGCGGCTTCTTCGACTTATGCTCTAAGCCGGCTCTGGTCAAGTGAAATATCTGATGGAACTGGGTTTATTTTTAACAAGACGTAGTCGGGATTAATTAGGAGTAGAAGGGTATTATGGTAATTCAAAGTGGTTGGACAAAATATCACATGACCCTAGGGAGCTGATTTTCATAGTCGATCTGTTTTCAGTAAACAAGTTTTGTCTTATTATATGATATTTTGGTGAGGCTACTCTCTTATTCGTTACTAGGTGGACCGCACAAACAATCAGGGCCGATTCTAAAAATTTTCAGAAGTCGTGGACAAGTTTGTCACTTGTTGGAGTCTTATATTTTTGGGTTTGAGTCAATTTTTGTGCAACTCCTTTTGCGTGGGGTTCCACTTCATATAGTCATCGTTTGCTAACTTTCTTATCTTATTCGCTTGATAAAAGCGAATGAATTGTGTTTATCAACAATTAAGAAAAATCATTTATTTGGCTTTTCTAGTTTGATTACAACTTTGGTCTTTGTCTTTTTCTGCTCCTCTCTCTTTTAATATGCTTTCATATGGTATAGATATTTCTGTTGTGCTCACTTCAGGGTCCTACACGGATAACCCGAGCGATTTAATGATTGTAAATTTTTTTTTTTTTGAGTGATCGTGTAAAAATTAATCTAATTAAGATAATTGTAAATAATCGATCTAATCTTCAAATTTCTCATTCAGAATTTTGGATCATGAATACTGAATGAATTTTGCAAAACAATTACACGACCGTGTACTTGATACTCCATTGATTTGAGTCGCAGATATTATAAGACTATTATAAGACTGATACCTAACCACCGGTAAAAACTCAATTGGTACTCAAAGCAACAAGCACGGCATTCGTGCATAGCATGAGCCACACCATCTATAACCTAGCAACAGGAATTGCCAATCGATAAACTAAGGAAGCAACTCCTCTATAGTCTTGTCTAGTTTTTATTTTTGTGGGTCCATCCCGAGCCCACAAGGATCGGGATCATTCAATTGTAACTCTCACTGAGAAAACACACTAAAAATCATGTTGATCGGATAGCTATCAATACTCCACAAATGGGTAAGAATTGTGACGCCCTAATTTTGGGAACGTTACATTTATTACAAGACTAATAAATAAAGTCGTACAACAGATATCTGAAAAGGAAATTACAAAAATCTTCCTGCCAATACACTACAAGGACGACTAGGGTTTCTTTACTCCATGGCATGGTCGTCAGTCACGGCGGTGTCCAGTCCTTCTCCGTACACCTCCAAGCAATAGAATTCCTCTTGTTCATCTTGATAGTCTAGCATAATACCTTATAGTCGCAAAAATGACTAGGGTTTCTTTACTCCATGGCACGGTCGTTAATCGCGGCGGTGTCCTGTCCTTCTCCATACGCCTCCAAGCAATAGAATTCCTCATGTTTATCTAGATAGTCTAACATAATACGTCAGAGTCGCAAATCAAAGAAAAGATTTGACTTGCTAATCAAGCCGAAATCAAAGAAATTAACAAAATTTTCAAAAATAGAAATTCGGAAATACTTAGTAGAATAAAAAGCTAGAAAGAAATATAAGGTTGCCTAAACAGACGGCAACAAAAAACGGAATTTGATACTAAAAGTTATTAGCAAATCAATTATTTCCTAAAACGGCAAAATTGCCCTTTTGAGGGCCTAGATGACATCAAACGGCCAAAATCCATCATCCATCATTGCGGGGACGGCAATGTGAAATGTGAAGAAACCCGTTTCGATTCAAAACGTGGACTTGAGGCCATTTCGCCAAAATGGGTTGCGCAACTAAAAATCACGTTTGGGCCAAAGGCGATCCAAATGATCAAGGAACGTGAATACAACTTGGTCTGCATCATTTTGAGCGTAAAATGTGGGTATTACTCTGTTAGTTGATGTGTCCATGTTTTCTTTTGCACAATTAGTAACTGCCTTATAAAGAAGAGTTAACTCTGTTGTGTAAATGCTAAGTCATAAATTGCTTTCTCATTTGACCTTCCATCTTCTTGAGACGGCGCCGATAGATGAATGTGACACTGATTTAAATGCTGCTATCAAGAGCCTGCATGAGCTTTCTCTTGGAATCAAATGCAAATGTGGAGAAAGGTATATGTTCGTCTCTCATGATCATGGATAGATGGAGATGGAGGGGGCTCGGTTAATGTAATTGAAGCAATGCATTTGCCCCTTATCTCATCTTGCACGTCCCTATGGGTTTTGGTTTACATAATGGTGCAATTTTAATTAACCAAGTTTTGAAGAATGTACTGTACTATGATACTGAGCTATGTAGCACCGGTGTTGGACACTTGTCGGACTCCGACACTCCCCGTAGAAGTGTCCTACACTCAAATCCAAAGTGTACTATTTTTTTCCAATGCTCTTAGTTTGGATACTCTGGGGACACTCTAAAAAATGCTTCGGACTGGGACACTCACTATACATGTCGAGGGTGTTAAAAGAATATGCTTAGCAAAAATACTACGCATACGCAAGTGCGCGTACGCCAAAGGCACGGTCGGTGTATCTTAACCGTCCGTGTGCATTTTTTATGGTCCGGATTTTAAATAAATTGTTCATGCGAACAAATTTGTTTGTTTGCGCGAACAAATTATTTAAAATCCGGACCATTTATTTTTGAGATGGACGATTGAGATGAGTTGCGTGCATATGGCGTACGCGAGTGTGCGTACCCATAGCCGCGTTGTTACTTAGACACTTTTTTTCTTTGTTTTGGAAGCTCCAACCAGTGTCTAAGACGCAAGTTAGAGATTCCAAGAGTCTTTCTTTTTTGTATGACATTGATGGTTTATTAATTTTAGGAACAAGTAGAACGGTGTGATGATGGAGTATAAGATTGTGATGATGGAGTATAAGATTGAAGATATATATGCTTTTATTCATGTAACTGAATAAATAAATATTTTATAAAACATATACCCAACTTGCCGTATCCTGCAATTTTTTGAAACTTGTGATTGAAACTTGTGTGTCGAAGTGTCACTGTTGTGCCCACCATATGTATTTGATATTGATATGGGACAACACTGGAAAAAATGTTGGGTCGAAGCTTTACTATCTATCAACAACATGAGAATCAAAATGTGTAAGCTGAATTGAGAAAAAAGAGACAAATTCAAATGAAAAGAAAGTCCCAAGTCGATCCCCACAAATTAGGATATGTCCTGTGAATCCCAGTACAAACATTTCACCATTTAACTATGGGGAGTGTAAGTTATTCATTACATCCTTGATAAAACATCCAATAGAATTATATGACGACCCTCCTTCCTTAACGGCAATCTTGCTCTTCTCACTCATTTCATTTACCTTTTGCCTGATTTCTTCACTACTTTTGTCCTTGTTCTCCATCAATTTCCTTATCCCATTCTCTATCTCATCCGCTGTCACAAACTTAACTTTACTGCTATCAATTCTAAAACCATACCTGTAGTCCAACTTTATCTCAACAGCTAACCCCAATTCCTTCACCAACTGAAATGCATTCATTTGTTGTTCGGCATGCAATGGCCATGTCGCCATTGGCACTCCGCACCACAAGCTCTCCAATGTCGAGTTCCACCCGCAGTGTGACACAAACCCTCCCACAGCCTTATCGGATAGCACCGCTACCTGTGGGGCCCACCCAATCACTTTCCCAATGTTTGCCGTGCGTTCTAGGAACCCTTCCGGTAGCACTTGGTTCAGGTCTTGGTACTCGCTCGGCATCTCTATTTTTCCCTTTGGCGGAGGTTGCCGGACAGACCACAAGAATCGGTGGCCGCTTTGTTCCAAGGCTTGCGCTATCTCTCTCACCTGTAATGGAGGAACCAGAGTTTTTCTTGAGATTAATTACTTGGTACCCAAATTTTTTAGTGGCTAAAATGGTATTGGTAGTTCTCTAAAGCTACTGAATGTAAATCTCAAATTAAACTGATCATGGGCTTTAATGGGTACTTGTTTTGTGAAAAAAAATGAGGAATTGAATTTGTAATTGTTTATAATTAATATTATCCTTTAATATACTGTTACTTTCCATAGAATTCTTCAAAGTTGAATAAAATATCACATAGTGCCATCAAAGTTTGAAATAATTTGAACGAGTCTTTGATAATTGATTTTGAAACCCTTAAAGGAGATGTCGTTTGTCGTGAAATAATTTCAAAGTGATTGTCGTTGGTCAAACCCTAATAGTTTCGTTGTTTTTGTTTCACATTATCAATATGTATAATTTTTAAAGTGTTTGATCCCTTAAAGGAGATGTCGTTGGTCGTGAAATAGTTTCAAAGTGTTTGCTCACATTATCAATATGTATAATTTTTAAAGTGTTTGAAATACTGAAAATGGACTAATAAACACGGACGGAGTGTGTGCTCAGTTGAATATCCGTATCCCATCAAACAAACACACACTAAAAGTAAGACATAGCTACTCACCTGGTCCCCGTCTAAGCTTCCCATGCTCCCAAAGCATAAAAACACCACCGATGACGGAGGCTGATCGTTCAGCCACCTCATGATCTGGATCACCTCCTCCTCCTCCCCGTTTTTGTACTTCGGGAAGTGGATTACAGGTCCCACAGGATAAATTGGCGGGACCGTATCATCATCAGCAAGGGACTTGACCGCGTAGGATTCCAGCTCTTCAAATGAATTGACTATAATGCCCTTTGTTTCCCTCAACCGCTTGGTAAAAGCCATCATAAAGTTGGACCCAGCTTCCTTGTCCACTGCCACAGAAGGCAAAACCTTTGCTGGGACTGGGTTAAAAAAAACCGGTACTTCTAACTCAGCGTCCGAGTCCTTCAACTCAGTAAAATCCAGGTGTGGACCCGTTTTAAGGTCTCCAGGTGAAACATGAGGCCGAGAAAAGCACAGTTGGAGGTGAGGAAAACGTAGGTCGGGAGCCCGAACTCGGCCGCCACGTCTATCATCGGGGTGCAGAACATGTCGATGACGAACCCAGCGAGTCGACTCGAATCGGATGACTCGGTTGAGATCATCTTTGTCACGTGGTCTCTTACGTGTTTCTTGTTCACGTTGACGAGCTCGTACCGGAACTCCACTAGCGGCGGGTTCTTGGACCGGAGCTCCGATATCGCTGCCTCGTCTTCTAGAGGGAGGTAGACGAACTTTAACCGATCCTCCGCCGCCGTGAGTAGTAGCGATTCGGTGGCGGAGCCGATCTTCGATTTATCAAAAAGTGGCATTTTCATTATGAGGACTGTGATGGAAAGCCGGTGGTCTCGGCCTATGAGTTGCTTGGCCATCTCCACCGTTGGCGCCAGATGGCCCATCCCCGGGGAAGGGATAAACACCAGTTCTGCCACCTCCACCATCGCCTTGAATTCTCGATTTAGGTTTTGATATCAAAATATTCAAACTAGCTTGCAGGGACTTCGAATTACCTCGGAGGTTTTGAGCCCAGTTAGGACGAATATTGTTGTTCTGGAATATGGAGAGAGGATGGGTTTCTCTTGGCTATGGGGTATAGATTCTGGAGTGTGTATCTAATTTATTAATGTCCAAAAAGTTGTTTGGTCATTGTAACGGGTCAAACCTACTATTCACGCCTTTTAATATATTATTTATATAGTATTTTTTAAGATATAATGAATTATATATAGAATATGGATCTTGCTTTATATCTTGCTTAGTTTTACAAAACAAAGTTTTTAAAATCGTAAATTTTTTTATAAAGGAGTACAAAGATAGATGATTTTTTGGAAGTGTGAATAGTAATTTTAACATCTATTTTGTGAAAAAGTGACGCTAATATTTGAGAATCATCCGTATAAATAAGCTTTTTTTATTAATCATTGAATAAACAAAGTACATGAATAAATTAAATGGATTATGACAAAGAGGAATCACAACCCAAGCAATTATGCCAATTGCACCAAGGCAAAGGTGAAAGATCACATGTCAAAATCAACTTACCATTTTGCTTAAAACAAGTGTAAGCAAAATCCCTTTAGGCCTTGTTTTCCAATAGATTTTAGGTAGATTTTATGAAAATCTCATAAAATGAGCATTTTATGGAGAGGTGATATGTTTTCCCAACTGATAAAATGTAGTAGTTTTCCTATAGATTTTAGGAGGATTTTAAAAATCTCATAAAATTTAATTTTATTTTTATGTGACGAGATTGGAGTGTCAAAAAATGTGAGATTTTATGTACCTAAAATCTATTGGAGAACAAGGCCTTAATCTTTTGCTTAATGAAAACATTTAGCTGCAGCATTTTTGTCAACTTACCATATTTGATCTTTAATTTGCTTAACCATTTAATCAAGTTACCAGTCTGTTAAGTATACCAATGTGTTTTCAATTAAGAAGTTTTGTCTCATTGTATGATATTGAGGCTACTCTATTATTTGTTAGGTGAGTTTCATTATTAGGGTCGATTCTGATGTCACTTGGAGTCGTATATTTTTGGGTTTTCTTTCGTGCGGGTCTGCATCAACGTCCCGTTTGGATGCTGAAGATAATTTTGGGTTGATTTGTAATGAGGGTGAGCCCACCTCCTAAGAAGAGTGGATTTTTATATGAGGTGTTTGGATTGTATTCTGAGAATGGGGATTTGGAGGGTGATAAGAGAGGGGCAAACGACTGAATTGCCCCTAGTTTATTAATTTAATTGACAACATGATTTAATTTCATTTTAATTAAAATAAATACATAATACTTAGAATAAATACACAATAACTACATAAATATATTTAAAGTATATTACATATTTAAAAAAAATCAGAAAGTGAAATTTTTAAAAATTAAACGACAATAATTATTTTGGCCTTTGGATTGCTCTCATTGAATATAGATTGTTAGATCTAAATACTGTGGGCAAAGCACTTGATTATTTTTCCTAGCTTGTAAATAACGTCAAACCCATCTTTTCCAATTATATTACAGAGAACAACTCTCTTCTCTCTCTCTCTCTCCAAACCCATCTCCTTTAAATCATCCAACTGTGGTGGTTTTCAAAACCCATCTCTAGTGACCACGAGATCGTTGAAGAATGGTATGCTTCGGCGACCACGAGATCGTCGAAATCGGAGTCACACAACACAGCAAAATAGATTGCTCGTCTTCTTCCTCTTCTCTCTGTCTCTCTCTCTCACGCGCACAAAATTCCCCCAAAATCACCCGAATTTGGAGGGGCAAATTGGTACAAAAAATCCACAAATCCCCCCCGAGTTGCTAACGACAAGGTGGGAGGCTGTCGTTAGCTAGTCCGGGTGCTCCCTGATTTGTACTCCCAACAGTGAAATTTTTCGATCAAATCCGGGGGGCGTTTTGGCATCCCAAACACTGGAGTAGAGTGGGCCCGAGATTACAAATCTGGGTGTTTGCCAAATCCGGCATCCAAACAGGATGATAGAGTCTATTTCGCAACTCCTTGCGTGTGATGTTCCAATTCATATATAGTTCTCGTTTGTGTCGTTCCGCATCGATTGACTTAACTCTGAAGCAAAAATGGCTTTAGTACTTTAAGCCAGCGATTGACTTGACATGTCGTTCCACTGACTTTGGAAAAATTGCTTCGGACGACCCAACTTAAGAATGTCATTTCACATTCCCACCCAATCTGAGTTTGGAAAAATTGCTTGGAAGAGTATTCCGTTTTGGGTTGTCTTTTAATAAGTATATATATTAAAAAGTTTATAACAAAAGTTTGTACAAGTATTATTTTACCCTTTTAAAAAATTAATGGGTAAAAAGGTAATGTGTAAAAGTGGAGAATGATTTGGAAAGTGGAGGTAAAAATTGATGTGGGGGGTGTAAAGTAGAGGTAAAATTAAGTCGGCATGAAAGGTGTAATAATAATGTTTCCTTAATAATTTGGATTTACAAAGCCACACATTTAAAATGGGTGGATGGTGTAGAATATTTTAAGTTCCAATTTAAATTTTTTTCTTTATTTTAAGTTATTAAAACATGAATGAACAAAAGAATCCTAAAGTGAAGTTATTCGATCTTACTCAAGTTTTAAGGACAATTTATCTTAATGGAGCCAAGCTTTAGAAATGTTCTTAGTCTTGCATTTGCTATTGATAGGTGATAAGCACACAAATATGTAGTATTAGTAGGGTTAAGTCCTCGGTTTGATTGGGTTATTAGGTTTATTGTTGATTTTTGTAAGATATAACGCATAAGGTGTGTTTTGAGTATTTTAATAGAAAACAGTGTAAATATGGCATATCCGATACTGCGGAGAAATGTACGTGCATAGGCGTGCAACACCGGATAATTTTTCATATTTGCATTAAAGAAGTGAAAAGAAAGTTAGTGCACGGAATTAAAAAGAAAAGAAGAAGTCAGTAGATGCTGTAGGCTCAGAATTGGAAATGGAAAATAAGTGGAGTCCCGTTGATATCAGCCTTTGTCCTACCAAACGCATGCGTTTTATTCCCGGTATTAAAATAAGAAATTTGCTTTTTTCGGTGCCCCAATCGAACTCCGTTTTGAACATCAGTCGAGCACTCCGTGTGCAACAGAGCCAGGATCAGTGGCTCCTTTCCCTTTACTTTTTCTATTTCTTTTTCTTTCTTTTGCCTATGTAAGGCATGTGAAAATTCAGGATTTGTTAGGTAGGAAAGCAGTCTCTCTCTGTTTTTCTAGAAAAAAAAATGTTTTCCAGTGTTTGGTTGTGATATGAAAATATTTTCTAGAAAACATTTTTCATTGTTTGGTAGACATGGAAAATCACTAATTGACAAACTAACCAAAATATCCTTGTAAAACTAGAAATGGTACCCATACGATATAAAGGATAAAAAATCCAACATAACCTATGCAAATGGCATAAATACCCTTGTAGTATAGAAACAAAATCCAAGAGAACTCAAACAATAAAGAAAGAATATGTTCCGCTCACATGTCCTAACAAACATAAATACTCCTAACAAATTAATATAGTTCATCAACCCAAAAAACTATCTATTCCTCCTAGCAATAAAATCTGCCCACATGGCAGAACTAATCTCCTCCCTTTTGCTAACCCATTCTCTATTCTCTTCTTGAACATCCCTTTGTGTTTGTTGGACTCTAGGATTTGGATTTCTAGCCATCTCGTTATTTACTTCTTTCATAATACTCCCTCCGTCCCAATTTTATAGTCCCTCGTTCTATCCTAACCGGATAAAAAAACGATTATATCTTTCAATCGGTAATACATTTTATATGCAATATGGATCTTGTTTGATAGATCTTGATTTAATCTAATAAACAAAGTGTTCAAAATTACCTAAAACATTGTAGATTATAAGATATAACACTTTGAAAAGTGGCACGAACTCCTAAAAGGGACTATAAAATTGGGACGGAGGGAGTAGCATCCATAGGATTAACCCCCTTTACATAATTGTGAATGATGCAGCATGCTAGGACCACATCCACTTGTGTCTTGAAGGACCAAAACGGTTCTGCATCTATTACGCGAAAGCATTTCTTCAAAACTCCAAAGCACCTTTCAACTGTAGATCGCAAGGAAGAGTGACGAAGATTGAATAACTCTCTTTTGTTTTGAGGAAGATTGTTACCAAATTCTTTCAAATGGTATCGAGTACCACGATGGGGGGAGATAATTCCTCTTCGAACCCCATAACCAGCATCTCCAAGATAATATTTTCCTGCAATTTAACAATGAAATTAGAGACACTTGCGAATGATACTAATCAATTAAAAAAGAAACCACTTTCTACATTATCTTCAGGAACTTTAAATCCCCTTGGCCTTTTGATCAGCAAAAGAAGATAATATATTGAAACTCGATAAGGGTACATCAAGGGAAAAGAGGGAGAAGATAAGGATATCAACCAAGGGTTGATAAACCGTAAAAAGACAAAAAAAAAAAAAGGGGCAAGAAGCCCAATTAGAATAGCTGAGCAAAAATAACACATACACAAAAGAGGCAAAATTCAGAAATATTCGTTTGATTGCTAGAACCAAAGAGACATTGAGTCAAGACCATCAGATTTGAACTCCGGTCCAGCTAGGTGTAAAATCTTTACGCGCCTAATAGCATCGAGGTTTGTCAGGAAATCGTTCACCGAGTATATCCGCAAATCATTCAAACCCTTAATCCAAAGACAACCCTAATTTTTACCAATTCTGAGATTTCTTCCCAAGTTGAAGCTTTTTTGTTGAAGATGAGGTCATTTCTGGCCTTCCAGATGGACCAGATAACGACAAAGAAGCAGGATTCCCAACATTTCTTTTCCAAATTCTTGAAGGGAGAAGAGAACCAGAATTGGGAAAGTGTAATAAAATCAGGAGGACAGACCCATTCTAATCGCCACCACCTGAAGATGGAAGACCAAATTCTCCAGGCAAAAGAGCAGTGAAGAAGGAGTTGTTGAGAGGATTCACCCAATTCAGAGCACAGATGGCAAAAAAATTGGCTTGAGGTAATGATGTTACATCTTGCTAAAATAGATCTTGAAGCTATTTTCTTTTGAAGAGCAAGCCGAGCAAAGATCTCGATTTTTGCGGGGCAAAGATTCCACCAAATTAATTTGGTGTAGATTTGAATTTTCCTGAAATGTGTGTTTCTCCCATTCGTTGTATACTGACTTAACATAGAACGTCAGATTTGAATTCCAGGTCCATGTGAGGCAGTCATCTCTGAGATTGTTGATGTTAACACCATTTAGGATAAGAGCAAGGTTTTCCAGATGGCTTAATTCCCAATCAAATAGAGGTCTTCTGAATTGTAGGTTCCAAGAATCATCAGGCCCAATCATATCACAGATAAGAGATTCTTTTTTAGTGGAGAGACAGTAGAGTCTGTGGAAATTAGATTCCAAAGGTTGTTCACCAATCCAAACATGAGACCAGAATTTTGTAGCGTTACCAGAGTTGACCTTGATTTTGAACCCTTGTGAAATAATTTGACCAATAGCAGATTCAGAATTGCCGATGTTGCAAATATCCTTCCAAATATTAGAGACTCTCCCATGATTTGGTAGAAGACGTTTCCAAAAATCCCTATCCATATTTGCTTTTGATGGTTTTGACCCAAAGGGCATCACTGTCTTTGTTGTACCTCCACCACCAAGAGTTGAGTTGTGCTCTAAGAGCCTTTTGATTCCCAGACCACCAAACTACTTGCTTTTGGTGATTTGCTCCCAATTGACTAGATGAAGCTTCTTTCTTTCATTGGAGTCTCCCCAAAGAAAATTTCTTTTGTTGTGTTTGGTTAGATAGTTTAGTTTAGTTTTGATGATGTCATCGGGTGTAATGAGTGGAGAGAGATAGAGAGAGAAATGAGGGGAATGATGATGTCATCAAAACTAAAACTAAAACTAAAACTAAACTGGAAAACGAACAGGGCCTTTGTATTTTCTCCAAATTTTTAGCAACAAAAGTACGCATCTTGTAGATTGACATGTAGTATAATGGAAGATTGCTAAGTGTTGATTTAATTAAAGCCAATCTGCCACCAATGGAGAGCTGTCTTCTTTTCCATTTAGAGAGCTGAGCTTTCATCCTGTCCACAATAGGCTGCCAAGTGGAGATTCTTTTTGGGTTAGCTCCAAGAGGAAGTCCCAAATATTTTGTGGGGAGAGAGCCATGTTTGCAGCCAAAGATTTCAGCAAAAAGGGGAGTGGCTGAATCTTGAACTTTGATGCCAAAAATCATACTTTTGTCAAAGTTGATTTTTAAGCCTGACATAAACTGAAAAAATCTAAGAATTCTCTTGATTTCCTTTAGCTCTTCTAGGTTGGTATTGCAGAAGATGAGAGTGTCATCTGCAAACTGTAAGTGAGTAAGATTAACTCCATTGGATCCCACCTGTACTCTAGAAATCAAGCATGTTTCTTTAGCTCTCTCAAACATGATGTTCATGGCTTCCACTACTATATTGAAAGGAAAGGGGATAGAGGATCCCCTTGCCTTAATCCTCTTTGAGGTTGGAAGAATTTAGTAGGGGAGCCATTGATAAGAATGGAGAGAGAAGTTGATGAGATACATTCATAAATCCAGCTGCACCATTTTTTACCACAACCAAGCTTTCTGAGCATATCAATGAGGAATAACCAATTGACGCTATCAAAATCTTTTTCAAAATCAATCTTGATGATTAATCCTCCTGAGTTGTTTTGCTTCCATTGATGAATAACTTCATTAGCAATAAGAACACCATCTAGAATTTGTTTGCCACTTATAAAAGCAGCCTGCACCTCTCCAATAATAGATGGAAGAATAAGTTTAAGTCTGTTGCCAAGGACTTTAGAAAGGAGCTTGTAAATGCATCCATCCATCCCTATTGGTATGAACTCAGAGAAATTAGAAGCTCCATCTATTTTAGGAATGAGTGCTATGAAAATGGAGTTAATCCCTTTGGCCAATTTAGCATTAGAGTGAAAATCAGTGAAAAAGTCTAGAATGACTATTTTCATGAAGTTCCAAGCCTTTTTAATGAAGGCAAAATTGAAGCCATAAGGGCCTGGTGCTTTTGAACTATTGCATTCCTTAAGGGAAAATTCAATCTCATCCAAATCAAAGAGTTTTTCCAAAGAAAGAGAATCAATAGAGTTTAAGGTTCTAGGGAAAACTCCTTCAAGAGTGGATCTGGACCTGTGAAATTCCTTGAATAAAGAGAAGAAATAGTCCTTTGCAGCTTGTTTGATGAGATTGGGAGACTCCACAAGACTTCCATTACTTCTGATTGAAACAATTAAGTTCCTTCTGAATCTGTTATTGGCAAAAATCTGAAAGAATTTGGCATTTCTGTCACCAAGTTTCAGCCAAGAAACTTTGGATTTTTTGTCTCCATAAGGATTCAACCATCTTGGAGTATTTCCAGAATTCACTTCTTGTTTTACCTTTCAAGATCTTTTCTTCCTGGTTGAGCTGTCTTTCCTCACTTAGCAAGTCCAGATTCTGCAATTGCCTTTCAATATCAGAGAGCTTGATGTTGACATCACCAAAGTTTGATTTATTCCACTGTTTGAGCTTGACTTTGACTGCCTTAGGTTTCTTCACCAACTTTTTCCTTGCCCAGTCAGGAGAATCCGTTTCAAGCCACACCTCTTTAGCAATAGAGAGACATTTAGGATTAGAGAGCCAGATGTTGAGGAATCTGAAAGGTTTGTGACCCCAGTCTCTGGCATCATCTGATAGGAGAATAGGGCAATGGTCAAAAATTGGCCTATGCAGGCCCCATTGAGTAGGTTTAAATCTGTCCAACCATGCTTGGGCCAATAAAAATCTGTCCAATCTGCTATGAATGTGGGTATCACAAAATTTTCCTTAGAATTTGAGTGGGACAGATGCCAGAACATGAGTTCCATCTATTGCCCCGACACAATCCTTGAAGTATGGGTAAATGAGGTAAAAGATCATCTAAATGAGGTAATTGTAATCAATCGATCTAATCTTCAAATTTCTCATTCAGAATTTAGGATCATGAATACTGAATGAATTGTTTAAAAAACTAAACTATCTTGTACTTGGTACTCCCTTGATCTGAATCGCAGATATTATAGGGCTTAAACCCAACTACGGTCGGGAAAAACTTAATTCATATACAATGCCAGGAGCACGACACTCGTGCATAGCACGAGCCACACTATCTAGTATATCTATAAACCGAGCAACACGACTTGCCAATCAATAAAATAAGGAAGAAACTCCTCTCCAGTCCTCCCTCTCTCCAATCCTGTCTAGTTTTTATTTTTGTGAGCCCATGAGATCAAAACTGTCCAATTGTAGCTTTCGTCGAGAACTTCAACCACACTAAAAATCATGTTGATCGGATACCTATCAATACCTCATCGTCATATATTTGTATTGAAAAAACCACAAATCGGTTAGATTCCATGAAAGACAACACATTTATGTTCTTTTCAATATTAATGTGTCTTGATGAGGTTTTACTCAGTATCCGATCATCATGATTTTTGGTGGTACTTGAAGTTTTTGACAAGAGCTACAATGTGATTGTGAAGATGATTTTTGGTGCTCAGCTGGTAAGGGGCTGTGCTAGCTTAACCAAGATCTCGGGTTCGAGACTTGGGAATGCAGTTGTGTTAAAACTTGGTTGGGAGAGCTTTGCCGCCTTTGTGGTCCTACCCGGCTCGAATCCGGATTAATCGGGGCCAAAGTGTCAAATGTGGTTACCTTACACCGGATGGTCTTTACCAAAAAAAGAAGATGATTTTTGGTGTGGTTGAAGTCCTGTCCAATTTTGATTTTTTTGGGCCCATCCCGCGAGCACAATGAGGATCAGAGAGAGGGAGGAGTGGAGAGGCGTTGCTTCTTATAATAAAAACATACCAATAACTTCCCCTTCTCTTTAAGACAAATACAGGTAGGAATTAATGGCAATGGGGTCGGTTTTGCCATACTCCGACCCTGACCCAAAAATCTAGCTCCACTCCCCGAAAATTTCTTCATGATAATCTGAAAGCTAATTCTGTTACCATGGAAAATATCATCGTGAAAGTTTGTTATAAAGTCTAGGAAAATGCTACAATACACACATTATTTGGGTGTGTATGATCTGTATATATAAAGTTCTGAATTTTTGTAAAAGTTTTGAATTTTTTTATAAAAGTTACGAGACACGCCAAAATGTTACGAATCATATTGCTAGAAAATTACGAAAAACTAAAAAATGTTACGATTCTTTGATGGTGACAACTGATCACACACCATATTATATATATGCATATGACACCCAAATAAGGGTGTGTATTGTAGCCATTTTCAAAAGTCTAATGTATGTTCCTCTCCACTCGCAGGCATTAAACCAAATCGTTAATCGTATCCGCTTTTAACAAATCACAATAAATATCCAGTTTTATACTGTAGTTAACAACGAAAAACCAACATTCAGTACCAAAGACAATTCTAAATCGTGAGAAAACATGATTGAACTCATCCAGAATTTATTTCTAACAATTGATTTGGAGTAAAAACAATTTAATCATAATCAAACCACTTATTTGGGTCAAATTAATTCTCATAAATATATAAATAATAGTCGTTAATGGGGCTTCATCCTTAACCCTAGTTTAAACAACTAGCCACTCATAGATAAAAACAAGTCAAGCATTCGACAAGAATCCATAAAATAATAAAACTTACAAATTTTTCTTGGCTTTTGTTCTTCTATTCCCAGCCGCATTCGGCCGCAGCCGTGGTGATTGCCTTCTAATTGCGTGGTATCCAAAACAATGCTATTGCCTTCTTTTTATATGTACCGAAGCAACACAAAATGGAAAAAAGGAATTATTTCCTAAGTTCAACTCTTGGCCAATAAAACTAGTAGGAGTATCTAATGATATAGTGTATTGGTTGCTACCTTCCATCCCGATTCTAATCAAATACCAATTCCAAATTCTAAGGCCATTTGGTCATGCCTCCCGATGCTAATCACAATCAATTCCTGCCATATGCAATTAGCTTAAGTGGCTCATCGTTTGAATTTATTTGATCACGGGCTTTACTTCTCCACCAAATAAAATCCAACTTTGCGTTTATTTGAATTTAACAGCCGAAATAAGAGAAATTATTATCTTTTCCTGCAATTTAAATATTCTCATGTGAATTATCAAAAATATAATAATACTGCATAATTAATTAAAATCAAGAACTAAAAACATGAGATATTGGGCTTTTCTAGTATCAATATTTGTGCTCATTAAATATCCCCAAACCTAAGTTTTGCTAGTCCTCAAGCAAAAGAAATAAAATAAAAGCAAATAGAAAAAGAAAAAAAAGAAGCTAACTAATCCTTTTTCGGAGGAGTCCGATTGCATTTAACATATGCAACAAGTCTTTAAATCCCTAGGTGGCCCTAGTGGACGAGTTATAGTCTCGTGAGGATTTGTAGCAATTAACACCCACAAACACGAGGAAAAGACATGCAATCACGACGTCGAACTTAATCAATGGCCTCTCAGAGTGACTAGTACAAGTGCAACGCAAGATAGATGCAAGATACTTCATTCATTAATAGAGCTAAACAAGTGAACATTCTAATCTAAGTTAGCACAAAAACTAGAGCTCCCACCTATAATCGAATAGGGAAAAATCACAAGGCTGTGTGTAAGTGAAAGTCCAACAAAGATGTTTATTAACCTCGAAAATAATACACACACCTTCAATACCTCAATAAGTCATCAAAATGCCCAACTCAACATATAGCCCCTCCCCTTATTGTAATGATATTTTCCCTTCTTTTTTTTTTCTTCTACTTCTTTCTTTTTTTCTCTTTTGTGTGGTCGTGCAATGCTTGGGATTCTTCGAGCTTTCTAGTTGACCGCTTTAGTGAGCTTTAGGCCAACTATCCCTAAGCCTTTCGGCCTTAGAGCGCTAGGTTTTAAGAGACCCCTTCGCGCTTAATTACTCGAGTCAAAAAGGCGTATAAATCCAAGCTAACTACACAAAACTAATCCGAAATCATCCACCGTTTGACGCGAACACTCACTGCTTACTGAGGCAAGAGGCCCGGTTACTAAGTGGAAAACCCGCAAAAGCATGCATTTTATTCACTTCTTTTTTTCTTGGTTTTTTTTTTTTGGTAGGAGAAGGACAATAAGTATTTCATTGAAACATCCGATTAATAATGAGGCACAAAAAAATATGTGTACGGGGGTCGAGGTCAAACCCAACTCCAAGTGTGATGGTGCCTGTGCAAAAAGGCATATACACAAGTGATATGACGCTATTCAAGCATAGGTGATAAGAACAGGTGATAAGAACAAGTCAAAGTGTCCTCATCAATGCTATGTTCACAAGCTTAAGTCTACCAATTAAATCGTATCAAGACTCCAACTTGAGAAACAGTTAAACTAGCTCTAATCGAGAACCATCAACCAAGTTGAAAGTCAAAATCGTTTGAATTTATTTGATCACAGGCTTTGCTTCTCCACCAAATAAAATCCAACTTTGCGTTTATTTGAATCTAACAGCTGAAATAAGAGAAATTATCATCTTTTCTTGCAATTTAAATATTCTCACATGAATTATCGAAAAAATAATAATACTGCATAATAAATTAAAATCAAGAACTAAAAACATGAGATATTGGGCTTTTCTAGTATCAGTACTTTGTGCATCAAATGGTTTTACAAGCCCTGCCCCGCCCAGCTTCTTTTTTTTGGACATATTATCAAAATATATTTTGGACTGTAAAATTAGTGAGCACAATAAAAGTTTCCAGAATTACTATTACAACTTAAACAACATCTACTACTTCCGCCGTCTCTTTTTTAGTATGAACATGTCCATTTAGGGTTGTCCCTTAAGTGTGAGTTTTGAAAAGTTAATGGGTATAAGTTTCAACACTTATCATTTTGCCCTTTTGAAAAATTAATGGGAAAAAAATTAAGGCCCAGTTTGGATGGGGGTAAAGCCCCCCTCTAAAACTTATCACCCCTGATAAGGGGTGGGTCCCACCTCATTGCCTTGGTTTGGCAACCAAAACTCTCTCCCGGATTATTCTTCACCCCCTCTTCCTTTTCCCCCATTCGAGTCATTCTCCCGGATAATTTTTTGGCACCTCTAGACAGGGCCGGCCCTGATGTTTGGGTTGTCCAAGCCCGAACACTGCTTGGTTGCCTACTTAATACTGAATTACAAAAAAATATATATTCAAGTACAAAATTACAAAAATTCAAAAGTTATTTTAGGGGCCCGAAGCAAAATCTCAATATTGCACCCTCTACATCTTCAACAGTTCTTTTAATAAATTTATTATAAAAGCTAAATGCAAAAATATGTAATTGTAAGAATTTTTTTTGAAGAAAATAAGAAAGTAACCTCATGTTTTAACTATGATTTGTTTCAAAAAAATTAATAAATCGTGTTAGCTTGCTCGATTTGTTTTCAATGCACCCATATTTAGAAAAAAAAACATATGCATAAATCTGTGAGACTCACTCATATAACACCACCAATTTTTATGATCCCATATTTTTATAAAAGTTTTTCTATATTTGAGAGAGTGATCTAGACTTGTTAGGAACAAAAAAGGGAGTCAGGAAAAAAGGGAAGGAGGGGGGCCTGCTAATATCAAAATAAAAAAACTAAAAATAAATGAAAAAAAGAAATAAAGAAGGCAAAGACTAGAGAAACAAACAAAACACGAGAAACAAACAAAACACTTCAAAAGGTGTTGCCGTGGGATATCGAACTCAACCCATTGAAGAGTTTGCTGTCGCCAGTGACCAACGTAACTAGCGAACAACTTAGTGTTCCACTTGGAAACATTTTATATTTATACCTAACTTACGATTTTTTTTTTTTTTTTTGGTTGCCCCGCCCGGGGCGGGTTGTCCAAGTCCGGAAGCTTGCTAAGCTTACCACAGGGCCGGACCTGCCCCTAGACCTCCCCAAAAATTATCCGGGAGTGGAGGGTTGGGTTTTTACCACTACACCCCTCCTTATCCCCCTCTCTCAACTGGTTTTCAACATAAAATGGCCGGACTATTTACCTGATTATTCGCCGGAAAAGTGGTCGGAATCTTGATCTGAAATGGGTTTGATCTCACACTGGCCGAAAATCGCACAGCCGTGGCCGGAAATCACAACCACCAACTGAGTTTTCTCCTTTTTGGAAAATCCAGATCTGACCCAACACGTTTTTCTCATTTATGTTCGTGTAGTCTCTCTCGCTGCCATGGATTGGGGTAGGCCTCGGGGTGTGTGTGTGTGAGAGAGAGAGAGAGAGAGAGAGAGAGTTTGGTCGACAGGGGCGCAACCCCTTTTAGTGAGAGAGAGAGAGGTAAACGAAAGAACAAAGAAGAACAAGTAGCATTATTCTAGAAAGTGGCCTAGGGATTACAATTTAGACCGTTTGATTACTCTGTTTACAATTATACTGTTTGCTTTAACTAGTTTGGTTACTAAATTTACATTTAATTTCATCTGTTTACTAGTACTAAAAATTTGAATACTAAAAATACAATTTAATCTGGCTACATCTAATTTCAAAAAAAGATGAAATAGATTTGGGTACTAAAAATTTAAAAGGAAAATTGGTTACTAACAATTGAAAAAAAAAATTGAATACCAATCATTCATTTAAAAAAAAAAACATTTTAAAAAAAAATTACTTTAAAATTTGAATTTCTTAATTAGTTATTTTATTAAGTTTTGCATTTATATACTTAATTTTATACATAATCAAGCTTAACACTGCATAAGGGCAAAAGAGTCATTTGACTGATTTTTCCATTACCAACCCCTTCTTATTTATAAAAACATCCAAACCAAGTCAAAAGTTATCCCCCCTGTTTAATCCATCATCCAAATCATCTATTTTTTTTATCCCCCTCCATAAACATCATATCGATGTGGGTCAACCCTCTAAAAATAATACCCCATCTTATCTTATCCCCCCTCCATAACTTATCCCCCTGAAATTTTAACCCCATCCAATCGGGGCCTAACGGTAAAAGTGGGGGATAAAATTTTGGAAAGTGGATATAAAGCTGATGTGAAAAGTACAAAGTGGAGGTAAAATTTGATGTGAAAGGAGTAAAGATGATGTTTCTTTAATAAGTTGGATTTATGAAGCACACTTAAAAAGGGACGTAGGAAGTATTTATAAGGAAATAAAAAATAATTGACATACTATAATGTGGTATTTTAGTTGTAAAAGTAAAAATAAAATATTGTCCATAAAAAAAAACCAGGGCGAGTATCGGGAGGCCTGATGTCTACCATAACCCTACCCTAACCCGGTCGAGTTTTTGCAATTCTCCATGGACCCCAACCCCGATCTACCCTATACCCAAAAAATTTAACAAATACCCGCCCTGTTCGGGGTGGGGCGAGCGGGTTTCAGGGCGGAGCAGGTTGAATTGTCATCCCTCAATACAGGACATTGGTGTCATACAAATGAATTAAAGCTACCAAATATCAACAATTTTACATATCCTACATCAAGACACAACAACTTGCGCGGGAGTATATAATTGGTGGTTGTAAAGTAATTTAAAAGTATTTGTTTTTTCATTACTAATTATGTATGATGTATTGTCATGCAGGATGTTGTGTCTGTAGCATCCGGGATGGTTCTACATGGGGGCAATTGCCCCCACTCAAAACTTAAAAAAAAAACTAAAAAATTATATAGTAAGCTTAATTATACAAGTGTCCCACTATCGCACTATATTTAACACACACTTATACATACCTCTAAAAAAATGTTGAATTTATTCTACACTTCAACTTTCGTTTAGGTTCATATATATAATTGTTGGTTTATAAATTATTTTTCTATTTGGAGCTTTTATCACTTCATTTTTTTTATTTTAAAGGTTGTAGAGAAACATCTTTAAAAAAAAATCATTAATAAAATTATTTTGATTATTCTAATGACATGTCGATGTCAATGTAAACTAAGGGTGAGCACAGGTCGGGTTTTCGTCGGGTTTGGGTTGGGTCAGATTTGGTCGGGTTCTTGAAAATAGCACCGGCCGAAACCGAACCGAACATGCTTGGAAACCGATCGGATAGGGTATATCGGGTTTCGATCAGTTTTAGGGCAGGTTTGTCGGGTTAACGACTTCTCACGTCGTCGTCAGCTTAAATCACATCGTCCGAGAGAACAGAGACAGAAAGATCTAAGAGATAGAGAGAGACCTTTGGATAGATGGCGACAGGGTTTGATAGAGGCGGGTGGCGTCGAGATGATTCCTTACGGCTTACACCATTTTTGGAGTTTTTATTTGCTTCTTGCACCATGTTTTACGTACACTCATGAAGCTTTGAGAATAGAGGTGGGAGAGAGAGAGAGAAGAGAGGGAAGATGTAAAGATGTAAAGGGGCCTTGGTACAAAACATGAAACAAAACATGAAAGGACATCCAATGGATGAGATTCATCCGGTACGTTGGGCAAACAGTGTACCAGATGGATCTCATCCGTTAAATTGTTTTCAAGTTCTTTTTCATGTTTTTCTTTCATGTCCCAGACCTTTTCCCCATGTAAATAGAAGAAGGTGGTCTGTGGAGTACGATTAAACAGAGTATAAGACAGTAAGAGAGGACTTTAAGCTTGGAAAAGGACATGAAAACACATAACTTTTGGTTTGAAACGTGTGAAGTTGAAGTTACATGACTTTTGACTGGGGAAAGTGTATTTGTCTTTTCCAAAGTAAAACAATCAACCCAAAGTGTACATGAGATATTAAATGGTTATTAGTAAATTTAAAATGTTAAGAGAGAAAAACACATTTTAAACATATTGAGCGGTTCGGATCGTTGAAATTCGACCCCAATCCATAAGATCCTCATGAAATTTTAATGAGGGAGTCCTCATTAGATCATCCACACACACACACACACACACACACACACAAACATATATATATATATATATATGCACGAATTATCCTGTCAAGGATCCCGGAAATCCCGGATTGAAGCGTTTTGAAGCATTTAGAAAATGTTTTTGGAAAATCCGAGCCGTCCAATGTGTTCAAAAGGTGTTTTCCAAGGTCCACGCGGGAAATCTTCAAAAAAAAATACCCGGAAGGGCTTGATCCAAGCATTTTTTCGCAAAAAATGTACATTTACAGTTTTGCGGAAAAATGCTTGGATCAAGCCCTTCCCGGTATTTGTTTTTGAAGATTTCCCGCGTGGACCCTGGAAAACACCTTTTGAACACATTGGACGGTTCGGATCGTCAAAAAAATATCGGGAAGGTGGAGTCCCGGATTCGGGACTCCCGGACTTGATCGGGCCTCTATATATATATATATATCGGGGCGGTTCCATGGACACAACGAATATTACAACATTTGACACAACAATAATCAGAGCTCCACGCTTACAATCGGACCGGTTCAAGTTGTTTAAAATATGTTTTTAAAATTACCTGTAAAAAATCAACTCATTTGGATATTGGTAAAGGCTTGATCGGTTCATTCAAATTTATCCTGTAAAATCTGACAGGAATCAACTAAATGAACTGATCAAGCCCTTACCGATATTCAAATGAGTTGATTTTTTATAGGTAATCTTAAAAACATATTTTAAATAAATTAAACGGCTCCGATCATTCTCGTGGGGTTCACAAAAAAAAATTTGTGTCAAATGTTGTGTTATTCGTTGTGTTAACGGAACGGCTCTGATCGGATCGTCGAAATTCGATCGGGATCATTGAGGTGTGGATTTTTTTAAAATCCGGGATCTTGGACTGGAAGTGTGGTGTGTATATATATATATATATATCGGTCATGATCCGGTCCACACCCATATGTCCACACCTTATGTCCAAACCTTCATTTCCCGGCCAAATAGCCGGGATCCAAACCGTCCAATGTGTTTAGAAGGTGTTTTTAAGGGTTCAAGCGAGAAATCAGCAAAAAAAATGACTGGTCAGAGATTGATCCAAGCAAGTTTTTCATAAAAACTGTATATAACAGTTTTTTTTTTATGAAAAACTGCTCGGATCAATCCCTTCCCGATTTTAGGGAAAACTGCCCGGATCAATCCCTTCCCGGTCTTTTTTTTTTTGCTGATTTCTCATTTGAACCCTTAAAAACACCTTCTAAACACATTGGACGGTTCGGATGGTGAAAATCTGATCGGAAAATGAAGGTTTGGACATAAGGGTGTGGACTAGATCCTGACCCAAATATATATATAGACACATACACACACACACGCGCGCACACACAGAGTCAGGATCGCATCAGGTGTCATGGATTTCGATACAGTCTAGGACTCCTCGAATTCTCAACTTTCCCTATCAAATTTTGATGATCCAAACCATTCAATATTTTTAAAGCGTGTTTGTATGGGTTCTTGCGAGGAATCATCAAAAAAAAAACCAGAGGAATCTTCAAAAAAAATTCGGGAAGAGCTTGATCCGATTATCTTACAATCAGCAAGCACGTGGGGTCAAGTGCTCCTACCTACTTCAGTTTTGCTATTTTCTTCTTAATATTTTATCCTAAATCCTAGCAGTCGGAAAAGTAGTGTATGTAGAAAGGAAAAAATAACTCTGAAACTACGAATGTCATTTTTACAAGTCTTCTCTGATTCGCCACCACACCATCGCTCCGATTCTCCCTCTCCCCCAGGGTTAATTTCTCAATATCTCCATTGTACACCAATGGGATGTTAAATTTTACCATGTGACAGTAATATGCTAATGATTTTTGTTACAGCACAGTAACATGAAACTAGAAATTAAGCATGATTATATTGCAAATCACTAGAGACAGAGAGAGAGGGCAAAGAAGGGAGGATCCCAAATAGGATCAAATGTGAATACTGAATGTCCTTGGTTCTTACATTATTATGGGAATGTAATTTATTGGGTGCTCCATTCTACAATTAGACACTCGTATAGGACTCATAACAAAGTTTATTAGTCCCCACAAGAATATATGGCGGTGAAAGACATTTGCGGGGTACGCCCAACAAAAACTGAATAATTAATTACTCATGGGATGGGATGCATGTACTATATGTTTTTCATGAAATCCTCGATCAATAGTCCGATGTAGTTATACGACGAGCCTCCTTCAATCAAAGCAACCTTGCTCTTTTCGCTCATCTTCTTCACCCTTTTCTTTATGTCTTCCCCATATTCGTTCCCACTCACCATCAATTTTTGTATCCCAATCTCTATCTCCTCTGCTGTCACTAAAACATTTGCACTAGCTGACCCAAAATCCTTCTTGTAGTCCAACTTTATCTCCACGGCCAACCCCAATTCCCTCACCAACTGGAATGCATTAATTGGTTGTTCGGCATACATCGGCCACGCGGCCACCGGCACTCCGCACCATAAGCTCTCCAATATTGAGTTCCACCCACAGTGTGACACGAACCCTCCCACCGCCTTGTGGGACAATACTGCCACTTGTGGGGCCCACCCAATCACTTTCCCAATCTCTGTCGTACGTTCCAAGAACCCTTTGGGTAGAACTTGATTTAGGTCTTGGTACTCCCCTGGAATCTCTCTTTTGCCCATTGGAGGAGGCCGCCGCACTGACCACAAGAATCGATGGCCGCTCTGCTCTAAAGCTTGTGCTATCTCCATTAGCTGAAATGAAGGAGATACTAATTAATAGTAGTAACAATAATATGTAAACATTGTTTTAGATATTCATTAAAAAAAAAAAAATTATTCGTGAAACTGAAGTGTATGTTGTAACCTTAAACATAGGGCCCACCTGTTTAATCGGATAAGAATCAGATAAGACTATTGATTTACTCGGACCACAAATTTGGTGTGTATAAAAATTACAACCAGAATTAATACAACCATGATCTACAGTACCATTGGATATATGATATTATTAATCTTATACTCCATCCCTTTTAAGTGTTCATTATAGAAATACGTGCATTTTCAAATCCCAACCCCAAATATATAGTATTTCTCTACATAATTTTTAATTCTTTTAACCAAATTAAAATTACTCATGAATGGTGCAAAAAAAATAAAATAAAAATTCTACGGACATACAATTTTTTTTTTGTCAGAAAATATATTTTTCTCAAAATTTTAAAAAGAGACCAACAAAAGAATATAGGAAATTTTTCTAGAAATAATCCCTCTAATTTGCATGACATCTCAATATTTTAACTAGAGAAAATACACACAAAAATTGACATAGTAATAAATCAAGAACCATTGATCTATTGCCAGCAATCATCAGCAATTTTGCGCATGACATCTCAATGAGCATGCATCTTTTACATGATTGATTTTATCACCGAGTCCAAATATAACACTACAACAAAAACTACATATGGCGACGAAATGTGGCGAAGAAATTCAAATTTCATCACCAAATGGGTCTTTATGGCGAGGAAATCGTTTTCGTCGGCATATGAGATTTTTGCAAGGGAATTAGATTTTGTCACCAAATGGGTATCCTTTAGCGAGGAAATCCGTACTTTTGTCGCCAAAAGGTACTCTATGTCAACGAAAGTATCTTTCCTCATTAAAAAGCTAAGATTTGGCAAGGTGTGGACACCCTTTTGAGGAATTCGATTCGGAGTTGCTACCTGGGTTTTGGTGGATTGTCCCCAAGGAACCGAACTCGAATGACTCGTGCCTCATTTATAGGTTAAGGTTTTTAAAACCAGTCCATCTTCACCATAATATCTCAGGTTCGGGAGCTTGGTTACGAAGGGGGAAGAGTTTTATGGCACCTCTCGCGCTCGATCCGAGAGTCGGTCTCTACTTATATTTTTGGGATTCGTGAAATGTTTATTATTCAACCTTGAGCATGTAAAGGGGACGGGGATGGGAAACAAATAAATATGATTGCAAATAAAGATACACGTGAAATGGTGGATGCTTGTGCACGAAGTGGCTGTTTTTGATGCATGAGATGCATGAAAGGTATGACATATGCAAGACATGACTTCTACATAAACTTGAAATGAACATAAACATGAATGATTTACAATGCTTGCTAAATGAAGGAATTTATGCGATAATCTATGCTTGTACAGATTAGGATGCAATAAAATAACCATGTACAGAAGTTAAATTGGACAAGATATAACAAATGAAGACTACTAGAACCAAAAATGGGTTTATTCAATGATCATGATTTGAGCACTTAAGTGGGCTTACTTGAGCGCTCAATTGGGTTGACTAAAGCGCTCAAGTGACTTGAGCACTCAAGTGAGCATTCCACTTAATCCTTGTTTAGTCTTCCTCTTTTAAAACTAGTTCTGTTTGCTTTGACTTATCATGTTTTCATGTTCATAACTTCTATTCTTGAAGCAAACAAAACCCAAAAATCACTTTTGACTTAGAATATGAGTAGATTGAACCATGAGCAAACCCATTATGATACTAAACAGTAAGAAGAATGACTAGAAATGGTTTTAAGCTTGTTCAGAACTAGAAACATGAAAATATAAGAATGAGGGGATTTGGACTTGAATGCTCAGATGGACTTGAGCTCTCAAGTGATGACTTGAGCACTCATGTCAACACCTTTTGCAGACTTCCTTCTTGATTTCTTTTCAAAGATACCTCTGTTTTACCAACATTTATCATGTTTCCAGTAGTTTAGCCTTTCATTCTAGAGATAAACTTTGAAAATGTGATTTTAGTCCATCTCATAGGCTGATCTGGCCTTAGAAAGGTCTCCTTTTGATAACAACAACCAACAACATGGATAAACAGAATAGTGTATGGACATAAGCAGCAAAATAAGAAAATATATGAAAATGGACTTGAGCACTCAAGTCTTTCCAGCCCATAAATTTTGAAAACGATTTTCTATGATTATTTGACCAAAATAAGCCTAGATCTGGTACGAGGAACCGGTTTAAACTTGTTTTGTTCCCTCAGGAAGCAAAAACAGTACAAAAATTAAGGTACTTCTACCTTATCAAGCTTGAAACTAGACTTTTTGGTTGATACTTAGAGAGTGAAGGTTGGGTGTTGAGTTTTTGGAGTGATGTATGGCTGGAATAGGGTTGGATGATCAAGAACTCAACTAAGATGTGAGCTTTGAACACGTTTGATGGTTGTTTAGGTAAAAACCAAGAGTTTCTAGGGCCTTTTGTGCGGGTGTTTGGTAAGATACCACTCAAGATCATATTTTTAGACAGAGAGCGGACTGGGTTTGGACTAAATAGAGTGGAAGTAGACTGAAATGTGGGTTTTGATGTGC
This sequence comes from Vaccinium myrtillus, assembly GCA_016920895.1. Classification (NCBI taxonomy): domain Eukaryota; kingdom Viridiplantae; phylum Streptophyta; class Magnoliopsida; order Ericales; family Ericaceae; genus Vaccinium; species Vaccinium myrtillus. Next base: position 12,152,975 of record CM029270.1, on the reverse strand, counting down.
TTGCTGGACTCTAAGGCCAAAACCGTACTTCAAGGAGAAGGTTTGGGTGTGTGTGTGTTGATGATTTGAGCTTGGATTAGTGATGGAAGAGGGTGTAATGACAGAGAGAGGTCTGGTTGTGGATGGATCAGTGTAGAGACCCCAAATGAAGGAAAAGAGTGGGGGTTTTATAGATGGGTTTTGGGGGCAAACATGAAGTTTGAACTAATTGGGTAGGGGTCTAGGATGTTAATTAGGTTGATTTGGCATGTGCAAAACGTGTTTCGGAGGCTAAGCACGCCGGATTTGGAGAGGAATCTCGTAATTTCACTCAGAAAATGCCCAACAGAAATCTGTCATGTAGACAACTTGAGTGCTCGATCAAGTGGGTTGACTTGAGCGCTCAAAATCCACCTGAGCACTCAAATGGTTGAAAAGCTTTTTGGAATTTTCAGGTTTTCTTGGGTTTTTGGAGGGGTTTTAGTGAGTTGGAAGCTTTGTTCAAGCTTGTGTACTATTCTTGACTTACTTCATTATCGGGAATGCCTAATACTATTCCCCGGTCAAAATTGGGGTGTCTACGCAAGGAAATAAATATTTCGCTGCAAAAGAGTAGATTTTTGTGAGGAAAATCATATTTCATCACCATAAGGTACCTGTTGGCGACAAAATTTGTATTTCCTTGCCACTTCAAATAATTAAGTTTATTTTTAAAAAATTGGTGCTATTTTAAGATAAAGTATACATCTATATCTATTACTTAGAAATTATTGAAAAAATGCTAATGTATTAAATTGTGCAATATTGTGAACAATTTGTAAACTGACTTTGTAGTCGGAGTGAGAGATTTTGGGTTCTAATATGAGCAACTTCAAAGTTGAAATTTATTTTCCAGTTTGATCACTTTTGAGATTATGCACTTCATATAGTTTTTGTTCATGTAATTTATTTTTTGTTTGGTTGCTTTTGATTTTTTATGTACTTAATATAGTTTTGATTAGGTTGTCATTTTATCTAAAAAATAAATTGAACTTTACCTATATAATTAATTTTAATTTCGTTAATATAGTCTATTGATTGACATTCTATTATTTCTTTTCTTTTTTTATTTGGACATCTCCAACCAGTACTCTATATCTTCATTTCTTTAAAATGTGGAACGAAAACTGACTTTCCGATGGAGTCTCCACCCGATCGATCCTCTTCCTTGTAGGACGGGATTTGATGAGTGTAGAAAATCACAGAGTATCTTCTCCATTTCACTAATTCTAAAATATCTCAAAGTCAGATTGTGACAAATATTAAATTACAAACGTACAAAGACTTATAAAAGGTTTATAGAAAAATATTAAATTATAAAAATAAAAAGATTTAAGAAACAAGTTTAAAGAAACACTACAAAGGGTCTAAAATTAGAGAGAGATTTTTTTAAAAAAAAAAAACAATTTTAGAGAGGTGAAAAGAATTACAAAAGGTTTCTATATTTAAAGTTGTAAAGCTTTGCTTGGAAAAGGAAGTTGGTGTGGTGGATGGGTCGTTTGTCATTATAGAGGAGGTCAATGGTTCAAGTTCCAACCGAAGTAGAGAAGTTGGGTATTGAATTCATTTTTTTTATTTTTTTTTAGTTTCAAGAGTTTTTAGCGGGGAAAAAATTCCTCGCCCAATTCTTCAAAATAGGTGAGTAAAAAAGTCCTCGCCGATTGGTCCGAATAGGCAAGGAAATATATTTTCCCTCGCCAATACTTTTTCCGACGACGAATAGGCGAGGAAAACTGGCGAGAAAATTTTTTCTCGTCAATTTTTTTAGCGAGGAAATCAGTTGCTTTGGCTAGGAAACTAAATCCTTTTTTATACAGTAACTTTTTTGTTATAGTGATAAGACTACGATCCACGAAGTAGACCCCAGTGTAGGCCAGTATTTTAAGCTTGCAATACCATTCTCTGATTTCAATATACTCGATCACTTAATATTCAAGACTGTTCCACTTCATGATCAAATAAGATTACAAGACACCTAAATACTATACTACAAAGAAACCTTTTTTTTTTTTTTTTTTCTTTTTAGTCGCATGTAAAGAAAATAATGTGATTATAAATAGCATCACTTCAAAATTGGGGGGAAAAAAATTTAACCAAGGGGTTGGTTCGAATTTCCTAATATATTTTTAATAAAATGAAAATTTTAATTTCCTCAATATATTTTGATTATTCAATGAAAAAGTACTTCAAGTGAGAAATATGTTAACTTCTTTTGTGAAAAAATAGAAGTAAAAGAAAAATATTAGAAATAGTCCTTATAGTTGGCAAGAAATTTAAATTTCGTCCATCGATCTTAGAGGAAAAATGACAATTTTACCTTTGAATTCTGCCTGTTTCAATCACGTCATCAGCGGGAAGGACGAAATGTAAGCTATATGGTTGAAACTAAATGCAAATTAGAAGGACCATTTTAAAGTTTTCCCTATAATTGATAAGATTACATATAAATGGCCGTTAAACTATGTTCATTTAGAAGTTTTTGAGAATCGGTTGTGTGTTTTGGATTTTGAAGACTTTTCCCTTGATTGTGTTTTTGGAAGTTTTTAATAAACATAACAAATACCGGTCTTGAAACCCAAAATGAACAAATTCTTAAACACCCGAGTCATCAATAAGGATCCAGTCCACACCCTTATATCCGCACCTTACGTCCAAACCTTCATTTTTCCAATCAAAATTTCATTATCTGAACCGTCCAATTTGTTTAGAAGCTGTTTTTAAGGGTTCAAGCGAGAAATCATTAAAAAAATGATCGGGAAGGGCTTGATCTGAGCAATTTTTCATAAAAATTGTATATAACGGTTTTTATGAAAAACTGCTCGGATCAAGCTCTTTCCGGTCATTTTTTTTTGTTAATTTCTCGCGTGAACCCTTAAAAACACCTTCTAAACACATTGGACGGTTCGGATCCCGCCCATTTGGCCGGCAAGATGGTGGTGTGGACGTAAAGTTTGGTCAGGGAGTCCTGACTGAATCCTGACCCCGAATCATATGTAAAAATTATAAACAAATCAACTTTAACCAGCAACTATCTACAGTATGTAAAAAAGAAAGAAACGATTTGTGTACTGACCTGATCTCCTTCGAAGCTACCCATACTCCCGAAGCACAAGAACACCACCGACGCCGGCGGTTGATTATCCAACCACCTTAAGATCTTCATCGCTTCCTCCTCTTCCTCGTTATCTTCTTTCACGAGGTGAATCACGGGTCCCACAGGGTATATTGGCGGGATCTTGTCGTCTTCTGCGAGGAACCTGATCGCATTCGATTCCAGCTCTTCAAAGGTATTGACAATAATGCCCTTTGTTTCTCTCAACCTCTTAGCTATGCCCATGAACATGGGCCCAACTTCCTTGTTCGGAAAAGGCAAAGCCTTAAGTGGGACTGGGTTCTCAAAAACCGGGACAGCCAACTCACCATCCGATTCCTTCAACTCAGTAAGAACCCCGTTTTCGTCCCGTTTAAGTGTCTCGAAATGGAACATGAGGCCTAGGACCGAAGCGTTAGAAGTGAAGAAAACGTAGGAGGGAACGTCGAACTCAGCCGCCACGTCCATCATCGGGGTGCAGAACATGTCCATGACGAAGCCGGCGATCCGAGTCGACTCGGTGGAGACCATCTTTGTCACGTGATCTCTCACGTGTTGCTTGTTCATTTTGATGAACTCGGACATGAAGTTGCCAGGGTACTTGGATTGGAGCTCCGCCGCTGCCGCCTCGTCTTGTGGGAGGTACACGAATTTCAACCGATCCTCGGCTGCCGTGAGTAGTAGCGATTGGGTGGAGGAGCTGACCTTGGAGTTATCAAACGGCCTTTTCATTATGAGGACAGTGATGGACAGCCGTTGGTCTCGGCCCACGAGCAGTTTGGTCATCTCTACCGTTGACACCAGGTGGCCCATCCCCGGGAAAGGGATGAACACCACTTCCGCCGTCGCTGTCGTCTTCATCGCTGAGTAAATTAATTTTAATTACAGTAACAAATTATGAGATGGTTAATGAAAATTGAGATTGGGTATGGAAAGATGTGAGAGGCTGTGGCTTTCTCTTGTACTACGAGTAGAAAAGTGGAAGGAAAATAAATGAAAACAGAGGCTCTTGGTTACTTCTGTAATAATTTACTATTGCATTGATGGAAGGAAAATAAATGAAAACAGAGGCTCTTGGTTTCTTCTGTAATAATTTACTATTGCATCGATGGAATCGAAGAAGAACATGGCACGTAGACCAAGAAATGATAAATTACTTTACTTTACTTTGGGTAAATTATTTTCTAAAATTTTACTTCCCTCTCTTCCTTTTCAAAACTAATTGTTAGTTTGTCACATATCTCTCGTGTGTTACTTTTAAGGTTAACGAATTTTTTCGTAAAATGACTGTAGTACACTTAGTATATATTCTCCACCCTAAAAAAATATTTTAAAAAAATAGAGATAGAAAAGTTTTTCAAAAGTATTAAACCATTTTTCATTTACAAAAAATAGTTTTTAAGCAAAAAGTAACAAAGAGGTTTTTTTTTTCAAAATAACATCTTCTTGAATTTTTTTTTGTTGAAAATTGTTTTTTGTAGGAAAAAAACTAGTTTTTAAACAATTTTTTACAAAATTTCTTTTCAGATTTTTGAAAAAAAAACTATTTTCAAAATTTTATTTTTTTAAAAAAGGTTTACCAAAAACTAGAATATATATTAAGAGTACTACGGTCGTTTTACGCAAAAATCTATCACCGGTAGCCTTAATGTAACGGCAAGGGTTGTAAGTGACAATTAGATTGAAAAGTAAGCTGGAGAGCAGTAGAATTTCAAAAAACATAAGTGAGGTCTCTATATTTGTCAGAAACCTCAGAGGAGGTAAACGAAATTTACCCATTTTCTTTTAATTAAATCTGATGGGACCTGTTCCAGGGACATAAAAAACACAAAAAAATGACACTCCATCTCAGCCCTTCAAACTAAGGGTTGAGATTAAATCTTATAGGATTGCACACCCACTCTCTCACCCCCTCGACATCTGATTCAACCTCATGTTCTCTCTCTCTCTCTCTCTCTCTCTCTCTCTCTCTCTCTCTCTCTATCCTCATGAACAAAATCGGACCTGATTTCTCTGGACTTGGGGTTGTTGCTGTGCAGCCCCCTGCGCAGTGTACTGTGCACCCCGTGGCGTGGCGCGCCAGAATTTTTTCGACGATCGGAGACGTTCACCGCGTATAATTCGTCGAGTTCTATAAGTGTACAAAAAATCAACTCGATCAGATATGGTTAAATGCCTCATCGGAACACAAATAACTTGAAAAACATAGGTTCAACGATTTTGTTCCAGTGTTTGTGTTCTTTTGTGTTCCATTTTTTCCCTAGGTATTTGTGTTCCAATGAGACACTTAACGATATTGGATCGAGTTGATTTTTAGTACACTTGTAGTACTCGACGAGTTCTACGCGGTGAACGTCTCCGATCGTCGAAAAAATTCCGGCGCGCGCTTACGCCACAAAGCTGCACAAGACTGTCATGCTGTGGCCGCACAGCAGCAACCCCAAGTCCGATTTCTCCCTTCCCGCTGAACTCCCGACCTTCCTCCACTGTTACCAACACCGGTCTCATCATCCACCATCATCGTCGTCGGTCCCTCCTCTCTCCAACCATGTCAACTCAAATCCCCACAACAAACTGATCGTCAGCAATAAAATCCACACAATTAATCTATATTTCCATAAAAAAGCTACATAAGCAAGCATGAATCTAACTACCTCCATGAATGCCTCACAAATCAAAACCCCTTAATAGTCGGTCTCCCGTAGCGCAATTGGAGGCTTTAATTTCGTAGGTTACCATCGAAATTATGATCCAGTGGTCGATTCAAACGCTTCACCCCCAGCCCTCTCTCTAAAATTGAAATTTTCCTCTTTTCCATTCTCTCCAAAACACCTCCCAATCTATCTTCTATATCTCTACTCCTTTTTTTTGGGCAACACAGGGTGTATTCTAGAGTTAGGATGGCCGGAGTTGGGTCACCGGAGATGGATTAGTGGGATGGGTCTGTTTGTGTCGTGAAATTGGATTGGGGGTTGAGGGGGGAGAGAGATTAGTTGAGATGGAGAGGAGGAGATGAAGTGTGCAATGTTAAAGTTCTAATCTCAGCCCTTGGTTTGAAGGACTGAGATAGAGTGTCATTTTTTGTGTTTTTTTATGTGTCCTCGAACCGGCCCCTAATATGATATCTTAATTGCCATTTTGTTGTCCGATGATAGCATGGAAGGAGTAAATAGTTCATGGTACAAAGGGAGTTAAAAGGACTTTCTCTAGTAAAATGATACTAGAAATTAAGCATGATTATATTACAGATCACTAGAGACAAAAAGATAAACCAGTCACATGTTAATTATGGGAATGTAATTTAGTGGGTGCTCCACTCTATAATTAGACACTCGTGTGGGATTCATAATTAAGTTTATAGTCCCCACATGAATGCATAGCTGCGAAGGACATTGCGGCCAGGACACTCCTGAGAAAAATTGAATCATTAATTACTCATGGGATGGGATGCATATACTATATGTTTTTCATGAAATCCTCGATCAATAGTCCTGTATAGTTATACGACGAGCCCCCTTCAACCAAAGCAACCTTGCTTTTTTCACTCACCTTCTTTACCCTTTTCTTTATGTCTTCCCCATATTCATTCCCACTCACCATCAATTTTTGTATCCCAATCTCTATCTCCTCTGCTGTCACTAAAACATTTGCATTAGCTGACCCAAAATCCTTCTGGTAGTCCAACTTTATCTCCACGGCCAACCCCAATTCCCTCACCAACTGGAATGCATTAGCTGGTTGTTCGGCATACATCGGCCACACTGCCACCGGCACTCCGCACCATAGGCTCTCCAATATCGAGTTCCACCCACAGTGCGACACGAACCCTCCCACTGCCTTGTGGGACAATACTGCCACTTGTGGGGCCCACCCAATCACTCTCCCAACCTCTGTTGTACGTTCTAAGAACCCTTTTGGTAGAACTTGATTCAGGTCCTGGTATTCTCCTGAATTTCTTTCCCATTGGTATTCTCCTGACCACAAGAATCTCTCTTTGCCCATTGGTGGAGGATCTCCGCACTGAACAAGAGATACTAGTTAATAACCATAATTTGTAAACATTGTTTTAGATATTCTAAAAAAATTATTCACAAAAGGAGATTAGTTAATAAAGTAATTTGTAAACATTCAAATAAGACTTTTTTAGATATTCATAAAATCAGCCCAAAAATTATTTGTGTGAAAACTGAATGTTTATGTTGTAACCATTGAAACGTAGTATCTGTTTTTTTATTTTTTTGATAAGCTTAAAATAGAAAAACTCATTGAATTTAATCGGAACTTAAACTTGGTGTTTGTATAAAAATTTTGCAACCTAATTTAAAACAGTACTATGATCTAAAGTACCATTGGATATATGATGTTATTAATCTTATACTCCCTCCATCTCCTTAAACCTTTTTAAGGTGGGTAAACAAAATTGCTCTCCCTTTTAAAGTGTTCCCTATAGGAATACGTACATTTTCAAAACACTAAAAAAATATTTCTCTATATAATTTTTAGTTCTTTTATACCAAATTAAAGTAATCATTGACACAAGAAAATTTATAAAATTAGGACAGAAATGCATTTTTTTACGTGAAAGAAACTACATGTTTCACCAAATTAAAAAATGCATGAAAAGTTTGAGTAACAATTAGTCCAACAAAATAATATAGGAAAAATTTTAGATTTGTCCCTCGAGTTTGCATGAAATCTCAATGAGCATGCATTTTTACATGAGTGATCTTATCAGTGAATCCAACAATAAATAAGACTACGATCAACAAAATAGACCCAAGAGTAGGCCAATCTAAGCTCACAACACCGTTGTTGTGTGTGCTCACAACACCTTAATGTAGTCTATCACTTAATATTCAAGAGTGTTCCACTTCATAATCAAATAAGATTACAAGACAACTAAATACTATACTACAATTTTTTTTAATTGCAGGAAAAGAAAATAACGAGATTATAAAAATCATCATTACACAATAATGAAAATTTCAATTTTTCTCCATATAAGTATTGATTCAATAAAAAAAGAAAAATTGGTTAGTATGATCCAAAAAAAATTCTGAGGCATCCTACTCATTCTTGGTAGAATTGCTCTTATATTTATGTATTTTTGCTACAAAGAAAGAAGTGGATCTTGTTGTTGGTTATTCAATGAAAAAATACTTCACGTGAGAAATATGTTACCTTTTTTTTTTGTGAAAATCAGAAGTAAAAGAATGCCTATATTCTTCAATAATTATTGTGTTAATTATGTTCATTAAGCAAAGAATGCCTTAGCCGCTCAGGGTTTGTTTGTTTGAGTTTTAGAAGGTTTTTCTCCTCAAAAACTTGTTCACAAAACTGATCCTCAAAACTGATTCTCAAAACTTTTAAATGAACAGAGTCTAACGACCATTTATTCTGCGGCACGTTTATGTAGTCTCACCAAATATATGGAAAACTTTAAAATGGTCCCTCTAATTTGCATTTAATTAGTTTCAACCATATAACATACATTTTGTCTTTCCCGCTAATGACGTTTAGTATTTTTTTTTTTGCAAACTGGATATAAAATCCTGGGATATACATATCATTTTAAAGGGGATATATTTTAGACACATCGTCCCAATCTTATATTAGTATATTCCATCATTTTTCCCACCACACCCTTGCCCTCCACCACTAGGGTTGGCCATTTCCTCCCACCCGTTCGAATCCGATCCGATCTCCGATCCGAACAGATCGGCAATATAGAAATCAGTTTGGAAATTGGATAGGATATGATGATTTTTTTTTTTTTGAAAATGTTTGGGGATTGGGTAGGGAATGAAGATAGACATGACCCCGCACCGAATCCGCTTCGAATCCGTTCCCCTATCCATCCCCGCCCGCTCCGCCCCGTCCCCGAATCCCCAAATATAAGGGGTTTATTTATGAGTTATGAAACTTTTAAGTCCCACTAAATTTTCTCCAAACACATGGGATCACACTAAATTTTCTCCAAACATTTTATTATAATTGAACTTTGTATTACAATAAATGTGATTAAATAAGAAATGCATCACTATAATTTGAATACATCCCAACTAGGTTGACATCAACTCAACTATAAATCATATGCATTCCTTAAGATAAACACAAAATAAAAACAATATTTTTCCAATCGAGCCGTTGATTTTGTTGTTCCTATTGATGAAATCAATTGTTTAAATTTTCTTCTCGATCAAGTTTAGAAATCTTGTCGATCGGGACCCAATTTGTGTTTTTTTAATGATACTTTTCATCCGATTAAATGCTTACTGATACGCGATCCACTTAATTTTTTCTACAACTGTTCTAGGACTGATAGATACCATAATATGCTATCTTGTTTGTGGTTCCTTTAGTTTTCAAATTAGAAATCTCGTTTTTGATCCAACTTGAATCCCACCAAACACTTACGCTTCCATTGCCCCCCCACTCCCTGACACACTTGATTTTAGATTTAATTTGAACGAGATTCTAGATTTTTAGAATCTTTTTTTTAAAAAAAAGCGAGATCCCGAATCCTTGGGGGATCCCGTTCTCCAGAGATGGAGAATGAAAAGGGTCCACCATCATATCCTTGATATTTGATTAATAAAAATTTTTTCCCCATGCCCATCCCTATCCACCACTCTGAGACATGAGAGAGAGAGAGAGAGCGAAGAGGGGCAAAGATGATGCAATAGGGTCCACCACATACTCTTTTTTTAATATTCGTATATTCATGACAAAAAGAAATTTTGCACAATTTTAAAAGGAAATGATTTTCATACTCTCTTTTATCCCCCAAACACTTCTTTTTTGTCTTTATTTATAAAAAGACAAAATAAACCAAGTACTCCATTATATCCCTTATATCCTCTCCTACTACAACAAAACAAATCAAGTTCTCCCTTTGTCCTATAATTTTGGTTCTATATTTTTTTTTTTTGATGTCCTAAAATTCTTGTCCAATTTGACTAATCAAGGGAAAAAATTGTTCTATTGCCTTTTTTGCCCTTTGTATATTCAAATTGAAACTAAAAAATAAGAGGGAAATGTGAGTTGAAATATAGTATAAACTAAACATTGCATTTTCAAAACAATGTGTATTTTAGGAATTAAGTTTATATATTTTGAAGAGTAATGATTGTGTTACCTCACAAGTCATAAAGTTGGATTTCTAACAAGCGACCAAAATTTTGGGGCGGGAGGAGTAATTTTTAATCTCATGTTCTGAAATAATAACCCTCTTATAAACAAATCAAACCAGTAACGATCTATGTAAAAGTTTCAGCTGTTCAAAAGAAAAAAAGAAACGATCTGTGTACTGACCTGATCTCCTTCGAAGCTACCCATGCTCCCGAAGCACAAGAACACCACCGACGCCGGCGGCTGAATATCCAACCACCTTATGATCTTCATCGCTTCCTCCTCTTCCTCGTTGTCTTCTTTCACGAGGTGAATCACGGGTCCCACAGGGTATACTGGCGGGATCTTGTCATCTTCTGTGAGGAACCTGACCGCATTGGATTCCAGCTCTTCAAACGTATTGACAATAATGCCCTTGCTTTCTCTAAACCTCTTAGCTATACCCATCAACATGGACCCAATTTCCCCTTCCATAAAAGGCAACGCCTTAACTGGGACCGGGTTCACAAAAACCGGGACAGCCAACTCACCATCCGATTCCTTCAACTCAGTAAGAACCCCATTTTCGTCCCGGCTAAGTGTCTCGAAATGGAACATGAGGCCTAGAACCGAAGCGTTAGGAGTGAAGAAAACGTAGGACGGAACGCCGAACTCGGCCGCCACGTCCATCATCGGGGTGCAGAACATGTCGATGACGAAGCCGGCGATCCGAGTCGACTCGGTGGAGACCATCTTTATCACATGATCTCTCACGTGTTGCTTGTTCATTTTGATGAACTCGGACATGAAGTTGAGGCCAGAGCACTTGGATTGGAGCTCCGCGGCTGCCGCCTCGTCTTGTGGGAGGTACACGAACTTCAACCGATCTTCCACCGCCGTGACTAGTAGCGATTGGGTGGAGGAGCTGACCTTGGAGTTATCAAATGGCCTTTTCATTATTAGGACTGTGATGGACAGCCGTTGGTCTCGGCCGACGAGCTGTTTGGCCATCTCTACCGTTGACACCAGGTGGCTCATCCCCGGAGAAGGAATGAACACCAGTTCCGCCGTCGCTGTCGTCTTCATCGCTGATTAAATTACTTCTAATTATGATAACAAAGATTCTGAGATTTTAATGGAATTTTTCTTCCCGATCAAAAAAAAAAGAAAGAAAGAAAGTTGAGATTGGGCATAGAAAGATGTGAGAGGCTGTGGCTTTCTCTTGTAGATTTGTATTACAAAACAGGGGCTGTTGCTTTTTGAAAACTGAGGCTGTTGTTTTCTTTTGTATACATATTGAAAAAATTGAAGACGAACATGGCATGGTACAAATTGTGTTGACTGAGTATTCTCACTTGGTAATTAAGAATTATTTGAGCCGTCCAATGTGATTTGGGCGGCCTAGATTGATTCACTATCTCCTCTCATCCATCAACTCTCTCTCTTCTATTTTCACTCTAAAATCTGGACTGTCGGTTCATGTTGTGAATGGCTGAGAATGCCGAGCGGGTACCACGTGTGCATTACCCGTCCGACACTAAAAAATTTCTCAGAATGTGGACCAAGAAATGAGGACGGGGCTTGTGCACAACAGCTGCTGTGGATAATCTGAGTCGTCATCCGTTGCTTGAGTGGACAACCCAAATTTCTAACAAAATAGGAAAACTATTCACACAAACAGTTTGTTTGAAATTTGGACCGTCCGTTATCTAAGTCGTCCATCCAAACAACGGACGTCCTAAATTATACACATCAGCTACTGTGCATAAGCTACAAATGTACGCAAGCTGCTGCACAGCAGTAAACCTCATGTCCAAGAAATGATAAATTTATCGCTAGGTGATGTCATGGCTTTGCTGGCCGTAGCCGACCCGCGCTACCCTAGTTCAGCCCTCACTCAGCTGACCTTAATTTACTTTTTCTATAATCCGCTATCTTTTTCTTTAAGATATGGTGTTCAACTGTCATTTATATATGGATTACTTTGTGAACTCTAGAAACGTACAACTACCCGGTTTTTGGCGTAAGTGGCGTATACTGATAAAAAAATTAAAATTAAGACAACTTTTTAATTTTACTAACTTTTAAAAAAAAAAATGTATGTATACACAATTTTTAAATACATATGAAACTAAACATGTTTCTAATATCAACTTAGATTGCAAAAGGTATTAACGTTATCTAATCCTAAATGTTTTTTGCAAAATCGACATCTTAAACCTGTTTGGAGAATTTCTTGATTAAAAGAGTTTTGATGTTTGTTTACCATTTTTTCCAATACAAGTGATTGAAATTTTAAATAATAATCTTCCATCCATTCAAGTCTTGTCTTCACACATTTCATACACCAGTAGTTTTATTCTATATACACAAAGGGAGATAATCTGAATCAACATAAAAGATGATAGGAAAATTTGAAGGAAAAATCACTCAACTTTGAAATGATGTTGACATATTTTAGAACTCTTGTCTAACACATCATATCTTAATTTTGCAATTTTTATCTCAAAAACCGGTCTTCTTCAACTGATATCCATTGGATAATACCCTCATCCAAAACCCCACCTACAGTCTTGCAAGTGATTCAATGTTGAATTCCCAAACCACAACAAATTCTTGAGATCTCTCCTCCATCATCAAAACACCGAGTGTTCAAATCTTGCAATTGAGAATCAATTGTTTTGGGAGTCCCCAATTCCTTTCACCTTCACTTTGATGTCCATAGACCAGGTAAAGAGTTTTGGGATTGTGAGCCTTAGTTTTTAAAATGAAGATCAGTCCGAAAGAGTTGGGTTTGTAAATTTTGGGCGTTGTTTTGTTTAAAAGAATTGTAATTAAGTCTCATTAAAAAATTTTAGTACAAAGTTGTTTCATGAGAATGATAAATGGAAAAGGATCTCTCAATTTTTTCTTTTCTTGCGGAGGGGGGCTGGACTATAGTTTGATGATAAATATTTTTTTCAATGTAATACTCATTTTTTAAGGCGAAGGGGCGATGCAAACCTACTAGCCATAAATCCATCCTGAAAATGTGAAAATGGGAAAATGGAGCGGTTCAATAAGTGGCATGTACTCTCTCTAACCCTTTTTAAGTTGTTTTGTCATTCCAATTTATTCAAAAGACATTATCATTATACCTTCACATCAATTATTATTTTCCAACTTTTACTCTTTCTTTCAAATTTATGCTTCACTTTCAACTTTTCAAAAAATAATAAATAATAAATAATAACTGTACAGACTTTTATTTATCAACTTTTCAAAAGAGATATTAAAAGATGCCAAAGTGAATAGTACACTTTTATTTGGGGACGTCGGCAATATTAGCCCTGGTTGTTATGATTTATAATTTACAGTTTTTTAGTTATAGAGTTTTGGATTATTTGTTTATTAAACAAATGATAATTCATTTTTTAATTACATTTATTTTGAATATTTGTTTAAGTGCAACGGTTTCGGTAGTATCGAACGTTATCTTAAGGGAAATCGGGTGTAGCTGGTGTGAAATTTTTAAAGTCATTTTTTGGCAAAAAATAATTTTAAATTGCTTAAATAACCATTAACGGTCGAATTTCAACCATAACAATAGTCCGTGAATTGAATAACGGGAACTTGCTGATATTTTTGTGATTTTTACTCTCACCAGTATACCAAATTATAACCGTATCGGAGAGACCACATATTACAAGTTCACATTTGAAAAATTGAGGGCACGGCACTTGTACAACAAGAAACCACATGTTTATCCATTGTAGTACTATTATTTATACGTACATGTTTATCCATTGTACTATTATTTGTTTTCTTTTTTTAGAATAGAGAGAAGATTTTATAAATCACTGCGATACTATTATTTTTATAGAACTATTATTTTTAATGTGGGATATTAGGGCACGGCACTTGTGCATCAAGAAACAACATATTTATTCATTGAAAGTGACGTCATGCTCTGGCTGATACTTGTGTTGAGTGGGTATTGTCACTTGGTACTCAAGCATTATTCGAGCCGTCCAATGTGTTTTGGGCGGCCTAGATTCACTCTCTCCTCTGATTCAACAACTCTCTCTCTTCTATTCTCACTCTAAAATTTGGACTGTCGGTTCATGTTGTGAATGGCTGAGAATGCCGAGCGGGTACCACGTGTGCATTACCCACCCGACACTAAAAAATTTCTCATAATGTAGACCAAGAAATGAGGACGGGGCTTGTGCACAGCAGCTGCTGTGGATAATCTGAGCCGTCCGTTGCTTGAGTGGACAACCCTAACAAAATAGGAAAGCTATTCGCACAAACAATTTGTTTGAAATTTGGACCGTCCGTTATCTGAGTTGTCCATCCAAGCAACGGACGTCCCAGATCATACACATCAGCTACTGTGCATAAGCTACATTGTACGCAAGCTGCTGCACAGCAGTAAACGTCATGTCCAAGAAATGATAAATTTATCACTAGGTGATGTCATGGCTTTGCTGGCCGCCAGGGACGGATACAAGGGGGGGCCTGGGGGGTCACGTGCCCCCCCTCAATTTTAGGATTTTTTTTTTTTTTTTTTACAAATAAGGGAAAACAAATAAGGAAGTACCCCATTCGGAACACTTATTTTCATAAACCAAAGTTAAGTAAAGATTTTCTTTACTTTAATTTATTTATGAAAATAAGGAAGTACCCCCCTTTCGGAAACAATGGCATTTCCAGAATTTTGATATTCCAATCTTATCAAAATCTCATCCCCCCACTTTTAGTACAAAGGCGAAAAACGACACGTTTTTCTCCGAAGAAAAGAGGCAAAAGACAACCTTCCCGTATTTGAAAAGATCATCCGATTATACCATTATGCTTAGAAAAATCCAAGGAACAAATACCGGGACTTTTTATCTGCCAAATTGAAACTTTCCGAAAAAAGATACTTTTCCATACTTAACCAGATTTTCGAGTGACAGACAGGGATGCCTCGATCAAGAGGCGACCCGATGGTGACACAACCGATACCATTCGAGTCTCGGATGAGAGATGATGATGAAGGAATCGATTATGATTCCCCAAGATATTGGAAGACGACGAAGATAGACGTCGGCCCTTTGAAAAAGGGAGTCCCAAAATCAGCTTCCTAAATTTTGGAGTATCATTTAGTTTACTTGCTCTTGACTTTAGCATTGGTGCCCCCGCTGTGGAGAATTCCTAGATCCGTCCCTGGCCGCGGCAGTCCCGCGCTACCCTAGTTCAGTCCTCACTCAGCTGACTTTAACTTACTTTTTGTATAATCCGCTATCTTTTTCAACTGTCATTTATAAATTTCGGTTGAAACGGTGGGACTTTGGTTTACGCACTTTTAACCGTCCGATTGAGCTGAAATTTTGTGGGGGCCCTCGGAAAAATGTTTTAAAAATAATGAACGGTTCGGATCGCTTGTGTGAGACCCAAAAGTGGGTCCCCTAAGCAGATCGGTACATTTTCTGGTCCCAATCTTCTGTACGCGTAGGATTTTCCTTTATATATGGATTGCTTTGTGAACTCTAGAAACGTACAACTACCCGGTTACTTATAAGTGGCATGTACTCTCTCCGATCCTTTTTAAGTTGTTGTTTTGTAATTCCAATTTATTCAGAAGACATTATCATTATGCCTTCACATCAATTAGTTTCCAACTTTTACTCTCACTTTCGAATATCAACCATAACAATAGTCCGTGAATTGAATAACGAACTTGCTGATATTTTTGTGATTTTTACTCTCACCAGTATACCAAATTATAACGGTATCGGAGAGACCACATATTACAAGTTGACTTTGAAAAATTGAGGGCACGGCACTTGTACAACAAGAAACCACATGGTTATCCATTGTAGTACTATTATTTATCCATTGTACTATTATTTGTACTATTATTTATACGTACATGTTTATCCATTATACTATTATTGGTATTTTTTTAAAAAAATAGAGAGAAAATTTTATAAATCACTGCAATACTATTATTTTTATTGAACTATAATTTTTAATGTGGGATATTAGGGCACGGCACTTGTGCATCAAGAAACAACATATTTATTCATTGAAAGTGACGTCATGCTCCGGCTGATACTTGGCATTTAGCTATAGGGAAATTCACAATACATATCTTTATTTGGGTGTATCATACGCAAATCTAAAAATGTTACGATTCGATTACTTCTTATGAATACGAAGTTACAATTATTTTGTATAAAAGTTATGAGACTTACCAAAATTTTATGAATCACAGAAAATATTATGAATCGTATTGGTGGAAAGTTACGAGTTTTTAATATAAAAGTTACGAGACATTAAAAAATGTTGCAATTGTCATAAGATGACACAATATAGACTATAAATAGGTGCATATGACACATACATTTATTTAATGGCTGATATTACGATATTCTACGTTTAAGAATTAGACGTAAAATCTTGCTTACGAAGTTTCGGTAATTTTACTATAACCAAATGCAATGGGCTATAGGGTTGGGCTAATCCACACATTTTTCTAGAACATGAGAAATTGAAGTTAACGGACCAGACCATGTATAATTGTCTCTTTTCTTGCGCATTTTTGGTCACAAGAAAATCTAAATTAATGTATTTTCTCATATCGAAATATAAATGTCATTTAGTTTTTATTTGTCAATTTGTAAGCATACCTAAATTAAACTATTCTTTCTTTTGTCAGTTCAATGTGGTTACGGATGTGTATGCCACCTTACGCCTACATCAATTATTTCCTTCCCGATCTAGTCAAAGACAGATTCTCCATACCTAGCTAGACTAGGAAATTCGTAAGAGATTTCCCTTTAAGCTAGTCTTTCTCTCCCCTAAACTCAATGCATACGTTTTCGGCCAGTAAAGGACTGGATCAATAGTCTTATAGAATTATAGTATGACCCTCCTTCACCACAGCAAACTTGCTCTTTTCGCTCATCTCTTTCATCATCTCCTTTATCTTTAGGTCGTGGTGGGCACTTCAAACCTCCAACTCTTAATATTTGACGGGATTGGTGAGAAAGTATGATATAGGTTGAGTTTCCACTAAAAATATCATCCTCCCATAATAAAAAGTGAGTCTTGTTTCCGCTTAATAATATATTTGTGATATATATATATATAGGAAATGACTTGTGGAAAATACTGAAAATACCGTGCTGAAAATTCAATAATGAAAATTCAACCATAATAACATATATTGCTTGATACACTATTTTATCAAATTCACAATGATTAAATTTGCTAGTGATATAAATCCTATCAGTGTTTTTTTGGGTGAATTGAAATTTCAAATTTAACTTAATGCCAGCATGAAATCATATCGACTCACCTGGTCCATCATCGGGGTGCAGTCTTGCAGAGCATGTCCACGACGAACCCGGCGAGTCGACTCGACTCAGATGACTCGGTTGATGTCATCTTTGTAACCTAGTCTCTCACGTGTTGAATGTTCATGGTGACGAACTCAAGCGCAAAGTTGGTGGGGTTCGTGGACCGGAGCTCCGTTATCGCTGCCTCGTCTAGTTGAGGGAGGTAGACGAACTTTAACCGATCCTCCGCCACTGTTAGTAGTAGCGATTGGGTGGTTGAGCCGATATTCGTCTTATCAAACGATGACATTTCCAATATGAGGACTGTGATGGAAAGCCGGTGGTCTCGGCCTATGAGTTGCTTGGCCATCTCCACCGTTGACACCAGATGTCCCATAGCCGGAAAAGGGATAAACACCAGTTCCGCTGCTGCCATCGCCTTCGTTAAAGTGTCTTGACCAACTTACACACATCTCGAGTTACCTCAGAGGTTCAAAGCCCAACTAGGACAAATTTTGATATTCTTGAATATGGAGAGAGATGGGTTTTGTTGTGGCAATGGATATAACATTTCCAGGAGTGTCACAATTATAAAGATCCAAAGTGTAAGCAAAATTCATTTAATATTTTTCTTAAAACATTTTGTTGGATTTTTGTCAACTTATCATTTAATATCTTGCCTAATCCATTCAATCCATGTAAGCAAAATCCACTTATTCAACTTACCATTTTGCGTAAAACAAGTGTAAGAAAAATTCATTTAATATTTTGCTTAATACATTTTGCTATGTTTTTTTTCAAATTTCCGTGTAATCTCTTGCTTAATAGATGTAAGCAAAACCCACTAATCAACTTACAATTTTGCTTAAAATAAGTGTAAGCAAAATTTATTTAATATTTTACGTACTGAAAACAAGTGCAAGCAAAATCCGTTTAATATTTTGCTTAAAACATCTAGATTTTGTCAGCTTACCATTTATTCTCTTTGCTTAAACATTTAATCCATGTACACAAAATCCACTTAATCAACTTACCATTTTGCTTAAAACATTTTGCTGGATTAATCTCTTGCTTAATCCATTTAATCCATCTACGCAAAATCCACTTAATCAACTTACCATTTTGCTTAAAACAAATGCAAGCAAAATCCATTTAATATTTTGCTTAAAACATTTTGCTGAATTTTTGTCAGCATACCATTTAATCTATGTAAGCAAAATCCACTTAATCAATTTACCATTTTACTTAAACAAATGTAAGCAAAATTACCATAATACCCCAGATTTGGGGTTAGATAATGTTTCGTCTCACATTGGAAGTCTACATAGGTGATCTTGAGCATATAACAAACCATGTAAGAAACTACTAGTACCTTGAGCTTAAGCATTTTGGGCCATGTGATGTTAATTATGAATCAAACCAAGATACCTGGCCAATTGTCTACTGTTGTGCGGAAGGCCACCAAGACTCAAGCACACCCAATACAATTGATGGTATTGAATATTGATTTGAAGAACAAATAACTAAGTGAGAAGTAAACCTAATTAACCAAACCAAACATGAGAGAAGGAGAGAGAAAATAAACAAGAAAAGAGAGGAACACACAGATTTACGTGTTTCGGCCTTACTTTGGGATGCGAGCCTTGTCCACGAACAATCAATCAATGACTTCTTCTTTTTTTGAACGGCAAAAAATTTATTAATCTTTGGAAACGGATTACAAAGATTAAAAGGATTCAAGCATGAAAGGCATCACAGATGCCGGCAAGAACCCAAAAGGGAGATAACAAAGGTCGACAAGAAATCAACCGAAAGATACAATTCTAGTCCATGAAATTAAGAGTAGCACTCCATAATAGCTCCACGACATGATAGCACCTGAACATCCATAAACACCCAGCAGCTTTAATCCTAAAAAAGAAATTCCCCCGTGAAAATTGATCACTTGCATACCAGAAAGCTCCTGAACCGACCCGCCCCCCCAAGAATAGTCCAGACCCACCCCTCCCCCGACACAAACCCGCACAGCCAAGACACCAAATCACCTGCCCACCCAGATGCAAGAACCACCCACCCAAAGCCCATCTCATATGTTTTCATTGTTCATAAGAGCTGCTCTTTCTTCATCCTGTTCTTCCAAAATCATGATTTTGCTAATTACTTCTTCATCATTACCCATATAATCTTCCCCCATTATTTTTGTTATTGACAACACTGCTTGAGCTTCATCCAATAGAATTATGTTCCTGTTATTGATCCCCTCCGACGAAACAGATAAGGCTACTATTGCAACTGCTGATCGTACTACTGCACACTTTGGTTTATTTCTCTTCCAACCTCTCCTTGCTCCACTTGATTTTGGAATTCCTAAAATTTCCTCAATCGATTTTTGTTTCCTCCTCACTTTTTCATTTGTCTTTACTGGTACATTCTCTTTCGGTGAAGCATTCACGTTGGAAGAATTCCTATTATAAGAAACAATGCTCCAATTTGAGGCTCGGTCATAATTAGCATTTGATGCTATAACAGGGGCATTTACTCTTGGACTAATGGCACGGGCCTCATTTATTTTGAGGTTCTGATATTGACTAACCCAGCTTGAATTAGCATGAAAAGATTGCCCATTTTCCCTTGCAAATTTTGTTTGCTCCCATAAACTCCTCGAAACACTTTCAACAGCCACCTTCAATTTATTGTCATTACTTAATTGCTTGCTTTCCTTTTCAACCATACTTCCCACTTCCACTGCATTAATTTCAAAAGAGTCCTCAACCAGTTCATGCAAATTATTCTCTGAATTGTCTTCCACACCCATGCCACTTGATTCTGCCACCACATCCGTTGACATTTTATCATCCACATTTACTGGTTTTTCTACCACCCTTTTACTACCAGAATCAGCCACCTCTTGTATTTTGGACATGTCATCATCCATTTCTTTCAATTCCCCTCTTTCATCCTCCCCTTCACTTTTCCTGTCATCTGCACTGCTCTGATTTTTACCCATGGATCCTTGCACTTGACAGCCCAAACAATTACAATCAGCTTTCAAAAAAGTGTTAATAATCATTTGCTCTTCAATCACCCTAATTTTGTAGACTTCTCCTCTGTTTTCTATCTCCATGACTTTGTTTATTAGCCCCATTTCGGCAGAGTTAATCAAAACTTTGCCCACATCAAAAGATAAACTTTTGGCAGTCTCATTAGCAACAGTGATCACCTCCCCCCAATACTTACCAAGTTTAATAAAATTGACAACACTCCACAGATGAAGAGGAATACCATAAAAATTAAGCCAAATAAGACGACAATGGTGTAGCTTGATTGTATACCTTTCCCACTTGTGTGTCTCAGTGAACCACTCTTTAATCCAGGCAAACTTCCCTTCATTGAACATGGAATCTCTATCCTCGACACAAGGAAATGTCAGGACCACCTGATTTCCTCCCATGATTTTGACTTCAATATCCGCATATCCTAAACTTCTAAGCTGGTCCTGCACTAGAGCCATGGATCTTATAGGAGACAGTTTTGCGTTCACACTTCTATAGAGCCATTCAATTCCCACCTCAGTCAGATTAATAGATTGTTTTGCCCTGGTAATGGAATTACTTCTGAGTGCATTCAAATAAGTTTTTCTATCAGGAGCCTTAGAATCCAATTTTGGTTTCCACACCTTCTTTGAACCCTTCACTTCATTCTCTCTAGCTCGTTCTTGGAATTTTGTTTGAGGAACATGAATGATAGCTTGAGCATTCTTCTTATTTTTTGCAACCTGAATCCTTCCTTGAATTGAATGCCTGAAATTGTTCTCAAATCTGGCCTCTTTCACAATTAATTTATGACCCCCGATGAAAGCGCTATTAACTTTCCCAATAGCCAGTAAAGCTTCCTCCTTTCTGGCAAATCTCACAAATCAATCAATGACTTCACTAACAAAACGAGGCTAATCTTAGAATCATCGAGGGGGATGAGACTGAAGCCTATAAAGTAGTCATCACATTGGACACCCAACCTTTGTGATTGGAGATCCCATGAAGAAGGTTCAACGGGTAACAACGAAATTGTAGATTGGCTAGAAAGATCATGATATTAATACTGAGGGGTATTCAATTCCCTAGTCTCATTCCTATGGTGATAGTGATCTTTAATGTGACGATTGAGGAGAAGCTTAGCTCTGAATGAGTCCGAGGCAAGTATTTTGCGAGGAATTGTTTACCAATAACCCTGAAGGTCTCACCAAAGTGAGTGTGGTAGTGGGGTCGCTACTGTGGGAAAATAGGCTACTCCCTAAAGACACTCATGATACAAGATATGTGCGCATGACCGTAAAGCGCAAACCAGACTAGAACTGAAATGAATTGCCCGTACTGTGTGTGAGGTATGTGGATGTTTGGTTCAAAGACCCAGTTCAAGATTTTTTTTTTAATTTCATTGTGGCTCTTCAAATAGAAATTTACCATCATTAAGTGTAGGTTCAAACCAGAAGGTACCAACACCCATTGCGCAGTAAAAATACTCATATTATTTTGAAATTTTCATCATAGTTAATGCAGTAAATTGGTTTGATAGAATGGGCTCTCACAGTTGAACATGAGAGTGGTTCTTCTATTTATAATATGAGTACAAGGATAGAATGTAACAAACTAAAAGATAAAGATAAATTTGAATTGAACCTATCCAAGCTAATAACAAACAGAGAAGATAAACATATAACATGCATGATTATCCAATAATCATGTGGGGGATTGTTGTGATTTATGATTTAAAATTTCATAGTAAATATTTATTTGATTTTATTGTACATTTAATTCGTTGATTATATATTAATTTGGTGTATTAATTTTATCGATTACGTATAGAGCCAACTGGCCATTGTTGGGGTGCAGACAACCTTCAGCAGTGGTCTATCCCGGGGGTGTAGGGGCAACACCCCCACCAGGGGTGTGGGAGGCGGAGCTAGCGAAAATGATATTTTTGGACCTCGGGTGTAATTTCGGCCATAGGGCCCGACCTATTTATTTAGCAGTTTGTTAAATTTTAGGGTTATCAGTTTTCAGAGAAAAACAGAGAGAGGTGAGAGAAAGCACAGATCTTAGAGAGATTGCGAGAAGACTTGTACTCTTGTTTTCTATTTCATAGTGGACTAGTGTGGCTCCCGTGGTTTTCCTCGCGTTGAGGTTTTTCCACGTATATCTTGTGTCTCGTTTTTCTTTTCCATTTTTCATAACGCACGACTGTTTGTGTTCCGATTTCCTAATAACTGGTATCAGAGCCGCGATTGCGGTAGGGTTTGTTTGACGGGTTAGGGTTTAATCTCGTTCAGGCAGGCTAAGTTTTCAGTGGGAGCTATGGGTTCTGAAGAAGGCAAACAGAAGATCGACAAGTTTGATGGATCAAACTTCGCGTTCTGGAAAACGCAGACATAGGACTATCTGTATCAGAAGGATCTTTACCGGCCGTTGCTGGGAAAAGAAAAGGGGAAGAAGACTGGAGAGTGCAACGAAGATTGGAACGTTCTTGACAGAAAGCCGTTAAGGGTTATTCGCCTCTCTCTTTCAACGTCAGTCACCCACAACATATATATTGAAGGAGAAAATGACGGAGGATCTTCTGGCAGCGCTAAAAAAGATGTACGAGCAACCGTCTGCTGCAAATAAGGTACATCTTATGAAAAAACTGTTCAGCCTGTCTATGGCAGAAGGGGTTTCCTTTATGTCACATCTCAGTGAGTTCAATACAATTGTTGATCAACTTATGTCTGTCGATATCAAGTTTGATGATGAGGTTCAAGCTTTGTTAATTTTGTCTAAGTTGCCAAAGAGAGCTGACAGGGTACTATTATTGCAGTCAGTAATTCGGCAGGGAAAGAAAAGTTGAAACTGAGTGAGGTTGTTAGTTTGATTCTAACTAAGGAGGTCAGAAGAAATTCGATTGACAGTTCAGGTTCAGGCACTTCAAGTTCAGTCCTAAGTTTTGAGCAGTAGCGGGGCAGAAGCCAGAGTAAGGGTGGTCAAAATCAGAACAAGAATATGTTGAAATTGAAGAGCGGTAAGAGAAATCGGGCTAAATCTCAGGTTCGGCCCATCAAAGGTGAATGTTGGAATTGTGGTCAGATAGGCCATATGTCACAAACTTGCAAAGCACCGAAGAAGAATAATGGTGGGCAGGAGGCTCATGTTGTGCATGATGCACTTATTCTTGCTATGAACAGCGACACCGAATCGTGGGTGATTGATTCAGGTGCCTCATTCCACGCCATTGCTAACAGGGAGGTTCTGCAGAACTATGTAGCAGGGGACATTGGGAAAGTATACTTGGGGGATGATGAGCCATGTAGTAGTGTGGGAAGATGTGATATTCAGATTGCAACACAAAGGTACAAATGGTGTTTGAAAGATGTCAGACACGTTCCGAATTTTAAGAGGAATCTTGTTTCGGTTGGACAGCTTGCAACAACAGGTTACACATCAACATTCACAGGGGACACGTGGAAAGTTTCCAACGGTACCATGGTGGCGGCTAAAGGCAAGAAAGTTGGTACACTTTACTTGACTTCACATGGTAGCGACACACTTGCAGTTGTAGACAACAAGGAGAGTTCAAATCTGTGGCACAGAAGACTGGGACATATGAGTGAGAAGGGAATGAAGGTTTTGCAGTCGAATGGGAAGCTATCGGGGTTAGAGTCAGTGGATATTGACATGTGTGAGGATTGCATCTTCGGTAAACAAAAACGGGTTAGCTTTCAGAAAGGCGGCAGGCCTCGCAGGGCTGAAAAGCTAGAGTTTGTCCATACAGATGTTTGGGGTCCAGCTACCGTGTCTTCTCTTTGCAGTTCTTATTACTACGTTACCTTTGTCGACGATCACTCGAGGAAGGTATGGGTATACTTCATGAAGCATAAGTTAGATGTCTTTGAAGTCTTCAAGAAGTAGAAGGTCATGGTTGAGAATGAAACAGATTTGAAAGTGAAGAGGTTGAGGTCTGATAATGGCTGAGAGTATGAGTTGGGGGAGTTTAAGAGAGCCTGCAGTCTATTCGGGATTCGATTAGAAAGGACACATCCAAGGGCTCCGCAGCATAATGGCATTGCAGAGAGGATGAACAGGACCTTGACTGAGCGTGCTAGGAGCATGCGGATACATGCATGGTTGCCTAAGATGTTTTAGGCACATGCAGTCAACACAACAACATATTTGATCAATCTTGGGCCATTAGTTCCGTTGAACTTGGGCATACCAGAGGAGGTTTGGAGTGGGAAGGATGTAAGTCTCTCACATTTATGTGTTTTTGGTTGCGTGTCTTATGTGCATATTAGCGATAAAGACAGAGATAAGCTTGATGCTAAATCACAGAAGTGTACTTTCATTGGGTATGGCTGCGATGAGTTTGGTTATTGGTTTTGGGATTACAACAACAGGAAGATAATCAGAAGCAGGGATCTTGTATTCGATGAAAGGGTGATGTACAAAGACAGGGATAGCAAACAGAGCAGTGGGAGTACCACTTCGGATGGGGATACGTCCGAGTACTTTGGGTTGGAGGATCTTCCAAATGACAGTGGGGTTGAGCAGAAATCTGGTCAGGCAAAGGAGAGAGCTTCAGATGAGACAGTTTCAAAGGGGACAGTTTCAGATAGGGTAGCTCCAGAGACGGGGACTAATTCAGCAGTCAAAAAGTTGAGGAGGTCAGCTAGAGGACACAAGCCGAATCTGAAATACATTTCTTCGCTTGATTACTTGCTTTTGACGGACAGTGGAGAACCAGAGTGCTATGATGAGGCTTTGTAGCTTCATGAGTCAGCCGAGTGAAAGACTGCGATGCAGGAAGAGATGGATTCTCTTCATTCCAACGGTACTTGGCTGTTAGCTCAACTTCCCGCCGGAAAGAAAGCCTTGCAGAACAAGTGGGTTTATCAACTTAAGCAAGAAAGTGATGGCAAGAAAAGGTACAAGGCAAGATTGGTTGTAAAGGGCTTCCAACAGAAGGAGGGGATCGATTATACAGAGATATTTTCACCGGTTGTGAAGATGGCCACTATCAGAGTGTTGTTGAGTTTGGTTGCTGCTGAGAATCTCTACCTCGAGCAGTTAGATGTTAAAACTACTTTTCTTCATGGGGACTTGGATAAAAAAATCTACGTGAAACAGTCTGTTGGCTTCATTGTGAAAGACAAGGAAGAGATGGTTGGGTTTTACAGATCCATCCGGTGTGGATTTACCACACTTCTATCCAAATCTCTACCAGGTTATGGAGGTTATTCAAGGGTCGGCTACAAGTTACTCAAACAGGGGGATATAAGCTCCTCGTGGAGATCATCTTCAGAGGAATTGGGGGTCGTCCCCCACTCTTTCAAAAGCAAAAACCATTATTTTGATGGTATTCAAAACATGTAGTTCATCATCAGATGAGCTCCCTTCCCGGTGTTCCCTTCTATCTCTAATGGATCTGGTTTCTTATCTATTTGAGAGATTCTGGGTCCAACCCCATCCAACAGACCGTGGGGTGTTCATTCGGTGTGGTGTCATCCCTCTCTTCTCAAACACGGGTCCAAATAGATGGGTCATTCCAAACGCAAGGGACCCATGGAGGAGCTTCACGCACTATAGATCTGGAGTTCTAGATCTAACACTGCTGCTGTTTTTCTTCCTCGCATATCAGTTCTCCTCCATTATGTGTCGATGGTGTCACAGTGGAGGGGGTAATACCACTATGGATCCTGGCGCTACATGTAAGTCTATGGCAGTATTAGATCTGGGTTCCTCTCTTATGCGTTGAATCTGTTTCTTGGAATTCCTTGAGCTCCATTTTGGGGCTGTTTTACATTAATTATTTACCCTATATTTGTTCTTTTTTGCAACAATATTTGGGCCATTTTTAATCCGCAATTTTGGTTTGAATGTCTGGAAATGTCATGCATTATCTGGGTTCATTCTGAGGTAATAGTACTCTGGTTCTTTAAGTTCTTCCTGGGGAAGAAGGCAGTGGGGCCCACTTTTGTGGGTCTCGATTTCCAGCAGCTATTCAGTCAATAGTCCACTCGGGGACAGTTGTATTACATGCGGTAAAAGTAAATCTTGCAATAGGTTGTACGGTCCAACCCCCCAAAACACCTCTTGGTCAAATCGAGAACACCATTTGCTTCAATTGGGGACAGTTGTATGGTGGGCCAATTCTGTCCGATTTCATCAAATGCAAAGGACCAATGTCCTTTTCTTTAGCAAATACACCCATAGAGCTCTTGGGCCCACAAAATTTGTTCTCGATAAAGACATGGTAACAGAAAATACACGCTAGCGGTGCCCGACTACTTCTCGAAATGCAGCCTTTGGTGGGGCCTCTTAATATCCATTGGTCCCAAGCGGTGGACCCTTGTACGCGGATCATTATGGAACAGAAATGTTGGCCTTTGTGCCCATCAAGTGGGACCACAACTCCCTTGTCCAAACGTAATGCCACAGCAGTAGATAAATTAATCAAAAATTTTGGTCAGTCCTTGTACTGGTTATTCATACTTATCCCTATCCTTGCGGGTTGTGCAAGGGCATCCTATTTTCCCACCCCGGCGGGTTGTGCCGGAGAGTACGCAATTTTCTTTTCTTTTCTTTATTTTGTTTTGTCCTCCCTGGGGTATGCCCCTTGTAGGCTATACATTCGCTTAACCCCTTTTTAATTTCAAGCTAAATTACCCAAAAAAAGAAAAGAAAATGAAGAGATGGTGTGCAGACTCAAGAAGAGTCTGTATGGTTTGAAACAGACTCCCAGACAGTGGTACAAAAAGTTTGATGGTTTCATGCAGCGCAGTGGCTTCACAAGGTGCAATGGAGATCACTGTTGTTATTTCAAGAGATTTAAGTCTAGCTACATTATTTTATTACTCTACGTAGACGATATGCTTGTAGTAGGATTCTGTGTTAGGGAGATCAACAGGTTGAAGCAACAGTTGGCAAATTCAAAATTTGAATCTACAAGCACGAATTTGAAAAGTCTATGTCGGTTACAGCTCATACTCGAAGCAAAATTTGGGTTCCCAAATTACCCCTTAATTTAAATCTAGGTGTGTGCAAAAGTGGGATTAACTTAAGTGAGGCTAATAAATGTGGTACAAAGAATATTGTTTCGGGCAGTTCAAGAGGTGACAAATCAGATGGATCTGGTCCACCATTTGGTATCCATTCTTCTTCTTCCAGGAGCTGTTTTTCTTGTGATCCATTATCTCGAGCAAAGGACAATGTCAATGTTTCGGTAGATAGTCATATTCAAGAGCATTGTAATTCGGTTGTCGACGGCAAGCTTTCTTCCTCTTCTAAAGCTATATCCTCTCCAAGTATTAAGAGTGGTGTTTCAAGTTTGAATAATAATCGTTGGTGGCCTTTAATTGACTTAGAAGAGGATGGAGAGGCTGTTGTGGAGTGTGATGGAGCAGGTGATGGGCTGAAGTTGCGGATCGAGGATGTGGGAGGTGTTAGTATCCCTTCATCTCCTTTGGATGTAAGTGCAGAAGATAATAGCGATCTAAATGCAGGTGAGATTGTGTTTCAGAATAAAAGTGAAGCGCAACTTAAAAGGTTAAGGGCAAGAAAGATCCTTAAAGGAAGGTTCTGGTTTTCAAATCGTTTTGATTTTTTCAGAGCGCAAAGGAGATGTGGGAGTCTTCGCATGAAAAATTTAATATTTGGGGTGTAGTTGTCGATGGGTGTATCCCGGTTAGGTCGTTTTTTTGGCGAAGGTGACTTTGTCACCGCTGGTTGGGGGTTTCATATGCTTGTTACCTAGTTTTTGTTGTTTGTTGGTTGCTTGGTTGTCTCCTGGTCAGCCTTCAACCTTTTGGGTCTCGAGATGCAGATGATAGTCGTTGGTTAGGTTCCAACTCCGTTGGTTTCCTTTCCACGTTTGATGTTTTTTCTCTTGCTCCTTTTAATCTTGTATCCTTGATATTTGATTAATAAAAAAATTTTTTTGCCGTTCAAAAAAAAAAACAGTTGGCAAAGGAGTTTGCTATGAAAGATCTGGGTGCAGCTAAGCAAATACTTGGGATGAGAATCAGCAGGGATAAGGCTCAGGGGACTTTGCGGTTGAGTCAGGCTGAGTTTATTTAACGTGTTCTGGAGAGATTCAATATGCAGAGTGCCAAGGCAGTTGACACACCTTTGGGAAGTCATTTCAAACTTTCTCAGTGTAATCACACAAGAAAGATGCATCAAGAGAGTATATGGCCAATATGGGTGAAAATCTGTCGGTTCGGTTCGGTTTTCGGGGTGTTCAGGACCGAACCGATCGGTTCGGGGTGATTTTGCTAGGAACCGATTCCGACCGAAAAAACAATGGACCGATCGGTTCGGGGTGGTTCGGTTTTTTCGATTTTTTTTATTTTTTCAGTTTTTTCAGTCCGGCGTTAAAATTGAGATGGACAGCTGTGATTTGTTATTTTTTGCGGGGTCAATTTCAGGAAACCGAGATAGGGGTGGTTTTCAGTCCAAATAGGGGTGGTTTCGGGGTAATTCGGTCCAAATCGGGATGATTTTAGGGTATTTTGGTTCGGTTCGGTTCGGTCTGACAAAAATTCCGGTAAACCGAACCCGAACTGAGATGTATTTCGATTTTTTCGGTTCGGGTTTTTTGGTTTTTTTCCAGGCTGGACCGACCGAACACTGAATCGAATTTTTGGTTTTTTCGGTCGGTTCGAGTCTTGTCGGGTTTTTTTTTCACCCTTAATGCCCAAGGTTCCGTATACCTCAGCCATTGGTAGCCTAATGTATGCGATGGTGAACACGAGACCAGACATT
Organism: Vaccinium myrtillus; assembly: GCA_016920895.1. Lineage (NCBI taxonomy): Eukaryota > Viridiplantae > Streptophyta > Magnoliopsida > Ericales > Ericaceae > Vaccinium > Vaccinium myrtillus. The sequence goes on along the minus strand of CM029270.1, from coordinate 12,123,660 downwards.
GCTCATGCAGTGGGAGTTGTGAGCAAGTTTGCTAGCAATCCAGAGAAACAGCATTGAGAAGTAGTAAAGTGGATTATGCGATACTTGAGAGGTACCATTGAGTTGCCACTTTGTTTTGGGAAAGGAAAGTTGACAGCGTAGGGATATGTGGATGCAGACTTTACCGGTGATCAAGATACGCGGCGAAGCACCACGGGTTATACCTATACTATGGGTTCAACAACGGTGAGTTGGGTTTCACGTCTGCAGAAATTAGTGACAAAAGCTGAGTATGTGGTCGTGACTGAGGCTACAAAGAAGATGATTTGGTTGAAGAGCTTTTTAGAGGAGTTGGGTTTGAAGCAAAAGAACTGTGTTCTTTTCAGTGACAGCCAGAGTGCTATACACCTTGCCAAAAATTCAGTGTTCCATGCCAGGACGAAACACATTGATTTGAGGTACCATTTCATTCGTTCACTTTTGGAGGACGGGGATTTGTTGCTAGAGAAGATTTTGGGGGACAAAAATTCGGCAGATATGTTGACCAAGCTTGTTACTGTTAAGAATCTGAAGTTGTGCTCAACTTCAGTTGGCCTTCATGCTTGAAGAGATGATGGGCCTGGAGCCACACCAAGAGGGGTCAGATGACTACGTCCATGTTGATTGAGATTATTTTTGGGTTTGCAGTTGTTTGTTTGCTGATGCTTCGGTTATCTTCAAGTGAGATATTGTTGGGGTGCAAACAACCTTCATCAGTGGTCTATTCCGAGGGTGTAGAGGGCAGCGCCCCCATGGTGTGCAGCGAAAACGATATTTTTGGACCTCGGGGTGTAATGTCAGCCATAGGGCCCGACCTATTTATTTAGCGGTTTGTTAAATTTTAGGGTTATCAGTTTTCAGAGAAAAACAAAGAGAGACGAGAGAAAACGCAGATCTCAGAGAGATTGCGAGAAGCCTTGTACTATTGTTCTCGATTTCATAGTGGATTGGTGTGGCTCCCGTGGTTTTTCCTCGCGTTGAGGTTTTTCCACGTATATCTTGTGACTCATTTTTCTTTCCCATTTTTCATTATGCACGACTGTTTGTGTTCCGATTTCCTAATAGTCATTGTCTCTATAAATGCATTTACTCAATATAAACGTTGGGTATTGCTCATGTAACTGATGAATGAATTATTTCTCTGATTCTATTACCTAGTAATGCTATTACTCTTTTTGTATTTATATGAAGATAACAAGAGACAAACGGATATAGAATTTTGAAAAGCTATTGCTACATAGTTTTGCACGTGTGATTACAAAACGGGGAGCAAACTATTGCTACAAAGTTTTTCGGATTTTTGTTTGAGCATACACTATATTTTGTTTGTGCATACGGCAATATTTGGTACGCGGTGAAAGTTTTAGCTGCACACAAAACTTTCCGGGGATTGTTGTATCTTAGGAGTGGAGCGTCAATGTACCTGGTGCAAGAGTGGAACAAATCTTCTCTTAGGAGAGCGCTACACGCATGCCTCAATCCACAGGGTTTTCTATACCCCTTAATCTCTTCATTGAATTATTATCTTTGTTTATTATTTTTGCATCTTGTTTTGTTTCTACAAAAATTTCTGCGAATTTTCTAACACAAAGGACAATCACGTTTCACATGGCCATGTTCTTTGCAACTTTAGCATTGTACACCCTTTCCTCTAGAACTAGAACCAGACCTGTTGTTTCCTCCAGATCTACCATCAGATATCTTTCCCCAATACTCACTTTGAATCGCAAGTGCCGAACTTTCTCCACCCTTAAGACTTGACCTTTTTTTAGTACAATGAGAACCAACGTCGACTGCACCTGATCCAAATTCACTGTATCCTTACCATACAATAAAGTCGCCACCAAAGTATCATACGAATCCGGAAGCAAAGTAAGAAGCAAAAGGGCTTTGTCTTCCTCTTCCATCTTCACATCAACTTTCCGCAACTGATCCAAATAATCGTTGAACACATTCATGTGCTCCATGAGGTTTCCACCTTCCTCCATCTTTGGCCAATAAAATTTCCGCTTTAGATGTAACTTATTGGTCAAGCTCTTCGCAAGATATAGCTTTTCCAACTTCTCCCACAAGGCCGATGCCGATGCCCAATCCTCATCCATGACATTGTTGATAATATTATCAGCAATACAGAGCCGAATCATGCTCACATATCTTGAATCCAACTCCTATTCATCATCTGTCATCGTCTCTGGTTTCGCATCTTTTCATTTCAACGCTTTTTAGCCAAGCTCTGTTGAACAAGGATATCTTTAAGCCTCCTTTGCCATAGAGTACTAAAGCTGTTGCTTCCGCTCAAGAAAAAACTAAGAGTTGATCATAGCCTCTTCATTGTGAATGTAACGGAACCCATATGTAAAAAATATGGTCAAGAACGTACTGAGCCGGCTCTGATACCACTAGTTGGGATTAAACAAGGAAGCATCCAAGCACTTAAATTCAAACACAACCACAATCACAACCAATGAAAGTATGTTGAAATATAAAATAGAGAGATATACAAAATTTATGTGGTTCCGTAATAATCCGCCTACTCCACGGAGAGAATCCCGTTGTTTTCATTTTATGAGTACAGTGAACCATATCCTCAACACTCAAGAAGCCTAGCACGCGTCCGGGTAATTGCTGATATTCCCATACCTTCTCTCCAATCGAGAAGGAAAAGCTGCCCTTTCCTCCCGGCACCCAATGTGGACCCAGACGAGTTTTTAAAAAAATTCTTTCTGGTTAGGTTTAGAAGATTAAGAAGGCAATGAACAAAAACAATATATATTTGCCAAATTTTATATAGAACTTTTAATTACACAGAAGATTTATTTTCCCTGTAGATTCTTTTCTTTTCAAACATCCTAACGTAGCCTAGACTTACAACAAAGACAAGGACTTTGAGTCATATCTTCAACCTTTGCCTTTGCCTTTCCAACTGGTCGCGATCTCATTCTGTTGGAATATTTTGCAAGCTACTTCAATTAATCTTATGATTTCTCAGGGAAATCACATGTCACATAATAACTTGAATACATTAGTTAGTCCATCAGGGTCACTCCAAATGGGATCCTATTTTGTTCGACTTTAAGCTGTACATGCATTCAATTGATCTTTAAGTAGTAATTGAGCTGTACATAAATTCATCGGAAAAAATAGTTGAGAGAGAGAGAGAGAGAGAGAGAGAGAGAGAGTATTATCTATCATAATAGTTAAAAGTAATTTTCGGAGTGTGGGCCAAATCCGTGAGTGCAATTTCTGCTTTTTTTTTAAAAAAAAAAATTCAAGTATCCAGACAAGCGTACGCGCTAGTGCAATTTCTTCTTACAACTTATTGTGAGTACAACTTATTGTGAGTGAAATCAGCTCAAGAACATGGGAACAGATTCTAAAAAGCAAGCACTACATTCTCCAAACAAAATATAACTATGGACTACAATGAGCAAGATACGCTGAAAGGCAAAACCGGCATTTTGTCAAAGTTCAATGTCGTGAAAATCGATGGACAAATATGGAACTGTCAAATATATACATACAGACATAGATAAATTTGATTTGAGTTGTAAGTTAGGTATAACTGTAGCGATTAGGAAACGGATCAATGCATGTGTTGTGGACCACAAGCTATAGCTTTACGGTACTTTTTTAACTAACAAACAAAATTATGGCTCCAACTCCCTTCTCAATCATTAAAATTAATTTTCCTCTCAACTAATCCATCAGTACCAATCCAACATCCAAAAACACAATCCAACCAATAAAATTAGACATTTGATTTGGCTGAAGAACTAATTGTGGATGCCCAAAACGTACTTCAAATTCACACGGTCCCATATGCATGACAACTGAAGGAATGTGGATTTGGAAAGATTGGACTTGGAAAGAATCTGTAGCTATTAACAATTGTGTGTGGTTTGTCAAGTAGGAGGTCATATGTAGCAGAGTAGTAACTGTTTTTTGGAAGCTATTTGGTATTAAAATTCAAAATTGAACCGAACCAAACCGAATTACTCATAAAACCAACCAGTACTGTGAAAATATTTCGGCTTCAGTCGGTCCCTCGGTCTTCCAGTTAAACTTCCAATCTATGAATTGAACACAAGTCTTCATTTTTTCCACTGCAAATAGGGGATTCCAGCTAGAAAGTGATCAGTGTTCTTTTTTTACTTCTCAGTTGTCTAGGCCAGTAGTTTACGCGCACTCCGACTAATTTTATTGGTCCAATCCCATTGCCCACTTACGGGGAAATAGCGCGTGTAACTGTGTAAGTATCTGTATCTGTATGTTTGAATTATGTAAGCCCATATGTGAAACATGCAGGCTCAAAGGTACCATCATTTTGTTTTGAGAAATCAATTGCTGTATTCCATGATAAGGGTGAGACTCTGTGTAGTATCAATCACTATAAGATTTCCCACTACTAAAAGCTGCATGAGCCAAGTTGTCTTGGTCCACCTATTTTATAGGGCATCTGAATAAGTTCATTTTTTCCTAGTTTCTTATCATCTCTATTTAGAGTTTGTAAAACAATTATGTAAAGAGAACGTGAGCGAGCGCAGAAATTTGAGTGCATCGATCTGATTACAAATATCTGTAGAATCGTCTGATACACGTGAGCCCCACAGAGTAATGAGAGACTCATATACATCACATGATTTCATATATGTTTATTTGAATCCGAATCTACGCATCCAAATCTATGGGGATAGCATTTCTCTTATGTGTAAAACCAAGACCAGTTTTGTATTAAAATTCATGTACACTTTCATATGATACAAAGTGGTGGTTATGATAGGAAACAAATCACAACTCCAACAGAGTAAAAGGATCAACAAGAGATGAATAATTTCACATCTAAGGAACAAATTGGACAAGATTCATGATTCATCTAAAATTAAAGGCCATTTTTTGTAGATCGACTAGTAAGGGGGATATGTACAATTACATACGAGTAAGCTGATCGAATTAAGTGAATGTCAAAACGTAGATTCGTAATCCATTCACATGTCAAATCTGACCATTCAAACTACCTCAAAACAAATGTGCTTATCTCTTATAAAATTTATTAAGTTCACTAACAATTGAATCAGTGGCAATTTTTTCAAATTATTTTTTTTTTGATAGCCAGGTGTGCCAGCTTACGCGCACCATAATAACATATGTTTGTCAGAATTCAAACCAAACACTGCCTTAGTGTTTAGATATTGCAAGGACCTACAAATAGTGAGTATTTGAGAAGTAGGACGATAAATGTTTTGCAAGTGCAAGATATGTAATCTCCACTTCAAATAAAATCGTTTTGCAATCCCTCCCTCCATTACACATTTCCTTTTGGTCTGAAATAACACATTCCCTCTTCTTTTCTTTACTCATTTATCCTCACCTAAGCCATCAAAGTCATGCATTCCCTACAATAAAGTAATTCAGAAGAATACCACTTTGTCTTTCTTTAAACAGAAAGAAGGGTACATGCTTTTTGAAAAGGAGTCTCATCCTCAACTTTAGTTTTACCAATTTGTGTGCCAGGAAAAAAGATACAAAATGCTTATAAATTTTTGAAAGAGAGAAACAGAGGAGATAGTTTCTGTTCTCTCAAAAATTGAAAGATGCAAACGGTCCGGATCAATTCGATTCTGTTCTTCCTTCTATTTCTTCTCCATTTTGTCAACTCATCTCAAGAACATGAAATTACAGACAACAGCCACAGCGCCAACAAACACGCCATTCACAAGGTACTCATTTCATTTCCTCTTCGAAATCCATCGTACCCTTGGTTTCAAAACGTACGATTCCCTGAGAATTTGAAGGATTTTTCGAAAGGAATAACCAATATCCGAATCTGTGTTTGGCAATTACAGATGACTCCTGAACTGTCATTTGAAATCAAAGTGCATGGATTTCTGCTATGGGCTTCATTTGGTTTCTTGATGCCTCTTGGAATACTTGCAATTAGAATGTCAAACTGGGAGCAATGTGAAAGAAGGCTCAAAACTATTTTCTACATCCATGCATGTTTGCAGGCAAGTTTCATTCATCACGACGATTTTCTTATCCATTTGTGTTCTTCGATTACAAAAAAATACTATACTATTTCCAGACAATATCTCTACAGAGTCTAAACCAAATTTATCATTACAAACTTTAATTGAAATGTGTTCATTAGGTAGACGTAACGTACCCCACTTTTAGACTTTAATCATGGTGAAAGCAAATAAAGTAGAATGATTCCATGTTTTGATTCATAAATTTTTTCAGAAATATAGCCCACAGTTTGGTGATCAACAATTCATAAAAAAAAACTTGACTTTTGCTCGCATCAAGTTGATTGCATGCAGTGATGATCATGAATACTTAGTTGGAAAGGAATGGCCGGGCTGATTTTTATCTTTTGCTTCTGTTGAGTAATCCGTATCCTTGCAAATTTGCAATACTAATATCGAAACGATTAGTGTTTTCAAACTTTCTCTCTTTTGCTTCTGTCAATGAGTAATCCGTACGTATCCTTGCAAATTTGCAATACTAATACCGAAACGGTTTGTGTTTTCAAATTTCCTCTTTTGCTTCTGTTTATGAGTAATCCGTATCCTTTCAAATTTGCAATACTAGTACCGGAATGATTAGTGTTTTCAAACTTCTCATTGTTATTCTAGAAACAAGTAACACTACCACATACATGCAAAGAGTTTTGTAACGTTGTTAGTTTTTTTTTTTTTATAACCAAATATCCGGGCCAGCTTGAGGGGAGGTAACGACCGAGCATAACCCCCAGTGGCTCCAAATGTTTGCTGGCAAATCCAAGAAAACTTTAGGGTTAATCATCCGAACACCCAATCTAAGTTTCTAGTTTCACTCGGACACCCCCTGCACTAATTTTTCCTACCACCAGACCCCCTCTATTTTCCAGAACTTACCCCAAGACCCCTTACCCCAGCCTTCCATCAAGAACCATCAGCTTTTTTTATGATCCAAACCGTTCAACTTGTTTAAACTATGTTTTTAAGGGTACCCGCGAGAAATCGACTAAAAATATGACTGGAAAGTGCTTGATCCAAAACTTTTTCCAGGAAGGGCTTGACCCAAATTGTATTTATGAAAAAGTTTTTGGATCAAACACTTCTCGGTCATATTTTTAGCTGATTTCTCAAGTGTACCATTAAAAACATGTTATCCTTAAAAACATGTTTTAAACAACTTGAATGATTCGGATCATCAAAACATGACTCGGAACTTTGAGGTTAGAGACAGAACGTTGGCGGAAAGGGTCTTGGGGTAAAATTTGGTGTCCGAGTGAAATTGAAAACTTAGAGGGGGTGTCCGGGTGATTAACCCAAAACTTTATTCCGTTCATATAACTAAAAAACAAGAATTAAAAAACATATTTGGTGTAAATCGTCATATTCTCGCTCTCGGGAAACGAGAGCTATTGAGCTGTAAAGGAAATGTTTGTAGTAGCAGATGCTCGATTAAACTATCACATTCGAAGCCCAATTCCCGCGTGTTAATGAAGCTTTGTATATTCGTTAAGACTAGTGGAATGCAGAGTTTTAATAATACATAGAACAAATTCTTGTTAACTACCAAACGAATTGCACTTTCCTCATGAAACTCAAGTCTACTTTCGTTTTGCAGACTCTTTCGGTACTTTTAGTAACAGCAGGGGCTATAATGTCCATAGTATACTTTGACAACACCTTCAACAACACTCACCAGAAGATGGGTTTAACCCTTTATGTTGCTATATGGTTGCAAGCCTGTATCGGGTTTCTACGGCCACACCGGTAAATTCTCTCCTACTCTTTCACCTTAATACGATCCGGTTATTCATGAGAAAAAAATCAGACAATAGTAATTCCAACAAAATCCCCCACTTGTTTGGCGATACTGTATTCCCCTAGAACATTAACTATTCAATGGCATTACATGAACCATTAGAAGACATAACACAAAAAAAAAAAAAACCCACGAATGGCGTTACAAACCACAAAATGACATTACAATTACCAAAAGAAAGCATAACATTTTTACCGTTTCCTGCATTACATTTTGAAAATGGCATAACATGTTCAAAATCATTTTCCTTACAGTATCTCCCGACATAACATTAAGTCATTAACCACTCAACAATATAACATTCGTCTTGAGAAAGCGTAACATGTTACTATTAGGACACCATAAGAAGTCGGATATATTAGAATTACCAAAAATAAAAATAAAAGAAAAACCTCCGAAGACCAGTTTGTCTCCCACACACACAAAAATGTACGTATACATGAAAACACAGACACACACAGAGGGGGAGGGAGATGTAAGTAGTAGTAGTATCAACATTTTTCTCTCCAAATTATACCTTAATTATCTCTTTTCTTTCTATGCAGGGGAAGAAGAGTAAGAAGTGTGTGGTTTTTTGTCCACTGGGGACTGGGGACATCAGTTTCTGTTCTGGGAATCATCAATGTGTACACAGGCTTACAAGCCTACAAGAAAAGGACAGCAAGAAGTGTAAGATTATGGACTGTGCTTTTCACAGTTGAGATTTCTTTGATTGCTTTCTTCTACCTGTTCCAAGACAAATGGCGCTACATACAGAAACAAGGAGTGATTCTGGGCAACGAACCAGTCTCCCCAACTGATCATGAGGTTTTCACCAAGAGATAGGCCAAAGGAATTAACGATCCTAGTTCAAAAAATCAAATCAATTATTTCCACCCACATGGGATTCTTTTAAATCATTTATCATTTAGTTTTGCGTTTGATTTTAGAGATTGGTAGTTTGGGCTGTGTCTGGATCATGGATTTGCAGAGACGTTTATGGAGGCAAAGATGAGAAAATGATGAATGAGTTAGATAGATTTCCCTATCATTTGCAGCTCCATTTGTATGTTCTAAAAAATCCACGATCCAAACACAGCCATTAAGGTATGGACACCATTGGGTATTAATAAGATCGATTGGAGCTCCAAGTATGTGTATAGAAAACCAATAATCAGATTATAAAGCTTGTTTAAAAATCATTTGTGATATCAATTTATTTAAAGTTTTATTTCCCTATCATTTGCAGCTCCGATTGTAAGTTCTAAACAATCTATGATCCAAATACAGCCATTAAGGTACGAGAAACCACTGGATATTAATAAGATCCATTGGAGCTCCAAGTATGTGTCTGTAGAAATCCAATAACGAGATTATAAAGCTAGTTTAGAAATCATTTTTTATATCAATTGATTTCAGATTTAATCAAAGTAATTTCAATTGTTAATTATTTAAAAAAAATGGGGAAAAAACTTCATGTTCCTATCGGGTGGGAAGACTATTACAGGAAAGAAGATACTAGCATTGTACACACATAATGCAAAATAATTAAAATTAAAAAAAAATGTGATTCTACGATGTCCTGTGACCATATAATGCATGTAATTCGCTCAACTAGATATGTCTCTAGCGTATACACAATGAATAACTAGTAATGGAATAAACAATAAAAATTTCAAAATTAAACATTGCAATTTTTTTATTTGACTAGGATATTTTTTTTTAAATTCAGATGTCAAGAAAAATGTGAGAAATCAACAAAGATACTAGCAAGAATTCGGAAGCCAATGTATTGTGGGATACTTAGTGTTTAGTTTTTGGAAACAGATATAGGGAAACCACCAATCAATTTGGCAATTATAACTACACACAACAGTTTGTCAAGCTTCTAAAAATACACAAAAAGATTGTAAAGTGTACTAGAATGAAAAAGTAAGTTACGTATATCGTATTCATAGGTATGTTGTATGTATTGTACGACACAATTATATATATCTATTACTGAGAGCGCTCAAAAGAATTGACCATTTGTTATCAACTCATTCATACAACACGGATGGATTTTTCAAGTTCCTCAAGGTATTCTATCTCAATTGTTTTGATCATGGCCTTTTCTGCTTAACAATATTCCTGTATAGTACAAACTGGTAAGCACAACAATGGCAATGATAAGTAGTAAATATGGCCTTCCATTAGCACCAGCTGAGATTGACCGAAGAAATATTCCAGTGTAGTACAAACCAATAAGCACAGTAACCGCAATAATAACTATATATGGCCATCCATCAAAACCAGTTGAGCTAGACCTACAGAAATCACAAGCAACCTTAAGTATTCGTTCCCCCTCTCAAGACCATGATAGCATGAAAATCAAGAATGAAAAGATGAGATGGAGTTAAGTAAGTTATCATGCTCTCAATTTGTTACTGATCGATGGATAATCGTTCGGTTACCTTGTTTCCATAGTTGAGTTAGTTGTGAGTCCAAATCCAAAAGGGAAGAGTGGGTCATACTGTGAATCCCCAATGTTCATCGGGAGTTGATCTACAGTTTTGAACCATGTTCGAGAAAGCTTTCCAGTAAATCCATAGTCCCCAAAAAGGACATCAGTCAAGCCTTCGCCTTCAGTGCCCGGTAACCAGGCAGCCACTAGAGCATCAATTAAGGAAACGTACGGTTCAATCACAAGTGGTCGACCAGATATTATGACAACAACACATTTCATAGCCCCACATACATTGTTGATGACGGTTGGACCGGGATCTGATATGGTGAGGGTTGGGTTGTCACCTTGAGTCTCTGCATATGGGATCTCACCGACAAGTACAATAGCATAACTGAAGTTGTTGGACTTGAGATAGTTGACATCTGGGTTCTCTAGGTGGATGACTTCAGTGCTTGGGTCAACTGCGGAAGTTATGGCATTAAGGATGGTGGTTCCTATTCAATGAAAATGGGATTTGTCATGGAAGTTCAAACATATTAGGGTTAAAAAGAAAACATTTCAGGCTCAACTTTAATCAGAAAATAATAACCAAAACTAAATAGGAGATGACCATTGAAGTTATAGCGAATTTCTATCTGTTAAAAGATTGTAAATGGTTAGTTCAATGGTCTTCTACTTTTCTCCTCCTCTATCTTGCATTTTTTGGGGGCTTAGTCGTTGTACTAGTTATCTTGAGGTTTCTGGAATTAGATAGAGAGAAACTCAAGGAAAGGTTGATAGAAGTTTCAAAACAGCTCATAAATACAAATTCCATTTTCAAGAAATTGCCTAAACCCTCAATTTTGGATGTTTTCAACAGTGAGGTGTCCTATTTACATTTGTAGAATTCATAGTCACTTGAGTTTCATCTATTAATGGTGTCACAAACCATTGCAAAACATTTTTACTGACAGTGGAAAAAAGATTGCAAGTGTTTCTCCTTGACTATCATACAATGACTTCTTTTCAGTCAAATCTGCAGGATTTATAAATCCTTGCCTGATTGCTGCATTCAAAATAGCTCTAAGCCTTTCGATTCTCTTGTAATTTGTAGATGTTTAACTTCCTTGCAATGATCCATTAATTAAACATATAATGACCACAATAACAAATCAAAAAATATTGATGTGACCATACCAGTTGTGTAGTTGTTCCCACTAAATCCCTGCCAAGTGATCGTCCATCCACCACATTGATAACCCAAATTATCTGCATGGCTACCTGCAACAAGTATTTTGTGTGCCTTCTTAGGAAGAGGCAATAAGGTGGTATTTACACTTTTTCCATTCTTCAGAAGCACAAGCGACCTCCTCACTGCTTCCCTTGCCAAGTTTCTATGTGCTCAAAGTAAAAGGATGCCCTCTTATTGATGGTATGCCATGCGTTAAATCAAACCAAACAAAACTGAGCCAAAAGTATCAATCAGTTGGGGCAGCTACATGAATCTATTTTCTCAATTGAACCATGATGACGGAATGCAGACAGACCTTGCTTCCAACCTCATCAATTAGGCTAAGATCCGCAAGAGGGTTCTCAAAGATACCCATTGTAAACTTAACTAGCAAAATCCTTCGCACAAATCATCAATACGATCCATTGGTATAACCTTGTCCTTTATGAGGTATGTGAGATTATCAATGAACTCCCGATACTCAAATGGAACCATGACCTGCAATTCCAAGATCAATATCTTGAGTGAGTCACAATTACATACCGACTGTTTTCATAAACTAAACCGGTGGCATTATACAACAACAACTGCTATATGTTAAGCAGACATTGTCCATGAAAATATGAGGTACTAACCATGTCGATGCCAGCTAAAATACCAGCCTTGACAGAGTAAGTGTAGTTTGAATGCCATGGAGTGGTAATCCTGTCGAGGCCTTCCCAATCAGAAATAACGAGACCCTGATATTTCATCCGAATGATTAAACACTACAGTAACCATGACAAACTTCCAATATATGTAGCATAGCTTGAGGTATAGGCAATATAATGAAAGGTGATTGGTATCAGATTAAGGATTCAGTAAAAGTTACAACATCAATTATTAGCTATACCTTTCTTTTCCATTTAGATTTTTTGAATAACATAAGTACTAAGTCAATAGACGAGCCATCATATTTTACAGCATTTTAATTTAATATATGCCAAGAAACATTCAAGTTGCACCATCTCAAAGCAATGTTAGCTTTTTCAACGAGACAGACATACAACGATAACCTACAACTAAAGTGCACAAAGCCCTTATTTTCCATATTCACCCATTTCGTCTCACCAATATATGAAAGGAAATATATCATCATAGAACTAACATACAATTATTTTCTGAAGCTTTCCCGAATGCATGTTAATTCATCTAATCAAACCATCCGAGTTACATGTCAACTGGTCTATTAAAACAAGGATTCATACAGATGAGCAACTTGAGTTTCAACAGTATAAGCAACATAGCTCCTCTACATAATAACTAACATAACGGTAGAAAAGGTAAGTAAATCAAGCCTAGCACCATGGTATTCTATTATTTTACCTTAAACTTAAGTGTGCCCTTAAGATATCCACTAATTAAATCGCGGTTGGCATGCATCTTTTCTCCATTCCAGCTAGAATAGGAAACCATGATTGTTGAGACACCTTTAGTGATCGAGTCATTATAGGCAGGCATGTGAATGCTTAGCAAACCGTTTCTGTCGATCACCGTGTTGTTTTCATTAATACCCTTGGCTGTCCCTCCATCACCCAAAAAATGCTTTGCACAAGCTGCAACCTTGTTCCTTCAAAGCAAATAAGTAAGGGCAGAAAAAAGGAAAAGGCCAATAAACCAGGTTAAGTTTTATGGAGCGATTTGGATCAAGGGTTTAATTATGTGATATGGGATTGTTGGTTAAATGATAACAAAAAAAAAAAAAAAAAGGAGAGATTTAAATCATGAGCAAGATAAAGTCTAGATACCCACTTGTATGCAAAGACTACTAATAGCTATGGCAGTGGGCGGGTCAGAGTAGAATTTACATTCCTCCATCCCCGCCTCATTCTTTATCGGGATGGAGTCAGAGCAAGAGAAATTAGAGAGGTGCTAGAGTCTAGAAATAATCAAGTCCCTATTTTCCCTTTCAATTTTCATTAACTTTTTTATCATGTTTTAAAAAATGAAAAACCCATAGCGTTGATGAGTGATGAAGGCTAAATACATGACATAAACTAGAAATTTATTATTAGTATGTCAAAACAAATGAAATATATAGACATATAAGTATAAAAATATCACTCCCTCTATCCCAATCTTAGGTCCTGTTCAGATTTTTAATACAATTTCTAAAATGTTCATATCTAAATTAGTTGTATTTTAATGTGTAATGAGGATTTAAAATGTTCATATCCTCATTATACATTTTTTTTTTTGATCTATTTCTTTTGCCGATCAAAAAAAAAAAGTACAATGAGGATTTTATTTAATAGACCTCAATTGATTATATTATATAACATTTTTAAAATCTCTTATAGATTGAAAGATATGAGCAGTTTAAAAATTGCATTGAAATACGCACAAGACCAACAATTTGGGCCGAAGGGAGTAATTACCATAATCGGAGACGGATTGGGTCAAAATAGGGCGAGGAAAGCAAATACGACCTTTATTGTATTTCCATTTTGGATTGGGGAATACCCTCTCGGATCGGTGCGGGGAGGTCAGGGGCGAGGACAAGGCAAAGGAAATTGACATCCTTAGTAACTAATGGGTGTTGAATATATAGCTTGATATACATTGTTGGGCTCATTTCCCAACAGCCTAAACTTTGAAGACAATAAGTAACTTAGAATGGTATCTAAGCTCAAGTTGAAAGAGGTCGATATTCGATTCAAGTCGGTCCATTCGCATTTGTTTCCTATTTGCATGCTTCTCCTTTCATATTCTACATAATTCGTTCTGTCTGTCGGTAGTTGCATCTCCACGTATAAGATGGGATTGCACATGAAGGAGGGTGTTGAATAAGTTGATATAAATTTGTTTCGCCCATTTTTGAAGAGTATAATATGTTGATAAGTGAAACTTTTCTAAAAGAACTCAAATTTAAATCAAATATCAGCATGTGTTAGCTTTGACATATAATAGGAGGCGAATACAGATTAATAACTTTGTAGAATTGCAAAAAGCAAGAGTCATGCTACAATGTACACCCTTCCATATGAGATTTTGTGGCACCAAATATGAGATAATATGAGATTTTGTGGCACCAAATATGAGATTTTGTGGCTAGATATATGAAATGGCATATGGTATGCACCCCACACGGATAGACGGCTGAGATTGCGCCACATATGATGTGTGGGGATTTGTGCCACCTTTGACCATTGACTATATGAGATAGTGTGTATATCGATATGAGATTTTATGGACTCCAATATTTATTATTGTGATGACCCATATGAGATTTTGTGGCTCTAAATATGAGATTTTGTGTTCCAATATGAGATTTTGTGACTCAAAATATGAGATTTTGTGGCTCTAAATATGAGATTTTGTGGCTCCAAATATGAGGTCCGCACCAAGTCCACATGGATCCAATATAAGATTGTGTGGCTCCAAATATGAGATTTTGTGGAAATATATGAGATTTTGTGACTATTAATATGAGTGTGCATACCATATGCATTTTGTATCTCTAGCCACAAAATTTCATATTTAGAGCCACAAAATCTCATTTTGAGTAATTTTTAGAGGGTGTACATTGTAGCATGACCCAAAAAACAAAGCATTGTATCAATAGACTCCATACCTTCCTTCAACATAAGGCACTCCCTTGAGAAAACTATTTGGTGGTTCACCCTGTAATCCGAATATGATATCTGTCATTTCTTGAACAATTTTGGGATCCTCACTGTAACTCTCATAACACCTACCCCATCTAGGATCTCTGCAAACCTATATGCAAAAGGGTCCCATGAAGTAATTGAAACTTCAAAAACCAAAGAATTCAATTTCAACCTCTAAGTTGGCCTAGTGTTTGATATGTATAGTTCTCTTACTTACTGCAATACACGGGGCAAAGGCATAGGGGATTCCAGTAGCCCTAACTTCAAGAGCAGTTGCAGTGCCGATTCTACGCACAAGTTTAGGATCCCTGGTGCAGTGAAGTATGATCAAAGATCATAGAATTTTGTATTGTCTACTCATAACCAACCGATATCACAATCTAAAGGCTAATACACAAGTAACGAAATTAATGCACAAGTAAGAAGGTTAAATCAGTTTTTCTTTTACTAAATTCTATTTGAATAACAACTTTTTTTTATCGGCTATTTGAATAACAACATATTGAAATAGGATATAGTGATTTGCAAATGGGTGAGTACTATCATGGCTTTTTGTGGTGTAGCACTGATCTAAAGCACACTGGGGCAAAACTTGGCTGGGATCAAATTTATTGTCCCAAGGAGAAGGGAGGGATCGGGTTCAAAAGGATTAAAGAATCGAATAAGAAAACCATGCTTAGGCATTTATGGGGTAGAAAGGTTGATACGTTGTGGGTAAAATGAATTCATACATATATCATTAAAGACCACTGTATTTTATCCGTAGCTGTTCCTAATGATGCCTTGTGGACCATGAGGAAAATCCTTGGTATCAGACATTTGGGCAACCTCTTATTAATTATCAAGTCAGTAATGGGGAGAGCACTTTCCTATGGATGGACAACTAGCATCCAATTGGGCCTTTGTACACTATATTTGGGAAGCTGTGGTGACTGATGTGAGCAGAGCTCTAAGAGCAAAAGTCGCAAGTGAGGGGTGGGCATGCATGATACGAAAAATAAAATAAATCTATATAATTGAGCTAAAAATAAAAAATTTATGAGTAATTTAATACATTAGACGTTAGTTTGATGAACAGTCAAGTAAAAAAAAAATATTAGCTAAAAGTATGACTTTTTGACATGACATGACAACACGAGCCCGACACGACCCAAACATGACATGAAAGATTTGGTGAGTTAAAAAATGTTGTGGGAATTCATAAATAAGATTTTGATATATAACACGAAAATGACACGAAATTACTTGTCGCAGCAACTATTATTGAGAATGGGAGTGATGCTGGCCCAGATTGAGAACCCAGGCTATTTAATCCATCATTGCTCAAACTCCTTCTAGCCTTAGACCCTATCCTGATATGAATGATTCTGTCATATGGGGCGCCTCACCCTAGTGGTTCTTTCACAGCTAAGTCAACAAGAATGTTATTAAGAGGAGGTTTCCAATTCAACCTTGGTATAAGATCATTTGGGGTGGCAATAATTTCCACAGATGGTCTTTTATTCTTTGGATGGTTGTACTCTATAGGCTTAACACAAAAGACAGATTGAAGAAACTGGGCATGTGAGTTGATGATACTTGTTGTCTTTGTTCTTCAACTGTGGAAACTCACCAGCATCTTTTATTTCAGTGTCACTTCTCCGAAGCTGCTTGTCAGGCTTTGATGGCTAAACAATCGCACGTTTCAAAATGTTGCTACTCTACATTATATAAATGCTAATAACATTGCAAATGACATTGCTACAAGAAGAATATGAAATAGTCCTTAAAGAACAAATCCCTATGTTTGAGTTGGGGTTTGTCTGAAAGGATTCTTAGACCCGTTTAGCTTTGTAGATTTTGGTCTGTTTTGTTGTAGCTATTCATCTTGTTGATTTTTTCCTATTGGAAACATTATTTCCTTGGTTGAGGTTTATAAACAAAAGTAACAATGAATTTAGGAAGGAAATTAAAGAAGTTTGTTGACTTCCATATTCCAATCATGGAAATTTCAGAACACTTAGGAGGAGCATGGAAGCACAGGGGTTTTTTATTTTCAAAAAAAAAAATAATTATCTATCGAGGAGCGTAAAAAAAATAAAAAAATCAACAATAAAGAAAGCATTTACTTGCCTGGTGGCTCCAAGTCCAATATTATGAGGAAAGATTGTAGCACCATACACAGAATTGTGTCCATGAATAGCATCAATCCCATAAATCATTGGAATCCCCAAACGGCTAGATAACGATCCTTTCTGAAACCCATTCACCATTTTAACCCAATCTTCGGGACTATCTTGAGTAGGTTTACTTCCACCTCCAGTCAGTACACTCCCTGCACAACAACAGATTGTTTGTTCCAAATATTTTTGGTAGGTTTTGTTGGAAAAAACTTGATATTTATCAATTTTAATTAATTGTTTTAGTGGGTCCCACACATCCACGTGGACGGACCACATACCGTTGTGTACGTCTTGATTAGGAGATTAAGACCGAACACTCGGTTGGCCAAAATCAAGTCAAGGTGAATGAGAAATTGACCTTTAAAATTGCCTACATGAACTTGGTAGAAGGGGGAATTAGACAAGATTGGGCTTGGCCCAAGAGGTTCTTATCTTTTTGCTGAACATTTATTTCCGGACTGGGTCGGGTCAAACCCGGTTCATAATATTTAATTCAGTCTCTTCCTTTCCTTCCGAAACAGTTCATTTTTTCCCTTTCCCGTCGTCACTGTTCGTGAATCGTGAAACAGTACCAATCGTGAGAGTTCCTGGTTTACACCGAACGGAAGTAGCACTCCATTCACGTTTTCTTGCATACAATCTGCATCATTCCGCATAAATATTTGAGAGTTCCTGCGTAGTTTTCTGGTTCGCTTTACCGTAGAGATTGGAGTGCTACTTCCGTTCGGTGTAAACCGGGTAGTCCTCGGGGGCAGACGTCTGCGTAGTCCATCAACAACGTAGTGGAGGACGAATCTGCTTTAAGGACAGAGTATCTTAAGACTAGCCCCGGTTCGAGTCGTCTTTACCAAATTCCGGTGTACTGAGTTTGGTCTAGTAAGTTTCTGTTAATTTATTTGTTTCTGTTTTGTTGTTTTTTCCAGATTTTCAGTAACCGAGTTCTAACAGGTTTTCTCAATGTATGCAATGGATGAGTATAAAAATCAAATGTTTCTTTATAACTTCTAGAGAAGATAAGTTTTGGAAGATTTAGCATCCTTTCACACCTTCAGGTTCAATTTCGAATTAGTAATACGTACAATTTATGGATAAAATATCAAAGTACTCTTAAAATTTCTTGACGCCAAAATAAAGAACTAATTGAGATCTTTACTTTGGTGTACTTTATTTTTTAATACAAAAATTTCAAGACTTTTTATGAATCAAACACGGACTCGGGGGAGGTTCTGTGCATGGTGTTGTGAACCCCTCGGCCGTTGGATCGAGTTTTGGACGGTTCGGATGTGTTTTGATTTTTTACCGGTAAAAAAAACGAAATTAAAAAAAATTTGCCGAATGCATCTAAGCCATCCAAAACTCGATCCAACGGCCGAGGGGTGCACAGCACGGCTGTGCACAACACCTCCCCCGCTTCAGTCAAACACGCACCAAGCCACAACTATAGGCATCAACTACCGTTATGCCCGTTTGATGCACGGGACAAAAGAAAAAAGTTCACGATGTTTTTCTTTTCCGTTTCAGCCTATCGAACGGGCACAAAATAATTTTAAATTGTATTTATGTGTGATGTTTTATTTTGGTGGTAACACAAAAAAGAGTGGGGACGTGGGTGTAGTGTGGAAATTATTGAAAAGGTGGGGCTAAATTTTTTTTCTTTGATCCGAAAATGTGGAAACTGCTGTGTCTCTCTCTGGATTTTTTTTCTTCCACGTCTCCCTCTCCCTCTCTCTGCGAATTCCAACCCCTCCCAGGCTCCCCCCACGTTCTCTTTTTCTATTTTGTAAAATTAAAAAAACTCAAAATTCTGAGAATTGAGTGATTGAGGTTTGGAAAGTTTTGGGAGGGCCAACTACATTGCTTATAGGGTATGTATTGATTGATTGATTTGATATTGATTGATTGATAATGATGTGATGCCTTCTTAAAAAGTTAAGTACTCAGCAGAAAATAATATAGGAAATTAAAACCTAACTGATATTGATTAGATGTCATTCATTAGATAAACTGATTTCCCCATTCTACCCTTCAATCTTCTGTTTTTTAAAAAATCAGCATTTTGAGTTTTGATTTGCCACATACTGTAATAATTAGGCGCCAAATGATGATGATGATGGGAACTTGGGAAGTGGTTTTGATTTGGCAGTACTATAGTAGGCGCCAAATGAAAAAAGAAAAAGCTGGCAGTGCTCTTTTTAAAAAATTACGGTCAAAAGGTCATTTCCAACTTCTGCTTGTACTAATTAAAACATGGAAGGGCAAAAAAGGAATTTCAGTACCTAATGCCCACTTACTTTTGAACTGGGACCAAAATTTTAGGACAGCAAAAAGTAGTATTTGGGACCAAAAATTGGGGACGGAGGGAGTAAAAAAGATTATAGCCAGTGATGGAGATGAAGAAGTTGCTTGCTAGTCCAGTTTGTGGGCCGTAAATAGGCCCATTTTACATTGTGGATTCAAGTTCATCATGGAGCTGTATAGCGGTCAGGGTTGGCCCAGGGCTCGCCCTTTTTTCAATAGGAAAAGGAATGTAAATTAAAAAATTTAGTTTATAATTTGTTTTTATAGACCATTAAAGTATTTTTCTTTTCAAGTTTTGAATGAATTATTATCCTTAAAAATAGTGCATATTTTTCTTAGTAAGGATATAAAGATATCGGTGGTTGAATTTTTGTTTTTTAATTTTCTGGTAACCAATAGAAAAAATTATCGAATGCATATTTCCTAGGATCCCAAGTTGGATACAATAGTATTTTTTAGTTCATGTAGTCTGGATAAACAATAGTATGTTTTTAGTTCATGTAGTCTGTTTAAAAATTGCAAAAAAATTAAAATTAAAAAAAATATAAATTAATTTTTTTGTTGCTTTTTCAGACCTCTAGTAATTAAGACAAAGTTCTTCCATTTACTTGTTGATCTCAAAAACGACAATTAAAATAAATGTTTCCAAATAAAATTTGAACAAATTACTATAATAAACTAATTTGTTGAAAAATTAATATGGAAACACAAAAAATTAAAAAGAATTGGTCACTTCTTTGCATCAACTTTCATCATAAATACTGTTAGGACCGATTCACGGAAAATCACCATTACAGAAATTTCGGCATTTATTGATTTTTTTTGATTGCAAAAGGGAATTTGTTTCAAAAAAATATAATCTTTAGACCTCTAGTAATTAAGACACAAGTTCTTCGGATTTACTGTTGATCTCAGTTACGACCTTAAATTACTCAACTAATTTGTTGAAAAATTGTATGTGTATTGGTCAGTTCCTGTCACACATATCTGTTAGGACCGATTCATGGTCAATATTCGACCATTACAGGAAATTTTGGCATTTATTAATTTTTTTATCAAAAATAATTTCAATAAAGTCACGACGTACCGATCATTCAATTCGATTTTTGAAATACCTTTTTACCAAACAACAGTTACTATTACTATTACGTGCCACGAAACTGTTTTTAAAACCACGAAACTGCATTCATAGCCAAAATCTACACTACATCAAAAGATCACAAAAATAACGGGAAACAAACAGTCCAGAGTTCACAGGAATTTTCATTTTTTGGCGTACCTATGGAATAGTTCCTCATGATTTCAGCAGTGGCAACACTCCTTTCAATCTGCACCATCTGACCGATCTTCTCCTCCAAAGTCATCCGACTAAGAAGATCCTCCACCCGAACCACCACCGGCTGCTTCGGATCCTTGTACTTGACGGCGCCGTGCTCATCGGCCTCTGCCGCTCCCATTGCAGCGCACGGCCACCACCACCACCACATCAACAACAACAACAACAATTGAAGTGACGAAATCCCAACCATTGTCACCATTGAAGGTAGCACTAACAGTCTCCCTCTTTGGGTGCCCAGAAAACGTAGGGATATGAGAGCAAAATTAGACCATTTGAGTTTGAAGTTTCAACAACCGAATGGCCGTTGACTTTAAATTTTTTAACTGGAGCTGATGCCAAAGTTTGACTTCATTTTTTGAGCGATTTTAGTTTCAAAGAGAGAGAGGGGGAGGTGGTGGTGGTGGGCGGCGGTGGTAATGCGGCGGTTATTGGAGAAGCAAGTGGAGGAGAATACTAGTAGTGAATTTCGTTAATCAGGCTTCTTCAGGGCTGTTCAGCCTGTGTTTTCCAGCTGGGCATTAATGTAATTATGTAAACGTCAATATTGGTGGTTGGATCTGTAGTCTAATTATTGAGTGCTCAATGTTGTAGCATCGACCCCGTGTAACGACCATGTCTATTACTCCTATTCCCCAATTCTGAATTAAAAATTGGATAATCGATGGAGCATTTAGCTATTTCCAATTGAGATGATTTTTACGGGTATTAACAAATATCATTTTGAAAAATATGAACGGCTCCGATCATCCGTATAGGACCCGGAATGGGCCCAAATCAACTGATCTATACAATTTATGTAAAGTGAAATTTGTACCCATAGTATTGTCCTTTTCTTTATTGAACTCAATTATTTTCTTTATATACATCAACCAAAAAGTCCAAAAAATAAAAATCTGAGATTTTATGCTCCGAACACTCCTACGCCTTACACTCTTCCAGAGTCAACAACGAAGTATATGGAGCGAACATAAATGTGTGGTGGTGGAATAATCTAATACATCAACCGACTGTGCTCTAGGACTATTGAATGATTACTAGGTAGAACTATGGTACATATATACACCCCGTTTGGATGCCGGAGATGATTTGGGTGGATTTGTAATGAGGGTGGATTTGAAGGTGGATTTGTAATGAGGGTGGATTTGCTAATGAGGGTGGCCCCACCTCATAAGAAGGGTGAATTTGTTAATGAGGTGTTTGGATGGTATTTTGAGCAGGGAGATTAGGAAGGTGGATTTGATAGAATAAGAGGTCAAATGACATAATTGCCCCTATTTTATTATTTGAATAAAGAAAATGGATTAATTTATTAATAATTACAGTAAAGACATAATAAATACATTAAAATTACGAAAAAAACATAATAAATACAAACAAATATTTAAACCATATTTTTTTGGAAAAAAATTTTCGGGTTTTAAAATTAATAAATTAATTAACAATTGAAAAATAGTTAATTTAACAAAAGACAATTTTTTTGTTATTTGAATGGTGAGTAGGTTATATATATATTGGTTGAATGGAGAGTAGATGGTGGTTAGGGTGAATGGTTGGTGGTGTGGTAGATAGGTGTTGAATGGTGGTTTGTGGTTGAACGTTTGATAAAAAAAATTCCTATAAATAGAAAAGAAACTCATTTAGGTATTGCAAGCAATTGTCAAATTAGAAAAACAAGTGTTATAGTTATATTTTTGTAAGTTTGAATGGCACGCCGGGCTTGGAGCGAGGTGGAGGAAGAAACTTTGCTCCAATACCTTACGTCCCTCGTAGATGAGGGTGTTTGGCAATCTGATTTTGGATTTCGTCCTTCATATTCAGAAGTTTTGAAAAATATGATGCAAGCATCTTTCCCTGGTTGTGGTATTACAAAAATGCATATTGAATGCAAGGTTAGAGAATGGAAGCAAGACTTTGTCTATATCAATAAGTTCCGTCAAATGGAAGGATTTGGATGGGATGACTCTTAACAGAAATTGGTGGTGGAAAACGAACAAGTTTGGAACAATTTTGTCGAAGTAAGAATTCATCCAACAGGCTTGGTGAATATTTTCCCTACCTCCTACTTAATTTGTTATTTAATTTAACTTTGATTTTTGTTTAAAAATGTAGGGTCATCCACGATTTGCAAACTGGAATGGAAAACGATTTCCCAATTACAGTCGATGGTCATATTGCTTCACACCACAAGACAGTGGGGAGAATGAAGTTTGAAGTCATCAGAAGTTTGAAGAATTGAGCCTCATTTTAGAGTCGATCTTTATTTTAGAGAGTGTATTTGTCTTTGTCTATCTTTGGCTTAGTAATAAAGTTCATGATGTATTTTTGTGCTTGTAATAAAGTTTGTATTTCAATAAAGGGATCATACTCCATAGTACATAACTTTACTCCGAATCAAAGAAAAATGCCAATAATATACAACCTACAAAACCTAAGGTTTCGACTATTAAAAAATACAACAGTTTTGCATCCAATGCGGATATTGAACCACCATCACTTGTTTGTGCCGATTGATTGTCTTTGATCTGAAAATTCTCCGTACGAAAATTTATCAACGCTATTTCTGCGTCGGCAATTGTCTTGTATGACTCTCTCTCCATTTTCACCTGCCATTCAGAAATCTAATCGAAAACAAAGAACACATGATATAATTTCAATTAGTTGAATAAACATTATTTTTTGAAATATGTATATTAGGCTCAGATCTTTGATTCATTGACGCGCATTGCACAAGTTGGCTACAAGTCATGTTGCCAAATGGTGATGAAACCATTGGCCATCATAAACTGTCCCGCCAAGATAAATGCTTTGCCATAAATTTTGTTTCCCTCAAATATCATCATTGCCGTTAAATAGGATGCCAAGTTACAAATTAGGGCTATATACATGTAAACATAAAGATACATTTTATATGGTTGAATATGCAGTTTTCTGGGCTTTGTAGCAAAAGCCAAATGATGCCAAAATGGGTACTCATTTGTGGCTTCACACACACACACACACACACACACACACACACACACACACACACACAAGAGGAGTCTCTAGGCTCAGAAATAGGTTTTGTCCGTCACAATCCATCACTTGCCTACAACATTGTGTTGCCAACGGGTATTATATGCATCGACCGTCATAAGTTGTCATGGCAAGCAGAATTCATTAAGTAAAAATTTTTGTTCCATTATTTCATCATAGCCACAGCCACATAGCACAGTAAACTGAATATAGGCCACAAAACTGCCTAATAGCTCAAAAAACTGGATAAAATGACCCACCAAATCATGTTATTCTGCTTAAAAATCGCACATAATTGACAAAAAAACCGCATATAACAGCCGAAAAATTGCATAAAGGGCCGTAAATCTGCACATATGTGACCCATGAAACCGCATAAAACCCTAAAACCCCAGCACCTAACGACCAAAAACGCATAAAAGCCCGAAAACGCCATTATAAACCCAAAAAGCGCATCTAATGTACCCAAAACTGCATAAAAGCCTGAAAACGCATGTAACCAAGAAAACGCATGTAATCGCCCGAAACGCATAAAGCCTGTAAAATCGCACGTAATGCAAAGAAAACTCGCATGTAATCGCCTTTAAAACGCATAAAGCCCAAAACCATGTAACAAATTTATAAATATGCATAACCCCAGAAAATGGAACCTAAAGCCTAGAAAATCGCATAAAAGCCCCGAAAATGGCATGTAATGACCAGCCAATATGCATAACGGCCCGAATCTATTATTATGACCCGAAAACTGCATGTAAACCTTAAAACCGCATTTATAAGCCTTAAAATCGCATTAAAGCCCATAAAATGGAACCTAATGTTTTAAAAATCGCATAAAAGCCCGAAAATGGAATGTAATGACCCGAAATATACATAACACCCGAAATCTAAGTATTAATGACCCGAAAAACTGCATGTAAACCGAAACTGCATGTAAACCTTAAAACCGCATTTATAACCCCGAAAACCGCATCTAAACCCATACTTAAATGCATATATGTCCACAAAACTGCATTTATGCCCACAAAACTGCATGTAACAATACAAAACTGCACATATGCCCAGAAAAAATCCATGCATATCAGCCATAAAGCCTCCATAACACACCAGAAAACTGCATGTAATGCCAAGAAAAACTACATAACAGTGCAGTAGAATTGCATAACACACCAGAAAACAACACAGGTATAAAATTGAAACCATCACAGCTCATAACATTACTGCAAAGACCTCAGAGCTCAGATATTTAAACCATCACAGCTCATCAATTTAAACCATCACCTCTCAAGAATCTAAACAATCACAGGTCTGAATTTATAACCATCAGAGCTCAGGAATAGAAACAATCACTGGAATGAATTTTAACCATCTAAGCTCGATGCTGTCAATGTACTCATCTGGTGGGACTATATGCACAGTAGCCTGTTCCCAAGCAGTGTATTGTTGTTCAATGGGATCAACTTCCATTTCACGCTTGATAAGGTTGTGGAGAAGGCAACAGGCTGTCACTATGCGACATTGAGTTCTAATGGGATAGTAAGAACAAGATCTCAATATTGCAAATCTCATCTTTAAAACCCCGAAACATCTCTCAACCACATTTCGAGCGCTTGAGTGCTTCATGTTGAAATACTCCTCCCGACTTGCGGGTTGGTGGCCTTGCCTCCAAATGTTAATGTGGTATCGTTGACCCCTATACGGGGCTAACAATCCCGGCCCATTTGTGTAGCCGGCATCAACGAGGTAGTAATGACCTACAAAACGCATTGAATTCTCTGTGATTACGTTGGGAAATGTGTTGAGGTATTATGTTGTGGAAATCAAAGTTATTATAGTCACGTACCTTGTGGAATTCTTAACCCATGTGGCCTTATCAACGCGTTGCGAAGCACTCTCGAGTCTGTGGCGGATCCTTCCCAACCAGAAAAACGCGTATATGAATCTTAGGTTTCGACTACAGACTCCTAAGACATTTGTCGCGTAGTCTCCCTTCCTTGACCTATATCGTGTCCTGTCTTCCGCTGCTGGCATGACAGGTACAAAGGTACCGTCTAAAGCCCCTAGGCAATTCTGTTATGCAAACATTTTAGTACTGATATGTTCAAGATAAGGTAGAAAGTGAAGTGGGCAAATTTATATGCAATTGGGTAAGTGAGTTTACCTCAAACCACTTCCACCTACTATCCGGCTCATTAGCGGGAACAGGTTGGGGACGATACCACAATTGATTGTATAGTCGCAAGACTGCCAACAAAACTGCATTGAAATGCCTACTCACTGTTTCCCCCGACCGCACGAAATAGAACTTCGTTGGCCTATTCTTGTTATGGTGCGCGAGGATCCACAAGAAAATAGCAACTTTCTCAACGACTGTTACGTTCCTAGAGTTTTGTAAGCCTCCTTCTTCTAGTAAATGGCATAACCTCATAAATGTATGCCTATTTACCCTCAATTGGTCGTGGCAATTTTTGTCATCACCACGTACTAACCTATTAAGGGCGTCTACTTGGTTTTGGTAGACATTAGGGTTCGAAAGAAGACGGGGCCTTCGTCGAATCCTTTCATCCATCAAGTTCTTAATTAGCATGTATAGCATGAGAGTAGTATTCACTACTCTCATGAAACATACGATTGCTATCAAAGCATTACGTTTTGTCTTCCTCCTTCGATCACGGTTCATTAGTCTTGCCATCTGTTTTATAAAACAACATCCTACGAAATTAGGGGGGTAACCCAAATCGATTTAAAGTTTACTAACAAATTAGGGCAATCTCTAATAGCAAATGCATGAAGACAATCAATCCCATCAAGAATAAATAACCAAAAAACTATTCAGACCTCAAAAATTTTCTCACAATGACATTTTACGCCAACTACAAATGCACAAAATTAGAGCAAAACACACTCAAACCACCATCATTTACGTGAAAAATCAACTCCAAAGCCACCAATCATTTATTAGGGCACAAAATAGAAGCACAATGAACAAAGGGCAGATCATTACCCACCATTATTAGGGCAAAAAACAGAGCATAAACCACCAATACAGTGGGTTTTGTAAAAAAGATGTGTGGGTTTCGAAAAAACTGCATGTATTTACGGGAAAACCAACTACAAAGCCACCAATCAGATCTGGGTTTTGGCATCTGAACCCCCATGGTTTGTAACAAACAACATCCACAAAATGAAGTACAAAACCCCCAATCGATCCTACTAAACATCTGGGTTTCGAATGAAGTACAAAACCCCCAATCGATCCTACTAAACACCTCCAATCGACCCAAAAACTGGTTTTTCGAACCACAAACCCACATGGGTTTCGAATAAACAACTTCAAATAGATCGAAATTGGTTTTTTCCATACCTGAAATAGGTTGAAATCGAGTTGATGAAGATGAGCAAACCGAACGAGTTCTTCGTCGCCTCTCTTCTCTGTTGAAACCCACAAAATAATGATGGATCGTAGGCAGAGAGAAACCCAAATCACCTGGATTTGGAGGGCTAGAAATGGCAGAGAAAAACCCAACTCCACCCTCGTTGGCCAACGACAGGGTCAGGCCTGTCGTTAGCTACTCCAGGAGCACCCTGATATATACTCCCAACAGTACTCCAAATCCGGGTAACATTTTCCCAGCCAAACGTGGTATTAGCGTGGGCCCGGGATTGCATATCCGGGTGGAACCCAAATCCGGCTGCGTAATCCCTCATCCAAACAGGGTGATAGGTCCATAGTTTGATTAGTAATATAGTTTCTTGAGATCTTTCGCTACCTTCAACGCTCACACTTCAGCCGTGATATTAACACAAATTAGGGAGTACAAATCTTGCACAGATCTTTTTGTGGACCCACCTTGGGTACCTCAATGACAATTCGAACCACTCATTTTTTTAAAGATATATTTTTATGGAAAGTTGTAAAAAAATTAGTTTAATTAGATATCGGTAAGAGTTTTTTCAAAATTCGTAAGACGACTATTTAGTTTCACCTTACGAATTCTGAAAAAGTGTGTAATAACCTCTGATTGAGGCATTGAGCTACTTTTATAATCGAGAACTTCAATTATTTAGAATTTATTTGGAATTGTTAAAAACGTTTTTATATTAGTTGGGAATGCCAATATCCGCATAGAAAGGGAGATGGTGGAACCGAGTAGATCTGATTGGTTGGAATAGTTGACCCATATTCTACATTTGAAAGCCCAGCGGATCATCCAATCCGCTCGATCCGCCCAATTCGAACCATCATTTGATCCATCCAAGGTATGTATGGAAGGGTAACGGTTCTTGAGGCTGCCAATTTTACGGTTCCGGTTAAAACCGAACCGCCCGCTGCAAAAAAAAATAGTGTAATCGTGTATCCCAGACTCCAACATGTCACCCATGTTTACCCAATACCCACTACTCCACTAGGGACGGCCAAAATCCTAAATTAGTAATCACTCTCAATTCTCAAAGTCACAAAGTGAACTCATTCTCTCCGCCTCCCACACAAATCATCCGACAATTGACATCCATGGGGCGCCTCCCTCTCCTCCTCTGCCGTCGTACGACTGAACAATGAACTCCTCTAGATCGTGAACAGTGAACAAATACACTGGAAGACTGGTACGACTGACTAGTGAACTCCTCCAAATTGTTAAAATGATGCTGATTTTGTGCTATAAAAATGTTGATTTTGTGTTAAAGTGATGCTGAGTTTGAGTTTGTGTAGTGTTGTTGTTGCTGCTCATGGAAGCTGATGTTTGTGTGTGATTTGGATTTTGGAGAATGTTGCTACTAATTTTGTGCTATAAAAATGTGATGGGTTGTGGAGGTTTAAGTTTACGGCATTGATTCTCCCAAATGGACTGAAAAAATAAGCTTCAAAAATGATTGGGCCAGAAATGGGTTAGAAATATGATTGGAAAATTTCCTAAATTTGCCCCAAGTTAGAGGCCCATGTGTCACAGCCCAATCTGTCAAATCCATCCGGAACCGAATCGATCCATCCGTATATCATCCACGGATGGTTCCGGATCTTGAAAACATAAATCCATTACTATCGGTTCGGATCAAATCCGGAACCGATCCTGCCGGAACCGAACCGTGGACACCCCTAATTTGAACTGTCCTTCCCATTGTCTATGGTTTTTTTTTTTCTTTTTTTTTGAATAGGAAACCGTCTATGGTTGACTCTGTTGTAATAAGGCGTATTGTGGTATTATATTTCAGAAGTATAAAATATTATTTTATATTTTGTAGCCTTCTTTCTTAACCTTCATTGTATTGTAGTATGTTAAATTTGGTCCAATTTATTTTATTACTTTTTTTGTCATTAGATTTGTAAGAGAACAGTATAAATTATGTAAATAAATTAAATGAATCTTGTATCTAGGTCATTAAAACAAAAATCAAATTGGATCTAATACAAATATATATATATATATAGAGGCCCGATCAAGTCCGGGAGTCCCGAATCCGGGACTCCACCTTCCCGATATTTTTTTGACGATCCGAACCGTCCAATGTGTTCAAAAGGTGTTTTCCAAGGTCCACGCGGGAAATCTTCAAAAAAAAATACCGGGAAGGGCTTGATCCAAGCGGTTTTTCGCAAAATTGTAAATGTACATTTTTTAAAAACCGCTGGATCAAGCCCTTCCCGGTATTTTTTTTTGAAGATTTCCCGCGTGGGACTTGGAAAACACCTTTTGAACACATTGGACGGCTCGGATTTCCCAAAAACAATCGGTAAAAGCATCAAAACGCTTAAATCCGGGAAATCCGGGATCCTTGACAGGATAATTCGTGTATATATATATATATATATATATATATATTTCCATCGTGGTTTCTCCATTGGTGGGAATACCATGCACCAGAAGTCAAAATTTTCCGAGAAGCTATACAGAAAATATTCCCTGATTGGTATAAATATCATCCGAAGTTAAAGGGAATAACATCAGTAAATCCACCTGAAGGGCAAGACCTTTTATGGTTTTGTACTGAATTCAGGATTAACTGGATATGGCAATGGGGATATGAAATAGCCGAAGATCATCTTCGTATCCCAGAAATTCAAAGAAATTTCTTTGTAAAATGGTGGTCTCGATTCGAGACTGATAAATGCTTATCGTTTATCAAAGAAACCGTCGAAAGCGATGATCAGTGATTATATGACACAAGCCTCAAGCGGTAACCCTTCACAGGTCCAAAAGAAATTTCGTTCAACAAATAAAGTTGATGATTCAAAGTCGAATCCAAATATGTCCGATCATGAGCAAGATATTAAGCTTATGGAAATTATTAAAGATCGGTATTTAGCTCTTCAAGGAATCGGTTCATCTCAACCGACGCTAAGAGCGACACTTCCATGAGCTCTCGGGATCTAATATCCTTTCAAGATCGGGACCAAGGTCGGTTTGCTTGCTTAGCAGAGAAGCTCAAGATCCCAATGACACCGAACCATACCCCACCGAGGCGGATCTTTGGGACTCTATGATTGAAATCAAAATGCAAAAAGCCGAAGGGAAAAAGAAGCATCGGTAGAACGTCATCCATGGACGACAAAGAATAAAGAATCAAGGGCACAAAACGACAAGAAAGAAAAAACGTCATCCATGACGTCATCTACAAGATACTAGATATTTTGTAAAACGTCATCTCGGACGTCATCTACAAGAATCGCTCTGATGGGTCGTAGCGCTTATAAATAGACTATTCGCCATTTAGAGGCTTTGCTTTCGAAACTCCCTTCTCCTCTCTCCTCTCTCTTGTAATCTCTCTCCCATCCCTCTGTAAACTACTTTCATCTACCACCACCACCATCATAAATAAATCAGTAATTTCCAGTAAGTTTTTTGCCTGTTTCTTGTTACTTGTTACTTAACGATCCTCTTTAATATTATTTGTCCAGTAAGTTTTTTGCCTGTTTCTTGTTACTTGTTACTTAACGATCCTCTTTAATATTATATATATATATATATATATATATATATATATATATATGGTTCTAACAACAAAAAGAATTCCCAAAAAAATTGAATTCTTAGATAAGTCCTATTTATCATTCACTTAGCATTCAACAAATTAAATAGTGTTCTATATGCATTTGATTTAAATTTAAATTTAAAGCTAGAGAGGTCAATGTTATCTAAACTATTTGCGAGAAGTGTATTAATTATAGTCTTTCACGTATCAAAAGTTAACACCATTAGTCCAATTTTAACGATAGGAGAATCTGCAGATTAGTTTGTAAAGTAAGGGAAACAAACGTAATTTTTAAAACTAAAGGGGAGGTCAGTGTATGTTTGAAAAACATCAGGGGAAGTTAACGTAATTTACTTTTTTATCCAGTGGCTTTTAATCTTTTATACCAGTCGCTCCACTATGCAGTCAGCCAATTATTTGTAACTTGGCGTTGCTGCTATGCACCCCGTGCACATCAGATATTGTGCACATCCGAACCGTCTATTACTTGGATGGACGGCTCAGATTTTATCTTGCACGTACGACAACGAATAATTTGGATGCAAAAGTGCCGAGGTAAAATTTGGGCCGTCCATCCGAGCAACAGACGACCCAAATATTCACAGTAGCAACCACATATCCAATTATCTGCCTCTGCCGGGTTTAGTTTCATGATCGAAACTGTTCACGTTGTCGAGAAGTCTAACTATATGGCCCATACCAAAAATCATGTTAATCAGACACTGATTACTAATACCTGATGGGTTTTATCTGGTTTCGATCTTTAAAGTAAATCAGAATGGTCCGGTACTCGATTCACTGCATAGTTCAGACCCTATAAAAGGGACTACCACCGATAAGTCAGGTTCCTTGAGAAAAACCTCTTTCCGTTAATAACAGAAAAATGAACAATTTGGTTCTTAAGCGTTATTCAAGTTGAAGAAAAGTACTAACAGAAAGAATCATTCACCCAGCATCCAGCTACTTAAGGGTTATTCAAGTCCGAACCCAACGATTAAGGTGGACAAATCTCGCTTTGAACCAAACTCCTTTTGGCTCTTCCGCTCTCTATTTATCCAAGTTTCCTAGAAAGAATGATACAAAGATATTTAACTGACGGGTTGATTTTTGAATTTCCTAATATATCTGTAATGTGTAAGAAAATTGAAATTTTAGTTTCCTCATGCGTATTGACTATCCAATAAGTAATTGAGGTGCCAAATATATTACATATAGTGTTTTCTATTTTTATTTGCAAAAACAAAAGTAAAAGGTAAACTTTGACAAATGGTCCTCTAGTTTGCATAAAGTCTTAATTTTGTCTTCTGTGAGGAGAAATGACAAGTTTGTCCTTCAATTCTGTTTGTTTCACTGACGCTTTCAGTAAGAGGGACAAAATTGAGATGGAATGGAAACTATAGGGTTAAAATTGACACAATTAGTACTAGAGGGATGAAATTGAGACTTCATACAAACTAGAGGGATAATTTCAAAAACTAGAAATCTTTTTTTTTAATCGGGAAAATAAGTTTTACTAACTTGATAGGGGTACATCAAGTAAGGGGGAAAGGGGAAGGGGAATCCAACCAAGGTTGGATCGCGGGACGAAGCCCAATTCGAGGGCCTAAAATGCCTGAATACAACAATATAAGCACATAACATCTGAGGGCCTAAAATGCCCGAATATAACAATACAAACTCATAACATCTAAGGGCAAAGCCCAAACATCAATGAAAGCCCAAACTGAAATAGTGAAACCCGAACACCAAACTGAACCTGTCCCGTTGATCCAGCCACCACGCAAATGCCGCCAACCACCATAACAAGCACGAGTCACGAACGCTGCCGGAAACCAAACGAAACCCACGTCGCCGTGCATCCCACACGTTTCGGAAACCCAAAACCACCAAGGATCGTGATTAATCCCCAAAAAAAGATAGCTCAGGTCGCCGGAACCAGGACACCAAACGTCGACGAAGAGCCACCGCAGAGAACCAACAAGCGCCGCCACCAACGAGCCACAAACCACGGCAACATAGCGCAACCACGCCGTTAGGCAGAACCGAAACCACTCAGGAGTGGATCGGTGGGGGGCATCACTACCAAGCAAACCATAGATCCAACTAGCCACGCCGTTAAGCATATCGAAAACTCCCGGTGAGGTAACCGACGGTGGTCGGAGACCATGGAAAGCAGGGAGGAGAAAGGAGGACCAAAAAAGGGAGGAGAGCCAGTGGGGTTGGGTGAGGAGAGCCAGTGGGAGGAGGAAGGAGGAGCCTCTTTCCACCCCCCCTAGGCGGCAGATCTGGAAAATGGAGGTTAGAGAGAGAGAGAGGGAGGCGAAGAGTTTTTAGAGACAGAGGGAGCTTCAAAAACTAGAAATCTTCACCTCCTTCAATTTGCTTCTTTCGAGCAAATTGACTAGAAACATAGACTAGAAAATTTGCTTCTTTCGAGCTATCTTGTTATGGAACGGCAGCTGGTAGGAATGAAGAAGAATTAAATTGAAGGAGGTGAAGATTTCTTGAAGAAGAATAAAAAACTAGAAATCTTCACCTCCTTCAATTTAATTCTTCTTCATTCCTACCAGCTGCCGTTCCATAACAAGATAGCTCGAAAGAAGCAAATTTTCTAGTCTATGTTTGTATTTTTAGAGCTATTTAGTCTTGTTCATAAATATATTTTTGCTTTCATGATTGAGACCAATCGAAAAAATAAAATTGGACCAAAAACTAAAATAAAATAAAAAGAAGATAACTTACAACGAAAATTAATCACCTATACAAGGTCAAGCTTAGACCTCATTCAGTTGCCGTCCAATGCTCTTTTCTTTTCTTTGTTATACTAAAAGATTTCAGCAAGTAGCTTAATTAAGGTGGTGCATCCAAATATCATTTTTGTGGTGGTTATAGTAAAATTGGTGGATACAAGTGAAAAATAAAGTTCAATTGTGGTTATGGTAATATTGAAACTTATTTCATCCAATGTAGGATAAATACCCTTCGAAGGAAAGGATAAACAAAATTGCTCTCGTATATTTTAATTTTAACGAGAGGTTACCAACTTTGCAAAGGGCATGCATGCAAAATTGCAAACATGCAATGCACGTGTGGATAGGAGGGATTGAGGCCATGAATTCATTTGCCATTTACTCCTTCCTTCCCTTTTTTCTTTTCTTTTTGTCTCTTTTTTTTTTTAGGCTTTTGCATGTCTCAAAATGTTTTACAACCAATAGTTACATTATTCCTAATTTTATTATTGAATTACTCTCACAAATTTTTTTATAGAGGTAATTAAATCCTCATCCTATTTAGAGATAACACGTATGTTTTCATCCTTGTCATTTTGTACGATTATGTTTTCATCCTTTTTACTTGTAAAAAACCTTTTTCTACCCTTAGTGATATGTATTAATATACATAATTATTGTTGCTTAAATAGGTGGGATGTAGTTTTCCTAATTAGGTGGGATACCGAAAATCTTGGGTTTTGAAAAAGTAGGGATGATTTTGTTCCCATGTATAACTAATGATTTCAGATA